>JAKTRE010000004.1:0-600000 GCA_030579555.1 Saturnispora silvae | reverse complement strand
ATGGATGAATGCAAAGAAGACGAGTATGAGGAAGTTGGCTGAACGGGTATCGGCAACTGAGCCGGTACTTCTCCGGTTGATAATGATTTCCCGTGGGATAATAGAAATTGGTGGTCCTGGCCGTTTGTGGAGAGATACCTTACCGAGGGACTCAAGACAGGCACAGACACAGACCCATTACCTGACACACCGCCAGCAGGCTGTCGCATGGGTGAGTAGACCGGAGTGAAATCCACCGAGCCTGAAGAGGCTGTAGACCGCGTAGACGGCCTTGAGACACTGATGACGGGAAAAGCAGACACAGGTGCAGGTCCGGAGCCTTTGTAGGCCGTGATTTCGTCATCCGGACCAACGTCAGCAGAAGAATTGGAGATAGAGCGCGAGTTGATGGGCCTTTCTCCATCTGATTCGGCTCCCTGCGAATCAGTAGAGGGTTTCTGCGGCAGATGAGTTGAACTGGAGCCGGAAAACGGCAGAGCCAACTTCGTGAGCTTCTTTTTGAAGCGGTCACGCGAGTTCACAGCCATGGTCTGAGTTTGGAAACTACTATGATTACAATGATAGGAACAGACATATGCCACATTTTTGTTCAAGGCTGTTAGCTTTTAGGATTTGCCTGGCTCAGCATTTTTTCTTAATTTCATTTTCTATTAGTTATTCTTATACAGACATTAAACAGTGTAAACACAGACAAAATCAGATCAAGACGGCAACAACGTCACCGGCCTCAACCATATCACCATTTTGGTGGTAAATCTTGAACACCTTACCGCTCTGAGGAGCAGCAACAGCCATTTCGGTTTTCATGGCTTCAATGACAACCAAAGATTGGCCCTCGCTAACCTGCTCGCCTACGGAAGCAGTGGACTTCCAGAAACGGCCAGAGTACTCAGAGTAGACAACGACAGCGTCTTCTGGAAGCTGCTCAGCAGACTCATCCACTTTAGTCCCGGACTTTTCCAATTCGGCATTGGAAACTTGAATCAATCTCTTGAACTCGTCAAGCTTCTCACCATCCTGGGTCTTTTGGAAAGCTTCAATGGATTCCGAGTTTTCTTGGATCCAACTCAAGTACTTGGTGTGGTCAAACACGGATTCAATCATTTCAACGTCGAAATGACCATGCTTGGAATCTTCAACCATTTGTTCCAATTCTTCTTCACTCACCGGGTAGAATGAGACTTGATCAAATGGAGTCAATAACCATGGGTTACCATTGTTGAACTTCTTAGTGTATTGGCCCAAGGAAAGCTTGTCCCAGATAGGAATGGTTCTACCAACTAATTGGTACCCACCTGGAGATTCCATGGTGTAGATACACATGTACATACCACCAATACCAACAGTACCGTTTGGAGTGAAGGTTCTGGATGGATTGTATTTGGTACCTAGGAATCTGTGTCTTGGATCCAATGGAACAGCACATGGAGCACCTAAGAAAACATCACCCAAACCTAAAACAAGGAATCTGGCAGCGTACAACATGTCTTTGACAGAAGATCTTTCAATACCGTTGACATTGGCAATGAAATCAACATTGTTTGGTAACCATGGAGCATCAGATCTGATGGTTTCTTGGTATCTCTTGACTGCATCTAATGTCTTCTTATCTTCAAAAGCCATTGGCAATTTGATGACTCTTGAAGGAACTTGCCACTTGTTAGTGAAAGCAACTTCAGATTCATAAGCAATTAAAGTTTCAACCAAATCCTTTTGACTAATTTCTAAACCATTGAACTCAATCAAAACAGATCTAACACCTTGCGACATTTCAACAATACCAACAGTCTTATGAGAACCAACCATTTCAATCAACTTATGAACTCTGTAAGAGTAATTCAAATCCATGATGGTTTCACCGTACTCAACTAAAACGTATCTATCACCAGCTTGTCTGTAAGTGACAATTGGCGCATTTGAATTAGTTTGGAAGGTAGCCAAGATTGGATTTTCTGGTTCGATGGTACCCTTAATAATAGTTGGTAATTCACCTTCAAATGATTCAATGACCTTAGTTTGACTCTTAGTTAACTCTAAGGCATCTTCAAATCCAATTGGAACAAATTGAACTAAGTCACCTGGTTTAACTTGACCAATCTTCCACATTTCAGCAGAGGCAACAACAGCTTGACAAACAAACCCACCTAAGGATGGACCATCACAAGTTAAAATAACAGGTTCATCACCGGTAAAATTGATAGCACCTAAGGAATAGACGTAATCATGAGCATTGGAAGGATGTAAACCACCTTCACCACCATCATTTCTAGCCCACTTTGGCTTTGGACCAATCAATCTGACACCAAATCTGTTAGAGTTGTAGTGAATCTTCCATTGGCTAGCGAAGAAGTCTTTGACAGATTCTTCTTTGAAGAAGTCCGGAGAACCATGTGGACCACAAGTGACACCAACAGTCCATTCCTTATTAGTAGACATAACTGGTCTAATTGATTCAGGAGCAGTCAATGGAGCAGAGACAGGTTCTGGTAAGGTACAAGCCTTAATTCCTGGTTGACCCAAAAATAGAACATCACCCATCTTCAAGGCTCTACCGTTATAACCTCCTAAGTTACCTAAGGCAAAGGTAGATCTAGAACCCAAATATTCAGTGACATCAATACCACCTCTGATAGCCAAGTAAGATCTACAACCAGTTGTTAACTTACCAATGACCAGTTTGTCACCTCTCTTAATCTCAATTGGCTCATACATGCTAACTTCCTTATCGTTCAATAATAATGGTGCAGAACCACCAGTAACTGCGACGACAGTTTCATGATGGAACAAAATAGATGGACCGTTTAAGGTAATTTCAATAGCTGGTGCTTTGTAATGGTTACCAACGATTCTGTTAGCCAATCTGAAAGAATAAGAGTCCATTGGACCAGAAGGAGGAACACCAATTCTCCAATGTTTAATTCTACCCGGGTAATCTTGAACGGTAGTGTATGCACCTGGGTTGGTGAGTTCAAAAGCATTTGGCTTGTAGTCATAAGTGTCTAAAATCTTAGTATGCATTTTGGCATCTTCAAACATCTTAGAATTGGCAACAGATCTTAAATAATCAACATTGGAAATACAACCGTAAACAACAGTTTCATCTAATGCCTTTCTCAATTTGTCTAAAGCATCGGCTCTATCCTTACCATGAACAATAATCTTGGCTAAAGTTGGATCATACTCAGATGAAATGAAAGTACCTGGCTTAACCCAAGTGTCAACTCTAGCCCATTCTGGAAACTTGATATCAATAAGCTGACCTGGGGATGGCTTAAAATCCTTGACTGGGTTTTCAGCATACAATCTAGCCTCCATAGATGCACCAGTAACTGGGACAACTTGAGAGAAATCTGGTGACATATCAGCAGCAATGAATAACATCCATTCAACTAAATCTAAACCGGTAACCATTTCAGTAACTGGATGTTCAACTTGTAGTCTGGCATTGACTTCTAAGAAATAAAATTCATCTCTCTTTTCATCATAGATAAATTCAACAGTACCAGCACATTTGTAATTCATAGAGGCACCTAATTGTTCAGCAGCCTTTCTCATCTTTTGTCTAGTGGATTCAGGTAAGTTTGGAGCTGGGGTTTCCTCAATGACCTTTTGATTTCTTCTTTGTAAAGAACAGTCTCTTTCACCAATAGCAATAGCTTTACCGTGACCATCACCAAACATTTGAATTTCAACGTGCCTAGAATTTTCAACAAATCTCTCTAAGAAGACACCAGAATCGCCGAAATAAGACTTACCTTGATGTTGAACAGTTTCAAAAACTCTTTCAATATCAGCTTCGGAATCAACCTTTTGTAAACCAATACCACCACCACCGGCAGTAGATTTGACCATGATTGGATATGTCAGTTTGGCAGCAATTTCCTTAGCTTCAGCAGCAGTTGAAACTAACCCAGAACCAGGAACTAAAGGAACCCCGGCTTTCTGAGCAATCTCTCTAGCAGAATGCTTCAAACCTAACTTTCTAATAGCATCTCCATCTGGACCAACCCAGACAATACCAGCAGCCTTTAATTGATCAGCAAAATCGGCATTTTCAGAAAGGAAACCATAACCTGGAATGACAGCCTCTGCCTTTGACAATTTAACAGCTTGAACCATCTTTTCCATATTAATATAAGTTTCAGCCGCTGAAACACCATTCAATGGGATTGCTTCGTCAGCAATGAGTACATGCTCTGCATACTTGTCAGGTTCGGAATAAACAGCAACTGAAGTGATATCTAATTTTTTCAAAGTTTTGATTATTCTAACGGCAATTTCACCTCTATTGGCAACTAAAACCTTGTTGAACGGCTTTTTTGTAGAAGATTCAGAAGACTTCAATTTATTCATATAAGCTCTCCATGCACCTAAATCTGTAATGTCAACACAACCCTTTTGAGTGTACCCAATTTCTTCGCAAATGAATGATTTAACCCATTCTCCATCTTCAGTTTCAACAGATCCAATACCTAAAGGTTCTGGAACCATGGAGATAAATTCACCAAATCTTTCAGTTGGGATGGCATATATCTCAATTTCAATCTTAGAGCCATTAGCAGCAACTCTTCTTAAACCTGGCTTTTGAACTGGACCGCTCTTTGGCAAGGCATACAACTTATAATTGGAAGAGGTTTTAGTTAACTTTAACAAAGTAGCTTGAACTTTTTCTAATTGCCAATGTAATGGTAAACCTTTCAAATGGGCACCAACAACGGCCAATTGAATGCATTTTGATAAATCTGGCTTTGGTAAATCACTAGCTAAGTTATCTTGAATACCGGCAGTTTTTTGCAAACCACCAATTAGTCTATCATTATTTGGGTATAATTGTTTCATGAATCTTTTAGCTAAATCCAAAAGAGCATAATCTTCAAATGCTCTACCAATGATGGTAACACCATTAGGTAAACCATCAGACCTCAAACCAACTGGGATAGCCAAAGCTGAAAAATCAGCTAAATTGCAGAAATTAGTCCAAGTACCTTGGATTGAGTTAACTTTAATTGGGTCAGCTTGGACTTGTTCAATAGTAGGATTTAATGGACAAGTTGGGACTAACATTGCATCAACACCAGCCAAAGCCTGTTGAACTTTATTCAAAATACCTTGTCTCTTGTATTCATATTCATAAGCAGTTGCAGCATCGTAGTTTGCACCACCCTTGATAATAGTGGTAACGGTTGGATCTAAATCCTTTTCAGGAGGATTGCTAGCGTAGAAATCTTTAACGGCAGAATACCTTTCGGCAACCCAGGCACCTTCATAAAGACATTTGGCTAAATCTAACAATGGAGAGAAATCTAAAGGAACGATTTCAGCACCTAATTGTTTGAAGTTTTCAATGGCCTTAGCATAAATCTTAGGATTTTCGCTATCCCCATACCATAAACCATTAAAATCAATTGGCACGGCAATTCTGACCTTGGAAGGATACTGTTTTGTGAGATTGGATGGCAGCTCTCTGGAATATTCACATTGGTCCAGATCAGCCTGCGCACAAATGGAAAAAGCCAATTGAGCGTCATTCAAGGTCAATGAGAAGATAGAAGGGCAATCCAGGGATTTACAAGCAGGCACAACACCTGCTGTAGAGAAGGCGCCAACAGTTGGTTTCAAACCAATCAAGTTATTCAAGGCAGCAGGGACTCTACCGGAGCCGGCAGTGTCAGTACCTAAGGCAAGCGGGACAATACCTCTGCCGACGACAGAACTGGAGCCAGAGCTGGAACCACCGGAAACGTGGTTCTTGGAGAAGACAGAAGGAGTGACGCCGTAAGGAGACCTAGTACCAACCAAACCCGTTGCAAATTGGTCCAAATTAGTCTTACCGATGATGATGGCACCCTGGTCTCTCAGACACTTGACCACGGACGCGTCCACCTCTGGCTTGTAAGCGAACGAGGGGCACGCGGCTGTAGTTTCGAACCCGAAGACGTCAATGTTGTCCTTCACGGCAACCGGCACCCCGTAGAGCTTGAGCGACGACTTGTGGGACTTCGATTGAAGGACCTTCCATTGATGCGCGAGGTTTTCCTCTGAGGCCAGCGAGATCCAGGCCGGATCATCTGATTGTTGCTGCTTGACGAGCGCGACGAGGGTTTCCAGCGAGGCGTCTGGTGTGGCGTCACGGTGGTACGCGACCCAGTCGTGCACGGTCCATCCTTGAGTGGCAGCCATGATGTTCCTTAGTTATTGGAGAGAAGAGAAAGAGACGAGGGGACCCAACGGTCGGATCCGAGCCAGTATTTATCTTAGGGCAGCCAGAGATAAGAAAATTTTCGGCGATCTGCGGCGCTGCTCATCGCCGGCCTGACGTAATGCGGCACACCGCTGTTGCGAGGCGGCGAAGCAGCCTGAGACCCCCCAAAAAGCTTTAACACAACCTACCAATACTACTTACCGACGACGCGTCTTTTAGCCGGCTCAAAGGCCCCCAAAACTGCCCAAACAGACATTTTTGCCCCATAAGCAACGCGTCTGAGGAAAAGAAAGTTGCGACAAGCCAAAAAGTTGCTGCGGATGCTCAGGAAATTTAATTACCGTCCAAGGGCAATAGGCCCGATGCCGGCCGCTGCGCGGCAAAAGCAGCGGCTATGTGGCGGCTGAAGGGGAGCAAAAAGGGCCGTCCTATGTGAAAGAATGTTGAACAGCCAGCAGAACTTGCACGGCCTCTGCCACTAGCACAGCGGCATAAGGCAATACATCGCAGCGTTGCTCAGCGCGTTATCTCTCTTATGCAACGCGCTATCGGCAGATGAGTAACAAAAATTAGAAGAGGGGCCCAAGTTAAAAAATTGAAAAGTGCTCAGCGAGAGAGTAAACTTTCAAAAATTGATAAACGTGGTTCTGAGGGGCGATTCTCAGCTGGGAGCAAATTTTTGGTATAGACAGAGCAGCGTACTAATAAGTGAAGCGTTTTTTTAGCAGGCGTAGTTGCTGAGCTTTGTGTCACGTGACTCATCCCGGATGGGGTTCATTTTCTTTCCCTGTTAGTTTTTTTCTCTCAGGCTTGAAAACTGAGTGATTCGTTATTGTAGCAGTCCTTATATTGCTTTCTAAGGCGCATTTCCCAGCAATGATCAAGGGAAGCTTTTTTGACACGTTGCCTCCGCTTCTGCGGGCGCAGATCGACCAGTGCACAGCGGACTCCGGACCCGGAGCCAGTGCGGATTCTGCTAGCGCAGATTCCGCGGCCCCTGCGCTGGCTGCTGCTGATGTCTCTGTAGAAGATTCAGCTGTGCTCGGAGCTGCGGGCAGCGGCAAATCTCCGGCCGGATTGACTGACGACGCCTACACCTTCATCATGGACAAGCTCAACGGCCAGAAGGGAATTCTTTTCACGGAAATGGACCAGATACAGTTGGAGTTGTTTGACGTGGACTCAACGCTGTCACCTTCGGAATTCGATAAGCTGATACACGTGTTCGACAAATCGCAGCAGGTGAGTCTTTGCGACAAAATCAAGCTGGTTTATGGGTTCGACTCGCTGACTTCGTTCATTGTCAGGCTAGTGCACGTTTTGAACTTCTCGCAGTTCTTCTCCATCTTTGACATCACGTCTAATATCAAGTTGTACGGCTTTTACTCGCTTAACTACAAAAACCCCGTTGAAATCTTAGTCAAGCAAATCAGACACGACCTATTCATAGTCAAATCTTTCAAGGAATATACCATCCAAGAAATGAAAAAGGAACATGACTTCCATTTACCTTACAAAGAGTTCAAACGTCTAAACTTGAATGATGGTAATCTAGTCGTTGTTAAAATATTATTCAAAAATGAACAAAAACCTATAGATCTACAATTAATTAAACCTTTGCTAACTAAAATAGAAATGCTCCATTTGTCCTTGGAAAATGAATCAAAATTGAAACCTTTCAATGACATAATCGATGAGTCTGGCTCAAATCTAAAATACCTTAAATTTGGTGTTAACAGAGGTACTTTCAAGAAATTACCCGTCAAAAATCAAATCGATACACTGAAATTAGTCAACATTGATAACTTGAATTTTATCAATGATATCAAATCATGTTCCTCCTTAGATGTGTTTTTTGATAATTGGGAATTAAGAAAAAACTGTGATATCAAATTCAATGATAGTTTCATCATCAAATTCCAGATCAACCAATGTGTTACCCAATTGAGAACTCTGAACATTTTCCATACCTATTTGAATTCCAGTGATTTAAACAAACTAAAAATGTTCCCGAACTTGACCCATTCAAAAATTTCTTATGTGATTCTTGATAACAATGGATTTGATTTATCTGAATGTAAACAATTACAGGAGTTGAAAATTCATTTTACGTATCACAAAAAAGTAGAAGAAGAGAATTTTGATTCCGATAATGTCAAATGGCCTGTCAATGCTAAAAAATTGTCCATTACCATTCATAACATCAAAAATCTAAACCAGGATTTTTCAATTAGACTGAACATTTTGAAGAAAATCTCCAAACCTTTGCCTCCTTCTATTGTCGATTTATGTATTGATATCAGTTATGATACAGGTGGCTCGGGCCCAGAATCGTATGCCATTTCAAGATATGATATATTGAAGATTTCAAGTTTAATAAATGATATCTTAACTGAAAATTTGGAAAATTTAAAATTGAAGGGTATCGCTAGATACAATTATAAAGTCGGTAAACCTTTGATTTTTTCTGCAATTAACTTCCCTAAATCTTTGAAGTTACTATCATTAAATGACTTCATCCTGGATCATAATTTTGCCCAATTACCAAATTTGAAAAGGCTATATTTTGAGCACTCACTGTTTGACGCCGAGTTTAAATTGCCTGAATCTGATGAAATTCTAATTGAAAAATGTACTTTTAAAGATCTTTCCTACATTCCGAATGAAAGTTCTAAAGTTGAATTTAAAATGTGTACATTTAGGAAGGTTCCATCATTTGCTGGTTCAATTGATAATGTTGTTATCAATAATTGTAGAGTTATGGATCAAACCACAAACAATGTTTTCCAATTCCAACAATCACATAAACCACACCATCAACAACAACATCAACAACAACAACAACAACACCAACAGCAGCAGCAACAACAACAGCAGCAGCAACAGCAACAACATCAACAACAAACTCAATTACAACTTCCAATGATGAATCAGCAAAGTACTGGATCTAGTTCTCATAGTTTCCACCCAAACACTAACCAGCAAATGTATCACCAGTCACCAATGCTGAATCCTCAATATACCAATTCTTCATATAGAACTCATTCAAGTCAATCTCAGATGAGAGCAAATTCACTGCCCTATACCACACAACAACAAGTTCCAACAACATCATCATCTGGGTTGAACGATTATTACAATCCGTCAAACCAGCCTATGATGACATCTCAAAGTTACTCATCACCATTTTTTGATCCGCAACAACAACAAACTCCGCAACAACAACTTCAACAACAGCATCCTGATTTGAACAATTACTTGAATCAAGATTTGGAGTTTCAGTTGTCAAATATGACCTTGAATCAACCGATGATGCTTAACATGAATTTGAACACACCTCCTGGTTCTTCGCCTTCTACAACGGGTGCAACTTACCAATCCCAAATTAGATCTCATCCACAAACACCAAATAATGAGATCAGCTCTTATCATATGTCCAACCAATCTAGGAATTTAGGCTCATTGTCTAATTTGATCAACCAGTATGGGAATACAAATGGGGCCACTAATAGCCCCGATTCTTCTATTAACAATATGAACTCCCCGCAGTTTGGAGGGTACCAATCTAGCAGAAATTCTTTTGTTTCACCAACCTTTAACGGTTTGTCTCACCCACCTCAACAACATTTATCTCAATTGCAGTCACAGCATGTACAACACTCATCTCAACAGCAACAGCATCCACACTCGCAACAACAACATTCCCAGAAACAACAGCAACACTTAAGTTCTTTCATTGACGATTTTTCATTAAATAACAGCGGCACTTGGTCAAACCCTAAATCAGATTCACCATTCTTCCCATAATTTTTTTACTACATTATTATTATTACTATTACTACTATACTACCTATTATCACTACTATTATATTTTCATAGTTTTTTGTTTGCTAATATGCCTTGGGGCTCCATCACATCAACGAATCTTTTTATACATTTAAATTTCTTAGAAGTAATGAATTACTTAATACTTAATCTTTACAATTGATTGCATCAATTGCCATCTTTAGACAAGTTTCTCTACTTGTACCACCACCGATAAAACCCTGAGCATGAACAAATTGTGCACCCTTGATGCCGGAAATCTCTTCTAATTGACCATCTATCAAGCCTCTCCATTTCAAAGGCAAAGGCTTCCTAGATTGGAGTCCACCTGGTGATGTTGGTACGCATGCCACTCTCCAAGAATTACCATTACCTGAATCCGGAAAAACTGTATAAAGGCAATGACCCAAACTTAACCCATCAGTCTGGTATTCGTAGGTATGTAGATGCTCTTTCCAAGAGACAAATTTGTCTAAAATTAATATGCGCTTCATAGCACCTATGTCACCCATTTGGTATTTGATTTCAGTTTCTCCATTAAGCATCGAATCATAAGACTCTTGAATATAATTTCTCCCCCCTAGGTGAGTGAAGACTAGATATTTTATGGAACGTTCAAATACACCCATGCATAATCCAACAGACCTCCAAAACTGAGTCAAATTTAATTGTTGGTCAAACTCTTGATCCCATGTCAAATTTAAGTTTCTAACAATCGAGTCTAGATACCAATTATCAATGGAAAATTTCATGTCTCGCTTGGCAATCACTTCTGCTTTTTCAAATGGGTGTTTGGAATGCAATTTATATTTCCATTGGTACTGATTTGTTATTTTGGAATCCATCACTTCTATAAAGTCAAAGTAGATCCTTTCAAAAATCATGTTCATATCTTTGCTAGTTAAATCAATTGACCTATCCGGTGTGGCCTCGATAATATTC
The DNA here is from genome assembly GCA_030579555.1 of Saturnispora silvae. Taxonomy (NCBI): domain Eukaryota; kingdom Fungi; phylum Ascomycota; class Pichiomycetes; order Pichiales; family Pichiaceae; genus Saturnispora; species Saturnispora silvae. The sequence goes on along the minus strand of JAKTRE010000004.1, from coordinate 589,031 downwards.
TGAATTATTTGCTTACCGTATTTCTTATATATGATCCCAATGCAACTTAATGGAGTTTTTTGTCCTTTATCATTATTCTTATGTATGCGCTTAGAATAGAAATATTGCTTGTTTTGTTTATCCCAACTAATCTCCATGTCACTCTTGTTTCTTCCTAACCCTATTATATAATCGATGGAGAAAAACAAGTCCTCAGACTGTAATAACGGATCTGATTCATCTATAAATTTTATACTGAAATCATTCCCGAAATTGTCAAAGATTTTCCAGTAATATGCTAAGAGGCCAACACTAAAAGCTTGTTCAATATCAAAAGGTCCCTGACGTAATACAATGGTTTTCAAACCACATTTGGGCCTCTTAGTAGCAGGTTCACTCATATAAACCGAAGGAGAGAGCTTGGCAAGTTTCCTTTTTGGGAATGAAAAATATTTTTTATTTTAATTCATTTTATATGATACACAAAAAATAATACAGAGTAAAGAGGGTGCTAGCTAAAGATGAATGTTCAACAAATCGTATCTGGAGAACTGAGAGTTGCAACTTGGACATTTTCTCATTCTGGAGTTGAGTCTATCATCCACGCATGTCATGCAGAAACAATGGCCACATGTCTTTAAAGCAACGTCTTTGAAATTCTTGGTACAGAGCTGGCATTTGGTCATGTTCAAAAGGGCCTGGTTGATCTCTTCATCTTCCTCAGTACGTGAGTTGGTTCTATATTTGTTTACCAACACTTCCATCTTTTGACATTTGGCATTGAATCCGGAAACTTGCTCTTCCAAAGATTGAATGGTTTTGGACAAACTGGCTTTTTCCTTCTGTAACGCACCTATATCATTTTGGAGATTTTTAGCCTTGTTAGACTCATACATTGCAGCACTCTCTGCCTTTTCCAGTCTAGACTTGAAGTGTGATAGATCTTTCTTATAAAGTTCTTCAATTGCATTCAACTTTTCGAATAGTTTGGTCTCGATTTCTAACTTCTTTTGTAAACCTTGCTTTTCATCACGCAAAATCTCAATCAAATCCTTTTGCTTGTTAATATTGGCCTGCAAAATTTTATTTTGGTTGGCTGAAGCGTCATTAGTACGCATAGCTTGAAAGTATTTTTCATCTGCCTTGGTTTTCTCAACCTGGAGCTTATTGATGATCACTTGATATTCTTTCAAATCATTTATCTTACTATTGGCTAATTCCCTTGTCTTTTTTAAAGCCACCTCCATTTGTTTCAATTCATTAGTTAATATGTTGGTCATTTCATCCTTGGACAATTCGTTGAATTTGGTTTCTTGCTGGGATTCCAAAGTGGTGACACGTTCTTGCAAGGTATCCACCAGGGCTTTATAATGATCAATCAGCTCATTAGAACTCTTTTCTGACTTGAGAATGTTTAACTTAGTTAACGAAGTGTCTCTTTCAGTTCTTAATCTATTTACATCTTGTTCTAATTTCTTGATGAGGGCATTACCTTGTTCGATTTCACTTTTGGATTTTTGTTCAAACTTGGTTTTGGAAATCGTCAAGCTGGCTTCCAATTCAGCTATTTGGACCTCTAACTTCTTTTTGGAATTTTCCAAGCTTGATATTTTAGTGTTCAATTGAGGATCAGCTGACGGTTGCAGCTGTTGTTGGTGCTGCTCTAACGGTGACTGCTGCTTGGATTGCTGCAGACTAGTTTCCAGCTCGGAGATCTTTGCAACCTTTTCGTCGAGTCTTTCATTGAGAAACTTGACCTTGGCTTCGAAGTCGGCCAATTTGATTTTCAGATCTTCTAATTCGTGTAAGGTCTGGTCGTTCACCTCGCTGCTGACCGCAACGGTAGTTGCGGCAGCCTCATCTTGTACAGCTGAAGAACCTCTTGGCTCTTCCACGGCCTCCTCCTTGCCCGCTGCGGCCTTTAGTCTAGTCAACGTGGCACTTTGTTCTCTGTCTAGCTTGCGGATCAAGGAATCGACCTGGTCGTTCAAGTCGTTCACGTTGGCTTTCAAGTCGTCATTTTCGTTGAGAAGCTTGTCCTTGATGACCTTCAAATCCGCGAGAGACTTGTTGACCTCGATGACATTGGCCTGGGAGCCAGAGGGCACATTTTTGAAGAGTGGTGTGATCAACTCGATCAACTCCTTTCTAAGTTGGACAAGCTCGTCAAAGGTGCTCTCGCCGGGCTTGCTCTGGATCACCGCCTCCACAGGCAATAGCATGTCGTCGTTGAACCCCTCCAAAACCGAGACGGTCTTCAAGTTGTCGACGATTTCGTTCCACCACTTGGTCAAGAGCTGGTAGTACCCAAACACATTGTCGTACTTGGCCTGCAACCTGTCCATTCGGGCCCTCAGACGCCTGTTCTTGCCGAACTGCAGGTGCCATTGCCTATAAATCGCCTCCTTCTGGTAATAAACCACGTCCTGCTGGCTGAACGGCTCGTCGACGCCGCTCAGCTGTTCCAGCGGCGTGTCCTCGCGTTTCATCCGCTTGACATCCACCGCAACTGCAGCGTCTCCCAGTTCGTGCTTCACAGCCATGCCTTGTGAAATGAAATAGTAAAAGACAAGTTCCAACAACGATGTCGCTCAGTGTAAACTTTTTTTGCCCTCGCGTTACGTAAGCAGTCACGTGACACGTAGCTGCCAATTCTGGCCCGTGCCAATAAGCGACCTGATTGGTGGACTTTTGCAAATTACTGAGATTTTTTCTGTCCATCTGTTCTAACCAATAAACTTGGACTTTATAAGCAAAAGATGATGTTCAGAGGTGTTGCCATGAGAGCTTTGAGAGCACAGCCAATGAAGTTTGGCTTGCAGGGGATGAGATTCCAATCCGGTTTGACCTCAGAGGCCGTGTTGGCCCGTTCCGTGGCCGTTTTGAAGACCTTTGAGATCAAGGCCGCCCACGACAAGATCGGCATGGAGACCCAGTTCGGCAAGGACTTGGGCCTTGACTCCTTGGACTACAACGACGCGTTGATTGCGCTTGAGGAGGAGTTCGACATTGTCTTCGACGACGACGTTGCCAACGAGATCAAGACCGTTGGTGAAGCTGTGACATACATCCAGCAACACCAGCACGCCACCGAGGACTTGCTTGACAAGGAAATCCGTTAAACGGCTGTCCTCCTCGGATTATGTGTATATAACGTGTGTATTGAATGAATGAACACCACTATTTGTGATTATGTTATGCCAGTGAACGGAGCGGGGGGGGGGGTAGCAAGTAGAGATTGCAAGAGCGACAATTCATACCGAGGACCTTAGAAGAAAGTTTTAGACTTGGCCATTGGCTTCTAAAGCGTGCTGTAGAAGCGATCCTCCCAATCGTAGTCCTCTTCTAATTAGTAATTGGCGCGTCACGTGACCGCACTGATTTGTATGAGATTCAAATTTTTTGTCTGAATGCGACCGACAACGGTCAATAGAACGATCTGATCACTGGACTCAGCGTCTACTGCTTGTTGTACTGACGGTCTTCTGGCGCTGTCTTGTAATTTGGTAATTAGTAATTAGCTCGTCACGTGACTGCTCTTTGTATGAGATTTATTTTTTTGTCTGGTTTCTCTGCCCTTTTCTGCCTCGATTAGAGTCTGTTAGCAAGTGAGAGATGCCTGAGATCGAAGCCAAATTGGAAAATCTGGCCATCAGTGACTCAGAGGACAATTTGACAGATGTGCATGAAGAACAGACGGAGGCCCAATTGGCAGAACAGTCTCGTCTGGCCAATCTGGACCATATCGAACAGACGTATGGTCTGACGACTATTCCGGACTCCAATCAAGAGGAATTACCTGCAGACGAAGAATTGGCCGCGGAGTATCCCGATGACACGACGTACATTGATCTGGTGCATCTGAAAGTGCACAGTTTGGAGAGTTTGCATTTGGAGCGGTTCACACATCTAGAGAGTCTCAACTTGAGGGACAATCTCGTCACCTCGCTCAACTACCTCAAGGCCCTTCCTGACAGTTCCAAGGAAAGTTTGCAGGAACTGGACTTCTACGACAACAGGATCAAACACATCACGTCGCATTTGGAAAGCTTCCCGAACATCGAGACCTTGGACTTGAGTTTCAACAACATCAAACACATCAAGCATTTGCAGAACATGACGAAACTGAAGGAGTTATTTTTTGTGCAGAACAGGATTAGCAAGATCGAGAAGCTTGAGACCTTGACCGCGATCGAGAACCTCGAGTTCGGCGGCAACAGGATCGAGGTGATCGAGAACCTCAACCATTTCGTCAACTTGAGACAGCTCTGGCTCGGCCAAAACCGAATCACCAAACTAGCTGGGCTGCAGGGCCTCAAAAACTTGCGTGTGCTTAGTATCCAGAGCAACCAGATCGAGAAGATCGAAGGCCTCGACGACTTGACGTCCTTGGAAGAGTTCTACATCTCGCACAACAAGATCACCAAGCTGGAGGGTCTGGACAAGCTTGAAAACCTTCAGGTCTTGGATGTCACGGGCAATGGCATCAGCACAATCGAGGGACTTGACAATCTGGCCAATTTGACCGACTTCTGGTGCTCCTACAACCAAGTGGCCGACTTCAACAGCATCCGTCAGGGTCTTTCCAAGAACAGTATGCTCGAAACGGTCTATTTCGAGGGCAATCCTTGCCAGCTCAGCAACCCTGCTATGTACCGCACGCGACTCAAGATGAACCTTGAGCAGAACAAGCGTCTTGTCAAGATCGACGCCCTCTACTTGCAATCCAACAAAATGGTTCTGTAGTGCTGAGCAGATGAGCACCCCGGATCTCGGGCTAAAAATTTAAATTTCTCGGCGGCCCCCGCCTAAGTCACTGAAAAATGTCAAGTCGTAAGTATAAAAGCTAGATAAGTTATCGTATATAATTTGAACGAGTAATTATCGTGCGTTTTTTTTAGTAGAAACATATCAATGTCCAACAGCAGATCAGTATCACGTTTTGCGCAGGTTGCGCGTGCACCTGCAGACGCCATTCTTGGTCTTTCCACTCGTTTCCAGCAAGATTCCAACGCGTCCAAAATCAACCTAGGTGTGGGTGCGTACAGAGATGGAAACGGCCAGCCTTGGCTTTTGCCTTCCATCACCAAGGCCACCGAACAGGTGCATCACCAGCTCATGCACAGCGGCGACACCAAGGTCAATTTCGAGTACATCCCTATCCTAGGCACGCAGCGTTATCGCGACCTGGTTAGAGAGTTCCTCTTTGAAAACACCACCATGAAGACCAGCACCCAATTGAGCCAGGACGGCCATGTTCTCACCATGCAGGGTCTCTCGGGGACCGGGTCGTTGAGAGTCATGTGCGAGTTCTTGGCCAAGTTTGCGCCAAAGGAATTGAAGAACATCTATGTCCCTTCGCCTACGTGGCCAAACCACAAGCAGATTGCCAAGGCCGCCGGGCTCAACGTCGCAGAGTACACCTACTACGACAGCAAGACCATGGGTTTGGACTTTGAGGGCATGTTGAGCAGCTTGGAAAGTCTGCCTAAGGGCTCGGGCGTGCTTCTGCATGTCTGCTGTCACAACCCAACCGGTGTGGACCCTAGCATTGAACAATGGTCCCAGATCATCGATGTCATGGCCAGAAGAGACCTCTATCCGTTGCTCGATATGGCCTACCAGGGTTACGGCTCCGGCTTGGAGGAGGACTTGAGTGTCTTAGAGCTCTTCTCGCAACAGATCACCTCAGGCAAGATGTCAGGCTACATGTTGTCCCAGTCCTGGGCCAAGAACATGGGGCTTTACGGTGAGCGTGTGGGTTCGTTCAGTTACGTGACCAGCAACCCAGCAGAGGTGCCTGCCATCCAATCGCAGTTCGAGATCGTCGCCAGAGGAATGTACTCCTCGCCTCCAGGCAATGGTGCCAGAATCGTCAGCCAGGTGCTCTCGGACCCGCAATTGAAGCTCCAGTGGAGCGAAGACGTCGACACCATGGCCGAGAGATTACGTGACATGCGCCGTGTGCTCTTTGACCAGCTACAGGCCATTGGCTGCCACGGCCCAGGCCAGGGAAACACCGGCTGGGAGCATTTGGTGGAACAACGCGGTATGTTCTGTTTCACCGGGTTGCGGGCTCCTCAGGTCGAGAAGCTCCTTGAGAAGAGCGTCTACCTCACAGGCAATGGCCGTATCTCCATTGCCGGTATCACCGAGGCCAATTCCGAATATTTGGCCAAGTGTATCAAAGAGGTCAGCTGAGCACATGAGCACATGAGCACGGCCTCCCGGAGAATTCTTCTTTATGTATGTATGACAAGTAAAAGAATAAAATTGCAATGATCTCTTGGCCTTTTTTGTATAAGCAAGAACGCGAATGACAGAAATAGCTTTTAAAGTGGACAAGGTGGCTACCACGCCCTTCAATGACCAGAAGCCGGGAACTTCGGGGTTGAGAAAGAAGACAAGCCGGTTCCAGGAAAAAAACTACACCGAGAACTTCATTCAGGCCCTTTTGTTGGCTATCCCTGAGGGTGCTGACGGCGCAACTTTGGTTGTGGGTGGTGACGGGAGATTCTACAACGACCACTTCATCAACTTGATTGCGGCCATTGGCGCAGCCAACGGTGTTTCCAAGCTCATCATCGGTCACCAGGGGATCCTCTCCACGCCTGCTGCGTCCCATGTCATCAGAATGAGAAAGGCAACCGGCGGGATCATCTTGACAGCCTCTCACAATCCTGGTGGGCCGGAAAACGATTGCGGGATCAAATACAATTTGTCCAACGGTGGACCAGCTCCGGAGTCCGTCACCAACAAGATGTACGACGAGTCGGTGAAACTAGACCACTACAAAATTGTGTCTAATATGCCTTCAATTGACCTTTCCAAAGTTGGTACAACCCAATTGGGGTCCTTGGAAGTTGAAATCATTGATTCCACCAAGGACTATATCGACATGCTGAAGGAAATCTTTGACTTCGATCTCATCAAGTCATTCATCAAGTCCGATCCTAACTTCACATTCTTGTTCGATGCTTTGAACGGTGTCACCGGCCCTTACGGTGAAGCCATTTTTGTTAAGGAACTTGGATTGCCAGCTTCAAGTATCCAGAACTGCACTCCATTGCCTGATTTTGGTGGTTTGCACCCAGATCCGAACTTAACTTATGCTAAAACCCTGGTTGATGTTGTCGATGCTAAGCACATCAGTTTTGGTGCCGCCTCCGATGGTGATGGTGATAGAAATATGATTTATGGTGATGGTACTTTCGTTTCTCCAGGTGATTCTGTTGCCATCATTGCTGAATATGCCGACTTCATTCCATTTTTCCAAAAGACAGGCGTTTATGGTTTGGCTAGATCGATGCCAACTTCGGGTGCAATTGATTTAGTTGCCAAAGCTAAAGGGTTACAATGTTATGAAGTCCCTACTGGTTGGAAATTCTTCTGTGCCTTGTTTGATGCTAAGAAATTGTCAATCTGTGGTGAAGAAAGTTTTGGTACCGGTTCAAATCATATCAGAGAAAAAGATGGTCTTTGGGCAATTGTTGCCTGGTTCAATGTTTTAGCCGGTTTCAACAAAAAATTCCCTGAATTAGATGCCACCATTGAGAATGTTCAAATGAAATTCTGGCAAAAATACGGTCGTACATTTTTCACCAGATATGATTACGAAAATTGCTCCTCAGCCGATGCAAGTAAAGTCATTGATCAATTACAATCAAATGTGGATAACGAAACATTTGTTGGATCTGAGTTAATTGGCTCTAAAGTTAAAGAAGCTGCCAATTTCTCTTACACTGATTTAGATGGATCGATTTCCAAAAATCAAGGTCTATTTGTCAAATTGGACAATGGGTTGAGATTTATTGTCAGATTGTCTGGTACTGGGTCCAGTGGTGCCACCATCAGATTGTATTTAGAGAAGCACTCTGATGATAAATCTGTCTTGGATCAAAGCGTTGAATTATACCTGAGAAATGATATTGATTCTGTTGTGGAGTTCTTAGGTTTGCAAAAATTCATCGGTAGAGTTGAACCAGATGTCAGAACTTAAGTTTATAGCCTGGTTGCATTGTATTTGTGTTTTCTTCTATTATGATTATTGTTAATGCATCAAATGAGAAAGATTTTAAATTTAAATTAAATAATAATTAGTATAATTAATTAACGCTTGACTAAAAAGTGGAATTAAATAGCCCCTAAAGTGTAATTAGATTATTACGGAATTTCTTTTATATTCAAACACAAACTTACACACGACACACAGAGACTTAATTATTATTCTATAAAACAGACTAGCATGATAATTACCACTTAGGTAGTCCATAACCTAGCAACACCATCAGCACCCGCACTAAAAAGCCATGCTTCCCTTGGATGCCAAACGGTATCCAACACACCTAAATGGTTAGTAATCTTATGTCCAGTTAATTTCTTTAATGGGACCAATAATGGGTTAGTAACCAAATCATCATAAACTGTGGCGTGGAAAACATGAATAGAACCATCATCAGATGCAGAGCAGAAGAGTGGTAAATTGCCCTTGTGGAATGAAACAGATCTTACTGCTTGATCATGGTATCTTAAAGTTTTGTAAGGTGTTGAAGATAAATCTAAATCATGCCATAAAACTCTCTTGTCGAAAGAACCAGCAATGATATGTTCCCCACCACGTGGGTGTACATCTAAACAAGATAACCATCTAGCACCTGGTAATAATTTCTTTGTTAATTGTTGTGTTTGCAAATTGTAAATTCTAATATACCTTTGAGACATGACAATTAAAATTGGCTTTGATGGATGGAATTTAGCATCCATAATGATACCTCTTGATTTACGGAATGGTGATTGTGATGCATGCTTTGACAATTGATGAATTAGGACAGACGTCTTATTACCACCATTTGGTGAAACAGTCAAGAAATAATCACCACGACGATGCCATGAAAGTTTCTTAATGGTAGAAACAGAGACGTTAGCACCTCTCGAAGTAGTCAAACAAAGAGAGATACCCCTCTTTAATTGATCGTTAGTTGGCTTGAACCATTGAGCCGCTTGCTTTTTGACATCAGCAGAAGTTTCCTCAGCCTTATTTTTACCCTTACCAGAGTTTTCATCATCAGATTCAACTTCAGCTAAATCAGTCTTGTTACTATTTGTCTTAGCATACCCGAAACCATCTTCAATAATCTTGTGACCATTATTTTCAATCTCATAACCGAAAATTGGAGGAACGATCATATAAACAGAATCACTTGCAGCAACAGCTAAAAGACCAGTTGAAGCATCCGGGTTCCAGGCAACAGATTCAATATGTTCATCTGGGTTTTCTTCGATGTCTTCAACAATGATGACACGGTGAACTTCTCTACCTGTCAAAACTTCCCAAACTCTAACTGTACCATCATCAGAACCGGTGGCAATCCAATTACCAGTTGGGTGAACAGAGATGGTTCTGATTTTACCTTCGTGACCTTCGTAAGTGGTGGAAGTCTTAATAGGGAAAGGCCTCAAATCCTTTGGAGATGGTAATTCAGGAATTAAAGATTCTGGGTCGATATTCAATTTATTCTTCCTGACACGAGGTGCCAAATAAAGATCTAAACATCTTTCAAATTTTTCTCTGATAATCTCAGAATAACCTGGAACCTTTCTCAAAGAATTGTATTTTTGTGGTAAGAAGTTCATTTCACGTTCACTTGGATCTAAGGCTTCCCACGCCTTTTTCTCCTCTTCTGTTAACAAATATTCGCCTGGTGGATTATAAGATTCTTCATTTGTTGGGGGTGGTAATTTAGGAGCTCTTAAGGTCATAATGTGATCATTGGTGATTTCATCATCAACACCTTCCCAGAGATTATAATTTTTCTCTTGTTCTTCATCCAATTGCTTCTTATGAGAACCAGGAACGATCTTGCCTTCTCTAATAGCCTTGACGATCTTCATCACTCTTCTTGCTTCATGAACAGAAGGAACAAATCTCCTCTTTGGTTCTGGGGCGGCAGATAATGGCATCACCTCTTCGTGACGAGTAAACCAATCGATCATTGGCTCATATGGATCATAATCTTCACCACCAGTATGTTCACCCTTTTCAATCTTACGAATCAATTCCAATTCTTCTTCATTGATGTTCAAGGCAGCACCAGAAGACTTGTCCAAGAGACCAGTCCAACCTTCTGGAATGTCAATACTTTCTAACAACTGATCCAAGGCAGAACCCTTAGCTGGACGCATGATTCTCTTACCGTTGATGTCGTAACCAATATGAGGGTATTCTTCGTATGCAGAAATTGGAATGTTACCAATGGTGTTGGCTTCTTCTCGGTCACTGTCGTCAGAATCGTAAACTGGTTCGATTTCAGGTTTGATGATTCTGTCTCTGCCATCAGCAAATTTGGTATGAATTTCACCTGCCTTGGCTAAAGAGGCGTCTGATAGTGTTCTGATCTTGATACCAGAAAGTCTATCGGTGATGGATCTGGAATCTTCCTCTGGTTCCTCTAGATCTTCCAAATCCGATGAATTGATCTCTTCATCATCTTCTTGCTCTTCTGCGAGTAATCTGTTTAACTCATCATCAGAATCTTCTTCCTCTGATTCACCTTCAACTTCTTCTTCTTGCTCTTCCTCGTCCTCCTCGTCGTCGTCTTCTGGATCAATCAAACCTTCGACTTCAAATTCAGGTTCAGACTCAGACTCAGATTCTTCGTCTGCAGCCTCTTGCTCCTCTTGAACCTTCTGCTCGTGACTTCTTTTTTTGGATTTAGGAGCACTTACTTCTGCAGGCCCATCCACAATGATCACGTCCGAAGAACGTGTCTTCCTCTCTCTGCCAGTCACAGCCATGTTCGAAAGATTAGGTTAGCTACTAGTAAAAAGTTTTTTTTTTTTGAAAAATTTAAATTTTTCTATAAAAGACTAAAAAAAATAATATTTAGTGATGTGCTCAGCACAAAATGTCTCTCATGAAGCTTCAAAATGAGGCGTTTGGCCACCAAATAAAGGCTTATAAAAGAATGCTTTATCAATAATAAGATAGTTAGTTGTGTCTATGTAGTTTTCAGTTTTTTTGAGAACAATTTTTTTGAAGCTATATTCTGAATTTTAACTCCACTGAAACGCTACAAAAAAGCACTCAACGGTTATAACACTTGTTCGGCAACATTCCCACAGTTACTGGTAAAGTTTTCAGTTTAGAAAGGGCTTTTTACCTATCAGACATTAAAGAAACAGAATTCAGTTTAGAATCACAGTTGGAAAAAATCTTAACCATTTACCAGTAGTTAAAAGCCTTTAATTATCTGACATATCAGAAACACACTGATGTCATACCCGCCGCGCAAGAAATACCGCCCCGACTATCACGGTGGCTACAACAGTCGTCTGGGTGACCGTCTGGGCTTTAGACCTGCTTCAACTAGCGGGCACGGACACGGACACGAAAACGAACACGAAACAACTTTTGAGCAGTCACAACTTTATCTCAAAGAACATCCACACTTGATAGCACTCAAGGAAGAGTTGGCAGCGCTAGAGTTAAGTTTGGCTGATGCAGAACGTAGGCTTGAAACCGAGTTGGAACGAAAAAGAGGCAGCGAATCACAGATTACTGAAGAAACAGAAAGTACCACTAAAACACTAAAAGAACATGAAGAGACTTCTTCTGCTAGAGAACACTCACCATCGTTTCAAATGGCTAGTAAAGTTTCAAAAATAGCCGCCGCTTCTGCTGCGGATGAAAGAGAAGTAAACACAGTAACACAGAACAATCATGGACACAACTTAGTAGACTTGACAATAGTAAGCGCCTCAAAGGAGCCACAAATTAACGGGGAAAAGACACACCTTATCGAAAAGCAAACGGCACAAAGCGCACCCAATATTGAGAGAATTACCGAACCTGAAATTCAACACAAGCTAGAACAAGCACAGAAGCATAAACCAGAAGGTGAACATGAACGTAAACAGAAAACAGAGCAGGAGAACAAACAAGAAAAACTATATAACTCAGTAAAAGAAGACAAAAAGGGTGAAACAGAACCAAGGCAAGAAGAAGAAAAGCAGCATCTGGAACATGATCAAACCAAAGATCAATCTATAGAAGAAATAAACTTACCTATCGAAAAGCATGCTCAAGATACAGAAACAAACGAACAATCTACAGGAGCGCATGACCAAGTGAATGGCCAAGCTACGCAAGATCAGGATGAACTTACAGAAGAACATGATCAATCTATAGAAGTCCAAGACTCGGACAATAACGAACTAGAACTTGAAGATAATGATGAACAAGAGGGGGATCATGGTGAGGACCATGAATACGACCATGAATACGATAATGACCACAATATTAACGATAACGACGATGAGCACGACGATGACAACAAAAAAGATACTGAATTCAGTAAATACGCTGAATCAGAGGCTACAACTTCAGCAATACCCAAAAGTATAGCTACCGAGAGTACTTACATTTCTAGCAACTCTAATAGAAGTCTTCGTCAAAAATATCAGTTTATAATTGACAAGAAATTGATGTCAGTATTGGATGAGAATACAGAAAGAACCATATGGCTGAATGAATTACATTTATGTATGCTTATATTTGGTTACCCAAAATTAATATTGAATGCCATTACTGCATTCAAACATAACAAGTCATACAACAACCTTCCAGAGAAGGAGGCTGAGTTTTACATAAAACTCTTATTGAGAAAATATGTTTCTCTTGAACACATCAGCTTCCAAAGCTCTGTACTTTCAGCCACAGATCAGGTTGCTAACATTTATGCGTATGCATTCTCCAATACTAAAGACGATACCAGCTTACACAGATATCTGTGGATACCTAAAAACACCCAACTTATGATTGAGAACTCAGAGGTGCTGGAAAAATATCTCTCAAAATATCAATATGATGAGTTTTATTACCTCAACCACCAAGGAAACTTTTATGACTGGTACGCCTCACTAGAAATCTTCCTAGATCAGCTGGGGTGTGGACGTTCGTTAGAAAAAGTCATTCAAATGGCAGACAAGGAAAGAAAGCTATGCAGTGTGACTCCTGAAGAGACCGAATATGTGCTGCGAATGTTTTGCCTCAAAACAATCAAGGTGCTGGAACTAAACTCTGGCTGGTGTGCCGAGAGAATGATACACAAGACATTAAGCAAACTGGGGTTTATCAAAAAGAGACTATTCGCTATATCGCGTCTTGCAACATTACAGATATCAAACGATAACTTTGATCAATTCAGAGAGAACTACTATAGTGCACTGATCTCCTCCAAAGTGAGTCGCGTGCCTATTGATAACATGAAAATATTTCAGACGATCTTGAAACGGTCTAACGATAAATACAGGCGCTTCGGTGTGGAGTACTTGACGAACAACCCCCAAACTAGCGCAGAGGCTTTTTTCGAATACTTAGAATCCTGTAAAGATTTGGTTTTTGAAACGGGGGCCCAGTTCGAACTGGACCACACTTACGATAGAAAGCGCGGCAGGAAGAGGAAACTGGCAGATTAATTTATTGCCAATTTTCTCCCCTACTTAACTCTGCTTCAATTGCACTTTGTATAGTTTAAAGTAGAGATCCATCTCCGCATCATTCCCAACCCGAATTGAACAAAGGATCGGAATTCAAAAATGTAACATAAGTTTACTGACTGAGTCTAAACGTTCATCGTGTACCTTATTTTTTTTCTTGCACCATTTGACACATTTTTGCGTATTCAAATATCGTATTAGTTAAGAACTAACCGATATGAAGAAACGTCTCTCCCTTTCAAGGCTGTCAATTTCTGGGAAGCTGTCTCGGATATCTGAAAACATCACATCCCCGGTTTCACCGCAGGATCCGGCAGCATCTGCAATTAAGCTGCTCAAGACGGTAACCAATGCCCACCCAAGTCAGACACCTTCCTCGGTTGAAATGCAGACGATCTCTAGAGCAACATATGGAACCAGGAGAGACATGCAAGAGCTATTGGATACTTTTCTGAACAAATTGAGTACGGATTCGCCAGTGATAACTTTAAAAACACTAACGGTGTTAACGTTTGTGTTCAAAACTGGGTCTGAATCATTTTACAGAACGTTCACCTCTTCCAAGGGTATATGGAAATTGAAGTCGCTTGTGAACTATGAAAGCAGGCGCAAGGACCTGGCAGAAAACATTAGAGCCAAGGCGACGGAATTGGTTACCATTTGCGAACAGCCAGAATATCTAGAACTCAAAAAGGAAGAGTTCCGAAGGTTGAGAACGTCCTTCTCTCAGCCAACACCACGGTCTAGTTTTGATATGGCCCATGGGAGAACAAGTTTCAGCAGCGATGGAAGAAGATCTCAAAGTAATGACTTGAGTCCGGCTTCCAGGGAAGATATCCTCAGAGAATTGAGGCTAGAAGACGACACCAAACCTAAAATAGCACAAAAGGGGTCGTGGCACGGCAGACTAAGAAGACTCACCAACATCAATGAGGAAGACGAGTGAACAAACATAGAAATTAATTGTAACGGACTATTGCTAAGCTAGTATTATATAACGCATGCATTTAATAAAGATAATATTCGCGTATAACAGACACTTAGAAAATCTTGAAGTTCATTGCTTGTTACGGGAAGTTTGTTTCTATGAATGAACGAATTTTCTTAGGTGACAATTCCTTTAGCCTTAGTCACGTGATTTGTTTTCAAATCTACTGATTTTGTAGGTCAAAAACGCATAATGTGCATTGTTGATTTTCAGAATGTGACTCAGACACTAATCTCATTTATTCTATAGCTTTTCCTGAGATTCTAACTGCTTTTAGGCCTTATTTATTATTTTGTTTAAGGGAAATTTTTAACTAAGCATTGTATATTGCAAATATGTTGACCAAAAAAACCATTCAAGTTGATATACATTGAGTTGTAACTGTTGAATAAATGTACTCGTTAACTAGCAGATTCAACGGGGCAATTTCCATTTTCTCAACCGCATTGGTAGTGATGTCCTTGATGATGGCCTACTTGTCGTACTCCTCTCTGCTTTCGTTCCCTAAAGATTATTTTGACGAGTACACACAGTTCCACGTGACAGACATGAAACTATCCTCCAAGAGACTTAGATCGTATGGTGGGTCTAGCAACAAGCCAAAGGAGAATGCTAAGTTCAAGTTTGACTTACAACTGGACTTGAGTCCATTAGTTGATTTCAACTGCAAACAGATCTTCGCATACATCTACTTACAATTGGATGATGATCAGACAGTAGATGCAGACTCTATCTTTGCGCAGAATGAACCTTTGCAAACGAAGGCTGGCACGAAAACTTTAGGTGGTAATTTCGGTGATGCACCTAACGGTGAAAGTAGACTGATCATCTGGGATCACATTTTCACTTCACATGTTGCTCAAATCAAACAAACAGGTATGACTTCTAAATACTCCATTTGGGACTTCAACCCGGAATTAGCTGGCCGTAAAGGCCATTTCAAGTTAGCCTACAATATACAACCACATGTGGGACCTTTGATGTTTGGCGAAATTGATTTACGCGAAAGCATCACTTTACTTTGAGCTATATATGTATAAGTGTAATAACTTTTAAAAGACTTAGGCTTTACCGATCCATGTCAATTTATATTTGATGTCACCTATGTTAATTGTAACGCAGCCATACTCCCCTGAATAGTAAACACATTTGGATTCCTGGCTCTCGCCTTTGTTTTTGGCCACAAATTCAGGTATTTCATCACATATCAAAACAACCTCGTACCCACAACCAGAGATATCCAATAATTCTAGGCTTTCGGGTAAGCTTTTGACTAACAAACTCATATGACCTCTTGTATCAAATACCTTATTCCAACAAAGGCATACCTTTTTCACCTGAGCTTCAGACCAATCAACACAACTTAAAAATGCTTCTAATGGTCCCTCTCCTGTTGGAAATGTATCCAATTCCAATTCCAATATAGTAGGGGGTATCTTCCAAGACTTGTTGGTATCCTCCATGTCCTTACGAAAAGATCCAAAATTTAACTTGAGACGTTTCAAATTGATAGGCAGACAATCTATTAAATACCCCATGTACAAGTGTAGGACTTTAACATGCATTTGTCTTAGCTCATTGAACCTAAACCATTCTAATTTCTTGAAATCAGTGGTGTTGGGTCCTGGGTGACAAACATAAAGTTGGTGAACATCAGAACAATTAATGAATTTTGTGAATTGATGTGAAGAGTCCACAAAAAATAAAAAAACCTCATAAGATATTCTTGATTTAGTCTTGAAATCTTGATGAAAATCCGATAGTAACTTCAAGGAGCTAGATCCAACATTAGAATCATTTAAATAAGTCAATTCGGACAGTGAAGGATATGTAACATGACAATTGAAAATTAGATTCGCAGGGGCAATTTTGATAAGGTTTTGCATGTTTTCTATCATTGTAGGTGTTATCTCTTTATCATATATAGAGATATTAATTGATCTCAAATTTGAAAATTGGTTTTTAGTTAAAATTGTCCCCACTTCTGCCACAGTTAGTTGATGACCGATAGTGATCGCAATATTTTCATTAAAAAAGGACATGTTATTGATATAAAATTCCATAGAAGGCTTATTATCCAAAGTTACTTGTTTAGTAAACTTCATAATCTTCATTGCTTCTTGGATTCCTGGCGGATGATTAATGATCAATTTGATGTTATTCATTTTAGAAAGGGCAAGAGACTTTAAAAGACAGTGGCCATCTTGTGATTGCAGGCTAATCGATCGCAGCCGAATTTCACAATGTTTCAACTGAAGACAAACCGTACCATAGTCCAATACGTAATCAAATTCATTAAGGATGGGGTTCAAAACAAGAATGCTCATGGAGGATGAAGGCTGTGCTTGGTGGAGTTTCTTTCGTTTAGCCTGCCTGTCTTCTCCTTTGTACAAACTGACATGCTCTTGAGGTGGCGAGGGATAGTCTGAGAGCGTACGTGGGTAGTTCAAAGCAAAATCAATCAATGCTTGATAACAGCTGGCCCTAATGACATAAAGCAAGATCTTATCTTGTAACTCGCGGGGTAATGTAGCTACTATATAGCAGAATCTTGTTTCGTTGGTAGGTAAGCTGGGTAATACTGTAGCGAGTGGCAACATTTGTAGTCGCAAAGAAATTCTCTATCAAAGATTAAGTTGATAAGATAAGGCACAAAAAAGGGACACACAAAAATACTAACCGATGTTTAGCTTTAATAAAATTATGTTAAATGATACAATTAGCGTATAGCTGCTACTACACAGTTACTGCTTATCTAGTAAGTTATTTATTAAGATGAATATCCGTATTGCAAGCCGGTTTTGCTGCCAAGCATGACAAGATACTTTTCATCGTACCTCAAAAAGAGAGACCTCTGGACATTTTCCTCTTCATCAGCAAATGGCTTGAAATCTAGCCATTGTTTCTCTTTCTTGTCATAGACAGAGTACTGGTTCCCACAAATGATCAGAGTACTGAACTGATCAATGGAAACTCCTTCGCAATTGTCTGACTTTTGCAAAATACCCACAAATTCGAATTTCCTCAAATCGTAGACACCCACTTTACTTTCGTATTCTATAACTAACGTGTACCCATTTGAAGCAAATTGGGCAGAAAGAATTCTGTCATCGGGCGTTGGAGGGTCGATTATCTTGATGACCTCTCTCTGTGCAATGTCGAAAAGAAGAACGGAGGTACCCATAGTACCCTGGGCCAAAATTGTCCCATCTGGGTGCATTGAAGCGCAAGTAAGTGATAATTCTGATTTCTGTGTGTAAATTATCTCTACTTCAGCATTGTCAGAATTCAATTGGCAAACCACTAGGTCCTTTTGCAAAAGAATACCAAATATAGGTAATGAGGGATGACTGAAAACGTCTATGATGTCACCCACCTTTAGATCAAGATCAATTTTTATGTTCTTCTTCTTCGGCAAAAGTTGAACTAAATTAAGCTCCATTGGGAGCAACTCTGGTTTAGGTTTCTTTGCTCTTCCTTTGTATGCTTTAGGAGCTAAGGAAACCACATATGGTTCTGATGCGAGCCAGACTGGGTAACCATGTTGACAATCGTAGGTCAGTTCACATTCAACCGTAGAATCATCGCTTACTTCGAACATTTCGATTTGACCAGTGACATGTTTAACTAAAGATCGATTTGACTCTTTGTCAAAAACCCATTGAGAAATACCAGTTGGAAACTTGGAGATTTTGGCAGATGAAATAGTAACGTCAAAGCTGAAGTCACCTGATTTCACTGGACATAGAGTTTTATTCTGCTTATTTTCAGCTTTGTGTTTCGCAAAAAGTGTTTGGTTAGCTGAAAGGATGAGATCTTTGAAGTCTGTGGTTTGTTTAATCTCATGGCCATCCTGTTTACCTGATTCTTTTGGTTTTTCATTTTCGTCTTCATTAGTGGTTTCACCATTTGTGCTTCCCAACGCTGCTAAGGCTTTCAACAACTCCTCCTTCTCCTCTTCGACCTTCATCGCCACTCTGATAGCTGCATCCTGCTTGTACAAGGCCAAGGATAGATCTTTCTTGCATTGATCCAAATTGGCTCTTAAATGGAACATCTCCAGGGCTAGCGAATCCCATGAGTCCTGGAACGCCTGTAATAGAGTGGGTATAGAGGTTTGTTGAGTGATTTGAGCGGAATGAGAAGTGTTGGCCAAAAGTGGCTTGATAGGAACGATATCATCTAAAGTCATATGTTCAGAGTTGATCGGATCCTTGGCATGGGTATTAACATACGATTCGAGCAACTGCGAGTCAAATACATGTTGTGATTTCAAAGAAAGTACAGGGTTAGCCGTCGGCGACTGTGATATCGAACAGATGAACATCTACGAACTTATCTGACCTGAAAGAAACTAACTCTACAGCTGAAAAAAGTTTAAACACAAACAAACTGTGCTCATGATAAATAAAAGGTAAAAACCCGTAATAACTAGTTGAAAAATTATAATGAGAACAGCATAGTTAGTTTGGTTCAGTATATATCGTATAAGAATGAAGGCCTGGTTTGTTGTTAAGCTTGTCTGTGGTTTCTCGCAACAAGAAATAAACTGTGGCATTAGTCAGTTCTGAGACTCGAATCTGCTACGGAAGATGTAAGCTGGCTTCGATGTCGCACTTCCACCTCGCTTTTTTTTGTTATTTTTTTAAATATTAAACAGGATCCGTTGAGGAATTAGAAAAGAGTTATATATAAGAATGCAGAATAAGCTTGGTAAATCATTCGTTACTTCGTCATGTAATTTTTTATTTGTGGCTTTTTTTCATTGTGGTGTATATGTGGTATAAGACAGTTGATGTCTGTTAACATTTGAGTGTATTATTTTTTATTCACTTGGAGTCAGATCTCATCAGATCTGGTCAAACAAATGGAAAATGGTGGTTTGGTCTTGGCCGCGCAAGTAGTCGTTGTCCACTATGTTGACCAAGGCGTAGTTGTCCACGACGCTTTGAACGAACTCGCTAGACTGAGAATTGATCTCGCCAGAAGATGCATCTGGAGTGGAAGAAATCACCATGGACCACTTCTTCAAGATAGCATACAATTCATCTTTCCAAGCTAAGAATGAAACCTTTTCAACAATGGTTGGTTGGGTCACTTCGCTTCCTGGGAAACACCCCCAGGTGACCGCATTGATGACTGTCTGTGAGTCGTCAACGTTAGTTTGGCAACAACCTTCGACATTGGAAGAGGCGCTGGTGGTTGCGTAATAGGTCAGAGATTGGTATCCCTCCTTGGCGTTGAATGCATCAATTTGGGCAATCAAAGCTTTCAACTTGCTAACTGGAATTAAGAACTCCAGATACTGCTTTTGGTAAACATAACCATTAGCAGGTCCCCAACCATAAACGGGATGAGTACTTGGGACACCGTTGACCATTGGTTGGGAGTTGACGGTTAAAATCCCCCTTTGGTTCAACTTGAGTAAGTCATCCTTGATAATAGCAGACTCGTTGGTGATCTTAGAGTCTGACCAAGGCAAACAACCCAGTTCTTCATTGAGGTACTTAACAATAAGGTTACCTAAATCTTCAGCGGTGCTTGGAGTGCCCCACAAATCTAGGACCTTGGTTGGAGAATGGCGGATGATTTCGTGGTCATAATCAACAGAACCAAAGGCTGGGGAACGGGAATCACCCCAACGGCCATTAGGAAATTCATCCCAGTTAGCAGTACGGGTGATGTAAGAGAACTTTCTGTTGGCCCAAAAGATTGGTCTGACATTTTCTTGCTCACGAGATGGGTTGAGAGACTTTCTCCAAGGCTTTGGTGCAGGAGCAGAGATTTTGACCAAACCAAGACGTTCAAGAATCATAGTTGAAGCCTTTTCTAAGTTCATGGTGTACATATGCAAATGGTTGCACACCTTGGAGGCTAAAAGCTTTTCGCACATTTCAGCGATGATCTTGCACCCTTCTTCTCTAACGGCTGCATCATCATCCTTGATTGGTTCCAAACGATCGATAAAGGATTGAGGAATAGCTACCTCATTCCATTTGGCTCTTCTGATGAAGGCGGAGTAGTTTGAAATAGGCATGATACCTGGGATGATAGGCATGGTGATGCCTAATTGCTTGACCTTGTGAGCCCAGTTAATAAACTGGTCAACATCGTAGAACATTTGGGTGACAATAAAGTCTGCACCAGCTTGTTGCTTTTCCAAAAGATATTGCAAAGTCTTTTCATCATCCGGCTCTTCTGGATGGCCCTCTGGGTAAGCAGCAACACCGATACAGAAATGGTTACCATATTTTGCACGGATATGCTTGACCAGATCCTTAGCATAACGGAAATCCCCGGTGGATTCAGAACCATCCAAAGGTGGATCACCACGTAACGCCAAGATGTTTTGACAGCCGGAATTGAATGCTCTTTCTAGGGCTTCATCAATGAGTTCCAGAGGCATGTTGGTACAAGTCAAGTGCATGCAGGTTTCCAACCCCAAGACGGTGGATGTAGTATTCACCATATCGCTTGTCAAGGTCGAAGAAGTCCCACCGGCATTCCAAGTGATGTCGATGAAAAGCGGTGCGAGTTCCCACATACGATCCATACGGTCGTATAAGTTCTGAACACCCTGTGTAGTTTTTGGAGTGAAGTACTCAAAAGAAAATGAGGCTGGAGACTCGCCCGCCTGGTGCGCGTCCAACAGCTTCTGTGTAATCTTCATTGAGAAATCAAGAACAAGAACAAAAGCTTAGATCTTGACTCACACATCCGGAATGTGAAATTTTTCACGGACATGTGAAAGTTTGCCAAAAAAATTCGTATAGGGCAAAGTGCTCAGCATATGCTATGACATGTCACTTGTTGTAGCAGATTGATTTTGGGAATAATTGAAGTGCGACAGCCGGTGGGGTTTCCCAAAGTAGTTCAATACTTTACACTTTTAGGAAAAATGGGATGCCTTAAAATGGCCCGCTTTTGCACGTTGTACAAATATTCGACCATTTTTTGGACTCAATCGTAGTTGTTTTTGTCCTGAAAAATTCCTGTTTAGTTCCCTACTTAGCACATAGTGCACTAAAAGCTTGAAAAGGGCAAAAGGCTTACTTAGGTTATCGTGATATATTTTTCAGGCCTTGACCTGACCATTTATTTGGATTTAAACATGTTATGATGAAAAAGTTGGTAGTGTGAATGTTTTTGCGTCAAAAAGGATACCGCTTCTTTACTGAACCTCTGGTAAGAGAACCAGTCATTCCAAATGTGTATATCAAGGTAAAGACAGGAGATGGTATATTCGGTGCTGCTACATAATTTGTCATTTTTACTTATCAAAATTATTGTGCTGCTTTGCTACCACTTTTTCTTTTGAGTAATACGGATAGCTCGTAATTGAGACCCCCCTTATAAACTTTATAAGGCTTCAGCACACGCAAATCAATTAAAATGCACTTACCCAATAAACAACAGTTAACTGGTGCCGCAAACAAGCATTATGGCGTCTCTAAGCATCGCCAAGCGCTGCTTTCGATTTGTGTTATTGGGGTGCGTTTTATATGCTTTGCGTGAGCTAAACCAAAGCTTTCAGTTCTCAAAACAAAATGCACTAAGCCAAAAGAGTTGTGGTAGAGTCTAATTCTTTTACTGTTAGGACCGGAACAACGATGAATGTGCTGTTATGGCTTTAGATGTACGTTAAAATGACGGGTCAAATGAGCACCAAGATTTTGATTGTGCTCAGCTCCTGAGCATCGGAAATTTTTCTATTAGTGGACTAGGTGAACAAAAAAATTTTTTTAATAATTTTTTTTTCACTTTTAACTTCCCTTTTCTCAGCAGATCCAGCAATGACGAGAGCCCAATTCAGAACGTTGGAGCGTGAAAAGCGTTTCAGAGAGCCTCCGACTGATAAGAGTGCTTTTCCTCTTTTGTACGAGGCCGTCAAACCTCATGTCGGGTCCTTTGATGCATTGACCGAAGGCCCAGATGGTGGGTTACTTAATGTTGCTGTTAAGGATATCGGTACAAAGACGATTTTCGACGTCTCTGACCCAACTAAGATTGGCCCAAATAAGTTACAAATCAGAGTAGATGCTGTCCAGATCTCCAAACCGGAAGTTCCATTCTTTGACAAACTGACTTCCAACAGAAAAACTTACCCTTCTGAATGTAGAGAAAGACACGTCTCTTACAAAGGTAAGATGTCCATTAAATTGACGTGGTCTGTCAATGGTGGTGATGAAATCTCGGAAATCAGAGACGCTGGTGATTTACCAATCATGGTTTCCTCTAATAAATGTCACCTTAACGGTTTACCACCTTCAGAATTAGTTAAGTTAAGAGAAGAATCCGATGAGTTAGGTGGGTATTTCATTGTCAATGGTATTGAAAAATTAATCAGAATGTTGATTGTCCAAAGAAGAAACCACCCAATGGCTATCATTAGACCTTCATTTGGTAACAGAGGTGCTTCATACACCCCATATGGTGTTCAAATCAGATCCGTTAGACCTGATCAGTCTTCTCAAACTAACGTCTTGCATTACTTATCTGATGGTAACGTCACATTCAGATTTTCTTGGAGAAAGAATGAATATTTAGTTCCAGTGATTCTAATCTTGAAGGCATTAGCTGAAACTTCTGATAGAGAAATCTTTGACGGTATTGTTGGTTCTGATGTCGACAATTCTTTCTTGACTGATCGTTTGGAATTACTTTTGAGAACTTTCAAATCATTCAAGGTTAACTCAAATAAAGACGCCTTGGCTTACTTAGGTTCCAAATTCAGAATTGTTTTTGGTGCCTCTGCTGACCAATCTGACATTGAGGTTGGTATGGAAGTTTTGAAGAGAGTCGTTTTAGTTCATTTGGATGATCCAAAAGATAAATTCAGAATGTTACTATTCATGATTAGAAAGTTGTACTCTTTAGTCGCTGGTGAATGTTCTCCTGACTCACCAGATGCTACTCAACATCAAGAAATTTTACTTGGTGGTTTCCTTTATGGTATGATCATCAAGGAAAAGATACAGGAATATATCCAAAATATCCAGTTACAGATCAGAGCTGATTTGAATAGAGGTATTGCAGTCAATTTCAATGATAGAAAGTACATGTCTAGAGTTTTCTCACGTTTGAACGAAAACATTGGTCAAAAATTACAATATTTCCTTTCAACTGGTAATTTAGTCTCACAATCTGGGTTGGATTTACAACAAGTTTCAGGGTTCACAGTTGTTGCCGAAAAGATTAATTTCCATAGATTCATTTCACATTTCAGAATGGTTCATAGAGGTTCTTTCTTTGCTCAATTGAAGACTACCACCGTTCGTAAACTTTTACCTGAATCTTGGGGGTTTTTGTGTCCTGTGCATACACCGGATGGTTCCCCATGTGGTTTGTTGAACCATTTGGCCCATAAATGTGAAATTAAGACTCAAGCATCCGATGTTTCTAAAATTCCTGCATTACTTTACCAATTAGGTGTTCAACCAACAAACGTTGCTACCAATATCGCCGGTCCAAATACCTGTTGCGTCCAATTAGATGGTAAGATCATTGGTTATTGTACTCATGAGGAAGGTTTAATAGTTGCAAACACCTTGAGATATTGGAAGGTTGAAGATCCTAAATATGGTATTCCATTAGATTTGGAAATCGGTTACGTTCCTCCTTCTGGTCACGGTCAATATCCCGGTCTTTACCTCTTCGGTGGTAGAGCTAGAATGGTTAGACCTGTCAAATACTTACCATTAGAAAAGAAGGATATTGTGGGTCCATTTGAACAAGTATTCATGAATATTGCCGTTATTCCATCTGAAATTGAGTCTAATGTTCATTCACATGTTGAATTTGCTCCAACTAATATCCTTTCCATTTTGGCCAATTTGACTCCATTTTCTGATTTCAACCAATCGCCTAGAAATATGTACCAATGTCAAATGGGTAAACAAACTATGGGTACTCCTGGTGTTGCATTAGTTCACAGATCAGACAATAAGCTTTATAAATTACAAGCAGGTCAAACTCCTATTGTCAAAGCTAACTTATACGATGAGTATGGTATGGATAATTTCCCTAATGGTACTAATGCCGTTGTTGCAGTTATTTCTTACACAGGGTATGATATGGATGATGCGATGATCATCAATAAATCCGCTGATGAAAGAGGGTTTGCATACGGTGTTGTCTACAAGGTTGAAAAGATTGAATTAGAAGATAAAAAGGTTAGAGGAGCACCAATTACCAAGCATTTCGGGTTTGGCCAAGATGAATACCCAACCGAATGGAAGAACTTCTTAGATGAAGATGGGTTACCATTTATTGGAACTTACGTTGAAGAAGGTGATCCTATCTGCTCATACTACGATGAAGTTTTAGGTAAGACCAAGGTTAAGACTTACCATTCTTCAGAACCTGCCTTCATTGAAGAAGTTAAGTTATTAGCTAATGAATCAGGATCAGGCGAATTACAATACTTGACTATCAAATATAGAATCACAAGACAGCCACTCATTGGTGATAAATTCTCATCAAGACATGGTCAAAAGGGTGTTTGTTCAAGAAAGTGGCCCCAAATCGATATGCCATTTAGTGAGTCAGGGATCCAGCCTGATGTCATCATTAATCCACATGCTTTCCCTTCACGTATGACTATTGGTATGTTTGTTGAATCATTGGCAGGTAAGGCTGGTGCCTTACATGGTATTGCCCAAGATGCCACTCCATGGAAATTCAGTGAAAGTGATACCCCAGCTGATTACTTTGGTGACCAATTAGCCGCTGCTGGGTATAACTACCATGGTAACGAGCCACTCTATTCTGGTGCCACAGGTGAAGAATTGAGAGCTGATATTTACATTGGGGTTGTCTACTACCAAAGATTGAGACATATGGTTAATGATAAATTCCAGGTTAGATCGACAGGTCCTGTGAATACCCTCACAATGCAACCTGTTAAGGGTAGAAAGAGACATGGTGGTATCCGTGTAGGTGAAATGGAAAGAGATGCACTCATTGGTCATGGTACCTCATACCTCTTACAAGATAGATTATTAAACTGTTCTGATTACACCCAAGCGGCCGTCTGTAAGGACTGTGGTGGGTTGTTGTCTACTCAAGTTTCTGCCGCCAGAATCGGTGGTGGTGTCACCATCAGATGTAGAAGATGTGCCACCGAAACTGCCAGAGGCCAAGCTGTTTCCAACGGTGACCTTTGGGAGGATGCCAGTGGTAAACAGTACGTTGGTGGTGGAAACACAGCCTTAGTGGCTATTCCGTTTGTTCTTAAGTATTTGGACAGTGAATTGGGTGCCATGGGTATCAAGCTGAGATACAATGTGGAGCCTAACTAGAGGCGTTCATTCGATCGTATTTATATATATATAGTTGAGTTTTAATTTTGCAATGTTACCATAGAAGAAGGGCTGAGCCGATGGCCAAAACAGGCAATTCAGCGGTGTGTGAAATTTCAATACTATTCAGACTATTTTTATATTCAAACCGTTGGATCGCATGACAACAAAGGGACCACCACCACCATTGAAGCCAAAACCTAAGGTACCTCCGAAGCCACCTGTAAAAAAGCCGGAATTGGCCTCACAGCTAGTAAATGAGGAACAATTCGTTGCTGGATTGAAAGGCAACTTGAAACCGACTGCTGGCCAAATCACTATGACAAATTTGGATTCTACGGATGATGAAGATGAATCTAAAGAGGCAGCTGATATTAATGACTCAAAGTTGAAGCCTTCACTGGCTATTACCAATTCCACCGCCAAATTTCCACCTCCACCGGTAAGAAGAAACTTACCTCCACCAGTTCAATCGAGCAGCTCTAAGGAACCACCGGTGACGCCACAAAGAATTCCTTCAGTTGTTAAACCGAAAGCGGAAGACAATGAACCAGAAGCGGCTCCAGTATTACCTAAAAGACCATCAACTGTTAAATCTTCAATTGTAAATACGGTGCGGAAGAGCAATAGTGATAGTGATGGTGAAACTGAGAATGCCCCAGTATTGCCTAGTCGCCCATCAGCGAAGAGTAACAGCTCTACCGAGTTTGAACAGAAAAGACCTAGTTTCCTGAGTCCTAAAAAGGCTTCCAGATTGGATTCCAAGAAGTTCCCCGGACTGGATAGCGATGAAGAAGATGCAGAAGCCCCACCATTGCCTATGCGTAGAGACAACGTTGTTAGAAATATACCAAGTCACGTTTCCAGACGTATCTCTAGCCATTCCTTGGACAGTGATGATAGCCATGATAGTGATGACGATAAAGATCATCATGAGAATCGTAGTAGAACAGCCTCATCTTCATCACTTCTCTTTGACTCAGCGAAAAGATACTCCAAAACTGGGTATCATGCTGCAAAAGAAAAATCCATGCCGTATGCTCAACAAGCTAAACAAGGCTTGAGTAAATGGAAGGAAAAATTGTCTAATTCTACTCAAAACCTACCGGATGCTAATCACCAAGGGGATAACGATTTTGACGAGGAGGAATATTACAGATCTAGGAGGGAGAGAGCTAAATCCAGAGAACAACATTTAAACCCAGGACCTAAATTTGGTTCCGACTCTGACTCTGAAGTAGAAGATAGAGTATCATATCAACCGCCAAAGACTTCGACCAAGCCTTTAAATGGAGTCCCATTACCAGGAATGAATAAGACTAAACCAGAAGTGCCTAAAAAGTCAAAACCTGTTGTTCCACCAAAGAAGTCAACAGTGACACCAGTGGCATCAACCACTCCCGTAACACCAATACACACTAGAGAACGTCTGGCAACCCCACCACCTGTCACTCCAAGAGCTGTTCCAGCTGCTCCGCCATCTAGACAGCCACAACCAGCTGTTAGTGAAAAGTATGCCCCACCACCACCACCAACACGCGCTAGACCCGCTAGTGCACCATTAGCACCGCCATCACGTTCACCAGCCAATGGATCTAAATGGCAACAGCCGGAGCTAGACCTAGAATTACCAAGTCTATGGTTTGTTTCAAATGGTATGGATCCTGCCAAAATGCCACAGTGCCTCATAGGGCTGAATTGTCAGATGAGTGCAGGATTTATTGGCCAAAACCAATTTAGAAGCTATGCATTACGTGGTAAAGACCTTTCTACTATCAAACTAAAATTGACATGGAAAGATCAAGGCAACTCGCCATTGGATACCCTCGTGCAAGAGTTAACCTTCATTCCACCACCTGTTGCCACTAAAGAAATGATCATGGATGGTCACAAAACTTTCGGGGATCATGTTGCTTCATGGTGTGAAAACAAGTTGGGTCAACAAGTTGGTAATGGTGAGTGTTGGACGTTAGCTCATGACGCTTTACAAAAGGGTTGCGGTAAACACGCATTTGTGTCATCTGGGTTGATTCATGGTGCATTGCTTTACACTGTCAAACCAGGTAATGGTGATGATAGGCCAGAAGTCATCTTTGGGTCCATTGTCAACGATGAAGTTAGAAGAGGCGATGTTCTGCAGTTTAAATCTTGCTTTTTCAAATATCCGCAAAGTACACAAACTTACGGTTCTCCAGATCATACTGCCGTTGTTGTTGCTGTGGAAGGATCTGACCCAGTGTTAAAGAAGTTGACTGTTTTGCAGCAGAATGTGAATGGAGACAAAACTGTTCAAAAGGGTGAATTAGATCTGTCCAAGTTGAAAGGTGGCGATGTTAAAGTTTACAGGCCTGTTGTCGCCAATTGGGTTGTGGATCTTATGGAGGTTCTTAGTTGAAAGTTGTATGAACTTAGCCATTTTATATATTAAAATTCTCTTTCTTTCTTAGCATCCATGCTGAGCTTATGCTGAGCTCTAGATCTTGATCTGTATACAAATTTATCGGAACTTTCCAAAAACACGAATCTCGTAAATAGTCATTGGGATATAACCGAGGAAATGGCTTCACAGTCACAGAAACTTTCGCAATTACCTTCATTACCTGAAATACCGAATATAACAGTTGGTAAGACTATTGGACATGGTGGGTTCGGGATTGTCAAATTAGGTCAAACTAAAGTTAGCAATAAATTTGTGGCCATTAAATATATCTATCTTCCAATGGCCAAAGAAAAAGGTATCACAATTCAGTCTATAGCTAAGGAAGCATTTATCCACAAGGAATGTTCCAAACACCCTAATGTCATTCAAATGTTAGATTTTGCATACAAAGATCCATGGTCTTGGTTAGTATTAGAACTAGGTCAACAAGGTGAATTATTTGAAAAGATAGAACCTGATTTTGGTGTTGATCCAAGCGTGGCACATTTTTATTTCAGTCAATTGGTCAATGCCATTGAATTTGTTCATTCTAAAGGTGTAGCTCACAGAGATATAAAACCTGAGAATCTCATATTAAGTAGAGATGGTAACTTAAAATTGACTGATTTCGGGTTAGCGACAGTTTTCAAAAAGGGTAACGGTCCTAAGAGACTAAGTAGTGAAATGTGTGGATCACCACCTTATGTTGCGCCTGAAATCGTCGAAGGCAATTATGATGCACAGAAGGCCGATATTTGGTCTTGTGGGATCGTTTTGTACGTTTTGTTAACGGGAAAAATTGCTTGGGAGATGCCATCCATTGAATCAGATATGGACTATATAGAATTTATCAACCAGAAGGGGACTATTTTGAGTGGCGGTTGGTCCAGACTAGACGTCTCTGCGTTGGCACTCATTAAGAAGATTCTGAATCCAGAGACAGATAAAAGGTGGACTGTTGATCAAATCAAACAATCCAGATGGATGAAGGTAGATCACGGGTTACTCAATTCCAAGGGACAATGTAAAAACCCTAAACAATTGGCAGCTAAGTTGATGGTTACGCTGTATATCAATTTATCAGATTCTGAGTTCGAAAAAGCAACACAATACTCACAAGGTGTGAAAGATAGACGAACGGTTGACACACAGCCTCAAATAGTAGATGATCTGAAAAACGAAAAACTCCATATAGAAAATTACAGCGCTATGTCTCAAGTAGAATATACATCGGCCACTAAGAGGCAAAAACTAAAGCAATCACACAACATGGGGCTTTATCAACGAGAATTGGCCCTGATTGCCATGGATCCTGCAATGATGCAATTTGTCAAGCAGGAGAATATGGATATGGTAAAGAGAGAAGAAATGATTAATGAAAAATTAGAACAACATACCACAGAAATGAGAAGAAATCCCGAATTGTATGCGGATAGAATGACGAGGTTTTTCTCCTTTGCTACGATGGAAGATATAATGCAATTGCTAACTGAGATTTTGAAACAGATGAGTATATATGATGCAGATCTGGATTTGGAAATCAAGGCCATTGCCTCACAGGTGAGAAAAAATGATGATTATAGAGGTACTGTGAGATTCCCAGTTAGTTTCATTGACGATAACAACAGTGCATTGGTGGGTGAAATAACAGTAGGTAGAATGGCTGACAACTTGGAGGCCAAGAAGGTGGAATTTATCAGGAAAATTGGCGACCCATTGGAATGGAGAAGGTTATTTAAGCGAATCACTATTTTATGCAGAGATTTGGTCTATTACCCTGAATAAAACAAAAGAATATACCAAAAGACTTTATGGGACTGTCCTCTTTATTTATATATGTATTTTTAGGCTCAATGCTATTCTTTTCTTGTGTTATTCACGAAACCATAGTGTTATTGATCTGCTGAGCACTTTTTGCAGGAAAACTTTAAGTGCAACCAAAATAGTAACGCTTAAACGGTTTCTTTCTTTTCACTATTGCTTGCTGAAAAATGGCTCAATTGGATCATATAGCTCCTGGACCAGACACTCTACGTCTGTTGTTGACAACAGACAACCATGTGGGCTACATGGAGTCCGATCCGATTCGCGGAGACGATTCCTGGCAAACATTTCAAGAAATCTTGCAAATTGGTCAGGATAATGATATTGATATGATAATACAGGGAGGTGATCTTTTTCACATCAACAACCCATCTAAAAAGTCTTATTATCATGTGATGCGTTTATTGAGACAATATTGTTATAATGGTAAGCCACTGGAATACAAGCTTTTATCTGATCCAGGTAATTCCATCAGTACCAAGCATTTCGATTTCCCAATAGAATATGATCCTAATATGAATGTGGGCATGCCTGTTTATGCCATCTGTGGTAACCATGATGATGCCACGGGTGAGGCAATGCTATCCCCACTAGATTTATTGGGCGTTTCAGGATTACTAAATCATTTTGGTAAAGTTGATGATAATGAAAATATAAGCATCCATCCTCTTTTATTCAATAAGGGTGATACCAATCTAGCATTGTATGGTATGCCCAGCATTAGAGAGGAAAGGCTATTAAAAACTATGGCAAGCGGGGGTTTAGAATTTATGGAACCTGACAGTGAAGATCGTTGGTTTAACTTAATGTGCCTCCATCAAAATCATGTTAGAAGGCCCGGGGTTAAAGTTTTGGAAGAGAATAGTTTACCTTCATTTTTGGATTTTGTTCTGTGGGGTCACGAACATGAAAGTGTCAATTTATATCAAAATGATATAACTGGTACTCATATCTTACAGGCAGGGTCGTCTATAGCAACAAGTTTGAGTATGGGTGAAACAGGGCCTAAACAGGTTTTTATCTTAAGTATCAAAGGAGAAGACTTTTCAATAGAAACTATTAGGTTGAAAAGTGTGAGACCTTTCATCATGAAAGAAATCAGTCTCAAAGATCATTCGAGGATAGCACCTTCAAGTTCCAATAAAGAGGAGGTTTTGAATTTCTTAATGCTACAAGTTGAATTGATGATCACCATGGCCAATGACACATGGAGGAGACAAAATAGGGATTTGCTGAATGATAATATTTTGACAGAAAACGATATGCCCTTACCACTCATTAGATTGAAGGTTGACTATTCTGGAGGGTATGAGGTTGAAAACCCAAGATTCTTTTCAAATAGATTTGTTGGTAAAGTTGCGAACGTGAATGATGTTGTTATATACCATAAAAGGGACAAAAGGGCGGAACTGGTGAAATTGAGGGTTTCTGGAAATGAGGACACTCAAGAAGACAGTTCTTTGGTCATTCCAGAGAACGATACCTCTGTGGACGAATCTAGCAGCATTATTAACATTGTCAAAGATCAATTGAGGGACGAGGATCTGATTATGCTCGACAAGAGCAAGTTTGCAGACACACTCCAAAGGTATTTGTCGAGTGAAAGCAAGGAGATATTGCCTGCATTTTTAGCAAGTGAACAAGAGGAGTACACCGAATTGATGTCTCAGCTGGCGATCAGTGGTGATGATTCGATGGGAGAACCGGATGTGAATGTCCGGGGGAAATTCAGGGAGTTGGTTAAGGAAGTTAAATCAGAAATACAAAGACAGGATACACAGTTAAGGGGCGAATCCAAGCCTAAAAAGGTTCCCTCTAATCCTGTCATGACCTACAGTAAAACCAACAAAAAGAAACCTTTACTTGCAACCACTACCCCTTCTCCTTCTCCTGTAGTTGCCATCGATGAAACACCGGAAAAGCAAGAAGTGGTAGAGCTGGAACATGAAGCTCTTTCCTCTTCTGGAAGCATTGTCGAATTAGAGCGACCACCACAAGCTGAACCGCCTTTAGAGAGAGAAGTCCAGAGAGAAAACAAACCCAAGAAGAAGAGCATGAATGCATTGTTCCGCAAAAGGTGATCCACCTTTCAGTTTGGTTTTCATGCTGAGCACATTTCGTCTGAATCAGATGATGCTGAGCATTCTCAACGAATAAAACTAAACAAAAACATTTCAAAACTTTTTTTGTTGATGGACGTGTTCTGATTTCTTCTTTCTCTTTCTCTTTCTTTTTTTAGAAATTATGGGATTCTTCAAGAACATCAAGGAGTTTCTCCACAATATCACCACACAGGACCATTACGCGCAGTATGGAGACTCGTCAAAAAAGTCTGCACCTGCTTCCAGAAACCATTCGGGACACGCTTCACAGATTAACTTGGCACAGAACGCTTCGCAGGCCTCGCTTTCCAATGCCAACGCGTCTGGGCCAGCTCGTGGCCCATACAAGCCGGGTTTACGTTCCAAACTGCAAAATGACTCCCAAATTGAGCTGAGAGACTACAACTCCTCCGGCCATGAAAGCGTGAACATTGCTGAGTTATGGGATCAAATCGATGCCTGGCTCGATAGAGAATTCCCAGAATTGGGCGACGACATGTCCAACGGTGCCACCGCCAACGATCTCAATGCCTTTGAAGCTGACTTGGATGTTGTTCTGCCTTACGATGTCAGAGAGTCTTACCTCTTGAGAGATGGTCAAGTTACCATGGGTAAAACTAGAGGTTTAGTTTATTCCTACCCATTGATGGATTTGGAAAGTATGGCCAGCGAAACAGGCATTTGGCGTAAAATGTTGCACTTGCAGGAAGATCACAAGTTGTCCGGTTCTAAGTCAGCACAGAAATCCTGTCCACCAGGTTTTATCCAAGAAGTCTACTACCACGCCAATTGGATTCCTATCGTCAAGGATAACATGGGTAATAACATTGGTTTGGATTTAGCTCCAGGTTTGAAGGGTCAAGTTGGCCAAATGATTCTGTTTGGTAGAGAATATGATGTTAAATACGTTGTTGCCGACTCCTTTGGTGAATTTTTGAAGGATTTGTACAACGCATTGAATGGTGGCAATTTTGAAGTTACAGAAGATGAAGAATTAATCTACATTGACTCCAAGGGCGAACAAGTCAGTTACTTTGATGTCTTGAAGGCCAATGCCATCAAGAGAGCTAAGAAATTAGATGTCAAGTTCACCTTAGATGAAGAGCCACTTGTTAAGGATGTTGACTTAATCGATTCTAAGAGGGTTAAGGAAACCGTTGTTGTGCCCGTGAAGAAGACTGAAGAAGAAGATGTTGTCGATGCTGCTGATTTACCGAGAGAAAACTTGATTTCACCAGTCGTTCCTCAGGAAAAGGTTATTGAACAACCACAACAAGAGGTTACCCCAAATATTGCTAACAATGATTCT
This sequence comes from Saturnispora silvae, assembly GCA_030579555.1. Taxonomy (NCBI): domain Eukaryota; kingdom Fungi; phylum Ascomycota; class Pichiomycetes; order Pichiales; family Pichiaceae; genus Saturnispora; species Saturnispora silvae. The sequence continues at coordinate 555,613 of JAKTRE010000004.1, read as the reverse complement.
TTCGTTGTTGAAGATAACGATTCTATTGCTTCTGTTCAGGAGGAGGAGCCAGCTGTCGTTGAAGAAACTGTTGAAGAGCCAGCTGTCGTTGAAGAAACTGTTGAAGAGCCAGCTGTCGTTGAAGAAACTGTCGAAGAGCCCGCCGTTGTTGCTGACGAAGAACCAGCCGCTGTCGTTGAAGAAACTGCCGCTGTTGAAGAACCAGCTGCTGTTGAAGCACCTGCCGCTGTCGAAGAACCAGTCGCTGCTGCTGAGCCAGTTGTTGCTCAGCAAGACGAAACTCCAGTTGAATCCACTGAACCAGCCGCTACTGCTGAAGAGGAAACCGCCCCAGTTGAAGGAGTCGAACCTGTTGCTTTTGAGCCAGCAACTGCAGATGCTGAAGTTGACGCTAGCGCAGACGCTGAAGCCGAAGCCGAAGCCGATGAGACCGCTGAAAATTTGTCCGAAAGCGCAGAAACTGGCGAAGAAGCTGCTGACGAAGCCCCTGCACCAACACCAGCAGCCAGCTCTTCCAAGAAGAACAAGAAGAAGAAGGGCAAGAAGAGAAAGTAAACTACTAGATAAACCAACTTAAATAACGTATAGACTAAGAGGAATTAAAATTTCACGCAGAATAATAATAAAGTGAATTAATTTAGCGGGTGGACCATCAAACATATATCTTCTTGAATAAACACCAGAATTGTATGACGGACCGCTCTTCTTCAGCGGCTACCAACAGTGCAAACGGCGCGACAAACACGGCGCAGCGCAATGTGATTGCGGGGCACTACCAGATCGCGCAGAAGATCGGTGAGGGCTCCTTTGGGATCATTTTCAAGGGCCACGACTTGCTTCATGGACAGCTCCCAGTGGCGATCAAGTTCGAGTCGCGGCGAAGCGACGCACCGCAGTTGCGCGACGAGTTTAGAGCGTATAAGCTGCTAAACACACAGCAGCAGCGCCTGGCCAGGAGCGGAGACAACCGTCACGTTGTGGGGGTGCCTAAGGTGTACTATTTTGGCCAAGAGGGGTATTACAATATATTGGTGATCCAATTGCTAGGACCATCGTTGGAGGATTTGTTTGAATGGTGCGGGAGGCGCTTTTCCATAGGCTGTGTGGCGCATATTGCTAAACAAATGGTCCAGCGGGTACAGTTTTTGCACGAAAATGGTCTCATCTATAGAGACATCAAGCCTGACAATTTCCTAGTGGGGGCCACTAACGACGATAACATCATTTACATGGTGGATTACGGTATGGTGAAGCAATATCGCGACCCCAAAACACTAGTTCATATACCGTACAAGGAGAGAAAGTCTTTGAGCGGCACTGCAAGATACATGTCCATCAATACCCACCTTGGGAGAGAGCAGTCAAGGAGAGACGATTTGGAATCGCTCGGCCATGTTTTTGTCTACTTTCTCAAGGGCGAATTGCCTTGGCAAGGGCTCAAAGCGGCTACGAACAAACTCAAATACGAAATGATTGGTGAGAGGAAACAAAAAATACCTGTTGAAACGTTGTGTTCAGGTTTGCCTATCCAGTTTGCGCAATACATGCAATACGTTAGACAGCTGAAATTCGAACAAGATCCAGATTACGATTATCTCGTAGGACTTTTTGATCAGGTCATACAGGACCATCCAAGTCAATATGCATACGATTGGATGGCCCTAAACGACGGCCAAGGTTGGTCTTGGTCAAGAAATAAGAAAATCAACCTCAATGGCTATGGATCTGGTGTCAACAAAAGGGAGGTCAGTGGCACCGCCCGAAAGATGTCTTACAACAACAACAACAACAACAACAACAACAGCAAACAAAATAAGCTTGTGCCAAACGAGCGAACCCGTCTCTTGGGCCAACAAGGTCAGGGAGGACAGGCGGAGGAAGAAACACGGAGTTCATGCTGGCAATGGACATGTGCAGGGTGTTGTTAGAATCTCGGTAGGTGCGAGCCAAACAGATTGTCTGTCCTCTTTTCAGATGACAAACTCCACCCACAACTCCCGGTGGATCCACTACTCAGCGATGGGCTACCATGGCTTATGTCTTTGTATTCTTTCTGTAAATGTTTATGTGTGTACTAGTTAAGATAGGAATTGATAAAAGAAATGCCGACAGTTAGGCATCGTGTGGGCTTCAAGGTATAGCTGTCCTCCACTTCTGCACTCCTGCCGCAGTCTCACTTCTGCATGCGCAGAAACACAGACCACAGTCGGATAACCATCGTGCCTAGACGATAATACATAATATCGGAATTACCTGGCGCCGGAGTTTTTCCGTCCCTTCCCGTCAGTCTGCCCTCTTAAGAGGCGGCAAAAAATACACCTTGCTCGCCCTCCCACGTTGGATCCCCGTTTGGCGCATCCGACACTGTCGGGTCTTTCAAAATTCAAATCGGCCATTGAAACGATAGGGGTTTGCAGCTGTGCGACAACGCTTGTTCCTGGCAATCGCAAACGTCCAGCTCGGCCACAGTGGACGCTCCATAATTTTTTCCTGCTTTTCCCCTCCTTATCGTCTCTTTTCCCCTCCTGCTGCCCTTTTTATCGCCGGCACAGCTATCTCACAGCCGTCTGCTGAGCACATGAGCACCGGAGATGGAAGTGTGGCGGGATTTGAAAAAGTGTGCAAAAGGAATTTCCAAAAGAGTTTAAAATGACACACACTTCTTGGTGAAATCTTTATCTTTTCCCAGTATATTTAATCAAATATAAGATGGTCCATTTGAACACCAAGGTCGTGTCCTCATACCACTCCGACGGCAACTTGGCCTCGGTGCCTCCTATCTACGCGTCCACCACCTTCAAGGCCTCCTCAGTGGAGTCTCCGGGCGAGTACGACTACACCAGATCCGGTAACCCAACCAGAACCACGTTGCAAAAAGCGCTAGGCGAAATCATGGGCGCTCAGTACACGCTGGCGGTCAACTCAGGTATGGCCTGTTTGGACGTGATTGTGTCGAACCTCGGACCGGGCGACGAGCTGATCGCAGGCGAGGATCTCTACGGTGGATCTGACAGATTGCTCCAGTTTGCCAAGAAGAAGCACCACGTCAACGTGAAGCAGGTGGACACCACCAACTTGGGCCTCATGAAACGCACAATTACCGCCAACACCAAGCTCGTCTTGTTGGAGTCGCCTACCAACCCGTTGATGAACGTTATCGACGTCAGAGCCATTGCTCAGCACGCTCATGAGGTCAACCCAGACTGTATCGTTGTTTTCGACAACACCATGATGTCGCCGGTGTTGATGTCGCCGCTTGACTTGGGCTGCGACATCCAATACGAGTCAGCCACCAAGTATCTCAACGGTCACCACGACATCATGGCCGGTGTGCTGGCCACCAACAACAAGGAGCTGTTCGACAAGCTCTTCTACGTCATCAATGCCACCGGGTCCGGGTTGGCGCCTTTCGACTCCTGGCTCTTGTTGAGAGGGTTGAAGACCTTGTCCATCCGTATCGAGAGACAGCAGGAGAACGCGCAGAAGATCGCCGAGTTCTTGCACAAGAGCGGCTTCAAGGTCAGATACACCGGCCTGAAGTCTCATCCTCAGTACAAACTACACCACTCACAAGCTAGAGGCGCCGGTGGTGTGCTCAGTTTCGAAACAGGCGACGTCTCTTTGAGTGCTAAGATCGTCGACGGCACCAAGTTGTTCGGTACCACCGTCTCTTTCGGTGCTGTCAACTCTCTCATTTCGCTGCCAGGCAAGATGTCCCACGCCTCTATCGACCCTAAGGTCAGAGCCGAAAGAGAGTTCCCTGAAGATCTCATCAGACTTTGTGTCGGTATCGAAGATGCCGCCGACTTGATCAACGACCTTCAGGCTGCCATCAGCAAGGCCAAGAGAGACGCCAAGCTGTAGTTTACTCTAGCAGTTTATATAGTTTGTCTGTACTAAAGTTTAATTTGAATGCTGAGCAAGTATTACGTAACAAGCACTCCCAGTTGCGACACCGTATTTGTCGTACGGGAGTTTGGTGCACGGATCAAAATTCCAAGATTTTGATTGAGCTTCTCTGTTTGGGGGGTTTGGGGTTTTTTTTTCTCAACATCCAATAAGAAACTTCTTTTAGGTAAATACCAGTCTTACTATGATGAACGTCACTCGCCAGCTGGCTGCCAGAAGATTCTTCGGTGTTTCCGCCGCTAGATCGTCCTCGATCATCTCTGTCCACAGAGACACGCCACAGAACTCCCAGGACATGCCTTTTGAGTTCACCAAGGAGAACTTGCAGAGAGCCGAGGTTGTTCTCAAGAAATACCCTCCTCAGTACAAGAAGGGCGCGTGCATGCCGCTCTTGGACTTGGCCCAGAGACAGCAGGGCTTCACCTCGATCTCCGCCATGAACTACGTCGCCAAGATGTTGGATATGCCTCCAATGAGAGTCTACGAGGTGGCCACCTTCTACACAATGTACCAGCGTAAACCAGTGGGTAAGTACCACGTCCAAGTGTGCACCACCACGCCGTGCCAACTCTGCAACTCCGACCAGGTGATGGACACCGTGGTCAAGACCTTGGGCATCAACCCTGGTGAAACCACCAAGGACGGCATGTTCTCCATTGAAGAAGTCGAATGTTTGGGTGCCTGTTCCAACGCCCCAATGATCCAGGTCAATGACGACTTCTACGAAGATTTGCAGACCAAGGAGGAGGTTGTGGCTGTTTTGGACGCCTTCAAGGCCGGCAAGCCACTCAAGGCCGGTACCACCAGAAGAGAAACCTGTGAACCTTTCAACGGTCCAAAGACTTTACTCGAAGAACCTCTTGATGTTAGAAAGATCACTAGAAGTGACCTCTAAGGAATGTAACATCTTATTTATTATTATTCACTATATATACGCACGCCCACCCCCCTCACACTTAAAGAAACCCCCACACTATGAGATAAATACCTGTTTCAGGCAAACTAGCAAATCAGCCTGCTCGAGCAACTCTTTGACGTTTTGGATGTGTATCTGGTAGGAATCGGTTTTGAAATTTGCTCATGATCGTATTTGTCCAATTTCTATGTTTCCGGTGCGCAAAAGATGCTGAGACACCCTGGCTAGTGTTGCAATTCATGTGAACCCAGAAAGGCCCATTGAGGGCCTTTCTGGGCCCTTACTAGTGCAATAATTTTCAGCTGTCATATATCTGTGTATACAATAACAGTAATTTTTCTTCTTCCTCTCTGAATAACGACGTCGTTAGCGAAATCATGACAATAATAACCACAACAGACATTGGACTAACATTAGGTCCCTTAATTTCCAAGCCATTGCTAACGCCTCGTGAAGCTAATCAACTTACTTTCAGCCTCATTGAATTATGCATGGAGTCCAAATGCGATCTATCTAGTATTAAGCTTTTGGCAAGGTATTTAAGCACAAAGGCATATGAAGATTTAATAATGGAAAGAAATTCAAATCAGCTATGCGGATACCCATGTTGTGAAACACACAGCTCCAGCATTAAAGTCAATGCTCCCAGCAGTGCAGGCAGCAGAGGGGGGATCCAATTGGCTAGCTTTTACAAAACAAGTTATTGTTCCAAACAACACTATCAATGTTCGCAGTTTTTCAAGGGCCAATTGAGTGAAGAGGCGTTGTTTATGAGAACGAAGTTGGATATGGAGTGGTTTGCAGATGGTAGTTTTGAATCTGGTATAAAGTTATTAGATGATCATTTGGATGACGTTATGGATAATCTATGTAAGGTTTCGATATAGTACTGGCTATGATGGGTGCTGCGGTGGTAATCACTGGAGAGAGAATGCAAGATCGGCTTTGTAGTTTTCCCTCTCTCTCTTCCACTTTTGGAACTATTTACCTATCTGTCTTTTTATAACGAAATATACGATCCCCTTAATTAAAATCGTGTTCAATTCTTTGAAAAAGGCGATGGAGACGTTTTGCAAGGATGTAACTGCTCTATCTATTCATATATAAATCAATTCAAGTTTACTAGTAGTACAACACATCTATTAATAAATACAAAGACATATTTGGCCAGCCAAGAGGTTCTTATTTCTCTGAATAATCTGAATGCGTCAGCCGTTCTATATTAGTAGGGTCCCTAAACTGATGTTCAACTAACAATTTCCCCAAGTTCATTTCAGGAATAATGTCAGTGAACGCCCCTATTTGTAACTCTTCTTTTATCTTTAACAGCCTTTGTAGATTACTTTTAGATTTTCTATGACTTTCATCAAATTCCTTACCTAGTTTTTGCATGTATAACCACTGGGTATTATTGAACTGATCAACCTGCTTATTTATTTCATGGAGATCTCTCTTCAAAGCTCTTTCTGCCGTCTCGATGCCATTCAACCAAGTTGCACCATCACTGTCATCTCTAAAATTCATCTTTTGATCCCATAGGTCTTCATCTTGGCACATCTTACCAAACTGTGACTTGTGTAAAGTCAATTGGTTCATTTCGGTAACGCAGTTGTCATATTTAATCCGAATTTGGGAAATCCACTTCCCGCTTTGGAATTTTAAATCCTTGTTCCACGGGGTCTTGATCATATACAGATGTTTAGAGGTACCATTTATCCTATGTAACCGAGCCGTGGTGGCCTCTTTGGACAACTTTTTCTCAAGTTTAGTCAAATATGATTCTTGCTGACTATACTTGATAGTAGAGTGTAATAGATCATCAACATACTTTTTATCGTGTTTGCTTTTGTACGGCCTCAATTCCTGTGTTTTAAGAAAAATTTTGTAAGGTACCAAATGTGGTTTTATCTTTTTAATATGTAATGGGGTCTCTCCCTTTTCAGTTAGGCCAGAAAAGTGGTTTTTGTTAATAAATAGCCCCAGTTGAGTCCCAATGGTACCGGTATCATAAGCTTCCAATATTCGATCATTTAATTCAATTCCGTCCTTGATACATTGTTGGATAATATAACCATTTGTTTGTGATCTTTGAGATCTTGTTCTTGTTCGTATACGTAACACTAGTTGACGTACATCTTTACCATTACCTGATGGTAAATGCAATGCATTTCTCAAAAGGACCCTGTAGAGCTGCTGAGCTAACGCCCTGTGCTGATCATTTAGGTGCAATGGCAGCATGCCATGAATAAAATTAACCAAAGAACAATTGAAGAAGAAAGAGAAAAGACATTGTAAAAAAACCCATGAATGAAATATTTCTGAACTAGGCTAATGCTTGCTCAGCAAAATTATGCATGAATTGGATGACTGGCACTAGTGGCAGCTACAGGTAACTAACAACCTCACTTTCTTTCCTTTCTTTATGCTTGTAGCTCCGTTGTGTAGAAATGCCACTAAACTCGCTGGTCTCTTTACTCCTTTTAGCTGATCTTAAATATCATTAAGAGCAACCGAAATGACTCCCTTGGAATGTCCATTGTATTGTCTGACAGTTTCATTTGAGGCCAAATCCCACAATCTAACATAATGATCGGAACAAGCTGTCACCAAATAAGCAGAATCTGCTGAGAATGAACAATCCCAAACCCACCTCTGATGTGGTCCTGCTAAAGTTGTTTCTAACTGACCATCAAGAGATGACCACACTCTTGCAGTTCGGTCAGCGGAACATGTAGCAACATGTCTACCATCAGAGGAGACAACAACTCTAGTCAATGGTTTGCCGTCGCTGGTGGCCTCCCATTGCATGTCGAAATGGTCACTGCTGTTCATATCCCATTTGACAATTTGGCCATGCTGTGTGCCACCAATGGCAAATTGGCCATCAGAGCTCAAACTGACACTTTGCAAAGGTTCATCCTCTTGTTGTAGTTTGATTTCTGCAACTGATTTATTATCACCCAAATCCCAAACGGTTATCTTCCCGCCTGCGTCACAGCTGACAATTTCACCCTGGTTCGGATGAACCTGCACTTCGTTGACGCAGTCACCTCCTAAATCCATTTGCCTTTCGGTGTTACCTGTTCGTAGGTCCCAAACACGTATAGTGGAATCCTCACCACAGGACGCAACCCACCTGTGGTCTTGAGGCATCGCCACCGCTGTGACATTACCGGTATGCTTGGCAAAATCTAGCGCCAAAACACCGGTATTGATGTCGTAAACACGTGCATGACCTCCACCACCAGCACAAACTAAAAGACGTTTGTCCAAAGTGATGGCCAATCTGTTCACTTGCGCATCATCGTGCGGGATTGTTCTGGAACATACTCCAGTAAGCGCTTCCCAGAAGCGAATCGTGTGGTCATAACCGGCACTGGCAAGAATGACACTCATTATACAGTGGTTGAAAGTTTATGGAAAACACCAGCAGTCTTCTCACAGATTTCAATTTTTAAAACAATACCTAACGGTCAAAGTTCCAAGGAAGTAATTTAGAATCCTAAATATACCCGAGCTAAAAATTATCAAAAAGGCCCAACCTAATCATTAATGACATTAATGCTTTAGTGTGCATCTTTTTTTGTGAGGCTTAAGCGGGTGCCCCTTTATTACAAGAATTTCTGGCACTTATTTGAAGAACAGTTCTGGAATTTTCAAAACACTATACAACACATGCAAAAACAGTATCAGCCCCTACAAACGTTAACGCCAGACTGCCGCTACATTTGTTATTACATACCCCACTTTATGGAAACTAATCTTCCAAAGGTAGCTGTTGCCAGGGCTTCTAGCTAACAATCATAATGCTCATATGCTCAGCATGGTAAAAACTAATGCTGTTATAGCAAGTCAAATAATTATTACAGGAGGTATATATTTAGTGCTTACCCTTACTGTAGTTGATGTGGCAAGTAAAAACTTCAAATTAGATAAGAAAAAACAAATTGTGTTTTCAATCTTGATCTTCGTATACTACTGCTTGCAGTGATTGAAATGAGTTTACAAATCTGGTCAGAAAGCCACACCCCGAGGCTAAACGCTTGTAACATCACATGAAACGTTAAAGAGTTTTAGAAATGCAGAATGCTATAATTTAGCATCTGCAGCTGTAATTAATCATCAGTTTCTGAGCTTTTGAATTACTAATCGCAACCAACGCTATAAAAAAGTCACTATCCCCCGATACTCTATCGGTGTTTCTCATTAATTATCTTCTTCAATTAACCCATCAGCATGAGTTTGGCAGCTGTTTTTGATTCCACCGGCAACACTGTGCTTGAGCAAACGGCCCTGCAACATCCGGGCCCTGGACAGCTTCTTGTCCAAATCCATTCTGGTGCTTTAAACCCTACTGATTGGAAACATTTTGCTGCTGGCTGGGGGTCACCAGGTTGTATCGTTGGTAGCGATTCTAGTGGTGTGGTTGTCGAAGTTGGTGAAGATGTTTCCGATTTCAAAGTCGGAGATCATGTCTCCAGTTTTAGCCATGGTGGGTACTCCAAAGATAAGTTAGCAGGAAGCTTCCAACAATATGCAATTTACGACACCATAACTACGTTGAAACATGATCAATTGGTTGACGGCACTGGTGACGAAACAAAGGTCACCACTTTCCAAACCGCAGCTGCAGTCAATTTGGGGCTCTTCACAGTCGGCATGTCTCTCTGTTACCAGTTCAAATTAGAACCAGGTACCAAGTATGAAGGCGATTGGATTCTCATTGTTGCTGGTTCAAGTGCCACTGGTATCTTAGGGATTCAGGTAGCTAAGAAGATGTTTGGTTTGAATGTTATCACGACTGCCAATCCTAAATATGCTGATTACTTGAAAGATTTGGGCGCTGATGTCATCGTTGATTACAAACAGTCCAATGAAGACATCATCTCCAAGGTTAAGGAAGCTACAAAGGATAATGTTAAGTATGCCTTGGACACCGTTAGTTCTGAAGAATCTTTGAACTTGGCTAATGACGCTTTGAGAACAGAAGGTGACGCCTTTTTAGACAACCTCCTTTTCTTGCAACCATCTCAATTGAAGGCACCTAAGTCTAATGTTAAATTCGGCACCACTTTAGTATACTTGGTGGTTGGCAGAAATCAGGATTTGAATGGGATGGTTCTGGAATCTAATGACGAGATTGTCAATACTCACATTAAATTTGCCAAATATGTTAACAAATTAGTTAACGACGGCACAATTGTTTCACAACCATTAACTGTTTTACCAAAGGGCCTGTCTTCGATCAATGAAGGGTTCAAGATGCTCAAAGAAGGTGAAGTTCATTGCACCAAGTTGGTTTTTAACGTTAAGGATACTATTGCTACGGATTGATTATCATGATTAGATTGAATTATATATGTTCATTTATATAGTCCCAGTTCTTTTTTAAAACATTTGGTTAATGGCATTCTTTTGTTCAGGTGAGAGGTACAAAGGATAGTCGATCTTATAATTCAGGATCAAGTTACCATATTGACCCGGCTGTTTACTAACAGGCATACCTTGGTTTGGGTATGTATCCTTTGAGTTTGGTTGTGTTGGTGTTGACTTAGAAAGGAACAACTTACGTCCTGAGATGGTTGTAAATTCCTTTGAGAAACCTAACAAGGATTCTTTGAACGATAATTCGATTGTGGCGTTCAAATCATTGTCTACTCTAGTAAAGGTATCATGCTTCTTTTCGCTTAGAACTAATCTGATTGTTTGTCTTTGACCATTCTTGTAATCACCTTCACCTGGGTATGTGATCTTGGTACCAGCCTTCCATCCCGGTTTGATGTTGATTTCTAAGATTTTGGATTCTGACTCTCCACGAAGACCCTTCCTCGTTATCTTCAATTTCTTAACACCCCCATTGTAGAGTTCATCCAGGGAGCAAGGGACGTTCAATTCGACGATTTCAGGCTCTGGCTGTCTCTGTCTAGGTATTCCGCCACCGCCCATGCCGCCGCCCATGCCTCCTCCCATGCCTCCCATACCGCCCATTCCTCCCATGCCACCAAATGGAGAACCGCCTCCCATGCCACCACTGCCTCCAAACATGCTTTCAAACCCACCGAACTGGTTAAACATGTTGAACGCGTCTTCTTGGGAGAAGCTGTGGAATCCTCCTCCACCGCCAGCACCTGGTCTGCCACCTGCACCGGCAAATGGGTTGCCCTGGCTCTGCGGAGCATTACCTCTGGCCGCTTCTAGCCCGTAGTCATCATACACCTGTCTCTTGTCGGCATCTGAGAGGATCTGGAATGCCTCTGACACCTCCTTGAACTTCTCTGCATCACCGGTTGGCTTATCCGGATGGTATTTCAATGCGCTCTTACGGTACGCCTTCTTGATATCCGCGTCGGATGCTGAAGGTGACACGCCTAGCAAGTCATATAATTTTGTCTCTCTGACCATATTGTACTAAACTAACACCTCATTATTGGACAATTCTTTATTACACCACTTACTTTGCACTCTCTTTTATATGATGTTACCGAATCGCTTCCTTTTTCTAGAAGCTTCTCGAAAATTATAATCATTTCATTTCTTTCCTATTATTACGTAAGCAAAAACATTACAAAACAGATTCCTGTCACGTGAATGTCACGTGACGCAGAGACCTTATTTTATCCCTAAGGCACAAATGTTCAATTGTCTCATTTGCGCTAGCAATTGATCGATTTCCATGTCCAATTGACCGTTTGCATACTGATCTCTAGTGTTAGGATCTAGATATTGCTGCACCTGTGCCAAACGGGCGTACCCTTCGGTACAGAACCGCATTTGAATTTTGACCAATGCCTCAAAGGATGGATCGAAATATGGTACACGTAAATCAATCAATTGAGGGATTTCCGTCTTGAGCTGAATGTTCAAGTCGTCAAAGACTTCCTTGGCCAGCTGCAACTCACGCTCTGCCCTTGGTAATTTGCTTGCGTCCTTGGCAGGCTTGTCCACCAATCTACGGACCTTAGATTTGGCCTGCTCATAATCTGTCTTCTTGTGTGCACGCTTTTTGATGGCCTCATTGATTTCAGTGAAATATGTTGCGAACTTGGTTATTGGGTCCAAGACAGTTTCCCGGAAAGGACCGTCCAACTGCTTGACAGTTTCACTATCGTACTCTTGGACGGCTTGCAAGTACATCCCACCGACGTTCACACCGCCTAGCAATCTCGCATCCTCGTAAAGGTTGTTGACAATTTCACCCATACCAACTTGCGACGCCGTCACCGCACGCAATGAGTCCAAGTAGGCTTTGGTTTCCTTCTGAAGTTCCTTACCAGCCTTTTCAAGAACGGTGTAACGACGTTCCTCGATATCATATTCCTTGTCCGTCACCTTATCAGCCGCCTTCACCAGCACTGCACCTCCCGCACGGTTCACGGCCTTCTTAAACCCTTCCCAGGACATTTTATTGGTATAAAGATGAACCTCTTTCAAAATTTGGAGGCGCCAGCTTCAGAAATTATTAATATTAATAATAATCCCCCAAATATGCGACAATATTTTGTGTCGCGACATTGAGCAAAAAATAAAAGAATGTGTCACGTGATTTCAATCGCTTGAAATTTCCACCAATTCAAGCTTGTCGGCTAAAACTTATCGGACTAAGTGATAAACCTCTTTTTTCTTATTCGTTCACTTGTCTTTCTTTGCTAGTCCCAACATGCTCGTATTAAGTGACGAAGTTATATCAGGACAATTCCAATCTCTTACACCCGATAAGTTATTAGCATATCAAGATACCTTGTTGGAAGCTTTGATTGAATATTCCAAGGATCCATCGATTATCCCTCCAAGAGTGGTACAACAAACCCCATACGGTGCTACACATTTATTTATGACATCGCATGGGACCCATGTTGGTATGAAGGCGATCACCGCTTCCAAAAAGGGACTACAAGGTATTACAACTATTTTAGATAGGGAAACTGGCGAAGCATTGGCTGTTATCAACGGTGCTACCTTGACGGCCTTCCGTACTGCATTGTGTACTACCATTGCATTAGTAAAGATGTATCCGCCCTCTAACGAGGTTAGTGACGAAACATTGATTGTCTTCGGGGTTGGTGATCAAGCATTATGGCATGTTCGTTTAGCATTGATTCTTTATCCTAAAAGATTTACAAATGTTGTTTGCATTAACAGAACTAAATCTAAAGCGGAAGATTTCTGTGAGTTGCTAAAGGGAGAACATCCAAACATCAAGTTCAACCCCTTAGGTTCAAGTGAAAAGCAGGAACTAACCGCATGGTTTGAAAACGCTACTGTTTGCTTTTCCTGCGTTCCAACAACAGAACCAACCATAACCTTGGACTTGGTTGCAAAAGTTAAGGGTAGATTATTCATTGGTGTCATTGGATCTTATAGACCTCCTATGATTGAAATTTCAGGTGAAGTTTTGAATGAAGTTTTGAAAACTGGTAAGAAAATCATTGTTGATTCATGCGACCATTGTTTACATGAAGCTGGTGAGTTTATTCAAAACAACATTGGACGTGAATCATTAATTGAATGTGCACAACTGAAAAATGAAGATGTGGATGGTAAAATTGTCATTTCGAAATTAGTAGGTTTGTGCGTTATGGATGTTTGGGTTGGTGCTCATTGCTTAGAACAAGCAAAAAGAGAAAATAGAGGTTTGGAAGTGGCCTTCTGATTAGGTTTAAACGAGAAAAATACAAGTGTTTGTTATTATTATATTATATAAAATTTTTATAAGAGATTCAGGCTTTAATCCTTTGACTTCTTTTCCTTTTTGTCCTTCTTTTCTTTCTTTTCCTTCTTTTCCTTCTTTTCTTTCTTTTCCTTCTTTTCCTTCTTCTCCTTCTTCTTTTCCTTTTCGTCGTCACCATCGTCTTCGGCCTTTCTCTTTTTCTTTTCTTCCTTCTTTTCTTCTTCGCCGTTGAAGAGAGAACCCTTTGATTTTTGTACTTCAGGGTCCTTCAATTTATCAGCAGGCACTTGAGGAGGTTTGACATCTTCGTTGGCAACGTATGTGTTTTTCCAGTCTTCTGGGGTCTTTTCGTTAACTCTACCGAATTGATCTAATTTACCATCTGACTTCATTTGCTTCTTCTTCATGGCAATTGGACCCATCCCCCATCTTCTTGGGTATGTGTCTCTTTCCATGATACATCTCTTGACGTTGGCAACAATACCGTGATCACAAGATGTTAAGTCGACGGTGGACATCTGGGCAATACCAATGGCAATAGCTTCACCCTTGGTGGTCATTAAGACGACTTCGTCGTAGAGTTCGATACCGTTTTCATATCTCAACAAACCTGGAATCATCAACTTGGCACCGTAACAGACGGCGTTGACGGCAGAATCCTTGACGACGATTCTCTTGTAACCAACCAGGAGAGTTTCCAAAGGCATGATGATTTTTCTCAAGTAGGACTCATCTCTGGAGTTATCGTAAACGTATTGGGCATCTAAAACATCGTGCAAGGTGACTAAGTTATCATTTTCGTCCAAGGCACCAGATCTTACTCTTCTCAACTCTTGCATATGACCACCCACACCTAAGATCATACCCAAATGGACACACAAGGTTCTCATGTAGGTACCGGCTTCACAGGAAGCCCAGAAAACACCCAAGCCCTTTTCGTTGTCGAACTCGAACAACTTGGAGTCGTAGATGGTTCTCACTCTCAATTGTCTCTTGACGGCAGAGATTAAAGGTGGTCTCTGGAAAAGAGCACCGGTCAAGTTTTCCAAAGACTTGGCCATGTCCTGTTCGTTTTCCAAGGCAGAGTGTAGTCTGACAATGCACACATACTCCTTACCAGCACCCTGCTGAGACTTGACCAATCTAGTGGCTCTATCGATACACACGATCAAACAACCGGTGACCTTAGGATCCAAGGTACCGGAGTGACCAGTCTTCTCGACTCTGAGGATTCTCTTGATCCATGCGACAACCTCATGCGATGAAGGGTTGGAAGGCTTATCGAGGTTGATGATACCGGATTTCACGTACTGATCAATAGGTCTAGATAATGGCGCACACCCTGCTGGGATTGGGGTGTAATGCTGGGAACGCACCAAGAGCTTGTCGTAGTCCTTCAAAAGAAGAGGCCACTCGCTGGCATCGAGCGCTGCACCATTGGTGGTCGGCTTAATGGTGAAGTCGGACATTGTATTGTACTAAGAACGAAAAGTCTCTTACAAAAAGTTCCTAGTGAAAAATTTTATTCACAAGAGGAAAAGTTAATAAAAAAAATTGCTTCAAAGAGAAATAATAATAAAATAAAATGGTACAACAAGGGAATTGTCGTGAAAGGACACCTGCTGAGCGATCTTCTACAACAAGGAAAATGTCGCGTGGGCACATGTTGCCCCCTGGAGTTAGGCACAACATGAGGATTGTCGCACGCACACTAGGGTTGTGCTGAGCACATTTGGCAAATGTGCTCAGCAGGAGGCCCCAACTACTGTAAGGAGTGGTGGCAAGCGCTGATGGCGTAGATTCATCGTATGGTGAACTGAAGACCGTGTAATTGTAGCACGGCCATGCGCGGATGTAGAAACTACTGCACTCCTTGCACCTATTGAGAGTGAGATTGCAGGACCTGAACTATCGCTGGGTGAATGTGTTTGGGACAGCAGTCAAACGTCGCGAGGAAGCTTAACACGTGCTAGGAGGTTCCGCAAGAAATGAGAAGCATATAAGGATGAAATGGAACCTGATGCGTAGCGTTCGTCAAGGACTGACAAGAACACCCAGAACAATTCAGCCAGCAATCCACAATTCGATCCAACATGCAAGACTTCGAGCCGCCAATACGGCAACCAAAAGCCACTTCTCGCACCTCGTACCTCGCAACACGCTCCTAGATGTCCTTTTTGGACTCCTGAACGCTGGTGTCCATTGTGTCATCGAAAACGCTGTCCAGTTCGTCTGTGTGGGGGATCTGTTCGGGCTCGGGGACCTGTTCCTGGACTTGTTCTGGCTCCTGTTCTGGCTCCAACTCTCGCCCCAGCTCTGGCCCCGACTCCCTCTCGCGCACCGGCTCCGGCTCGGGTGTGGGGATCCTCTGTAGGTTTGTCTGTCGTTCCGTCCTGGACGGCTGCTCGTGCCTCCTCCTGCGGCTCTTCTGGGTCCCCTTCTTGGCCGGCTTGACAGGCCGCTTGCCGCAGACCAGCGCGTAGACGGACCAGATCGAGTAGCCCAGAAGACCGCCAGTCAGCGCGGCCGCGCTGACTGGCCATATGAGGATGAGCACGGCCTCCAAGGCCATTGCTAGCGCCATTTTACGTGAGGCTGATAACCAAGTAGGGTTATCAAGCACTATAAAAGACCTGTATGCGGGTAAATTTTTCACCTGGTGCCTGCACTCTTTTCTTTCTATAACTTCAAATATGTGCTCTTACTGCCCCGGACCTTACGAGGAGGTGTCGGGTCCTTTTGCAGAGCACAGAGCAACCGCCGCCGGCCACCACTGCCCGCAGACGCGACACCTCTGGGATGTCTGCGGGCTTGTTAAGTGTCGGTCACATTGTCCTGTAAAAGCTGTAGAAATAACGTTTACGTAATACACAGAGTATAGAGGGCCTGCAGCGACGGGCGCAGCCGTCGCTGCGGCTGCTGCGCAACGCTGCTCGCGCGTCGCGCTCACTCTGGCCTCAGGTCGCTTCTCTTAGGCGCCACGAGCGGATGCAGCTGGCACAGATAGGTGAACGCCCACATGAGGAACATCATGGCCAGCGCGAGACACACGGTCGAGCGCCACACGGTCCGGTCCTTGTGCGGGGCCAGGCGCCAGAACACCGCGCCCGCGGCCACGACCACGGCCATCACAAACAGCACCAGGTAGCCAGACATGTGTCGAATAGGGAGGAAGAAGTAGCCAGAGCGTAGAATATAATAAATTGGTATCTGTGTCGGGTTCTTACATAATGTCGCAGCAGCTGCCGCAGTCCACGCTCCAGTGGCTCTACTCGGTGTTGGCGCCGGCCTACGCCCACCCCGACATGGTGTACCAGGACACTGTGCTAGTGCTGCAGGCCTTTGCAGACCTGCGGCCGCGCACAGACGTGTACACGGCGCCCGACGGGCGCCAGGAGCTCCTTCTCCAGCTGCTGTCGCAGCCCACGCCCTCCGACAGGTGTCTCGTGCGGTCGCACGACTACCAGCTGGTGGTGTGCGTGCCCCAGAAGTACCCTGCGGAGCGGCCGGTGGTGTTTTTGAGGCCGCACAAGGGCTTTCGCGTGGCCCCGTGTGCGACGCTGGACTCGGACGGCCGGCTGGAGACCCCCGTGTTAAAGAGCTGGCCCTACGGCCAGGACACGGACAACGCAGGCGTCGATCCGATCAACAACAGGCTGCTCGTGCTCATGTGCGAGATCAAAATGGAGTTGGAGGCCAATCCGCAGCTGGTCGTGGCCTTGCCGCCTATTCCTGCAAAACCGACACTGGGTGCGGCAGCGGCAGACGTCCGCAACGGTGCGCGCATCGTCACCGTTGCGAACTCTGCGGTTCTGAACCAGCTACAGCTCGAGTTGAACATGGCTTTGTACGACCATCTCTCCTCAATAGACAGCAGAGTCATCCAGTCGCAGGCGCAGCTGGAGGACTTCCACACTTTACTAATAAAAGACCTTAATGACATCAGAACCAAATCGTCGAAACTCAGGGAGACGCACGACCAATTGAGCCAGGAAAAGCACAAAATCCGCCAGATGCTACAGGATTTAGATCTGAAACTACAATCGCCAGTGCTGGATTTGATCCCGTCCTTCGATCATGATCTGAACCCCAAGCTAAACACCCTCGACGATCTCATCAAGTTGCTAGAAACGCTCTTTTTCCAAAAGAAAATATCTTTAAATCTCTATTTAAAACAAATCAGATCTCTAGGTTACCAGAAGGCCCAGCTGTTAGACCTTTTGAAAACCCAGATCTAGCCACGACCTGTATACTCTTTAATGAATTCAAGCAACTCCTTGTCCCAATGCAACGGGAACGCCAGGTTGTCTCTGAGCGCAACGTACTCGCTATCGCAGTAATCTAACACATTTCTGATCTCGTCACTGTGCAGACCTTTGATTCTATTAATTTCATCGCTCGAGTAATTGCATCTGCCACGACCGAAAACCACTGTCTTGTCTGTCTTTCCCTTGAACCCTAGCTTCAATTCCACGCACTCTAATTGTTCAAAAGAGCCCTCGACTTCCAATACCCCAACCGGCAAAAGACCTGCTCTGTTACTTCTGGTAATGGCACTAAAACATCCGTAATCGACAACTAAGGAGCCCTTCGGTTTCAACCCATGCAACAACCAGAACTGCTTGTTCTTCACATGATTCCATGATTGGCCAATAAACTTGGTGTGGTAAGGAATCTTGTTCTGTCTGTACAGTTCAAATTCCTTCAAGTTCCATTCATCAAAACTCATATGATCTCTTTTCAACGATTCGTGGTCGATGATCTTGAGGATTGACGCAGGATTCTGCGAGTTGCAGATAATCGTGGTAACACCACCGTTTGTTGCCAAATCTGCGGCAATCAATTTTGTCTCCATACCACCTGTGCCGATTTTAGAGCCTGCGCCGGACTTGGTGTTGACGTTCAACTCGTTGATGTCGTCAACAATAGCCACCGGCTTAGCATCTGGATGGGATCGTGGGTCATCGGTGTATAAGCAGTCCACATCGGTCAATAGAATCAAATGCGTTGCTCCAACCATACCACCAGTTATGGCAGAAAGCGTGTCATTATCCCCGAACTTGATCTCCTGTGTAGAGATCGTATCGTTCTCATTCACAATTGGTATCACACCCATATCTAGTAGCTCCAACAATGTGTTCTGGGCGTTCTGGAACTGTGTGAAATTGAGTATATCATTTCTGGTAATTAAGATCTGCGATGTTAAAAGTCCGTAATGCTTGAACATGTTATCCCATAATGACATCAATTTGCCCTGTCCAATAGCAGCCAAGGCTTGCTTGGCCGCTAGCTTTTTAGGCTTTACTGGGGTTTGCGTTTCAATCATACCCATAGCAATAGCACCCGATGACACTAGCACTATTCTATGACCCATTGATCTCAGATCAAAGATCGTCTCAATTAATTGGGTCATTATGGCCAATTTCGCATGCTGCGTCACATCATCCACAACCGATGACGATCCTACCTTGATCACAATTGTCAGCGTCTCTCCACCCATCTTTCTGATCTTCAAGCAAAGAAAATGGTGTGTGTGTCGGATAAATCTATAAGTGGAAAAAAAAGTTAGTCACTTTAAGCGATTTTCGATAGTGAGAGCACTTATAGATATATTAGAAAATTAATAAATATGTTTATGTGGTACCTCAAAGAACAAAAAGCTTTTCCAACAGTTTAGTAAGTAGATGAGGTATATTTTTGGGCCTTTTTTATGTTAAAAGGTACTAAAATATAAAACCAGCATGCTGAGCACCTTATATTGGGCCCCAAAATGGCTCTAAACAGGATGGAAAAAAGATCCCTTACCAAGGAAAGTCACAGGGCCATACTAAAGTTGCGATGACTTGCCTTGACAGCTTTTTGAGCTCTTAGAAGGTCTTTTTGACTATTTCTTTACAATTTGGCATTTCTATGGTTTTTGATTTCGGTGCCATCTGTTGAAAATTGTGAATTTGTATTTCCGTATTTCGTGTTTATTCGTTTCATTGCTGACAATATGATGAAATTAATCGACCACGAGGTGACTCCTGTTCCCTGGAAGTCGCCCAGCCCACTCAAGAAGTTTGCTATGAACGTCTGGGGATTGCTCTTCTACTCTTGGCCGCTCACCTGCTTGACCGTGACCGAAAACGTCTTTTGTGCAATGATCTTTCCTCCAATCACCATATTGATAACCATGGCACTATATTCGTATGTCTATTTCTACTTGAAGTTTGCCGTGGTACTGGCTTACACATATGGTAAGCATCTTTATCAGGAACATCAGCTGCAGTCCGTTTTAGGTTGAGGTGAATACGGGAGTCCCCCGTCTGCCTCTTCTCAACCGCCTCACATCAATATATTTCTAGCAATGCTTTATGTGCGCCTCACACCCTTTATAAAATTAAATAACGATAATATCAGAACCTAAGAATCCGCAAATCCAATAAACGCGTATTGTCTTTTAAAAAATTTATATAGATATATCTGGGTGTCGTGCGACTGGTGGGCTAATATTATTACTTGGAAACAGCATCAAGCACCTTATGTAGAGCCTCTTGCTGTTCTTGATTCAAGGAGCTAAACATCGACTGATATTTGCCAGAATCATTATTTTGAGTATCATAACAGAAAACTTTAAATGCCTCAAAGACATTGATATTCTCTAGTGCATTTTGTGAATATGGGTCTTCATCCAATTCATCCATATCATCAAAGAACTTGAATTGTCCACTTTCGGTAAACTTGAAATCGTCAAAATCTCCCCCCTCTTCTGTGAGTTCGTCATCCTCACCACCTTCGGTGGTGCCTAGAATATCATCATTAATGTCATACGTTTCTTCGTTGGCCCATTTACCTTCAGTTTCAAATCCTGGTTCGTATTCTCTACGTTTCTTTTCCAAGTTGGCAATGGCATGAGGTAATTCAACAATCAATGAGGTTAAAAACAAACCAAATTGACTCATGATAGATGAGACGCCTAGTTGAGTTAGTGCATCCATAGGTAAGCTCATTATTGAGATGGATGCCAAAGTATTCAACTTGATATCAAAAACCCTGGTTAGTTTATTGTCATTGTTATTTAGCTCGAACCAAATTGTCAAAAATCTTTCGAATGAATTCAACTCAAATAACTTTTGTAACGATAAAGTTGGGTCAATGACCAATGATGCTAAAATGACGTTAATAATCTGGATCTTAACATTATTCGACTTGTATGCAGGATCGTCAGTACTTAAATGCTTCATTGTCACTTCAATTAAATGAGGAACAAACTTCTTGGTCGACGTCTGGTCTAATGCTAAAATGAAGTATGTTGCTAATTCTGACATTTGACAAATATCTGTCGATCCAATCTCTTCGTCTTCATAATATTCATTTGCTGAGTCTTTGATAGATAAAATCTTCATTATTAATTGAATCATAATATTTTGAACATTTTCATTTGTTTTGATGACTTCTTTACCATATACTAAGTAATTTTTTAAAGCAGGTAGTGAATCCTCCAAAAATAATGTTGTATCATCATTAATTAACATTTTAACAAACGATTCAAATAATCTCCACATATTATCAGAAACTTTTCTTGTTAAAAATAAGGTATTTTCAATCAATTCACTTGCCTCTCCATAGAAGTCATCAACTTGTCTTTCAAAGATGTATTGGATAACTGGTGAATAATATGGTTCTAAATTAACAATTGCCTCACTTGATTTTTCAAAATACAGTAGAACAGTAATCATTGTGTTTACAATACCTAAAATGGCAGTCTGTTTATCACTTAAGTCATCATAACCATTAGAAACAAAATCATCAACATTTTGATTCGATCCATCATTCATTTCTTCTAGTAATCTCAAAACTTGTTCACTTAATTTGGCCATCAAATTTTCAGCAAATGGCTCTAACTGATCAGAAAATGATTCAACGCATTCTTGCATCACCATTGGAATCATATCAGAGTCAAATTTGTTGGATAATTCTAACAATTGTTCCATTGTTGGCACAATAATCCCGCTCAATAAATACTTAAATTCATCAAACTTCAAAAATGACTGCAGTGCCAATGATGCTTCGATTTGTACTGGTAACTGATCTCTTTCTTGGAAGCATTGCATAACACCGTTGAAAACGGATTGGATATAATTAGGGTCCTTAATATCCAATTCATCAAATTTAGACGAAACATTACAGGCTCTTGCTCTCAAAAATGGGTATTGAGATTGGAAATTTGGGAAAATGAAAGTTTTCAAGAAATCTTCCATTTGAGAATTTAGTTCACATGAAGGTCTTGAAAGTTTATTTGCCAATGGACCTAACATTCTCATGGCAGATTCCATATCCTTAGCATTTTCGATAGATGCTGGTCTCTGGTTACATTGGTTAAGAGTATCATAAATGAAGGTCATCAATGGTTGTAATGTGGTTTTGCCTCTCTTTTCAACTAAGGTGAACAAGAATGAGATGATGGCATTCTCAGGACTCGAAATATCTTCAAATTGATCCAAGATTGAATGAATATATTCTTCAGGTTCATTTTCAAACATTTCCAACGTTTCATCACTTGGTCTAAAGATATTAAAAGTTACCTTAGAAATTAAGAAGTCTAAATGAGGAATGACCATTTCCCATGATTCCTTTGGAACACAACAATGTTCAATGAGACTAATCATGTAGTAAAGGGAGTGAGAAGAAATCCATTGCTTGTGTTCATTCCATAACTGTAATTTTTGAACATAAACTTGGAATAAACTTGGTAAAACATCATTAGCAAATACCTTAATAAAATTGACATATTCAAATCTCGAAGATAGTGTCTTAGAACCGTATCTTTCGTAAATTCTGTGTAGATTGTGACATGACCATTTTTGGCATTTGACCCATGGGGAATTAGATCTTTCATCAACTGGTAATTTAAAGACAGACTCTGGCAATGACATATTAATCACATCAACATGGAATGTGATCCAATCAACAACCATTTGGTTTTGTTGTAAGATCAATGGTAAATCCAAATAGGTGACGAATTTATAACATTTCAAGACTAATTTCACGATTTCACCGCACTCGTAGCTATCAGATGGCGAGCTGATGATGGATTTAGACAATTGGAGTAAACTTGGGAAATATTGCTCAATAATTGGATCCAATTTCTCGCTTCTGACTTCATTCTTTTTCCATCTGTAGGACCTGCACAGTTCGCTGAAACCTAAAACACCAATGTAGATAGATCTCAAATCGTTAGAGTTGGATAACAACTTCAAAATTAGATCAAGAAAGTTAGACCAATTGTTTGGGTAATCGTAGGAAACGATGATGGCCAGGGCCGGAATCAACTGATTAGTCAATTGTCTTTCCAATTTGACCATCACAAACATTATTCTTTCTCTGATAATTGGTCTCTCGTCAGCGTCAATGGCATCTTCGTTACTCCATTGTTTCATGATCTTATTTTTGAAGTAGATAGAGCAGGCCTGCTTGACAATTGGCGAAACTTGCTGGTTATCCAAGATATCCAAGCAAGCACCTAAAAACCCAACCTGGCCGGCCGCAAGTGAAAGCTGTTGTTCTGCATGTGTTCTTACTGTGACATCTGCCTGTAAGGTAGCCTGGAAACACTCGTGAAGTGCATTTACATCCATTTTCGGTACAAATCCGCGGAAAAAGACCTAGATCAGATGTTGACCTTTTCTAAAAATTTATAAAAGAGACTAAGAGGGAAAAAAATTTTCCCAAACAGAGGCTGCATGGAATTTAAATATGGCTCATTCGCTCAGCACTCGCAAGTCCAATACGCAAAACATCACTTAAATAGCCCCCAGTTTTGCTCCACACCATAAGGCCCTGGTTGTTTCCAGTAGTCGTCATAAAAGGTAAATAGGATGACCTGATCAGCAATAGCGGACTTGACAATGGACTCGATGCAGGCCAATTGTTCCAAGGTCCCTGGTACGGCAACAGACCCATAGGTTTGGCCCTTTGTTGGCCAGCCACTTTCTGTGATAAGTATCTTCTTGCCGTTTCCGCAGAAGTTCTCCAACTGGGTCACTTGTCCTTGCAGAAACTCAGCAGAGTTCTCCGGCTTGACACCACCATCCCAATAAGCATGTGCATTAACGGTAATGATATCACTGATACCACACAATTGTTTGTTGGACATGTATGCTGGCACGGTATCAACATTAACAACGGGACCGTGATACCCTTTCTGTTTCAGCAATAATCTGGCCTGAGCTACAGCTTTGGTCACTTCATGTATACCATGTTGACCGCTATTAATCCATTCGTTACCAACGGACACAGCATAGACTCCATCCCAACCACGTTGGTTCTCGTTCACTTGATCTACCAGCAGCTGAACATCAGATTCAATGGTGTCCATATAGAACAGTCCGGCGAAGATTTGTTGATGAGATAACATAGCTTTCATAACGCCATTCACACAATCACAGTCTGGGGCATACAGTCTGATGATGTCAAACGATGCTAAAAGGCGGAAATCGTTCTGGATCTCTTCATGTGACTTACATTGGAAATTGTCATGGTAAGGGGAGTATGTTATGCCTTTGCCCATAGCTGCGTAAAATGATAAGGGATCTAAGCCGCTGGGACTTGCATAGGAAGCGTAGCTGTTACTGCTAGTAAAGGAGATGGTGGTTTTGGTGGTGGTGGTGGTTTTAATACTAACAGTTGTGTGAAAACGATTTCTGTTACTGCGGCTTCCAATGCTGGAGCTGTAACTGCTAGTTGTTTCCTTTACTGTGGTAACTTTTACACCACCAATGGTCTTATGCACACCTTCTGCAACGCTAAAAATAACTTCTCTATCACTGTTAGAGGAGTTGACACTTGGATGGCTAGCTGCAGTAAGCAGAAGTACCTTTGTATGTTCTGACGTTTCCATACTACTGCTTGGGGTTGTTGTCGTTTCCAGAGCAAATTTAAGTGACAAATTCAGTTGTTGCGCAGTAGGTTCAGGTTCCGGTTGAATAGTCTTGGGCTGTGGTTCTAACTGGCGTTTGCGAGGTCGACGATCAGAAGAAAGTTTAAGACGTTCTTGATATCGATGTTTTTCGAGTGGAACGTTCATAGCATTCGCAGCAATGACTAAGAGTACAATGACCTGCGTTAAAGTGATTAACTTCATAAGTTAACAAAAGCAGACGGGTTCAAGGATCAGATAAAGGTTGAGATCTATCACAGACAAGCTGATCGAACCTCGAAAAACTACTAGCGTCAGAGATATAGCTACACCTAATAAGGCTGTGTAAGCACTAGTACTCGTTTGAGGGATAATCCACACTACTTATAAGGATATTTTCAAAATCAGGATTTGAAATGTGATCAATTGGTAAGTGTTTCATGTTTTAGATGTGAGAGCTGAATGCCACGCAACATCCGCGAGAAAGACGACAACACAACCAATTATTATTCTGGTTATTCTTGCTTGCTCTGCTATGCGGGTGTTGTCTCTCCTGTCGGTGCTGGAGCCGGATGTGTCTCCGTTGTTTCGCTTAAGGTCAAGACGTCTTCGGAATTTCTCAACTCCGAAATTTTGTTCGCCGTTTTTCCCGTTGTTGAGATTCGGTTTCTTTTATTTTTTCAACTTCAGTATCTTGTTCTCTCCTCTTTGTCATGTTTCCGCTGCGAGTACTGAGACGGCCTGCTGTTCAGAGCGTGCGCTCTTACTACGGGCAATCCGATGCAATGTACGCGGAGGTTTGGAAGGAGGCCTTGAAAGACGACATCCCGACTGTGGATCTTGTGTTTGACAAGCACACCTCTGCTAATCCTGCGCATCATCTTCCGCCGCTGGTGTTCATGCACGGCCTCTTTGGGTCCAAGGCAAACAACAGGAGCATTTCACGTCAGCTGGCGAAACTGAGCGGGAGAGACATTTACTGTGTTGATTTACGTAACCATGGTGATTCGCCTCACAGCGAAAGACACGATTATCCGAGCATGGCGAGCGATGTCGAGAAGTTCATCAGGGACCACAAGCTGGACTCGCCCGTCTTGGTGGGCCATTCCATGGGCGCCAAGGCCGCCATGGCGGTCTGTTTGCGTCAAAAGCAACCGTTGAGCGGGCTTATCGCTATCGATAACGCACCTGTTGATTTCACGCTAAACAGATCCACTGGGTTCAGCAAGTTCGGCAAGTACATCGCTCAGCTGCAGACCATCGAGCGCATGGGCGACAAGATGGGCTCCCTGAAGGACTGCGATCGCGTGCTGGCTCTCGTGGAGCCGTCGCTCGAAGTGCGCCAGTTCCTGCTGACGAACCTCAAGAAGGGTCCCCACGGCGGCTATGTGTGCCGTGTGCCGTTGGACATCATGAAGCGGCAGCTGGAGAACGTGGCCCGCTGGCCTTTCGACGCGGCCGTGACCCGCAGCTCGGTCGACGCGCTTTTCGTCCGCGGAACGCAGTCGCACTACGTTGCGGACGAGTATCTGGCCGCTATCGGGCTGTTTTTCCCGCGCTTTTTGCTCGAGAGCATCGACGCGGGCCACTGGGTCACTGCAGAGAAGCCCGCCGAGTTCCTGCAGGCTGCGACGCGTTTCTTGGGGCAAATCGAGCCCGAGGAGTAAGAAGACAACCACGCTCACTAATAATTTTTATAAATGGTATATAGGAGAGGGCGAATCTCCGTCTCGGGAGAGCTTTTTCCATATAACTCTTTCTTCATAGAAAACTATGTTGAGAACCTCTGTCAGATCCTTCTCTGCTGCCGCCAGAGCGCTCCAAGCCGCCAAGCACGATGTTGTTGTCATCGGTGGTGGTCCGGGTGGGTATGTTGCGGCCATCAAGGCCGCCCAGCTCGGGTTCAACACCGCGTGTGTCGAAAAGAGAGGTGCTCTTGGTGGTACCTGTTTGAACGTCGGGTGTATTCCATCCAAGGCCTTGCTCAACAACTCGCATCTCTACCACGAAATCAAGACCGAGGCTGAGGTCAGAGGTATCGACATCACCGGTGAGGTGAAGCCTAACTTGGCCAACTTGATGAAGGCCAAGGACTCTGCCGTCAAGCAATTGACCGGCGGTATCGAGATGCTTTTCAAGAAGAACGGCGTCACCTACTACAAGGGTAACGGTTCCTTCGTCGACGAGCACACCATCAAGGTCGACCCTATCGAAGGCGGCGAGGAAGCCACCTTGGAGGCCAAGAACATCATCATCGCCACCGGGTCTGAGCCAACCCCATTCCCAGGTATCGAGGTCGACGAAGAAAGAATCGTCTCCTCCACTGGTGCTCTCTCCTTGAAGGAAATCCCAAAGAAGATGGTTGTCATCGGTGGTGGTATCATCGGTTTGGAAATGGGTTCCGTGTGGTCTAGATTAGGCACTGAAGTTACCGTTTTGGAATTCTTGCCAGCCATCGGTGGTGCCGGTATGGACGCCGAAGTCTCCAAGGCTACCCAAAAGTTCTTGAAGAAGCAAGGTATCAACTTCAAGCTCGGTGCTAAGGTCACCAAGGGTGTCAGAAACGGTGACAAGGTTGACGTCGAATTCGAAGACACCAAGACCGGTAACACTGAATCTTTAGAAGCCGATGTCTTGTTGGTTGCCGTTGGTAGAAGACCATACTCCTCTGGCTTGAACGCCGAAGCTATCGGTTTGGACTTCGACAAGAGAGGTAGAATTGTCATCGACTCCGAATACAAGACCAAGCACCCTCACATCCAATGTATCGGTGATGCCACCTTCGGTGCCATGCTTGCTCACAAGGCCGAAGAAGAAGGTATCGCTGCTGCCGAATACTTGAAGACCGGTCACGGTCACGTCAACTACGGTAACATCCCTGCCGTTATGTACTCCCACCCAGAAGTTGCTTGGGTCGGTAAGAACGAACAAGAATTGAAGGAAGCTGGTATCAAGTACAAGACTGGTAAGTTCCCATTTGTTGCCAACTCCAGAGCCAAGACCAACATGGATACCGAAGGTTTCGTCAAGTTCATTGCCGATGCTGAAACCCAAAGAGTTTTAGGTGTCCACATTATCGGTCCAAACGCCGGTGAAATGATCGCCGAAGCCGGTTTGGCTATTGAATACGGTGCCTCTTGTGAAGATATCTACAGAGTCTGTCATGCCCACCCAACTTTGTCTGAAGCCTTCAAGGAAGCTGCCATGTCCGTCTTTGACAAGCCAGTCAACTTCTAAGGAATAAATGATTATTGCTCTGAATATACTCTTATAAGTTACTAATATTTATATATATATGCCCTTATTATTTATCATAAACGATATTAATTACTATAGTCTGAAGACTAATCTTTGATTAGAGTGTGTGTTGAGTCTTGGCAAAAGCCGTGCTGAGCAGGTGCGGAGTTTTTTCTATATGAGAGAAGAAATTAAATCTCCGGGTTTCGGTCGGAGATGAACTCCGCCTGGGAAAACGGGTTTTTTCAGCTGGAAATTCCCGTTTAATTTTGAGCGAGGATTAGTGTAGGCTTGGGGAGATCTTTTTTGTGACTTCAGGGTTTGAATCAAAAGCCAAGTTGTTCATTTTAAAACACTTTCTAACCGTTGATTTGAAGATCTGAAATGGTACTTTGTACAGTTTTTCCGAAGATGAATGTTTTATGCTGTAACGTAAATAATGGTATTCGGAGATGTTATTAACATCAAACTATGTATAAGATGTTTTTGAATGCGAAGGATACAAGAGTTCGAAAGTTGCACCTCAAACGGTTTTGGCGCACACTGTAAAAGGATTGAAATAAGGTTGCTCATCATTATAAAGTCACCTTAGTTACAGAATTCCTCAGGTATTTACCACTCTCTGTATTTCAAGAATTTGAAGTAGTCGTAGCCTATTGGTTAAAGAATGAAATCAAGAAAAGTTAGGTACGACATTTTAAATTTCATGGTAGTATACAAAGAGGTTACTTGTAAAATGATTGATAAGTGGGTGAAGGATATCTAAGGCCGTTCACCAAAAAACACCAAAGAGAATCTTAAATTTTTTGTTAGAATTCAGTTACTTGCGGTGCTACCAACTTGTTATAATGGCTCTTTAAGGTTACAGTAAATTTTTGACAGATATTTCTTGAAGTGAAAAAGGTATCTCAAAGGAATCAGAGGGTAAGATAAACGAGATTTCCGTGTGTTTTTAGGTCTATGGATTAAGGAAAAACTTCACAGACCTTACAAGCCATGTTTGGTGTCTATACCTAGCGTGTGCATGACTTGGTGAAGCATCATGCAAACCCACAACTGCTACACTGTCATAATTTTTTTAAACGCAATTTATGCAAAAGAGGCCCTTGATATCATCCGCATTTTACGAGCCACTGGCCAACCTTCTTGATTTGCCTCTAGGCATTTGTTGTTTTACCACTGGTCAAATAGGGTATCCTAAATGCTAGTCGGTGAACCATCATCCTGAGCACTCTTGTGCTGTTTACCCATTTTAGGCAATTGGCTTCTCATTTGTAGGTTGTGAATACACCCGAAACTCACTTCAATAAGTATTAGGGAATCGCCCACAATACTAAACATTACGAAGCTCCTATACAGCCATGAAAAATGCATGAACAGCCGGGACCGCTAACAGATGGATTAGTAGTGGTGACTAACTCAAAATAACTTCTTTCAACGTATCACCGGCGTGTCTTAATGAAGGATACAGGTAAACTGACAACCAAAAGACCTAAAAACCAAGACCGAAGCCCTGCATCCACTGCACCATGACTTACCAATTTGATTCTTGTTCTCCGATAATCAGTTTGTGAATGTTGAGTTCCACTTGATACCATCAGCAAGCTAAAAGAAGTTGCTTAAAGAGCCTGCCCCGTTGACCTTTCAAAAAGACCCCATGGGATTTGCCTGATAGTTCACCTCCATCTTTTGTGTCTTCCACAGACTGGCTCTCCAATGTGCCCGGCAAAAACAGTATTTAGTTAAACCCATCACATCTCTGACCTTCTTCCAGTAGAATTTAGCATATCCCAAACTAAACAAGGTCTCCCCGGCTGTCTGACCTAACCCATTTACCTAAGCACTATTCACAGCAAAATTACATGATTGGAACGTGTAAAAATCTCATAGAAAACCCTCAACTTCGCAGACCCGCCTATGACTCCCTTAAGCTGGTCTACAATTTATACCAACTGTCCAAACGTGCGTGCTGCTCGCCCCAACCCTGTTACTTAGCTAATTGCTAAATTGGTCAAAATAGGAAAACCAGTGCTGAGCACATTTCTTCTATGACTATATGAAATCCTCATATGCTGTGGTGGGAATTTTTCCATAAATGTAAGCATAGAAATAAATTTATCCATCTATCTCAGTCTGTAAGTCCACACTTTTATCGCCCATGGAAACCGTGCAGAGAAAGGCCAATGCGGGCCACAGCGGCGAGGAAATAGAATTGGTGTACACGCAGAAAGCCATGGTGGGCCACGGGTCGTTTGGATGTGTGCACGAGGTGCAGTTTGCGGACGGCGGCAGGGCCGCGATCAAGACAGTTCTCCAGGACAGACGCTTCAAGAACAGAGAGCTCGAGATCATGAAAGTGCTCCAGCACAGGAACGTGGTGGACTTGCTAGCGTATTTCTTGGACACCGACGAGAAGAATGACGTCTATCTCCATTTGGTGCTGGAGTTCTTGCCAGAGACGCTCTACGCCGCCACCCATTGGTTCCACTCGCGCGAAAGATTGATGCCCCCATTGGCGGTCAAATTGTACTCCTACCAGCTGTTCAGGTCGCTCAACTATATCCACTCGTTCGGAATTTGCCACAGAGATATCAAACCTCAAAATTTGTTGATCGACCCAATCAGAGGTATCCTAAAACTTTGCGATTTCGGGTCTGCAAAAATCCTCAATCCAGACGAGCCAAACGTGTCGTACATCTGTTCAAGGTATTACAGAGCACCAGAGTTGATTTTTGGCGCCAGAAACTACACAACCAAGATTGATGTGTGGTCGACTGGCTGTGTCATTGCCGAAATGGTCTTGGGCCAGCCTATATTCCCAGGCCAGTCAGGTATCGACCAGCTGGTGGAGATCATCAAGCTACTGGGCACTCCGTCCAAGGATCAAATCAGGTCAATGAATCCAAACTATATGGAACACAAATTTCCGTCAATTAAACCAATTCCCCTAACTAAGATCTTCCAAGGCAAGGGTATCGATGAAGACTTTATCAACCTGTTCCAGCAGATATTTGAATACTCCCCAGTGAAGAGGATATCAGCAATAGATTGTCTAGTTCACCATTGTTTCGATGAACTCAAAAATGAAGAATTCACCAACAGCATATTCCCTAATTATAGACAACAGAAGGATGGAGAGTACCAGGTACCTGAATTGTTTGATTACAGTGCACGAGAATTGTCAATGGATCCTTCACTATTCGATCAATTAGTACCAGAACATCTAAGAGAGTCTTTAAAAGATTTTAAACAGTATACAAAGGAGGAGTTATTGGACATCACTAAAGTTTAGTCGAAATGTAGTTCTTGAACCATTCCCATTCTTCACTTTCTATGCCGTGCAGCTCACTTGCAAATTCAATCAGATGGTATTTTTGAAAACCGATCATTTTCATGAACGTAGTAGTGGACATAGAATAGCCACGATGGATCATGGGGTCTTCCTCGCCGGCTAAATGAAAGATTTCAGTGTCTAAATTGGCATTGACTAGTCGTTGGTCCACCTCCTTCCTTGTTGTTATGAAACCTCTGAAATTGAAAAATCCCCCTAACTTATGTTTACAATTTATGGCAACACCTAGGCAAATAGATCCACCTTGGGAAAAACCTCCTAGGTAAATTCTCTCAGCAGGGATCCCTCTTTCTATCTCCTGCTCTATGAGCTTTTCTACCTCTTGAACACTATCCCAAAACATGTCTTCGTCATGCACAGCCAATCTTTCTCCAGAACTAGACCCCGGGTCTAGGATATTGAACCACATGGACTTCAATGCCATTTGGTAGCACGCCACGGGATGGATGCTGGCGTCAGGGAAGACGTAGTTAAGGTGTGGGTTGCCTATAAGAGCGGGTAGCTTGCGGAAAGACAGCGCTGAGTTGCCCATCCCGTGGAGCATCACCACTGTAGCCCTTGGCTCTTCAGTTGCCGCCACGCGAGTCACTTTGATGATCATTTGTAGGCTTGAGTGAGAAGACAGAGTGTGATAGATCGGATAGATCGGTGTAATTGATAATTTCGGCCTAATATAGGCAACCCCCTCTCTTATCTAAAGTGCTCATGACAGTTAATGTATCGTTAATTAATTTTACAATAATTATACTTTATATACAGGTATATAATTATCATGTATGAGTGTCAAATATTATACAGTGGGCTTTTTTTTGGTATTGGTATTCTTTCTACTCTTGGGCTTCTTGACAGCAGTCAACTTCAGCTTTTTGGCATCCTTCAATTCATTCAATAGTGCCAAATATTGCATCTTAAGAGCCTCTCTCTGACTTTTTATTTCATCAATTTCATACCTTGGTCTGCCACTGTGGATCGCAGTAACCAATTTGGCCCCAAGGAAGTTCAACTTATCCTTCAATTGAACTAAGTCCTGTTCATATTGTTTACCAGAGGTTTGAACAAATTCAGTCCAGAGTTTCCTATATTGGTTATTCCACTTATCGGTTGCAATCCTATTACGGTACCTTCTTCTATAAAATGCATCCTTCTTAGATTGGTATTGGTATCCTCTCCTTTTGGCTTCATCTTTAGAATCATTCATTACAGACAGATTGTTCAAAACGGTAAATTCAGAGGACATTGACAAAAACGCCTCCTTATCCTCTTGAGTCATAACATTATTCAACGTAGAGTTTAAGTTTTCAATTATCTGATAATAAATATCAGCAATGAAACCATATGTAGGTCTTGGTATACCCACTAAACTTGCAGAACCCCAACCATGACGCAGTCTCATTCTATCATAAGATTTCTTCAGGATATGGCCAGGTAAAATCCATTTATCGATGAATTGAATAGTTTCATCAAACAATTCGGGATGTGTAGACATAACTAACGCAGTTTCATTCAAATTTTGATTGGTCATGATGATTTTACTGTCATCATTTAATTTTTGAACCAAGGTGTTCATTTGATTTAGTGAATTACCCAATTCTAATTGCTTCAATCTATATGTCCAAATCTTTGAATGCGAAAATTTCAACCAGTTTGGAATTTTGGCCCTTGGGTTCACTTGTTTGATTTTTGTTAAGTCATATTGGGTGCTGAGCTCTTTGTTTTCAAAGATTTCAGTTCTTTGAATACTCTGTTTACCCCTTGATAAATGTGATTCCGTCACCATCATTGATTCCCTCATGTTTTTACCAAGAATCTCAACATATTTATTGTAACATTCATCAAATTCAACCCATCTTTCTTCTTCACCTAAAAGCATCAACTCCATACCTAATACATGGATATTTTCCAATAAGTTACTGGTAGAAGTTTCTAGATACAACTCAAACAATCTTCTAGCTTCGTAAACGTCCCCCGTATCAATCAATGAAGTGGTGACCGATTTGAAAATCAATGGCGATAGATCCAAATCTAAATTACCAAACCTATCTTGTTTCTTAGTATTCAAAATTTGATCAATTAATTCAACTGTACGAGCTAAAGATGGGTCATTATGAGAGGTGTAGAATTTATTTTTGATTTTAGAATAAACCATCAAAGAATAAGTTTTGGAATTGAATGGGGAACCATTATTTCTGGCTAAATCTAGGATTTTCTCAACAAGCCACGGCTTTTGACTTTTAATTAATCTGAAAATCATTTGGTTGAAGATCCCAATTGGTAATTCGTTTACATTTAAAACAGATTTAATATTGGTCAACTTATCCATAACACCGAATGATCCATAATTCCTAACCCAGTAATCCATGTAATATGAGTAGATCTTATGATCCAGTTTGCCTTGGGTTTGAAGTAACGGATAAACTCTTTCCCAGACTGATCTGAATTCATGGGAACTTCTCAACCTAGTTGATGTTTGTAATGCCAATAATGCCAAATCATAATCAATGTCAGAGTCATTCTCGATGGACCAGAAATGTTTCATAATAACGGAATATCTACCTGATAAGAAATGTGCTTTCAAAATCCATCTTGAATGATCATTAATGTTCATATGAAATTTAGGATAATATTCCAACAAAATTCTTTCAATTGACATGAAATCTCCAATCTTGGCAAATTGCTTTAGAATTGATCCCATGAACTTAAATTTAAGCGTGTGATCTTTATTTTGAGCAATTAAGGAATCTAAAATCTGGAAAACAGCATTCGAATCCCTCGTAGAAGCTAATACATTAAGCAAGAGAGAATAAGAACGAGAGGATAGTTGAATTTCATACTTGGAGTAAACGGAGAACCATTGTAATGCTTCTCTATAAGCATTTGATTTCAAAAAGGACAATATTATACAGCAAATAATTTGATCAGTTGGTTGATGACCTGCCTTAAGATAATTCTCCCACAATTTCAATATGAATTTGACAGAACCAGCTCTTGTAGAGAGTGAGACAAAAAGTGCATTGTATTGAGCCACAGTAGCATATTGATCTTTATTAAGAAATTGGTTAATGTACAGCTTTTCCAATTCTTTCCATTGTCTTGAACGGGCAAATCCAATCATTAAATCATCAACCAAAGACGGGATTTTCAAAGCAGACTTCATGACTTTTTCGAAATTTTCTAAAATTAAATCGTAATCCTTTAACCCAATTAAAGCTTGGACGTAACATAGTTGGTCTGTTTCAGTGATGTCAAACCCATGGTCCAGTTTGTAAGAGTATAAAAGTTTGACCCTTTTCAAATCTGTCTTATCAAATTGGGAATTGGCAAAAATCAGTAAACTAACTATATAGGATATTTCATCTTTGGAATAAATTTTCATGAATGGATTTAAGTAACTCAGTCTCAAGCTATCTATTTCATACTGATGAAGTAGCTCAAGAGCAGGGTAATCGCAACCAATAGAAATATCCTTATGTAATATGGAAGCTTTTTGGTAATTTAGTTCATACCATAATCTGAAGGCTAAATGCCTTTTCTTAGCTTTTGATAAATGATGATAGAACCGATATTGGAAATCAGGTTCGTCGTTCTCATGCACCTTTATAATTTGAGAATAGAATTTAATATCATTCTTGGGTTGTTCAAATGCCAATGAAGGTATTATACTGGGAGGTAAGAATTTCCAATTTTGCTCAGAGGATGAAAGGTATCTCAAGATATCATCTTCGAGTTTAACATTTCTTAGCATTTGAAACATTTGGTACTTTATACAGGAAACAGGGCCATCGCTTAGAGATTCAATGATTGATACTAGGTCATCCTTGGAACGAATAATTGACGACTCAAATTTTTTCAAAATTTGTATGCTTTCACATTGTGACAAACGAACTATTCTTTTCACCAACAGAGGCATTGTTTTGGTTTTATAAACACGAATGAGTCGCCAAAGATCACTTTCCAAACCATGTTGATCTATGATGAATATTATTTGAGTCAATTGCCTATTTGTGAAAAATGTGTCAATATTGTCCAACAACGGGTTGATCAGTTGGTATGCTAGATGGGCGAGTCTGTTCAGCATTAGCCACTGGAAAAGGTCATTCACAGCCATTATGGTCTCATTGCTTGGGCTCAAACTATGAAAGTCTTCCAATTCCAACAACCGTCGGAGTTTATCCTCTGCTTCATGTGTTAGCGCAGTGGAATCTTCCTGAGATACCATGTTGAAATTGTCTGCAAAAAAGCGCGTGTCTGTGTTGGAGATGTTTCTCTTGAAGTCTCTGACCTGTTTCTTGACGTCTGTATTGCTAAGGATAGAAGAGAGGTTGAACATAGAGGCCTGCGTTGCTGTAGTGTGCTGCTGTTGGTCCTGCAGCAGCTGCGAGCGCAAATGGAGCGGCGCAAATACCGGCTCAAGCGACGCCTGCAGCGACCAGTCCAACAGCGACTGTCTCTTGAGCATGCGTGCCACTTCGGGCGAGCGCATTAGCACGTCTCGCGACTTCATCCGATAAGCTGCACCAAGGAGATCTTGAAAGCCCGTGTAAAGTGGATTCATTTTTTTGCTAGTATGAGAGTGAAAAAAATTTGAGGCTCTCTGTATAGAAGGGAATAATTTTTTTCTTTTCACTAGTAACTTCCCTTCAAGCTTCACACACAAGGATGGCCAAGGACGACAAGTATTTTCGCGGGAAGGACAAGAAGCTCAAGGACATCAACAGAGCGTTGACCACGCGTGCGAGACGGAGAATCGCGTACTTCAAAATGCTCAAGGCCGAGGGGATGGCGGTGCCCGAGAAGCCAGGACAGAGAGACGGCGGCGAGACCGACGGCGACGCTCCCGCTGCGCTGCGCAGAGAGCCGTCCAAGCGCGAGAAAGCAAAACAGTTTAAGGAACGCATGCTGCAGAAGAAGGAGCGCAAGCAGCGCGAGCGCACAGAGCGTTTGGAGCGCAACCAGCAGAAGCTCAGCGAGATGCGTGCTTCGGCGGCCAAGCGCGAGCAGAAAAAGACCGTGCTCAAGAGCGCACGCACACAGCGGGGCCAGCCGCTCATGGGTCCCCGAATCGGATCGCTCTTGGACAAGATCAAGGCCGACAAGGGCCTCTGAGCAGAAAAGAGAAGAAGAAGACGCGTCTCTCTTTATCAATCAATATCTTTGTTGTCTCAAATATTTTCTATAGAAGTTTTCATTATCGTTACAGTTCACATTAACATCACAGCATGAAGCGGTGGAACATCGTCTGCAGCCCATCCGGACCCATCACAGTGCTGCGTTTGGCAAGAGTGCCGTCGCCAAAATGCGGCTCGTTGGACACCCAATTGAGCCCCACAGCATCCAATTTGCCTCGGATGCTCAGCACAGGCTCAGCATCTCGTATCGCCTTTTGCCACTGGTCCCATGTCGTGCCGTCTACATAGGTGAACACGTCCATCTGGCCAGCCATGCCAACGCTCAAAAAGCAGGCATGGCTCAAGATCTGCATGCGCGTCTCATGGCTGAGAACTGAGGCAAGGTTCCTGTTAGCGCTAATTCTTGGTAGCGCATTGATATTGAAAGAATAGTTGGTCTCGTGGTTTGTGTCCACCACAGTGATAGTGCAACGGCTGTTGTCGGCAGTAGACAAAACTATCTCGTTTGAGCTACCGCAATCTCCTTGCATCACGCTGTGCGCCAAGTATCTTTCTTTCCCTTGAGATAGTTTTCTTCCAGTCTCTAGATCACTTAATTGGTAAGAATCTTCGGTGGTGATAACTAGCAACTTGCCGTCTTTTACTTCAAAGCTCTTGATCGGCGAGTCGTAAGTCATCTTCGTTTCTGTTGCGCTAAGCTTTTTCGACTCTGGAACGTAAACCCTTTGTTTGATCTCATTTCCTGTACTGTACATGATGTGATTTTTAGCATGAGATACAATACATTTAACAGGCGACTTTTCAATCCAACTGTACCTTGATTGAATTTCCATCTTACCTTCAGAAGTCAGCCTCATCGTGCACAGTTTAATAGACCATTCTCTGCTACCATTCATTCTGCAAACTATCAACACCCTAATGTCTTTGTTGCCATTTTGCTTCTCAATTTCCATCTGTGTGACGCTCTCAATATACTCGTTCTTTTCAAATGTCTCGCTTTCATTCTGTCTAGACCATTCAATTGCCTTTCTCGACTTAACGTCAAAAAAGCCTAACTTCGGTACCGATGAACTCTTAGAGGACGGGAAGGGTGATGTAATCATGACAAATGTTTTCAAGTACTCTAGATAGTTCAGCTCGTTAATCATCCACTCAAATTTGAATGATTTAACTAAGTTATCTTCATAATTACTCACGTCTACGGCCCACACGCCACTATTCCTACTGACAATCAGCTTGCCATCTTTTCTCACGCACGCTCCATGTAAAGTATTGTTGGTAAAACCATCAATAACGATAGGTTTGGCATATACTGAAGAGGACATATCGACTTTCCATAATTGCTCACCCATCAATGTATATTGCAAACCATCTACTTGTATTATCCGCAATGGGGATTTATTGCTGAGCCTGGTTTCATGATAACTCATCCATTGATTTCGCTCATGTAGTAAAAAGGAATAATATCCATCCAAAGATGTCAAGATGAATCCAAATGGCGTAGACCTCATCTCACTCACCATTTGCATATTCTCAAATGATACAGTGTTCAATAACACCAAACTCGATCTTTGTTTTTCAAACCTAAAAATTAGCAATGAATCAACGTACCCTACAAACAGCAACACCTCATCATCATATTGGTCATCAAACTCATCATATTCATCTAAATGAACCATTGTAACTAAATTTATATCTATGAAGGAAGAGTCATTTGTTATCGGTAAAGGTATTAAGTTATCGTTATTTTCAGCTATGGCAAAATACTGGAATCTCTCTGTTGTGCAGATAACAATAATATCTCTTAAGCTAGTTGCAAACAATATTTCCTCATCTATAGGAATACTCTTGATCTCCACACTTCCATTACCTAGGATTATTTCGTCATTTAATACTCTAATGTAACTCTCACTATCAACGCAATAATTGAAATAATGAGTAGGCTTCGAATATTCAAATAAGCTAGAACTAAAATCGCCATTTATTTTGAAAATGCCTGATTTCTCATAGTTGGACAATAAAATGTATTCTTCATCTTCATAAACGAAGTATTTCATCAACTCAACATCACCGAATTTCTTGAATTCGATGTTATAACTCTTAAGCTTCTCCTTACTACCTATATAGCCTCTTTTAACATTCATCAACCTGTTTTTATCACCCGCGCGTCCTGAACACCAAAATTCCATATGTGGCATTTCATTATGAATTCGCTTATTAGGATTATTGATAAATTTATAATCAAAAACGGGCATGAAGTTCTCCCTTGAATAAACAATTTCACCAAAATTAACTTTGAATAGTGAGTCACTAAATGAATGAACTAAATCTGCAGGTTTGACAACTAGATCCACCATTCTACTTTCGGTAAATCCATATGTGCTAAAGTAAGTAAAAATGTACCTATCGTTGAGATTTTTCTCCATAGCAAAGATGGATGCAGGTGCTCCCATGCTAAACAACTTTTGTAGACTTAATTCAAAAGTGGCAGTGTCCCTTATAAATTTCACATCCAAGGAGTAAATAGAAAATTTCAGGCCCTGTGAAAAGGAAACTAGCACTTGATCATGCTGACTATTGCCATCATACTTACCTTGATTAGGTAACACAATTTGATTTTTGGGAATGTAATAATTGTCTGCACTAAAGCCAGAAGGATATTGCATTTTAGATTGATCGTGTCCCGATCCGGTCAGCAAAAAACATGAACCTTTTACGGTAAACATAGTTTCTTGCAAAAACAAAACGGATTTGGTATTTTCCAATGGTATGACAAAACTGGGTATTTCAAACTTGTTGCTCATCATATGTTGCCTATATACAAGATTGCTGTGCCCAACATGTTCAATATTGGAATAACACTCCATTATAATACAATTTTCAAAAGAATTGGTGATATTGACAAATAGATCATCTGTAGGTGTGATACTTAACAAACACCCATTTATATTATTAGCTTCAACTACCAGATTTTTTTGCAAGCACAATACCGGTGATCCATGCTGTGAATAGTTGATATCAAATACCGAGACGTTCTTGAAAAATGATGTACCGAATACTTTACTGCCGGAATGGTTACAAATGATTTCAATGAAACTGCAGTCTAGAATGTCAAGTACAACAATTTCGTAAATTCCATAATCGCTCTTCGATAAACGGATAACTAAGGTTCTGCCTGAATCAATACTAAGGATCAATGAGTCCTCCTTACTTACACTAGTGGTAGGGATCAGACAAGATGATTTTATAGTGGCGCCTATTGGGATAGTCTGACCTCCTTGAATACATATGGAATCAACACAAACAAATAAATCAACTGACTCAATAGTTTCGTAAACATTTTCTGCAATTTGACATTCATCGTCGTAGTAAACAACAGTATCAAGATCTGTAATAGATCTTGGGGTATTTTTTCGTGCTAAATTATCGTATCTGAGGGAGTTTACACCATTAGTTTCATTATCACGTAGAGTCCTTATTTTGAATCCTGTGTACATATTTGTTACCAATTGGGACGGTATTACTTCATCTCTAATCCATCCTCCTTCACCAATATTCATCAGATAGACCAATTCGAGAAGTTAGAGATAACAGTAATTAAGAAAGATACTAACATGTAACTGGATTTTTCCAAAAAATGAGATCTTGAAAAATCCCAAGCTCAGCTGCATAAGGCAGTAAAAGTATAAAAAAGCAACATACTCTATATTTATATAAATGTATGGTTAGTTACCATAGAACTGATTGCTTATCCTTCTTGAGACTCATTGTTATTTTCATGCGCTTTACGATTTTCAGCATCTTTTGCTTCTTCTTCCCGTTTCTTCTTTTCTCTGAATTTTACATAATTTGCATGAACTGTGTAATAATTAAAGTTCTTGTCTATGCTATTATTAAAATCTTTAACATTGTAGACAAATTTATTCATGAATTGAGTCCTAGCCTTTGGTACGTATTGGTTGACGTAGATGTCATGTTTGATTTCATTGAGATATTTGATATGCATTTGAGTCCTTGAATCTTCTCGCTTTTGATATTCTGCAAACTCATCCTTCATCGATTCATCCTCTTCATCTCTGACTAGTTTGGCTCTCTTCAGCTCATGCTCCCAATCTTCCGTGAGGTCAATTTTATCGTCAGTTAGAATTTGATCGCCCTCCTGATCCACATTTATAGAACGTTGAAATTTACTTTCCATTTCTTGGCGTTCTTTTAATAATTGTTTATCCTTTCTCTCTTTGGCAACCTTCAGTGCATGTAATCTAAACTCAATAATAGATTTTTTGACCTGTTCAGTTAAGTCGTCTGATATATGGGCAATATCCTT
The DNA here is from genome assembly GCA_030579555.1 of Saturnispora silvae. Lineage (NCBI taxonomy): Eukaryota > Fungi > Ascomycota > Pichiomycetes > Pichiales > Pichiaceae > Saturnispora > Saturnispora silvae. The sequence continues at coordinate 515,178 of JAKTRE010000004.1, read as the reverse complement.
AGGATCAATATAATATTCATTGTACATTTTGGTATACTCATCGATATCATCATTTTCATCATGGACATGATGAACCAATTGTTCTACTTCCTCTATTTTACTATTTAGATTAGTCTTGAAAGATTCCAAATCCAAACCTTCAATTCGAAATTTCTTTTCAATCATTGGCCATACTTTTGAATCAACTATGTGGTTAACTTTCACTTTTATCTTTGTAGTTTTGTCGAATAATTCAGTATCATTTAAAATCTTTTGGAAAAGGTTCATCACTAGGATATCATCAAATTTCACAAAAATATATTTAGGTCCCATATGCTTATCAGCAGTGACATAACTCCATTGGTACTCATGCTCAACACCTATTTTAATTTCTTCAGTTTCCCCTTCTCCGCCGTTGTTGACAATATTACGATAAACATCAATGTTGGGTCTAATCAGTTGATATATCACATAACTTATTAAATTTTCAACTAAATAATCCCCAAACTCTACCATAACATCCAATCCTATTATACATGCAACTAAGTTTTTATTTATATTATCCTTTGAGATGATTTGTGCCAGATCTTGAATATCAACAAACCGTTTGACAGTTTTATTTTTAATATCTTTTCCTTCATTGACCAACATATTCTGAATATCTTGACTACCTTTATCTATACTGGTAGAATCAAAAGACTTATCGACTTCCACTCCATGTTTGTATAAAATATCTCGTAACATTTCAATGGATGTATGGGTTCTCTTATGAGAAGAAGGTGATATTAAACCATCCATTCTGTCAGAAACGGACATTATTTCATAGCTTACTTCAGATTTAGAATCTTCAACAGCATTAGCCAAGCCAAATACCATAGAATGGAGCCGCTTGTTGGTTTTATTCTCTACCATATGCTCTAAAACGACAAACAAAAGTTACAAATAGTTAATGATTTTTTTAATTTGTGCTCAGTAGTAAGATAATAGCTTTTGATTATCTATAAGCTACTATATATAGAATATTCAGAATCTGGCATTGGCCAGGAAAATAGAAGCAATGAAGCAGATGTCAGATGTCGCAGTTAAAGCAGGAAAAGACACAAAACTTTATAACGCAAGAAATCAAAAAGATCATACCGTTACTACTTAGCTGGGGTTTGAGTCGGTTGATCAGGAACAAAAGTTGGATATTTACCATAATCAATACTTGGTGGGGGTGGTGGACAATGTGTGGTACTCATAGAACCAATGGGATTGTAATAGAAGTAATATGGGTACATAGGCACAGTATTTGTTCCAGCAGAGGCTTCGGAATGAGGAATCGGAGCAAGATGAGGAGCAAGAGGTGGAGGTCCAAGTGAAGGAAGGGAATTCATCTTGGCTCCATTGATTGGAGTATAGCTAGGGTATGAGTAATAAAATGGGCCATTGGTAGTAGGGGGTGGTGGGATTACACCTCGAGAAGCCAAATCTTTCTTATTAGGAATTCCTGGAGGATAATAATAATAATAAAATGGATTTTGGAAACCAGGCGTTGCAGGGGGGTAAAATTCAACAGTAGGCTGCCCATCACCAGCTTCAACGGTTGTATACGTGTATGCTGATTTAGGTACCGCTGAATTGATAGCGCTGTGTGTATTATTTTCACGCTCATCAATACCACCACTAGAGTTTGCATCATCTTCAATACTCTCTTCAATAATCAACTCGTCGTTTCCGGCATCTAATTTATCCCCTGGAATATCTGATTGGATTGGTGAATTGCCGTCTGATGTTTGTTGTTGTGGTTGAAGGTATTGGAATCTTTCCTTTGGAATTTTGGAATCATTGTTGTGATTGCTGTGGTTATGACCATAAGTAGATCTTTTGAGTTGTTGTTGTTGTTGATGATGACTGGTATGGTACTTAGAATTCGAACCATAAGCAGTGAAATTAACAGATTTCATCCCTGGAACATGGTAGGAACTATTGCGCTTCTTAAAATTAACCGGAGGAGGAGCTAGGTTCAACTTGAAACCGTTTTCATTAGAGAATTTCTTTGTATAATTATTATACATTTCCCGGTATTGAACATGAATAGTTTTAAATTTAAACATTGAGTGGTTTTCCCTTTCAACGGAAGAAGCAGCAGCTTCCCTAGTTTTGAATTTAATGAAAGCAAAATTAGACATCGGTCTACTGACTAAAATGGCTTCTTTGATTTCACCATGTTGCTCGAATCTTTCAACCAACTCCTCCTTGGTGATTCTTGAATCCAAATGGCCAACAAATATGGAAAACTTGTCTATGGTGACCTCAGGAACGCTACTGTAGCCATCTTCTAAATTTTGAGCCCATTCAATGAACCAGCGTTCTTTGGTTTTCAAGTTAGCAAACGCTCCAATGGCTTCCTGACGATACACAAACTTGGCAAACCAGTTGGTGCATAAAGTGTCAACAGAATCGATGATATTGAAATTGGAGTTCACAGCAACCAGTCTTTCCACCTCACCAAATGTGTTCAACAAAACCTTCATTTGAGATTGGGTCATCCCCGGCTTTGGCGATTGCAAATATAGAGTGCGATTAACTCTAGCTTTTTCGCATCTGACGGTTCTACCGTTCAAGATGGAATGCTGACCTTCTAAAATGGCTTTGTTGGCATCTTCTTCATCTCTGTATTGGACAAAGGCGTAAGGCCGGTTAGCCGGGTCTCTCAAAACCTTGACCAGAATGACATCGCCCCACTGCTTGAAATGAGCTGTCACAGACTCACACAAAACCTCGTCGCTCAAATTAGAGGAAAGACTGGCAACAAACACGCAAGCCGAAGGTCTGCCTCTAATCTTTGCAGCAGGGTCACTGTTGACCATAGCGTCACCAATTTCGGAGGTATGATTGGTGTCAATGTTGGTGGTGGCAACAGTAGAAGCGTTATCGGCTTCACTTACAATCAGCTCAATATCGGGATCTTCGTCGTCCTCCTCCTCTTCTTCTGAAGAATGGTTCGCGATAACAGACAGCATGTCATCTTCAGTGAGATTGAAACGAGCAAGAGTAGAAGCATTTTGGAGACCCAATACAGCTTCCTTGGAATTATCTGAGCCAGAGCACTTATTAGCAGAGGGAGCAATAGCAGACATATGATAGGTAACCTTGGGCGTGTTAGTAAGGGTTTCTGTGCGGGACAGATGAAACTGAGCGGGCTTTGAAACGCTTCGTAAAGTGTGTCTGCCTACGGATTCCAGTTGTAGGTTGAAGAAGAAAGTAGATAGAGGAAGAGAAAGCGTTTTTAGTGGCTGCCACTTTTGAGCTCCCACAAATGAGCATTTTCAGTTGCCCTTTTGCCTTTGGGGATCACGTGACTTTGACGTAATTTTGTTAAAAATTAAATCAAATCCAATGAGCACCAGAAATTTTTCAAGATGTTCCTTTTTAGAATATTTTTTTCCTTTTGTAAGAGGATATAATATGCTAGATTACACTGCGAAATATGTGCTGGCGCCGATGGTCAGGATCGGAGAGCTTCCGACCAGACTGGTTGCTTTGAAATACGGTGCTGATTTGGTTTGGGGACCTGAGATCATTGATAAGAAGATTTTGACGTGCGAAAGAAAGGAAAACCCGGCTTTAAAGACCATCGATTTCATCTCTAAATCTGGTAACAAGAAGATCCCAGGTGTCACAGATGTTGTTTTTAGAACATACCCGGAAATGGAAAAGGATAAGGTCGTCTTCCAAATGGGTACGGCGAACGCCGAGCTTGCAGTGAAGGCTGCTCAGTTGATTGTGAACGATGTTGGTGCCATTGATATCAATGCTGGGTGTCCAAAACATTTTTCGATTCATTCCGGGATGGGTGCTGCTCTTTTGTCCACTCCTGACTTATTGTGTGAGATCTTGACCAGTCTTGTGGAGCAAGTCGGTAAGCCCAACAACACACCTATCAGTGTCAAGATCAGATTGATGCCGACTAAGGAAGAGTCCCTGACCTTAGTCAACCGGTTGGTGAGAACAGGCATCACAAACTTGACTTTGCATTGTCGTACACGTGAAATGAGAAATAGAGAGGCCCCTATCAGAGATTACATCGATGAGATCAGAGACATTTGCCATGAAAATGGCGTTTCCTTCATCATCAATGGCTCCGTGCAATCATATCAGGACTACCTGGATTTACAAGAAAAGTATGGTCCTAAGGTGGGTGCCATGGTTGCCTCAGCAGCAGAATTGAATCCAACTTGCTTCAGTAAAGATGGCCAGCTATCATGGTGGGCAGTTGCTAAGGAGTTCATGAGATTTGCCAACCAATTCAACAACCATATATCCAATACCAAATACTGTCTGAACAGAATGATACCTAATACCAAAAATCAAAATATAATTTACCAATTACTTCAAAAGGCCAGAACTCCCGAAACTGTTAGTGAATTGTTACTTGAGAAGATGGATGATGAAGGCAAGTACATAGAAGAAGTCAAAGAGGAAACCAAAGAAAACTTAGAACCATTAGAATCTAAGAAAAGGACGTTTTCGGAAAGTAGCGACGCCAAGGACTCCGATGAAAAGAGGGTCAAGGTTGATATTGCTCAGGCAGTTTTATAATAAATATAATGTGTACCATTTAATTCTATATACAAAAGATCATTAATTATTTAGATTCTGTAGGCTCTTCAGCTTTTACAGGTTCTGGAGCAGAGAATCCTGAAGGTTTGTCTTTACCTTGATATTTAGCATCAAAGTAACCCAATACTTTGTAGATCTTACCCATTTCTTTCAAACCCTTACCTGTCAATCTCTTATAAGAACCGATCAGTTTCTTTTTTAATTCTTCATCATCAACGTGTTTAGACATCAATTGGTCGATTCTGTAACCAAGACCCATGCTGTTCAAGAAGTCACCCTGTTCTGTAGTGTAAGAAACCATCCCACGTTCATTCAAAATTTCGGCCAATGCACCAAAATCAACGTCAATTGACAAATCAACTTCACCGGGTTCTGATAGTGGATTGACAAATTTATGATCTTTGATACCTCTCAAGGTATTGATTGGAATAGTAGTGGTACCATAATCAATAACCAAACCTGCACCGATATCTGAGGATTTGACAATATCAGACATCTCATACATATAGGAATGAGATTCCGCTGAGATTTCTACCTCGGACTCCAAAGGTAAATTGTCATATCTAGGGTTGGTCTTTGGGATGGCTGCACTTGCAGTGGCATATGGTGCCTTGATAACCATGAATTCCGATTTGTTAACTTGACCTAAATCGACACTGGTGGTTGTCTCAACGTTTGGTAAAAGGCCAGTCTTGGCAGCTGGTTTCAAATCAATCAAATATTCTCTCCAGCCGTTCTCAGTCTTAACAAATTTGTTCATAGTCAACGCGTCATAGAATTCATGAGCCATGACAAAATTCATATACTTAGTGTCGTTACCTAGATCTGGCTTATCGTCCATCATCCAGACAATCTTGTTTCCCCACTGAGAGGTGGATGTATAGGTGTAGTCGTCCACCTTTTGCAATTTGGAGGCCTCAGGATCACACATTTTCTTATACTGTTCATAGATCAAGACTTCGGATTTCTCAACAAAGACAACCTCAATTTGGTTTTTACCCTTGATGAACTTGTTCAGAGTTCTCACCATGTCATACATTAACGTACCTTTACCAGGTCCAAACTCGATAATTCTGAAAATCTTTTCATTTATTTTGAAGTTGGCTCTGTTGTTAACAGCTTGGTATTTCAATTGGTTCAAAAATGTAGAGAAGAACCACATCCCACAAATTTCACCAAAGGTGGAACTAATTTCTGGCGAGGTAATGAAATCACCAGTCGAGGCATCCAAAGGGTTTCTGGTGGTGTAATACCCAAACTCCGGATTGATCAAACACTGTTTCATGAAACTGGAAATAGGGATTGGGCCTGTGGTTTTGATCATGTTCTTAATAATGATCTCCAAATTCTGCGAGTCCGTCAGCTTGTCACTGAGCTTCTCTGTGCGATGAACTACGGTGTAATCAATAGGTTTAGCCTTAGTATCTGGTACAATAGGCTCCTTTTCCTCCTTTTTCGGCTCTATAGGTCTCCCGTCGGCGCCCAAAATAATAGAACGAGTAAAAGCAGGCCGCAGAAGACCTTGGTTCAACTTCTTGGCCGGTATAGACTTGGCTAGGCCTCTAAATTTAAGCATTTTGGGTACCTCCGTGAATGAAAAGTTTAACCATAGGCTAAAAATATAAGAATAAAAATTACTGAAGTCATTTGGCCCTCTTTTCTTGCGTATAATAATAACAATGTCAGATTCTCGGCGAATAAGTGGAGATACAGACCCAATAATGGCATCATTAAATAGCAGGCTGGATTTTGCACCAGACTCCCGAAAACAGCTGTTCCAGACGTTTATTGCCACCCTCAGCAAGTTCTGCAAATACGTTGGCCCCGGGTTGATGGTTTCTGTCGCGTACATGGACCCTGGGAACTTCTCGTCCAGTATTGCCTCGGCACAGTTCCAGTACAAGTTGCTTTTCTCTCTTGTGGTGTCCAACTTGATGGCCGGGTTTTTGCAGGTTTTGGCGGGCAAGTTGGGTATTTGCACAGGTGAAGATTTGGCAACAAATTGCCGTAGACACTTGGGGCCTAGAGTCAACTACATGATCTACGTTTTTGCGGAGATCAGTGTCATTGCAACCGATGTCGCTGAGATCATCGGTACTGCCATTGCATTCAACATTATATTTGGTATCCCGTTAATTTGGGGGGTCATTTTGACCATTGTTGATGTTTTATTTGTCATTATGGCCTATAGACCTAACGGGCCAATGTTACTGTTGAGAATTTTTGAAGGGTTTGTTAGCTTGTTGGTGTTGGGTACTGTGGTGTGTTTTGCCATTGAATTGGTTAATGTCTCCCCTACTACAAATTGGGGCGACGTGGCCAGAGGGTTTCTACCTAACAGGGAGGTTTTCAGTGATATCAACGGTATATACCTTTCTGCTGCATTATTAGGGTCTAACTTGATGCCTCATTCCTTGTACTTAGGGTCGGGAGTTGTTCAAGCCAGAATGAAATCTTTTGATGCCAAACTAGGCCATTACATTCCTCCTGAAAGCAAGAAAAATAGTAATATATTCTTTTATGAGAATAGAATTGACATCGATGAGGATGATGATGAAGGGGCCTCCGACTTAGAATCTAACCAAGGAACATACAAACCCTCGATTCAGGCCATCGATGAAACACTGTCATTTACAGTTGCTGAATTGGTTGTATCATTGATTTTTGTTGCACTATTTGTCAATGCGGCTATTTTGATTGTGGCTGGATCGGCTCTTTCGAAACCACTGGATGATGACGGCGACGGGGCATTAGAAACTGCTGATTTGTTCACACTCCACCAATTGTTAAATACCCATTTATCTAAAACAGCTGGTGCAGTGTTTGCGTTTGCACTTTTATTTTCTGGTCTTTGCGGTGGTACTGTTGTCACTATTGCAGGTCAGATGATTATGGAAGGTCACGTGAAAGTTTCTATGCCTCCGGGTTTGAAGAGAATAATTACAAGAATCATTGCCATCATCCCCTGCATTGTTGTTGTATTGTTTGGTGGTAGAGAGGGTTTAAGCATGGTTTTGAATGCGTCTCAAGTTGTTTTGAGTTTCATGCTACCATTTGTTTCTGCTCCGTTGATCTATTTCACTGGTAGTCAAGATATCATGAAAGTTCAAATTTACCAAGATCATGACGACTCTGAAATCTTTGAATTGGAAGACATGGACACTACCGGAGAGATACAAAGTCCAGCAACCACTGGTGTTGATGGACTGGCAAATGACATGTTGATTTCAGATGATGGTCTTAAGTACAAGAGTATGGCCAATGGTAGAACAACGAAAATCCTCGCATGGATTGTATGGGGTTTGATTTCTATCTTGAACTTCTGGTTGTTACTTTCTATGGCTTTGGGTAAGGATGTCCCGATGTGAGTGGGACTGCGGTTATGTATGTATGTTATGTGTATTATTTATTGCGAATGGAAAATAGTGCTGAGCAGGCGGATGCAGAGATTAGATTTTTTTTCTCTCTCTTTTAATCCTTTTTGGAGACTCTTCTACATCCTAACTATGTCAGACTTACACGAGTTGTGCTACTTGAGAACAAGACCGATCACTAGAGAAGTTTATGTTGAACCTATGATTAAATTACTCAAGGCGGGTATCCCAGCCACATACACCATTGAAGAAGTTGCTAATTACGAAAAGGGTGAAGAGACTACTGAATTGGAATCCACCACCACACCAATGCATTTAATTTGCGAGTCCATTCCAAATGATGCCACTGAAGAAGAGGAGAAGGTTATTTTGGAAATGATGGAACAATTATGGCTTTTTGGTGCTGGCTGGTGTTTGACTAACAACAATGATGAAACTCCTGGTTGTGTGTTATTGAGAAGAGGCTTCCATGGGAGCAAGTATTGGGACAGCTGTGTTGATTCTGGTGTCAGAGCTGAAATTTTATTGAGAAAAATCGAAGAATCCAACATTGAATTCATTGATGTGGAACAAACACCTGAGCAGGTTTTGGAAGAGCCAAAAGAACAACCGGAAGAAGCAAAAGACGAACAAGAAGAAGAACAAGTTCCAGAATTAGTAAGTGAGGAAGCTATTGCTAAGGCTAAACAGATGATTGAAGATGAAAAGAACGATCCGTCCGTTACCACGTCTGCCTATTTGAAGACCAAATTAGAATATAAGGACGGTGCCCTTGTGACCGAGGATAGAGCAGACGGTGTGATGATGCAGTGGGAGGACATTTTGATGCAGGCGGGTTGTGATTCCATGTTTAAATCCATCGAGGACCCTGAAGACATCAACGTGCTGAACATCGGATTTGGCATGGGTATCATTGACACCATGATCGAGGAGAAGAAGCCAACCAAACACTACATTTCCGAAGCACATCCAGACGTCTTGGCCAAGCTGAAGGCCGATGGCTGGTACGAAAAGCCTAATGTCGTCATTTTGGAGGGTAAGTGGCAGGACACCTTGCCTGAGTTGTTGTCTCAGGGCATCTTTTTTGACGGTATCTACTACGACACCTACAGTGAACATTACGAGGATATGGTTAACGATCTCTTTGACGTTGTTGTTGGTCTTTTGAAGCCGCAGGGTGTCTTTTCTTTCTTTAACGGGTTGGGTGCCGACAGATTGGTTTGTTACGAGGTGTACAAGAAGGTCGTGGACATTGACCTGGCCAACTACGGATTGATCGTGAAGTTCAGAGAAATAGAAGCCCCTAAGAGCACACTTGAAGCTGCCGACAAGAGTGACAAATCGGTCTGGAATTCAATTAAGAGAGCCTACTGGAGATGTCCTGTTTACTACCATCCAGAGGCCCAATTCATTCAGTAAATGACAGAGGCAAAAAGAGAGCACGGCCTGTTTTTATAGATAGATAACAGATAATAGTAATAGCAAGCGCGAGCTTCAATAACGGATTTTTGTTTTGCTTTCTGGTTTATCCAGCTAGTCTAAATCCAATATACAGTGCTGAGCATATTATTGATGACCAAAAATTTTTTCTCTGCCTTAGTCACAATTCTGGCTTCCAACGACACTCAGCAATTGTATCCAGCTAACAAATGTCTTTAGAGGCCACTCTTTCCTTGCTTTCATTGGCCGAGCCAACCCCAGAGGGAGCTCTTGAGGTGAAGTCGTTGGTTTTCAAGCCAAAGACTGCCAAGACTGCCGTCCCGGTGCCTGTGATCGTTGTCGCCTTGCAAAGCACCCAAACCGCAGCCGGTGCGATCGCATCTGCCGCCGGTGCTAAGGAACCAAGACTCGCTAAGGACGAACTCACCCAGGAGTTCTTTGGTGTTGCTGCCAAGGACTTTTCCATTGCCAACTTGGCTGCCAAGCACCAGAACGGCGCTGTGAAGATTGTTCTGGACTCTCAGATCTCCGACTCCGAGTCTCAGCTTTACGTTTTGGCCAATGCCTCCGCCAAGCTTGTCTTGAACGGTAAGCAGTTGGTTTCCTTCTTGGCTCAGTACACTCCAGTTGTTGCCGATTTTGCTGCTGCTCCAGCTCCAGCTGCTGCTAAGTCGTCTCCAGCTCCAAAGGCTAACGACGCCAAGCTCGATGATGCCAAGCTTATTGGTGTTACCGTTGACAAGGAGAAGGATTTCTCCGGCTGGTACCAACAAATCTTGACCAAGGGTGAAATGTTGGACTACTATGATGTTTCCGGTTGTTACATCATGAGACCGGGCTCTTACGCTATCTGGGAACAAATCCAAAAGTTCTTCGACGCAAAGATCAAGTCTGACGGTGTTTCTAACGCCTACTTCCCAATGTTCGTTTCTTCCAGAGTTTTGGAAAAGGAAAAGGACCATATTGAAGGTTTTGCTCCAGAAGTTGCTTGGGTTACCAGGGCCGGTTCCTCTGAATTAGATGAGCCTATTGCCATCAGACCAACCTCTGAAACCGTTATGTACCCATACTACGCCAAGTGGATCAGATCTCACAGAGACTTGCCTTTCAAGATGAACCAATGGAACTCTGTTGTCAGATGGGAATTCAAGCACCCGCAACCATTCTTGAGAACTAGAGAATTCTTGTGGCAAGAAGGTCACACTGTCCACTTAACCGATGAAGATGCTGCTCAACAAGTTGCTAGAATTTTGGACTGGTATGAGGAAATCTACAGACTTTTATTGGCCGTTCCAGTTGTCAAGGGTGTCAAGACTGAGAAGGAGAAGTTCGCCGGTGGTCACTACACCACCACCGTTGAAGGTTACATCCCAACCACCGGTAGAGGTATCCAAGGTGCCACCTCCCACCATTTGGGTCAAAACTTCTCCAAGATGTTCAACATCTCTGTTGAAAACCCAGAAGGTCCAGACAAGCCAAAGATCTTTGCCCATCAAACTTCTTGGGGTTTGTCTACCAGAGTTATTGGTGTCATGGTCATGATCCACTCCGATAACAAGGGTTTGGTTATCCCACCAATGGTTTCACAATACCAAGTTGTTGTCATCCCTGTTGGGTTGACTTCTAAGACTACCAAGGAAGTTGAAGATAACGTTTACGATTCATGTAAGAAGTTAGAATCTCAATTGAGAGCCCAAGATGTCAGAGTCACTTCCGATTACAGAGACAACTACTCCCCAGGTTGGAAGTTCTCCAACTGGGAGTTGAAGGGTGTTCCTGTCAGATTGGAAGTTGGTCCAAAGGACTTGGCCAACCAATCTGTCTTGGCCGTTAGAAGAGACACTGGTGAAAAGGTTTCCATCAAGATCGATGAACTGGACACTAAGTTACCAGAATTGTTGATGAACATTCAAACCAACCTGTACGAAACCGCCAAGCAGAAGTTCGATACACACAGAGTCATTGTCCATGAATGGAAGGAATTTGTTCACGCCTTGAACCAAAAGAATGTTGTTTTGGCTCCATGGTGTGGTGTGATGGAATGTGAAGAAGACATCAAGGACTCCAGTGCCAAGAAGGACGACGGTGAAGACTTTGAAGAAGACGAGAAGGCCCCATCCATGGGTGCTAAATCTTTATGTATCCCATACGATCAACCTGAATTGAAGGAAGGTACCAAGTGTATCAGATGTGAAAAGAAGGCTGTCAACTACACCATGTTCGGTAGATCTTACTAAGCAAGGAAAGTTATCCTGCTTTTTCACGTAATGCTCTTTGTCTTTATTTATACGCCATATAAGTAGTATATATATCTCATCATTAATATAGCCACTAAATAAAATGAAAAATAGAATCGGGTGATCAAGATCTGGTGCTGAGCACTTGCGATTTTTTGTATGAACTTTTCAATGTTGAAGAGTTCTGACTCTTTTGATACTCTTCTCTTTTGTGAAAAGCTCAAGAATGACCAAATTGGCAGCGCTTCCAAAGACGATTAAGTCGTTGATCCAGTCGCCGCCTCCATTTGGATCACGTGTGGAAATTTCCGGTTGGGTCTCTCAATCCCGTATCTCTAAAAATGTGGCCTTTTTAGATGTGATAGACGGATCAACAAACCAGGATATCAAAGTAGTCGTCAAGCCACCAAGTTTGTTGAATAACGTGGGAAATGCATGCGGTGTTAAATTACAAGGGGTATGGTCGCAATCTAAAGGTAAGCAACCATTTGAATTACAAGTTTCTGAAGAGGTTAAGCTCCTAGGCTCAGTAGAAGATAAATATCCATTAACTAAAAAGGACCATACAATGGCATTCTTACGTACTATTCCACAATACAAATGGAGGTTACCAGCTGCAGGCTCTATTTTGAGGTTCAGATCTGCTGTTGAAAGCTCTATGAATGAGTTTTTTCAAAAAGATGACTTTGTTAAAGTTCAACCACCGCTAATTACCGCTGGGGATTGCGAAGGTGCGGGTGAATTGTTCCGAATTGAAAGCGACTCTAAGTTGAAGCAAAAGCAAACTTTTTTCGGTAAAGAGGTCTTTATGACAGTGTCAACCCAATTGCATCTAGAGGTTTTATGTTTGGCCCTAGGCAGAGTTTGGTGTTTAAGTCCATGTTTCAGAGCTGAAGAAAGTGATACCAATAGACATCTTGCTGAATTTTGGATGTTAGAAGCCGAACTAGCCTTTGTTGATCACGTTGATGAATTGACAGTTTTCGTTGAGAGGATGATTAAACATGTTGTTTCACAACTGGTTCAAGATCATAATAGAATGCAAAGTGATTTATTTGGAGGGTTTGGCAACGGCGAAGAGATCATGGCTAGATGGGAAATGTTGATGGCTAAAAAATGGGATTCAATCACTTACACCAAAGCCGTTGAACTGTGTCAAGAGGAATACAAAAAGAACCCTCAAACCTTTACCGTGTCTCCAAACTGGGGTGATTCTTTGAGATCAGAACATGAAAAATGGTTAGCAGGAGTTTACTTCGAAAACCCAGTGTTTGTCACGGATTATCCAGCAGATATTAAAGCATTTTATATGAAAAGAAATGCTGATGGCAAAACTGTCGCTTGTTTTGACATGTTAGTGCCCGATGTTGGTGAATTAGTTGGTGGATCAGTTAGGGAGCACGATCTTATCAAACTAGAGAAGGAGATTGAAGACAGACAAATGAACGCTGAAACCTTGAACTGGTATCTAGATCAGCGAAAGAACGGCTCAGTTCCCCACGGTGGGTTTGGTATGGGGTTCGAAAGATTATTGCAGTACTTAACCAAAAGTGACAATATCAAAGATATGATTCCGTTCTCCAGAAGTACCAACAGTTGTCAATGTTGATAGCTTTTCGTGCGCGCTTGTATATACACATATATGTATGTTATCTATATATTCAAATCATCGACAGAATGACCTTTGAATTTCTTATTAGCTCTATCAACACTTCTGATGTTCATTCTGTCACCGATAATTTCAAAGCTCACCACTTGGTCGTCGCCGCTGTTAACATCAAATTGGAACCTTGTGTGGACCTTCTGGATTTTCCTCAACCCGCCTATACATTCCATGGCCGAATATTTAACCTTGGACTGATCTGGTATTTCGCTTTTCCAGCCTGATTTTCTCGGCACTATGATAAGATAGTAGTCTTTGGACTCCCATAACACTATGCCTTTCATACCTATTTGCTCAGGATTTAAGCTATGGGTGACTGTCAACTTGGCACCTATGTACTCAGCAGAGGATAACTTAGCAGTAACCAATTGGATGTTATTTGAGTCTGAGATCAGCTCGCTTATGTAACTTGACCATAACTCGTTCATGGAGATGTAATCCTCATATCTCATCAACGGTTTGCACAGACGCAGCTGTATCACGTCCTGCATCAATATCTGGGGGTTTCTTTTAGAAATCATTCTCAATTTCCTGGCTATGGTATCCTGAGTTTTCATTTGCGACTTTATCTTATTCTTGAACTGGTTTTTCACGCGTAGCGGGTCATATTTGTTTTTCAAACTAGGTCCTTCTAGCCCAGAGGGAGTTTTGGATTTCGTTTCTGCCTCCAGACCCCCCTGATCTGTACCCTCGAGAATCAAATACGGCTTTTGTGATCCTGTGGTTGAGTATCTCTGTTCAAGCAGTGTGTATATGTCTTCATCCGAGGACCAAGTCTTGCATCGTGAGAGCATGTAGTGCTCGATAGACTTCGTTCTGTCCATCTGAAGCGTGTATAATAAGTGTAACAAGGTATGTAAGTATAGGAGAAGATATGCCATCTCTATGAAAAATTCTTTTTCTTATGTAGGATCTTGCTCTAAGAGCATGATATTAATACATAGCTGAAGGCTGATTTAGGCAAAGCTATGGATTCGGTTAATGTCTGTCGGTAAAACTACCACCGTCTTATCAGGCTAACCTTTATGGGAGAAACGTCCGATTTAACACGGCTTTTTTTGGGTGAAATTCGGGTGCTCATGAATATTAGGATGCACAATTTTGGGGGTTTTGGAACTAAAAAAGACCCTAGCCAAAGAAAAAATACTCATAAATAAGAGTAACAAGGGTTTGAGCGCTTTAAACCCTTTGCGAATACCTTATATTAATTTCCTTAATATTATACCAGCTTTTCGTAGTGAAAAGTACAAAATTTCAGTGGAGAAGAAAAAATCACAGCTCTTCTGATTCAATAGCGTATTGTATACATTAACATATAGCCAGTTTGGTCTGCTGTGATGACCAAATCGAGCTTCTACTTCCATCTGCTGCAGACAACAGTGGCGCATTTACTCAAAGCGCATGGCTTTGCGCGTTCGTCAGCGCGCGCAATTCAGGTTTTGACCGACATAGCCATTAGGTTCATCACGCTGTTGATGCAAACCCTCAACAAATACGCGCAGGGCCACGAACCGACCATCCAAGATATTACGCGCGCGTTTCTGGATCTGCACATCATCACACCGAACCAGCGGCTCGATCCTGAGGACACCAGCGAGGTTACAGCCATAGGGGTGGCTAATTTCGAGAAATGGTTCAATGATGAAATAAACCACCAAATGCGTGTTGCGGCCAGGCCCGACGCCAACTCCTTGGAACGCAGAAGAGAAAACAGACGTAAGATGAACGGGGTCAACTACCGTATGCACGATTTGGCCAAGATGTTGGAACAGCAAAATAAACAGGCACAGATGCAGAATCCAACCATGCCGCTGGCAGCAACCAATACGTTAGGTTCAGCGGGACAAAACAAGGGCCGCGCGGACGATGCGGATGGTGCAGACGTGCTAGATGGGGACGATTTGGCTCTCTCGAATAGTTTGGTGGATAACGACTGGCTCCAGTTCATTTTGAGAGATCAGATAACGGACCACATCATGACTCAGAAGTTGAAGATCAAAAGCAATGATTTGTTGAGTGAGAGCAAGCCAAGTGTTTTCAAAGACACTGTCTTGAGCGAATACATACCCCAGGACTTGCAAAAATATGTCCAGGGTGACCGAAAACCCAATACCGACTTCATCATCAAAGGCCCCTTACCTGAGAACTTGATGCATGCTTTTCCTTACTACAAAAGTGACATGGAAGACAGCAGTGACGAAAGTGAAGAGGACAGCAGTGACGAAAGCGAGAGCGAAAACGCTAAGCAGAATAATAATAACGGTGATGACGATGGTGACGAGAATATGGACAACGGCGACAATGGCGCACCGGGAGATGTTGCTGCCCGCGAAGATGATGTGGTCCCTGTAGAAGCGGGCCATATGGGCCAGTTCGATGGATTTGACTATTTTGAACACGATCTTGGGTTTGAAGGCGGAGTGGCGGATCAACAGGGAGGCGACGTTGAAATGAACTTGTTTGGCCAGTAAATAGAACAGTGTATATTATGAATGTGTACTAGCAGTACTAGAAAGCAATTACGACGCATGGAAACTATGAATGCTGAGCGAACAAGACAAGAAAAGGCTACAAATGTAGGTTGCGGACTTTTCTAATCTTGTTTTGGTATGGACGCGGAACTGAGGCCCAAGCAAGTTTTCTGTTATTCACAGAAGAACGGTGTTGTGAGCTTTGACGACAGCGAGTTAGGTGCTGCTATTGTTATTCCCGAATGGCTCCAAACCGGACAGCACGATAACAGATGGATTTTAACTGCAGGTCTTGGCAAATTTACTCCGTATGTATTCCCTAAAAGCATCTCAAGAGTGCGTAACATGTTGCTTACGGTGGTGGAATACGAGAAAAGTCTGAAACAAGCTGTTGCTAAGAGCGATGCTGATGAACTAGCCGATAAGATAGATAAATTGAACATTTCTGCTTCTTCTACTGCCACTTTAACTTCTGCTGAAAAGAGGATCCCAATTTTAACCCATAATGGACTTTTCACTGACATCATTCTTTCGGCCAAAGAAACATACGACGTTGTTTACTACAAGGGCCAGATCATCTTTTCCAGCACCTCAAGGCGACAGGGTCAAAATAAATACTTTGCATACATAGGGTTGAAATTTGAACATTTGCTGAAAGGAGACGAGTCTATTCCCTACAACGACCACTTCAAAGTTTTGTTCAAAGGCTATTTTGGTGACATTTCCTATTTGTCTGTTGCAGAAATTGACGGGGCTACATCGGATTATAATACATCTTTACCTGCTGAAGAAAAGGTTAAACACTACATCGAAATAAAAATGTGCAAATGCTCCGCAACGCCTCATTTTGAGCCATCCACATCAGCCAAGGACAAATTGCAATGGCTGAAACGCAATGCTAAGGGTTTCCACCACAAAGTGAAGAAATATCTCTTCCAGAGCTATTTTGCTAGACAGGACACTTTGGTTATCGGTTTGAGAAACGATGACTCTATAGTGATCTGTGCGTTCAGTGTGACGATGCCAGAACTGATCAAGTTTGTGCAAGAAAGCTTTCCGAGTCTATACAAAACGTTCCAAGAGAGGGATTCCATTATCGCGTCTGCTCTAGAGAGCGTTTCCGATTTCGTTCAGAAAAACAAGAAAGACGAAATACAACAGAATGTGTTCCGCTTTAACACCCAGACCGGCCAGACCTGCGTTATTCACCATCCCAGAGTGTTTGAGAGAGTTCTTTCACCAGAGTTTCTCGAATGGAGAGAAAACAATGAGCCTTTACAGTGCTAATATGGTCTTCTGTAGTGCTGAGTAAAAAATATACTGGGAATTTGTCATAAGTCTCTCTCACTCTCTTTTCTGATACTTGTTCATTAAATCCGCAACTGGCGAATAATGGAATATCCATTAGTGACACTCTTTGCAGGCCTCTTTGGCGCGCTGATCTTGCTCAACTACCTCTTTTTTGATGACGGGTCTGTCTCGAAGTCGTCTGCGGCCCAGAGAAACGGCAGAAACGGCCGAAATGGCCGTGGCAGATCCTCGGTACCGACCGAACAACATAATATCTCGCTCGCGACGAACACCAACAAGCCTTCGGCCGGAACGCCCACGGAGGACGAGCTCCCTGCGATGAGTTATGCGGAACGCAAACGTGATCTTGTTGAAAAGGGCCGCAGAGCCCTCGAAGCCAAGATGGGCCCCGGTAAGATCTCGTGGGTGGGAGGCAATTGACATAGAACACAAAACTGATGATACCTTTTACTGTATAGTACATAGTAATACACGCATATTAAAGCAATACAAACGCTACTTTTGATCAAACTTCACTCTGAACTTGTCGGTGCCGTTCCTGGCCTTGTACGCAAGCTGCACCACGACATCCTGTTCCTTGGCACTCAAGGCCTCCTGGAAATGGCTCTGGACATTGAACCGCAAGTCGTCCTTGGTGCGGAAGTCGTAGTAGTTTCCCTGGTCCCTGCGCTGGCCGTTTAGCTGCTGCGACTCCGTCCTCTCTCCTAGGACGTTGTTTTCAAGAAGAAAGCCCTGGAAAGATCGCACATCCGGCGACAGCTGGTTGCTCGGGTTCAGATAACGCAGGCGATAGCGTCTCAACTCGTCTTCAGAAAGGGCAGTGAAGTCCAGCGGTGCCTTCACGGGCCGCACAGGGTCCTGCTGTGGATGGTTGTTTGTCACGTATTTCGCAACGTACTCACGCTGCAAAGGTACCAAGCTCGGCTGTTTTTGCTTCTCCTTTCGACTCGACATCTGTCAATTTCTACAACAAAGACACTCAAGAGAGTGAGAGACTTTTGAGATCCCTCTTCTCTTATGTAATTTCATGCACGGTCACGTGACCTAATCGATTATATATAAAAAATGCTCAGCATTACTGCTGCTAATTATTCAAGACGCAGTACAGGGCCTTTCTGCTCTTGACCAACTCCTTCAAGGTGTCGGTCCTGCTTCTATCTGCCCAGTTGTGGGCTTGGATCAAAATCAAGTGGAAAAAGCCCTCGATGATCATTGTTGGTGTGTTGGCCAACAATTGGCCGGTGGTGGACCAATGCAGAGAGGTGGCCACCGTCAATAGAGCCATGACAATGGCCACAGACACAAGAACAGACCACTGGCTCGAGCAGACGTCGTTGATAAAGATGCTGATCTTGTCGATCAATCTGTTATCTCTCCTAGGCAACTCCAATCGAACCTCGTCTTCCAAGCCTAGCAGCTCGATCATCTCTTGCGAATCATGCAGCAATTCCAAGAATCTCTCCTCCTCGTAGTTGGTGATATCGAAATAGACGCATCTGAGGGCAAATGAGTCAATGAACGACACCAACCCGGTGTACGTTCCAATGATGAGCCACCAATCATCATCCCATGACATCCAAGGACCTGCCAGCAACCACGAAACGAAAACCAGTGAAGAGATCACCAAGCCAATACCGGTACCAATGATGTCGGAGTATTTGCTGATGACCCGCTTGAGCCCCGGCTTGGGGTATGGGTTGACTTTGACTAGCGGATTGTCCACCAGATCGTTGTTCATCTTGACCCTTAGTATCCTTTCTAGCTTGGCATCGAACTCTCCGAACTTATCCAATTGGTATCTCATGTAGTCGTTGTTTCTGGAACGGATATTTTCCAAAAACACACTGGTGATCAATAGCTCGACAGCCACTATGGTGTTGATGTACATCTGCCATCTGTCGGACCATCTTCTTGGGATCCCGTCGCCGTCATCCAAAGGTATCGTACCGCACCAGAGCCAGACGAAGATCCCGATCCAGAAGATGACTATGCTCGGCAACGAACCCATCATCTCACTCATCAAGTTTGACAACTTGTCAAACCAGCTCAACTCCTCAAGCGTAAAATGGTGATCGTCGTTGATCAAGTCGTATTTCAACTTGCTTATGATATCCATGTGGATTTCTCCTTCGTGCTCCTTCGGAATATCCTGCAACAGTCTCTTGATTGTCAATCCTCTGCTTTTCAGCTTTCCGTACGTTTTCAAAAACCCGTCTGTGTCGTCCAATTGCTGTCGCATCAACAATGTGTCCCAAACATAAGTCTGGATGCTTTGTCCGTCCTGCATGAAGATCTGCCAGTGGTTAGGGAAGTCGGACCAGGAACCCCACACAAACCACGCGAGGAGCCCTAGCCACATGCTCCAGAACATCGTCAAGCTGCCTGTAAACTTAACAGCTCTGGAAAGGAACTCGTCGAGCGGAGATGGCTGCAAGATCATCTCATGGGTATTCAAAAGCGGGTCCAGATCTACAGCCACCGAGACAGCGTCCGATCCCGACTGGTACATGCTGCTGTTCCCGCTGGACGCCAGCGAACACGTCTCGTCAGGCTGCGAAGGCCTCAGCGCATTTGAACATCGAACAAACATCGTCCACGATAAGAGAAAGTGCCTGTCGGAAGTATCGGTCGTTGCCTACACGGAAAAAGACTTCTTATAGCACGGCTAAACAAATCTAGATCAGAAATAGGCAGTGCAGCCGGATGCTCAGCACGACTGGTCGGTTAGGCTAATAGTAATATTATCATTCAAATCAATTAAATATAAAGAATATACACCAAACAGACATGAAGCTTACAAAACAACGTTCTTAGCCAACTTCTTCTTGTATTCGGCAATGGAGGCGTCCCATCTTGTGGCAGTCTTGTTCTCAACAACGAAAATGTCCTTGGCAATCTTGTCCAATAATCTGAAATCGTGGGAAACAACAACAACACCACCGTTGAACTTGTTGATAGCCTCGGCCAAGGAGTCGATGGTTGGGATGTCCAAACCGTTAGTAGGTTCATCCAACAACAAGATGTTAGGCTTCTCCAAAGCCAAGAGAGCAAAGACAACTCTGGATCTTTGACCTTCGGACAAGGTGGCCATTTGAGAGGTCTGTTGTTCACCGGTCAACCCGAATCTACCCAATTGACCTCTCCAGTATTGGAAATCTTGGGAAATTTCTGGGTATTTGTCCCTAACGAATTCTAATGGAGACTTGGTCAAATCTAATTGATCAGCAGAGTGTTGCGAGTAAACACCCAACTTGATATGGGTATGACGTGAAACTCTACCCTTCTGGGACTGTAATTCACCGGTCATCAACTTCAACAAGGTGGACTTACCCACACCGTTTGGACCAACCAAGGCAATACGTGAGTCCATATCGACACCAAAGGATAAGTCTTCATAAAGGTTGTGTTCTGGCACACCGTCGTAAGCAAAGGAAATGTCGTCGAAGGACAAAACTGGAGGTGGTAATCTCTCAACTTCGGTGAAACTGAAAGAGAAAACCTTATCTTCAACAACAGGCTGGATCAACCCATCGGCCTCCATCTTGTCCAAGATCTTTTGTCTGGACTTGGCTTGCTTGACCAAGTTGGCATATGTACCGGCAGAGGCAATGAACTTCTTGATATGGACGATTTCATCTTGTTGCTTCTGGTATTGTTTCATTTGGTTGGTTTCTTGTTCGGCTCTGGTCTTGGCATAGGCGTCGTAGTTACCACCGTAGGCAGACAACTTCTTCATTCTCATGTCAATCATGTTAGTACAGACACCATTGAGGAAATCCTGGGAGTGGGAGTTCAAGATCAAGGTTCTGTCGAACTTCTTCAAGTATTCTTCCAGCCAGACACAGGCTTCCAAATCCAAATGGGCGGTTGGGTCATCCAACAACAACAAGGTTGGCTTGACGAAAAGGGCCTTGGCTAAGGCGACTCTCATTTTCCAACCACCAGACATGTCCTTGGTCTTCTTCTTGATGGTGACGGCGTTGAAACCCAAACCGGTCAAGATGACAGCGGCTCTGGATTCGAAGGTGGAAGGGTCCATTTCGTCAATTCTTTCGTAGAGACCGTCCAACAACTGGGACTCTGGACCTTCGTCAACAATGATGTCTTCGACCTGTTGCTCCAACTTGGCCAATTCGGCCTCGGCTTCTCTGACGACGTACTCCAAGGCGGAATACTCAGAGGCGGCAGCCGGCTCGTTCAAAAGATAGATGTCGATGTGTTCTGGAACAGGGTATTCTCTGGAGGCCAAGGCTCTCAAAAAGGTGGACTTACCGCAACCATTGGCACCGAGCAAACCGTATCTTCTCCCGTAGTTCAATTCCAAGTCGGAGTCCTGAATCAAAACCTTACCGTGGAAAAGCAAGGACACGGAACTCATCTTGATATCTCTGGAAGTTGGCACGGAGTCCAACACACCGGTCACCACTCTATCTGAGAGACCGTCCTTATCTTGCTGTAATTTCAATTTTTCGATTTCCTCAGTGGCAGAGACGACTTCGTCACCGGCCTCTAACTTTTCCTTCTCCTTCTTCGTGAGCTTCTTCTTCCCCTTACCTTCGGCAAGCTTGGCAGCCTTCTTCGCTTCTCTCTTAGCCTTCGATGCAGAAACAGACATGGTACTGTGAGTTGTTAGACAGAGGAAAGAGCGTCTACCAGTGTAGATGTGCTGAAAAAAAATTTTTTATATAGAACAGAGACGAAAAAAAATTCAGCCAAGACCCCGTCACGTGACATGCTCAGCACCGCAAATCGATTTATTCCCATATGTAATATTTGGAGGAAAGAAATAATGGAGGAAAGTGAGTGGAAAGTGGCGTGAAAGCAGGTCGAAAGGATGGATACTGTGTTTGCGACTGCAGGAAACGGGACAGCAATGTGCGGCCGCTGAGTTTGGATCTGGCTGATCAGGGTAACACTGTGTATCGTTTTTTTGACGTATTTATCGATTACGTCAATGGTAAAAGAATGCATTGTGAGTATATATAGATTGGTCCAGGATCGTGAGGGAAGAGCCCGTTACACTGGACTATAGTAGACTGTGTGACTGTGGACTCTCGTAATCCCCTTCCCCGTACCCCGATTGG
The DNA here is from genome assembly GCA_030579555.1 of Saturnispora silvae. Lineage (NCBI taxonomy): Eukaryota > Fungi > Ascomycota > Pichiomycetes > Pichiales > Pichiaceae > Saturnispora > Saturnispora silvae. The sequence goes on along the minus strand of JAKTRE010000004.1, from coordinate 493,014 downwards.
GACCCTTTAAATACGTCAATGGTGAAAGAAGGCCATTGTGAATTTATAGATGGCTTCAGGAGCGTGGTGAAAGAGGGTGTTACTGTAGGTGATTGAGTGAACTGTGCTGCTATGCACATAGCGAGCCGCTTCTTTTTTCGTCCCTCCCACGGCCCTCGTTGCTATGTTCATGTATATATATATATAAGAGACTATCCATCTAGTTATGTGGCTCTCTCGCTGCACACGCCACCACGGTTACTCCCACTCAAAGCCGCCGCCGTAGATATCGTTGATCTCGTCCTGCAACAACTGCAGCAAGCGCTGGCCGTCGCGCAAGGACACCCAGTGGCCGTCGTGGAAATCGAACCGTTTGGGCCCGCTGATGGGCGAGCTCAGCCAGATCTGCTTGGTGGGCGGCTGCTTGTTGATCACATAGACACCGTGCGTGGTGGTCACCTCCATCACGCCCGAGTCCTCGTCGACGTCGCCGTCGAGCCGGTTGTCCTCGAAGAACGCGTCCAACTGGTCGTTGATCGTGTCGATGGCGTCGGAGGCCAGACGCGCGTACTCGCCGTCTGTCAGCGCCACCACGTCCGCCGGCAACTCGGTCCCGGTCGTGGACGCGGTGATGTGCGATGTCGATTTACGGATGCCCCCGCCAGTAGCGGCTGCAGTGTCACTGGTGACGTTGCTGTTGCTGGAGCTCGAGCTCCAGCGCGCCGCACGCACCCTCTGCGGGGTCAGTGCTGCGTGTCTACTGGTCGCCACGCACACGCGTGCGCCGCCCGCTACTCTCAATACCGATCTCAACATTTGCTAGTGGATAACATCCACACTTCCACACAAGCAGTCTGGCACACTCACGACTTTGCCCTTGGCCATGGCGCGACACGCCGATTGTTGTGGCTGCGGCTGGAGCTCATTTTTTGCTGCCGGTTTTTTCTCCGGTGGCGTTTGGGCTGCTAACCGCGGTGCGCAATCGGCAGCCAAAATGCAGATGCAGGCTGCTCAGCAGCCGCTAACGGGCGCAGATCGCGGTAAACAATGCGCTTCTCTGCTGCTGGGGAGGACGTCGCAGCTGGGTGGCAATTGGGCATAGTGTGGCAGCAGCGGGGCGGCACGACGCAGTCGTGCCTCGATGCCCGCGGCGGCCCCGCCAGCCCGGCGGAGCCTGCGGGAAAGTTGCTTTTTCCCCTTCCAACTTCCGCCTGCAGTGGCCGAAACGGGAAACAGGCCCTCTTATCGCAACCAGCTGCGGAAAAAGTATAAAATCAGTCATTAGTCCTTGTGGTGAAGAGCATCGGGCTCAGCGGCAGTCCAGTCGACTACTAGACTACTACAACGACTAGACTATGGACGAATTAAAGCCGCACGCGACGACTACTATTGTGCCCGTCGACGCCATGCACGTGACCTCGGTGCTCTCTGGCCACGGCGAGAAGGTGTATGTGGACCACGAGGTGAACCACGACGAGGCCGTGATCTTGGCCTTGGGGTACAAGCAGGAGTTCCGCAGAGAGTTCTCGCTCTGGACCACGTTCGGTGTGTCGTTCTCGGTTCTCGGGCTCTTGCCTTCTATCACCTCGACCTTGTTCTATTCCTTGGCCTACGTCGGGAACGCAGGCTTAACCTGGGGGTTAATCGTCTCGATGATCCCGATCATGTGTGTGGCCGCCTCCATGGCCGAGATCTCCTCTGCCTTCCCTACGTCCGGTGGTCTTTACTATGCCACCGCAATGTTGTCCCCTCCTAAGTACAAGGCGCTTCTCTCCTGGATCGTCGGGTGGTCCAACTACTTTGTCCAGGTCACCGGGGCTCCCTCGGTCGGCTACTCTACCGCGTCCATCATCTTGACCTGCAAGCAGTTAGCTGATCCCTCCTACGAGCAGCAGACCTGGCAGTGCTTCTTGCTTTCCATCGCCATCTGCTTCCTGGCCGCTGTCCAGGCCTCGCTTCCTACCAAGTGGATTGCATGGTCCAACTCCATCTCAACTATCTTGAACATCGTTTTGCTCTTCATCTCCTTTGTCATCATTCTAGGCGGTAACACCAGACTCGACCAGGGCTTGCCTCACTTCAACCCTAACTCGTTCGCCTGGGCCATCGACAACCAGACCGAATGGCCAAACGGGGTCGCCATGCTCATGTCTTTCTTGGCAGTCATCTGGACCATGTCTGGGTTCGATTCTCCTTTCCACTTGGCCGAAGAGTGTTCCAACGCCCAGGTGGCCACCCCAAGAGCCATTGTCATCACCGCTGGTGTCGGTGGCCTGTTGGCCTTCATGTTCCAGATGTCCATGGCCTACACCATTGTCGACATCGACGCGGCCGTCAACGCAGATCTCGGCCAGCCCTACGTGGTTTTCCTCTCTCAGATCCTCAACCACCAGTCAACTATGGCCTTGTCGTCGTTCGCTGTCGTCCTTGGGTATTTCATGTCCTCTGCCTGTATGATTGCCGCCTCCAGAGTCTTGTTCTCCTACTCCAGAGATAACTGTTTCCCTTTCAGCAAGTACTGGGCCCACGTCAACCCACACACCCAGACTCCTGTCAACGCGGTCTGGGCCAACTTCTTCATTGGCTGCTTGCTTCTCTGCTTGATGTTCGGTGGTGTCGCCATCGATGCCATTTTCTCTGTCGGGGCCATTGGTTCCTTCATCTCCTTCACCATCCCATCCTTCCTAAGAATCACCTACGCCAGAAAGACCTTTGTTCCTGGTCCTTGGAACTTGGGTAAGTGGACCTATCTCTCTGGTGCCACGGCCACTGCCTTCACGGTCTTGATGATCCCAATCATGTGTTTCCCTCAATACAGAGGTGCAGACAACACCTTGGACTTGATGAACTGGACCGTCGTCGTCTACTGGGGGTCCATGCTCTTAGCCGTTTCCTGGTACTTCATCTATGCTCACAAGATCTACAAGGGTCCAAAGCCAAATATCGACCATATTGATGACAAGCAGAGCGAAATGGACGTCATCGAGGCTGTCACCAGTAAAGGTGGTGATGTTGTCATCTATGGCGAAGATGAAGCTCCTGAAAAGAGTTCAGTTTAGACAATAGAAGAAAAGAACAAAAAAAGAGATGAATAGGACACTATCGTCGTCATCTCTATCAAACTGAGACTCATTTTTTTGCTGCTGTTACCCTCCTAACCTATTTTTGTTTTTATACGCGTTTACAGAAAAATATAGTATATAGATTATACAACCATTTTTATTATACACACTGAGCTAGTTGGAATATTAGCATGAGCATTCTTTTTCCAGGCTTCTCTTCCTCTTTTTCATCTCTAGTTTGGAAAATTTCATCTTTAAAAGCCGGATTACCAACGTGAGATGGTCTTACACAACGACAAATGGAAGAACAAGGCCCGTAGGTCCTACCAAAGGAAACACAATTTAGATAAAAACGGCAAGCCTGTCAAGGAAGCACCAAATTTCGATGACTCGGACTCGATCTCGAACTCACGATCAAATTCAGGCTCCGACTCTGAAGGAGACGTGGAAGAAGAAGAAGGCGCTAAGAATACCAACGCATGGAGGTTTATGGATCCCTTAACGGATCCGGAGTTACTGAAAGATCCTGAATATCTAGCACAGATAGAATCGCAGAAAAGACAAGACAGAGATCAATTAAATCATGACAGAGAAATAGTTCTGAAAAGTTTGTTAAGTGCAAAGGATCAAGATGTGTCGCACAAGTATAACATATCTGCCAAAAAGGCGAGGAACATAGCTAAAATGAAAGAAGAGGATATCCTAAATTTCAACCAAGGTCTTAGTGACAACGATGAGACTGACAGTGACAATGAGGCCGGAAATGATCACAGCACCAAAAGCAAGGCCACTGGCGAAACTAGAGAATTCACTGAAGAGGAGAGAGACAATTTCCTCAGATTGCAAGCCAAAATTGCACACCAACGTAAGTTGGAAGAGATGAAAAGGACCCTCAATAAACATAAGCCACTCTCAAGATCCAACATCTACGAAATGACAACCACAAGGGAATCGCCTAACTATAAATATCTAGTGGAGGACCAACTAAGGAAAAACATCCCTGTTGTTTCGGCTTCCAGCGATAAATTCGAAAGTTTAGTTGATGATTTACTTGGTGTGGATTTGACCTCAGAGGAACCAGATCAAGTCAAAGCTTCAAAGCCAGGATTCGATTTGGATTCAATAATACCCACTAAACCCACTAACGCATCTGCAAAGAGCTTGAAGAAGCCCAAAGCTAAACTTGAGCTCCATGATGACTTTTTAGATTCAATTTTATAGCCAGTAATAATGCTGAGCACTATCTGACTAAGGTGATTACGTAAGAAAACAAAAGAAAGGGGAATCTATTACGTTTTCTCTTATCTCCCGCGTAAGATCTTCTTCTTCTTATTAATAAAGATATCTTAATGTACATCCCAGATCGATACCGAAAACTCAAGTCTGAAGTGTACTATGTGATAGCCAGTCTGGTGTTCTTGGTGATACTATTGGAGCTACTACCAAAGTCATCAAATTCACCCTTCAGGGATTTCCCAGATCCTCCAAAGCAACCGGCACATTTACCTTACAAGCAATCACCGACATGGGATCCCACGCACGAACACAAACGTATTTCCCAGCTGGGCATGGTGGTTTCCGATTCCGAACGTTGTTCCCAATTGGGTTCTGACATTTTGTCCCAGGGGGGTAATGCCGCCGATGCTGCTATCACTGTCTGTTTGTGCATCGGTGCAACAGATATCATGTACTCGTCAGGTATTGGTGGTGGCTCGTTTATCACAGCCAAATTACATAATGAATCGTCCGCGATTTCAATCGATTCAAGAGAAATGGCCCCTGGCAAGGCTCACAAAGATATGTACAAACACAACGATAGATTAAGCAAAACAGGAGGTCTTGCTGTCGCCATCCCAGGTGAGTTAATGGGTTTGTGGACTTTGCATGAAATGCATGGATCTGGAAAGTTCTCCTGGGAGGATCTAGTTATGCCAGTTTCTGATTTAGTTACTAATGGTTGGAACATTGACATAAGACTAGCATTTGGGTTAGAAATGTTGAAAGAAAACTTGGAATTTTTCAATGATGATTGGCAGTTTGTGCATCATGCCAATGGTTCCATTATGAAGGAGGGTGATCTAATGAAAAGAGTAGCCTATGGTAAAACATTGAGAAAAATCGCTCAGCATGGTGTTCAAGAGTTCTACAACCCTCAGGGAGAAATAGCACAATCGTTGTCTAAAAAGGCTCAAGAATGGGGCGGAGTGTTAACCGCAGAGGATTTTGGTCATTATAAAGTGGTGGTCCAAGATGCGATTAAGGTGCAAAATTTCACGAATGAGAATTTCACTGTTTTCACATCATCTGGATCGTCTTCAGGGTTAGCACTGGCTTCTGCTTTGAAGGTACTGGACAATTTTCCGGTTGAGCTTGAAAATGAAAAGGAAGATTTTGGTGAGCAAACTCATAAACTCATTGAAGCAATGAAATGGCTGTCATCTGTCAGGTCTAACCTTGGTGATATTAACGTCACTAACAAAAATCAAACAGAGAGAGAACTGCACAATGACAAGTATCAATCGTTCCTTTCTGAAGACTTTGTCCAAAGAGCAAGTTCTAAATTCAATTCAAACCATACATTGCCTATCGATGAGTACGAGCCTGCCTTTGAACCAAATGATCCCCACGGTACTTCAAGCTTGAGTGTGGTGGATCAATGGGGCAATGCAGTCACATTGACTACCACTGTGAATTTACTTTTTGGATCTATGGTCCATGACCCAGAAACTGGCGTTATTTTAAACAACGAAATGGATGATTTCTCCCAACCTGGTGTTAACAATGCGTTTGGCTTAGCACCATCAGTGTTCAATTACATTGAGCCTTACAAACGTCCGCTGTCATCCTCAGCCCAAAGCATTGTGGTAAATTCCGAAGGAGAACTAGAACTGGTGGTTGGCGCTGCTGGTGGGTCAAGAATCTGTACTGCTATTTTACAAGCGATTGTGCGAACATTCGTTTACGGTAAAGATATTGTTGATGTTATTGCAAACCCTCGTTTGCATCACCAGTTAATCCCTAACGTTGTAGCCATGGAGCCTACATTCAACGAACAGATAGTGGACACCCTCAAAGACAAGAATCACGATGTTACACAGCTGGCACCTGCAAGTGCCATGAATGCCATCAGAGTAGAGAAAGGTGTGATGATTGGTCAGGGTGACTTTTGGAGAAAGAAAGGCCAAGCCGTTGGGGTTTAAATAGTGTATGTATGAATATCTTTGTAAGTGTAACTGCTGAGCGGTACACTTCAACGATAACATTAAAACTTACTATATTCTTGCTAAGCTCCTTAAGCTATGCAAGCTTTGTTTGCTCGAAAGGATAGTTCTTTCTACTGTTTGATAGCTTTGTCTTTTTGGTGCTTATATAATAGCTTACGTAATTTTTAGCTGATAAAGTATTTGCAGACGCGTAAAGAGAAAATATTAAAGATTAAAGATCCACTTTGTTCTTTACATGGCTAAACAATCGACGTTCATAACACGAAATACGCTCAATGATTCCGAAATTCAGGCCCTGCGGTGCTTAATGAATGATGCGTTGTCTATTTTGGATTCTAAAAAGGGCGCGACACGGCGAAACACAGGAAATCAAGATGAAAACCTTTTGAACGCCTTAAGAAACAAGAGGGATAATTCTCCTCCGAGAGACCCACCAGCCCTCTCGTACGAGAACATTAACCCAGCCACCATTGTGGAGGACTTTAGCAAGTGTCAGCACGAACTAACTGTTCTGAAAACTGAGAACGCACATCTGAAATCAGAACTTGAGCTAGTCAAAGCTAAATTCCAAAGTAGCGAATTGTTGGTTAATAAACTCAAAACCCACGTCGAAGAATTGATACGAACTAATAAGTTACTTAGGGGAGAAGGGTTGGATGATATAAAACAAGAAATACAGCATGACTCGTTAGTCGAAGATTTTGGGGATGCAGACGTTTCAATAGGCGAACAAACCCAGCCAAATGTTTTGAGCGAGTTAACTCAATTTTCCAACCCAGAATATCCTGACGATGCGGAAGAAGAAGATGATTTATATGAGGATCCGCGTTTTCAAACTCAATTGTCGAATAACTTAAGCTCGCAACTGAAGAGCTCGCCTGTCAAACAACCATCATCACCTGTTAAAATAAAAGAAGAACATGATACACTTAACGAAGATATTGAAAATATTGATCCATCATCAGTAAAACGCACATTTTTTCAATCGCCTCCGAAAAAGCGTAAGAGAATATTGATAACTTCAAGTCAAGAACCAATACCACACAATATCCAACAACCCTTTGTTTTGATAGACCTTTCTATTAACCCTAAAACTACATTGGAATGGTATCCTGAAGATTTCAAACTAGTATCAGGGTATGACAAAATAGATAATAATTACGGTCAGACAATAGAAAAGATTCCACCCAATACCCAAATGTATTATAAATTACAATTAGACTTCATTCATGACATATCAACTAGGAAATTCAATAAACTATTAGATAGTCAAATGGAGGATAGTCCCTTTCAGCACCAAAAAGTGAATAAACGTATACCCAAATGGTTAATAACACCTCCAACGACTCCCGAAATAAATTTGCTTGATAAGAGAGTTTTGAACGAATTTAAATTTGAAGTTAATGAAACCAATTTAAAAGAATATATCCATTATTATGCCGACATTACCCGAACTAAACGTGTCAAACGGTGGTCGATCGACCAAAGGCCTTTAGAATGGTCTAAATCAGAATTCCCGTCTACGCAAGAACATGACCAAATAAATGCTTTGTGGGATATCAAATGTCAACGTTTGGCTAGATTGAGGCTTTATCATGCGTGCTTCTTAGTTGATGAGCAAAGTCAACAAACTGGTATGTGGAAATTTAGGGATGACAAATTAAACGAATTGGTTCGCCAAGGTCAGTTCGTTGTTGATTTTAACTTATTCATTTGAAACAAACGGTTCTCATAAAACAAAATTACATTAATATATATAAATAAAAAACAATAACAGTCATAAAAACATTACAGAGAAAATAGTAAAATCATCACTAACTTACTTATGATGACTTTCATTTTCAATTTTTTGATAATAATTACTCATTTTGATAACACTTGGATTCAAATCAAGTGAAGCTCTAACAAATTTGTTTGAACTCTCATTGTGAACAATACCATCCTTAGCTTCATCTATAATTCCCCTTTTTTGATAATTTGGACTAATTCTAAACCCATTACCACCTTTATCCATTTTTATTTTAGGGTTTTCAGGATCATAGAATGATTTTAATGGGATAACTCTTTGGAATAATTCGTAAGCGGCTAATGTAAACCCAAATTGTGGTGAAGATCTACAAACACGTGCAAACCCACCCTTGAACAAAGCACCAACACCTTCTTCTTTGACAATTCTAGTGAATGCATCTCTAATACCTTTATAGGCAACATCACCAGCTTGAGTCTCGACTTGTAGTCTGGTTTTAATAACATCACTTGGTGTAGTGAAATAAGCAGCAGGCATACCAGCCAATGCACCTGACGCTAATAATTCCCATGGCTCCAAAGTGCTTTTGCCTCCTACTGCTTGTGGATTAAGACCGAAAAGGTACTTTTTAATATTGGCATATGCAGGGAAATAAATTGAAGAAAATGGGATATCTCTCAGCAAACATGCGGTAGCACCATGGTACAAACCTCTGATACCTAACTCATTAACAATGGTCAAAGCTGATTTTTCAGCAATGACTTGACCATTTTTTAAGGCTTGTTTGATGATTTGCCCCTGAGTTTGTAGTCTGATTTTGGTAATTTCTAATGGATTTGTAACAATAACTTGACAGGTACCTGCTGTAGAACCTGCCAAAACTTCCCAACCTATACCTAATTGACCATTTTTAGATTGACGCATACCAAAAGATCTCATCAAATCATTAACTGTAAGTTTGATGGCCTTTTCTGGTGCAACACCAACCATTTGAGGCATCAACCCTGAGTATAACCCCTTGACACCTTCATGTCTGACGATTTTTCTGAAGCAATCAACATACCCATTATATAAAACTTTTGCTGTTGTTCTTTGGTTTTGCATACGGGTTTTGACCAGATCAATAGGGTAAACCACAAACGCACCAACGGCACCTGCCAAGGAGCCAAGCATGAATGAATAAATTGATTGGAATAGCGGTAAAGAAGTGGAAGGTTTATCCTTAGCAACCATATCATCTGTCAAGATACCCATCAAGTCATCAGGCATCAAAGTTGGATCTTGTTGGAGGGTATTCATTGTCAGCCAATTCCAATTAAGAAACAATTTGATATCTGATTTGGTGAATTCATTATCATCGGTATATTTGTACAGTTTGTCAACGTTGATGAAGGTTTCATCATTGTTAGTATCGTTGACCATGTGGTAAATGATGTGATTCAATTTTGGCAAGTTACGTAGCATATTGCATAGTTGCAACGCATCGTCGTGTGAAATTTGGTTGTTGTACTTGATGTCAACGAACTTTTTCAACTGTTGTTCAATGGTTGGAGGTAAATGGTTATAAAAAAGGGCTTTGGCCAGCTGGGAAAACTTCTCTGAATCCAACCCATTTTGGCCGTCCTCTCTTAACTTGTTGAAACTTTCTTCGAACCGGATTTGCGGTAACTCGTTCAAGATGGACGCAAAGGTGCCGAAATCGATCACGTCCGAGTCGATGTCCTGCAACTTTTGGTGAACATAGGGATAATCCAAGGAATGTGCTCTCTTGAGGACAGTTTCAAGCTGTGACTTTGCAATGGTGTTGCTGCTCGATGGGGAGGATGAGGAGGACGCCCCGCTTGCGGTCTTGCAGATCTGGAAGATGAGTCTGTCTAGAGAGAGGTTGTTGTTTTCGAGGATGGTGTTGGCGAGCTGTTGGAAGTCGTTTTCGCTGATGAAGCCCTTAGACTCACTGTCGGACACCGCGTGGAGCAGATGCAGCACGTCCAGAGGCACCATGGCTGCGGTTTGGGCCAAATCGTGCGCCTTTTGCTGCTTGAGGTTAGCTGAGTTCATCAGTGCCGCCAAATCGCCCGCGGAAAGCCCGTGCCTGTGGTCGTCGCCGTCCACCTGTCGTGCATGTCGCAGAAAGAGCGCAGAGAGCGCTGTCTCGACGTCGTCGGAAGCCATAGTTTTGATATGAAGATAAAGAAGAAACAAAGAAAAGACGATAGCCCCACACCTCCGCTATCAAATTCCTCCGAAAGGAAAAAAGCCCAACTCCGGCCGAAGAGTTTTGCTGCTCAGCAACGGTTTTGGAACACCAATTTGCCCCTCCACCCACCCGCACCGGGTCTTTGCCCCATGTCTAAAACGGCATACGCTCAAAAAAATCCGGGCTACCCAACGGTGCAAAAACCAGCCTGCCACCACTACTGCATAAAATGTTACCCATACAAACCAGCCAAAGCCATCTCCGGGCCCGATTAGGCGCTAAAAACACAAATGACCTCCGTTATGATGCCGCATGGCGGCTTGCACAGCGAGACAGGTGTCATTCTGTAGAGCTAAATTAGGGCTACACAGCCGTGCTGAGCAGCAGACGCAGAAGCGGCGCCACGGCGAGGAATTACTCAATTCACTTACGTATTGTACACACAGACACACTATTAATCCATAGCGGAAATTTTCCACAAGCTGATAGAGGCCAAGAACGATAAGGACGCGATGAAGAAGTAGCTGCGCAGACGGTGGCGGCGCGCGTAGAGCCCTAGAATGCGGTTCCATCCCGCAAAAACATGGTAGCTGCCTGCGAGAACCAAAACCAGAAGCGAAACGGCCACGCCAGGGCCTTTCTGGGCCATGGCGTCGTGGACGAAGCCTAGATCTACATCGAAGCGTCCAGCGGGCTCCACACGCTCGTAGTAGACGTGTCCGGCGGCCAGCACTAGAAGTAGATATCCCGAGAAGCTGAGCGGCGACAGGCCGAACCAGCGCGAGACAAGGCTCTGGCGGGACCCCAAACCCAGAAGACTGGCGAAGCCGCCCAAACCCTCGTTGATGTCCTTGACGGCGTCGCCGGATTTGCTGTGGGGGCTGCTTCCGTGGCTGCTACGGCGTCTGTGGTCCCTGCTGTGGCCCGGTCTGGTCCACGTGCCGTACTTCACGTAGCAGAGACAGCGCCGGAGTACCGTGAGGGCCATTCCTGACAGCACATGCACGGCCACCGAGCCGAACATGAGCCACTCCACCGCAGGCGTCTGGTACAGCTCTCTGCCCAGCATCACCATGTCGTTGCCGATCTGCACACCGCCCAACGCCGGAGCCACCACCACCGAGGACAGATGCACCGCAAGAAACACCGAAAACGGCACCACCGATCCTCGCTGCACCTTGCCTAAAAGCACGATCGCGCGCTCGATGTTGCGCGTGCGCGACGGCGTCTCCGGCGGAACCCCAAAGCTCTTCACCGGCTCGGGCGCCACATTGCTCAATACCGGTTCCATTTCTAATTACAAACTAGTCATTTTTCATTTGACAGGCTAATTGATTCCCCATAGTGTATTTGGCACCATTTGGCGCGGTCACGTGACGTTACGTAAGCACCCGCCTTGGCCTTCTTTTTTTGCCCAAGGCCCTTTTGCTCAACTTTGCTCATAAGTTTCTCTTTCTCTTTAGATACCCATTGCGGAGGAGGAGCTGCTATGGCGGACGTGAGCCAGCAGAAGATAGCGCGGGGTGTGGCGAGGGCGAAGTCGCAGGCCAGTTTTGTCATTCCGCCCAAGCGGAAGCAGCAGACCGTGGATGCAGCCACAGGCGAGACGCGTCTCATGGAGTATTACCAAATGGACGCGCAGCAGCCGCTGCGGCGGCTGCTGCCAGAGCACAGCGAAAAGGACGTCGGTGTTTTGTCGCTTCTCGCACCGTATGTGCCCTCACAGGGGGTGCTCAAATGCGCTCTAGCGTACTTCATTGCGTCACTGTTTGTCTATGTTCCGCAGATCGCGGAATTGCTAGGGGCCACCGACTCCAAGCACATCGTCTGCACAGTTGTGGTGTATTTCCATGCGGCGCGCACAATCGGGTCGATGGTCCAATCCCTCATGTTTGTGGCCATCGCCCTAGGGTTCGGGATTAGCGTCTCGGTTATAACGATGAAAATTGCTCAGCTCATTTTGAGTTACGACGACGATGCGGATGTTGTCTCGATGTTGGCTAACCCCCATCTAACGATAGACGCGCTGACGGATGTCGAGACCATTTCGATTATTTTCACCTTGCTGGTGTGCTCCATGGCTTTGGGGACCATTTCGTTCTTCAAACACAGAATCTCCAAACCTACTTTCAACACAGCCTGTTCCTTGTGCGCCATTTTGACCATCTCCTGTCTGATCAAGGAATATTCCAAAATCTTCATGCTGAACTCCAAATTGGAAATCCCCTGGGGCAAAATATCTAGCTCCATCTTGTGTATCTTGGTCGGATGCTCCATTTCAGTCATCGTATGCTTTACAATATTACGTCAGATAGCCAAGGTGGACCTCATCAATACCCTTAATGAAATCGAAAAAGACTGTGGGATACTTCTAGGCCAGTTAAGCGACTCTTTCATGAATGACCCTAGCACTTTAGCATCCGACCCTGAGGAGGAACTGAAATTCATCGAAAATTCAAGATGTCAAAATTCTAAACTTTTCAATGATCTTTTATCCAAACTGAAAAAATTGGATTCTTCTTTAGAGGAAACCCTTTTCGAAACGTACCCCATAGGTAAAGAGCAAGAGTGTCATTTATTAACCAATTTGGTCGTTTCAGAAAAGCGTATGGTTGCCAATTTAGGTTCAATTTCAAGGGCTTTGGAATTCAAATGGGACATCCTACACGAATATTATTCGGAAATGTTGGACTCCAACTCGGTTTATGATATGACCACTCATGATTTCATGAATGTTATCAATGAAGGTGATCATAATGGTAACAGTGTTTCTTCTGATTCCCTATCAGATTCAGAGGATGATCACGAGATTGGCAATGATGCAGTTATAGAACCTCAGGAATTATTTGATTTATTCTTTTTCCATATTTCCCCAAGCACAAAATCCTTTGTTTCCACAATCAAAGAAATTCTCAAAGATCCACTTTTCAATACCGAAACTTTGAAAGTTAAAGAAATTGTTTCACAATTCGATGTCTCATTGAATACAGCTAAATCGCTCTATCAAAACGATCAATTAAAGGCTATTGATTCCTTGTACAAACAAGACATCTTCAGTAAAGAGTACAACTTCAATGGTAAAGTTTCACATGAAGAGATTGCCGCTACCTGTGCCAACTTTTCTTTCTCATTAACCCAATTTTCAAATGAATTGAAAAAATTGCTCTCAACATTGGAAGATTTGAAACACTACCAAAATTCAGGTAAAAGATCTTTCAAATTTTTGCATTTTTGGGACAACACATTTAGGTCTAACTCACCAACGGAAGATTTAGAATTAGCATATACTGTTTTCCCTCAAAAGCAACAACTAAAAACTTCAACCAATTATGAAATTTGGGAAAAGACGAAATTCTTCCGTGGGGTTGATTTCCAATTTGCTTTTCGTGTTGCTATGGGTGCACTTATTTTAGGTTCTTTGGCTTTTTGGCCATTAACTGCCCACGTTTTTAATGAATGGAGAGGAGAATGGGTTTTAGTTACATTTTGCATCATTATGAACAAATCATTAGGTGGGACAATCATGACTGTCAAGTGGAGGTTCTTTGGAACGTTCTTAGGAGCATTTGGTGCTTATTGTGTTTGGCAATTATTTTATCCAAATATGTGGCTTATGGCCTTTATTGGGTTTCTAGTTGCTATACCATGTTTTAGGATTATCATCAACTGGAAGGCAAATAATGCATTCGGCAGATTCATTTTATTGACTTACAACTTGACTGTACTTTACTCTTACAGCATGTCATTAGCATCAAATCCAGACATGGACGATGATTGGGAGGGTGAGAATGGTAATCCAATTATTTTGGAAATTGCATTCCATAGATACATTGGCGTTTCGTTGGGTGTTATATTCGCCGTTATTATCACTTTGACTCTTTTCCCAATGTCTGCTAGAGCAAGAGTTAAAAAGGGGTTAACAACTATTTGGCTACGAATGGGTCTTATTTGGAAATCAGGACCAATCACCACTACCGCGTCCTCCAATGATGAGAACATTATTATTATGAGAGGCTTGAAAGGGTTACCAGGTTGCCATAAGATTCATTCGGAATTACTTACATTACACAAGCAAGCGCCAATGGAAATCCGCCTCAAAGGTCAATATCCAACAGAAACATATGATAGATTGATAAAATATACTGGTTTGATCATAGACGCCATGGAAAATATGAATTCCATTATTGAATTTGATCCAAAACTGAGTGACGTTGAACTGACTATTTTAAATGATTTGAAAAATGAAATGAAAGAATTGGAAAACAGAGTGTTTTTGATGTTCTATATGCTCTCTAGTGCTATGACGTTGAAATTACCCTTGATGGCTAAAGCAGCAGGTACTGAACATGCCATGGAAAAAGTTGTGGCTAAATTGGCCGATGTTAGAAAATTACAACAATTACAACAAAGTAATAAAGATGAGCAAGTTATGAGTAACGAAGAATTTGTTCTATTTTTCACATATTGTTTAGTAACAGAGGCAATTGTCAAACAACTAAATTTGATGATGGTTGAGGTTGTTGGGTTATTTGATAAACTAGACGAAAACTTAATTGAATTAATCTAACTAGACAGATATATTTATTTATTTACATGCATTTTTATTTTACTCTTCATATTCTAACCCAATAACCTTCTCGAAAATATCCTTAGACTTGATACTAGCATTGAGACGCGCACACAATAGGTAGGCACCACTTAACTTTCTATGCAATGAGTAAGTTTCCTCTGGTGGTGGGGTTAATCTTTCATTCAACATCAATTTAATGTTTCCTCTAACCCTGTCGGTGATAGTTTGACCTTTGAAATCGAATTCTCCTTGGTCATTGGCTAAGTTGGCTCTAAATGGTTCACCTAACACTAAAATAGAATCAACGTGGGCTTCAGTCATTTGTGGTGATTCCAAGCCTGTAAGAAATCCTAGCTTAACGGAATATTCCCTAGCCTTTTCTCTATCCTCACGAACAGCGGCACGTAAACAATTGGCATAATCCTTGATGAAGTCTTCAGGGTATGATCTACAGGCACCAAAATCTAACAATTCGATTTGATTGGTTGATTCATTGTAAAGGAAATTGGCCCAGTTCGGATCAGTTTGCATGAACTTGTATTTGTAGATCTCCAAGAGGCACAATTTCATGACGTTTTCAGCAATGAAGTTCTTAACCTCTTGAGACCATTCACCTTTGGCAATTTCCACACCACGCATTCTTTCCATAGTCAAAACATGTTCGTCTGATAAATCATGGTACACCTTTGGGACCCTGAAAACAGGTTCATCAACAAGCATTTCTCTATAACGGACCAAGTTAGATGATTCTCTGACATAGTCACATTCCCACTTCAACTCAACTCTAGCGTTGGCAATAGACTTCTCTAAGAAAAGACCTGGTGGTAATAATTTGGATGCTGTTAGCAAAGTCAAAATGTTATCTAAATCTGAGTCGATGGAATTGGCAACACCTGGGTATTGGACCTTGACAACAACTTGGTCCAGTTCCTTTTTCGTAACGGCAGTGTGCACTTGACCAATTGAGGCAGCAGCAATGGGGATATCATCGAAAGAAGCAAAAAGTCTGCCTCTCCAACCATCGCCCAATTCGAATGAAATGGTCTTTTCTAATTGACTGGCTGGCATATAGTGTGCGGAGTTTTGCACTCTCAATAAGATTTGCTGGATCTCCTTTGGTAAAACAGCAGAATCTTGGAATGACAACATTTGACCCACCTTCAAAGCGGCACCTCTCATCTGGGAAAACTTCTTCGCCATTCTCTCGATGTTCTTAGGTGACATGATCAAAGACCTCATATCTGGAGACTTACCTGTGTTTGCATACTCTTTGGCGGAGTCTGCCAGTACTTGTGCACCCATTGAAGCGGCGAGTGTACCGTAATGGAACAATCTGCCTAGTCTGGAAGAAGGCACTTCTGACTGTGTCATTTCGAATTCTCTCTTTTTACCAAACCCCACCTTCTTCACGTCAACATTATCGTCGTCAGACTTTCTCAACTGTCTATATGTGTGAAAGGATCTCTTTTGGTCTTTTGAGCTCGCATGGTTGGCCTTTTTGGCTTTGGCTACTGTAGATTTGAGCTTGGCAGCTGCAAAAATGTCCACATCGGACTCCACACGCGGTTCAATGTTCGCAGTGTTCACAGCTCTGTGGTGGCTGGCAGCACGCGCCTGCTCAGACTTCATCTTCAACTCGTGGTACATAGGATCACTGGACTGTAATGACTGCAAAATGGCGCAATTCTGGGCAGCTATCTCTCCAGCACTAACCGCCACGCTCTTAGCAGCCTTGGCTAGCTGGAAAACCCCGTTCAACGCGTTCACAGCAGGCATTCAATAGAGCTTTTATAAAGACGCGAGCTCTGGAAGTTGGCTACATTTCTGAAAACTCAATATAGAAGAGGGTAAAAAAATATCTATCAATTACGTAAGCAGTCACGTGACCGTTTTGTGTTACGTAATAAGTCACGTGACTGATTTAGGCTGTGCAAATGAAAAATCAAACTTTTTTTTTTTTTTTTCCTACTAGGAAAAAAAAAATTTTCGATTGTCAACTGTAACATACAAATTTTATTTCTTGTGAATAACTTCCCTTACATAAGCTGCCCGCCATGGACGCCACCTTTGTTCAATCCCTCGAGCAGACTTTGAGCGCCGTGCTTTCTCCGGATAACGCAGCCATTAAGCAAGCCACCGCTGCTTTGAAGACCAACTTCTACAAGAACCCAATGGCTCTTCCAGCTTTGATCCAGATCTTGCAGTCCAATGACAACGACGGGTTAAAGAAATTGGCTGCTGTGGAAGCCAACAAGCTCATTCCTAAGCAGTGGGAAAGCCTGGACGCGCAGACCCAGCAGCAAATCAGAGATACCATTTTACCTTTTGCTTTCACCTACCCAAGGGAAACCGTCAGACATTCCACCGCCAGATTGATCGCAGAGATCTCCAACTTGGACATCCCAGCTAACAGATGGGACTCTCTCTTGAACTCCTTAGTCGAGGGTGCCACCAACGGCGACAAGCAGACCAGAGAAATGGCCACTTACATCCTTTTCTGTATCTTGGAAACCTTCCCAATTGAATGGTTGAACCACGCTCAGTCTTTCATGGACTTGTTCGGCAAGACCTTGCAAGATACCGAATCCGCTGCTGTCCAAGTGAACTCCGTCTTGGCCTTGGAAGTTTTGTCCTCTTTCATCGAAGAGGAAGAAGACAAGTTGGCACAATTGGCTCCTGCCTTCTCCCAAATGTTCCCAGGTATGATCCAGGTTTTGAAGAACTCTTTGAACTTCGATGATTCCGAAAAGACCAAGGAATTGTTCACTGCTTTCAACTCCTTCATTTTATTGGACATGCAATTTTTGGGTTCTCATTTCTTAGACATCTTGAACATCATGGTTGAAGTTTCCGTCAACACCGAAGTCGATTCTGAAATCAGAGGTTTTGCCTTGAAGACTTTGACCCAATGTGTCTCTTACAGAAAGTCCAAGATTTCCCAAGCTCAATTGGGTCCTTCATTGGTCCAAGCTGCCTTGAGAATCGCCTCTGAAGAAGACGAAGAAGCTGAAGAAAAGTTGTCTAAGGAAGACGAAGAAAATGAAAACGAAGAAGATGAACCAAACTCCTTGGCCTTGAGATTGTTAAACAGTCTGGCTGTCAACTTACCAGCTTCTCAGGTCATTGCCCCAATTTTGGAATTGGTCCCACAACTGTTATCTTCCCAAGATCAATACCAGAGACAAACTGCCTTGTTAGCCATTTACGTCTCTGTTGAAGGTGCCCCAGACTACATTTCAACTCAATTGCCTAAATTAATTGACATGGTCTTGACTGGTTTCCAAGATTCTTCTATCATCGTCCAAGCTGCTGCTCTGAGAACTTTGGTTCAATTAGGTGAAGATTTGAAGGATGCCGTTGCCGAATATCATCAAACCTTATTACAACCTATCATCACTATCATTGATTCTACTAACAAGATCATGGTTTACAAATACGCCACTCAAGCTTTAGATACTATCATTGAATACACTTCATCAGAAGCTATCAAGTCATACATCGAACCATTGATGAACAAGCTTTTCCAAATGTTAGACACTGCTCAATCTTCCTCCTTGAAGACTGCCATTGTTTCTGCTATTGGTTCCGTTGCTTATGCATCCGGTAAATCATTTGCTCCATACTTCGAACAATCCATCCAACTGTTGGAAAAGTTCATTGCTAACATGGACAACATCGATGGTATGACCGAAGATGATATTGAATTACGTGCACAAACTTTTGAAAACATCTCTTCTATGGCTAGAGCCGTTGGTTCTGAAGCCGTTGGTGCTTACGCCGAACCATTAATGGAAGCTTCTTACACCGCTATTAACTCCCAAAATGGTAGATTAAGAGAAGCCGGGTTTGCCTTTGTTTCTAACATGGCTAAGGTTTACAAGGACCAATTCACTGGTTTCCTTGAAAGAATCGTTCCAGAAATCCTCAAGTGTCTTGACCAAGAAGAATTTGATTTGAACTTGGATGATGATGAAGATGGAGCTGAATTAGATGACGCTGCATTGGCTGAAAAGTTACAAATTCACACTGGTATTTCTGTTGAAAAGGAAGTTGCACTTATTGCCTTATCCGAATTAGCCTTAGGTACTAAGGCTGGCTTTGCTCCATACGTTTCACCATGTGTCGAAAACTTAACTAAGCAAATTGATGAATCCTATTCTATCAGAGAAGCTTCCTTGACTACTATGTGGAAGATTGTCAAGGCTATGTTCTTAGCCTTCGGTGCTGACAACCAGACTGTTAGACATTTAATTTCTGCCGTTAGAAAGCTTTCTATCCAATTATTACCAGATGAATTTGATATGAACATGGTTATGTCTATTTTGGATGCCTTCTTTGAATTCACCAAGGATTTCGGTGAATTGGCTGTTGCTGATGATGAAGATCATCAATCATTACAAGTGTTGTTAGAACAACTTTCTTTGATTATCAAGAATGAACACATCTGTCAATCTACTGAACAAGATCCAGATACTCCAGAAGATGAAGACACTTCCGAATTAGATGCCGTTCTTTACGATATTGCTCTTGAGGTCTTAATTTCATTATCAAGTGCATTCAAGTCTGGCTTCCCAGCTATCTTTGATAACTTCAAGGCTGACATCTACAGTCACACTAACTCCAAGTCCAAGTCTAAGAGAGTCTCTGCCTTGGGTTGTTTAGCTGAAATTTCAAGCAACATGGGTGAATCATCTCCATACACACAAGAGTTCTTGGAATTGTTTGTTCACAAGTTAACTTCTGACAAATCAACTGAAGTCAGAGGTAACGCTGCTTATGGTGTTGGTGTTGTTGTTCAAAACGCTCAATTTGATGTTTCATCAGCTTACCCAACTATTCTATCAGCTCTTTCTGAATTATTACAAAGGGGTGCCACCATTGCCTCATCAGACGATGGTGAAGATACTAAGGAAACCGTCAACAGAACTTTTGCCAATGCTTGTGGTTGTGTTTCACGTTTAGCTTTGAAACACGAAGCTTCTGTCCCATTGGGCTCCATCTTGCCTGTTTTATTCGCTCATTTACCATTACAAACTGGTTACGAAGAAAACACACCAATCTTTGCCTTGGTTATCAAGTTGATGACTCCAGGTGCTACTGGTGAAGGTGCCACATGGTTGAATTCTAACAAGGCTGTTGTCATTTCTTGGTTGAAGGCCGTTTTCGAAAAGGAAGCCGAAAAGGAAAAGTTATTAGCTGAAGCTACCTTAGGTAGAGAAGAAAATGTTGAAAGATTGGACCAATTCAGAGGTGATGAAAAGGAAAAGATCACCAAACTCTTGGAATTTTTACAATCTAACTAAGTTTGATTTTGCATTTCTTTATAATTGTATATGAGTATTAAAGACTAAAGTATTGTTATTATCTTCGTTGACTGTTACAGGCGTGGGGTGGTGATTCATTACTAAAACGTTAAAACAATAAAAACACTGCATACTTAATACTATTATCTACAAGTCTTTTTTTCTTTTGTCCAGGAAATCCTATCGAGCTTACTTTCTAGAATCCACAACAGTGTTCAACAATAAAGCTTCGTTATCCAAGAAGACTCTATTTGGAGATCTAGCTAAGGTGCTTGCGATTTCTTTGGCGGTGTCCAATCTCTTCAACTCGACATAATCTCTTGATTTCTTGATAGCATCACCAATCAATTGGGCAGATTTAGCTTCACCTTCAGCTCTGACGACCATTGACTGTTTTTCTTGGATGGCCTTGTCAACAACGAAGGCAGCTCTTTGGGCATCTTGCTGAGAAATCTGCTTGGCCTCAACGGCAGAAGAAAACTCTGGAGAGAATGTCATCTGGGTTAATGAAACATCGTCTAATAAGATATTGAAGTAAGCAGCTCTCTTGACCAAGTTTTCTCTCACCAATCTGGAAACCTTCTCTCTCTGGGTGATCAACTGAGCGGCGTTGAATTGAGCAACGACAGACTTTAAAACCTCATTGACAATTGAAGGTAAGACTCTTTCGTCGTAATCCTTACCTAAGGTTCTGTGAATCAAAGGCAACTGTGCGGTGTCAGGTCTGTACAAGACTCTGCAACTGATGTTGACCATCTGCAAGTCCTTAGTACCGGTCAATGAAGCGACAGATCTTGGCTTGGCTCTGATGTCGTAGATAGTAGGGAACTGCCAGAATGGGATTCTGAAATGGGTACCTTCACCGACGATCGTAGGTTGGATACCGGTCATTCTGTCGTAAATCACGGCTCTTTCACCACCATTGACGTTGTAAAGCATTTCTTGGCCGAAGACGGCAATAGCACCAACCAAAATCAACCCCCCGGCACCAAAAAACATCCCTGCTGGGGATCCCTTAGGACCGCCCATACGTCCAGAGCCCTTCTGTGCCTGTTGTGCTCTGTTTTGCAAGTCACGTGCGAACTTCTGCCAATCGTTTTGGTTCATATTTGGTTGAAGAAGGAGGTGTCTTAATTTAAAGTTGGTGGCAAAAATTTAATTCTTGGATATAAAGTCCAAAAGCTCAAGCGAACAACACCAGTTTCATAAATCTGTATTCCAGCTATAACATATTTAAGTGTTGGGTGTCGTTGCAAAGCCAATACAAAGTTGCCCTAGCAGATGGAAGGAGGGCTAAATAAACAAATACATCTTCCGGTCACGTGACTTTCGAGAATATTCCTCAGCAAATTTGGTAAGAAAAAAAAATTTCACTTATAAATCAAGAAATCTGCACACTATTTCTCAAAATGTCTGAGGAACACATTGACAAGAAACAGAAGTTAGATATGTCGCAAGAACAGCAAGAACAGACGCAACAGCCGGAGCAGGAGGAGCTTTTCCCAGTTGTTGGAGAGGTTACAGAACAGGCTGCATCCACGCAAGAAGTGGATTCGCAAGGATTGAGAAAGACAGGAGCTGAAGATGCTCAGGGTAGACCGGTTCAGGAGATCGATTCCATGTGTATGAACTGCCACAAAAACGGTGTGACCAGACTCTTGTTGACTTCCATTCCATACTTCAAGGAAATTGTCATCATGTCGTTCTCGTGCCCACATTGTGGGTTCAAAAACTCAGAGGTCCAGCCAGCAAGCGAAATCCAAGAAAAGGGCTCCAAGTACATGTTGAAGATCGAAAACAAGGACGACCTGAACAGACAAGTTGTCAAGTCCAATTCATGCTCATGTAAGTTCATTGAGTTGGATTTGGAAATCCCACCCCAGGCAGGTCAGTTGCTAACAGTGGAAGCATTGTTGGTTGAAATGGTTCAGAACTTGTCTATGGAGCAACCGCAAAGAAAGGAGTCTCAGCCTGAACTTTACAATAAGATTGAAGAGTTCATCGCCAAAGTGCAGGGCGTTATCGATTGTAAGGAGGAATCTTTGCCTGTTACCTTGGTTATCGACGATCCAGCAGGTAACTCATGGATTGAGTACATGCCAGGCGAGCCACAGCATAAATGGTCATGCACTTACTACCCAAGATCCCCAGCTCAGAACGTCCAATTGGGGTTGATTTCTGAAGACGAGGTGGCTCAGCGTGAACAGATCATCCAAAAGGAGAAGTCATTAGAGGCTAAGAAGCTATTAGAAGAGTCTAAATTGGGCGAAAACTCGAATCCAAAGGCGCATGGTCTCATCTCGGACGAAACTGACATTGAGAACTTCGATAACGAGGTTGAGACTTTCAGAGCCACATGTTCAGGCTGTTATGCCCCATGTGAAACACACATGAAGTTAGTCAATATCCCACACTTCCAGGACGTGGTCATCATGTCAACGACATGTGACAGATGTGGCTACAAGTCTAACGAAGTCAAGACCGGTGGTGCCATTCCAAACCACGGTACGAAGATCACGTTGGTTTGTGACGATGCCAGTGATTTAGCTAGAGACATTCTTAAGTCAGAAACCTGTGGTATGCATATTCCAGAATTGAGTTTGGACCTCACCCCAGGTACGCTAGGTGGTAGGTTCACAACAATTGAGGGTTTACTCAGACAGGTGAGAGAAGAGCTCCATTCAAGAATTTTCACGCAAACTTCCGACTCCATGGCTCCAGACGTGAAGGCCAGATGGAACGCATTTTTCGATCTGATCGACAACGCCGTCGACGGTAAGGTCAAGTTCACCATTCAAATGATCGACCCATTATCTGCGTCATATATTCAGAACGTCTATGCGCCAGATGCCGATCCTAACATGACGATCGAAACCTACGAAAGAACGAAGGAAGAAAACGACGAGCTTGGGTTGAACGACATGGTTGTTGATTAAATAGTTTACTAATAAGGTGTAGAATAACGAAAAGATAAAAAGGTTTCAGTAAAAAAGTGGTGTGAGGGGAAAGGGCGGGAAAAAGAGCGCCTAGTTAGGCTCCACTGCATCACTCCATGGCTATATCGCTGTGAACTTAATGGTTTACTAATGAAGAAAAGGGCTCAGTAGAACAAGCAAAACCTGCTCATGTGCTCATGTCAAAACGGTCTCTAACGAAATAGTCAAATAAGGTATAAATGACAAGATAAAAAGCACTTTGATGGCGACATGCTCATTTGCACATGTCCCATGTGCCTATTCTGGCAGCAGCATGGCACAACCATCCTCGCCTCTCCGCCGTGTTCATTAATAGCTTATAATAAGTATAAAATAAGTGTAGATAAAAGGTGCTCTAGTAAAAAAAGTAAGGTGTGCTCATGTGCTCATGTGCTCAGGCACACATCCCCTCCCGTCCCCTCCTGGTGTGTACCCGCTACACCTTGTCACTGCCCATGCTGTCGGCGGAGCTGGCCGAGCTGGCCGAGTTCCTGCGCTCCGCCTCTCTGTAGTAGCGCCAAGGAACGTTGCGGAGGTTAGGCGTGGTTGCGAGTTTGACCTGCGAGTAAGGCATTTCGTCCTCGACGCCCGCGTCGCTGTTGCTAGGCGCTCTTTGCGCGGACCAGCCGGCCCCGCGCTGCGTGGTCTTGTTGTCGCCCGTGTTCATGAGTCTGGTGCCGGCGTTGTGGCCGGTGTGCGATTTGTAAAGCCATCTATCGACAAACGACATTGTTGTAGTTGTGAAAAGGATGACACAAAGATAGATCATGGGTCTGGTTAGTGTGTATATATATATTTACAGGGTGAGGGGTTGGCGCGCGATCACGCGCGCGTTTCTTTTGATGTTGTCGCGTCGCTCACAGCTTCCCCTCCTGCTTGAGAAGCTCCTTCTTGCGCCGGATGAACTCGTCGCGGATCTCGTCCACGCGCTCGTGCGTGTGCTGCTGGTAGATGCAGTCCTTGAGCGCCTGCGACTCCGCGCGACACTTGAACCACACGCCCACGCCCGCCTGGTGCTCGCACCGCTTGAACGCCAGCGACTGCGCGTCGCACCGCTTCCAGATTTCCACCTCGTACTGCTCGAGCACCTCTTTCTCTTCGCGCGGCGTCAGCATCCACAGCGGAAGACGCTTGTCGTGAAGCCGCGTCTCCACCTTCATCTCGCGGTCCAGCTTTCTCAACCGTGGGTCCTGGCCTGACATGCTGGGGTCGTTGGGTAGGAGTCGCTGGTGGTGTGAGGGCAAAAGGTGATTTTTTCCAGGCTGTATAGATGCGACGCGTGGGAGTGTTGTTGTTTGTGTGTAGTTCTCTGTTTATTAATTATCGGCCCCAGATGGACACTCTGGCCTCCGCAGTGAGCGAGACGCTGTCGGTGTTTGATCTGCAGCAGGACGTGGCGCTTCTCGGACAGATCGCGACGAAATTCGAGCAGCTGGACTCGCACGCGTCGCAGCAGACGGCGGGTTTCAACGCGAAACTCGCGGACCTCAAGCACCAGCTCGACCAGATCCGGTCCAGCTGCAGGTCGCTGAAACAGTCGTCGTCGTTCAAGTCGACCAAGGCGTCGATGGTGCAGCTCGAGAACGAGATCTTCGAAACGGCCAAGGCGCTCACAACGCTCAACATGGAGATCAACACCGTCAAGCTCACATACAACCAGGACCTGAAAAGGCTGGACGAGCTCGAGAACGAGCTCAACGCGCTGCGACTGTCGTTCTCCAGCTCGCTGCAGAATATACCCAACTCCGCGCTAGACAAGCTCAACCCCAACGCGATCTCCGACAGGACGCGCATCATCAAAATGAAGTTGTACGACTCGCTCGGGCTCAAGATCGACGTGGACCAGAACGAGCTGGTCATACTCAACAAGTCGCAGAACAAGCTCGTCAACCTGAAGATCGACGACAACTACTCCGACTACTTCATCTCAAACTACATCTGGGACAATATGTAAACTAGCGCGCGTTTAGCTCGCGTTTTAGCGTATGGTTTTAACCTATTTTAATTCTTATATATACATGCAGAATCTGGCCCGCAGCTAGAAGTTGTCTGGGTTCTCTCTGAACGACAGCTTGGTCCATTTTGGTACGTGGTGCACCGACTTTCTGTACCCCCGGGAGTGCTTGTTGAACACAGTGTATTTGTCCTTTGGCAGCATCTCGCTCTCCTTAGGAACGTTCTCCATGTAGTTCGTGATGCGCTTGGTCTGTTGGCCAAACGTCTTCAGTCCCTCAAACAGGTTGTTCACGTTCGAGTCCACCAGCTGCATTCTCTTGCGCTGTCTGTATTTCTGCGCTGGGGAAAGACGCCACGATCTTTTCCATAGAAGACCGCTCATCGCCTGTGTTGTTGATCTGAACGCACCCAACATCGTTTCAGCACTAGCGTAAAATGCTAATGCTATGTTGAAAATAGTGGAAAAAAAATTGTGCTTCTCCCCCATGGCCTTTTAGAACTTTGCGACAAAATCCCATGTTGTGTCAAGACATCCAAAAGGACTGAAAAAGTTGACAAATTTGACTTTTGACACTTTGATGCCGTCTTTCACCTCTTACACAACTCACATATGAACAACACAACGATAGATCCGACTAAGAAGGTATCGGCGTTTTTAGACCATATACTGAAATCGCTAGATACGCAGACGCAGCCGAACCTGATCCTGCCTCAATTACACCAGGCACCAAGGATAATAATAAATGGAGAACCGTTTGCATCACGTGACCAGTTCCAGAAGATCTGGCTCAACCTACCGCAGTCTCAGCATCAGGTCACCTCCTTTGACACGCATCTGTTGCCTTCGAACTCGAATCAGTACATTGTCATGACCCACATCAAGGTCAAGTTCGACGAATCGGGGTACAACAAGTTGGGCCAGTCTTCGAACTTCAACAACCAGCCTAAGACAAAGTCAAACTGGTCAAAATCGTTTGGCGTTGTCTTGACGCTGATTGTGGATTCGTCGATAAACCAAAACTTCGATCACGAATGCATCTCGTCGTGGGACTACAGATTCACGTCCAAGCCAGATCATTCCTTATTTAATATTTTATAAACGCACTAATCAAATGATAGGTCAATCACCAGAAGGTTTTGAGGCGATTGTGATTGCAATCGTTGTAGTGATGGTGATATGGATCAAACAATTCAAGATTCCATCAAAGCATCGAGTTAGATCGGAGGGTAATCGAGTTCGTAAATGATGACAGCTTGATCCGATGTTTAAAAATAGACCGGAGCCTGCATCTGTATTAGGTGTACCAGACTGTAAAACTAGTAGTGGTGAATAAATCCTTCCACATTGGAGATTTTTGATTTTTGAACCTCACATCTAGCTAACAGTAGCCTAGCATCGGTTGTTGTACTTCAAAATTTATAAATTACAGTTGTACCAATCAATATGATGGGTCGTTGTTACAATAACAGAAACCCTCAAACCCGATTTATAGTATGCTCTCATGACTAATCGACTGGCAGCACTTTGTAACCTTTTGGATTTTGGACAACTGGGCAGCTGTCATGCTCTGAAATCCGTAACAGCCACCAAAACTGCTTTCCAGAATATCATGGCGTGAATAACCTGCAATACAAAACAGAGCTTGCAGCCTCCGTCCTTGCAATCAGTAGAGAAGACAATACATTGCCATCCAATGCTCCAGCAAACAGCATCACAGATGCGTTTTCTTCAGTGAGATTCCTTTTCTAAATAGGTCGATGTATTTATTTACTCATAATGGCAGCTTCTTATCAGGAGAGGCCTTGGTTGCCGCATAATCATTTGTAACTCGGAGGATTAGAGACCAGCTCATGTTTGCTCGACGAGCAAGCTAAATCGTCCATCTCGATTTCGTTTTGATCTTCAAATGGATTGACGTAATCGAAATCAGGGTATTTGTCGTCCAGAATGTCCTTTTGCTGAATTAATTCCTCTGAATCGTCATAATGTCCACCAGCGACCACATTCTCCTCACTATCTAAATGCACCTTTCTGTTGCACCAAACTGCGCCACCCCACAATGCCAAAAGAACAATGGAAAGACCGAATGCAAACCACATCAAACTAAACCATGCCGATCCCAAGCTCATCTTGATGCCATACTTCGACAATTCATCATGAATAGTCTGCTGCATCATTTTGGTGAGAATGAATTTGGAAATAGACCCCAGCACAACTAGAACACAGATGGCCAAACTCAAAATGCCGACCAAATGCCTCCAGAGAAGAGGATATCTAGAGTCGTCCATTTCGTCTTCTTCCCTAAACCCATAATAAATAACCGTGCCCATTACCATCCATGTGCACAAGCCAATGGCGGTAGAAAACCAAATCAAGACCAATTTTGAATGATGTCTCACTGATTCGATCTTATCTGTGTACTCTTTACTTGGCTTGTAGATCTTGTCATTGGTAAATCCCGAATTCGGGGATTCTTGAATGAAGTTGGCATCGTAAGCATAAGCCAAAATAATATTGACGCCCATAGTGGACAATTCTTGTCTGTAATCTAACACATAATCAACGTCCGGCTCATGGCAAATATATTGTTGCTCCTCAACCAGCTGGGGCTTGGCATCCTTGGCATTTAAATTGGCCTCCAAACCATCGTCATTATCGTCATCATCTGCTGCGCTAGTGAAGTCCTTATAGCAGGAGTATTCCAAATGAGAAAACAATACTTCACTGATATTGTCAATCTCCTCTTCCGTGTACTGGGCCAATAGTTTAATCTCGGCTGTGGTAATCAACGAATCATGTGACTTCATATTAGACTGTAGAGTCTCAAAAAGACCCTTTCCGAGTTCCTTTCTTGAAGTGTCGATTCTGGCAACGTAAAGCCTGTCTGGAGCATGGTCCGGATTCATCAAGATGCTTAAGAGTACTAATAACATTAGAGCAACTGAAAATCTCAGCAGAAAGAGAACCTGAGCCCTGGAAGAAAGGTTCCTGAATGGTTTTGTCAAGAATCTCAGTACCGCCCTCAAGGTGTGCATGCTACAATGTGAATAGCGGATTAAAGAATAAGAGTTATCAAATACATATCTGAAGCCTCTTATATTTATTTTTTCTCTCGGTTTTTGTTACTGAGAATTGTGAAACAGATGGAGGAGTGGACTTTGGTGGAGCAGCCAATGGCAAAGACTCGGAGCCAGAAAAGGAACCAGTCTCCGGTCTTACAGCGCAAAAGTGACGGTCTGACCATTAAAGAGGGAGATTTTATTTTACATTCCAAAGACTCTTCAGATGTAGGATTGTTAATGATTAAAGATATAATCAATCGAGACCCGGATACATTTTTGATCCAGGGATTTGAATTGGTGCACAGGCGAGCTATCAACTTAGACTCTTTGCCAACTATGCGCGAAGATGGCCCACACTATGTCACTAATGAGATTTACTTGACACCAAACCTCAATTCCATCGCCTTAAACACCATTTTGAAAAAGATTGCAGTTTTAAATTACAAAGAGTTTAAAAGGATAGACCAATACAACGAGGAAGCTATTTGTCGACATTTTTTTAACTCCTCAGCAAGCACTTTCACAGATCAAATTGACATTGATTATTTCCTCAAAATGTTCCATGATAACAAAAATGAATTTGTATCTAACTTGAATATTTTGACTAAAAATGAGACGATAGTTAAACTTGAATCACCTGGTGAAGATGATAATTCTGACGCTATGGCTAAAAAAAGGAAACCTTCTAATAGACTTGATGCGCCAATTGAAACTTCACCTACCAAAAAAACTAGAATACAAAGAAAACTACAAGGTCTACCTATATCACCTTCCAAGTCAGCTAACGTCACTGATGAAGAAAGCGAAAATGACGAGAGAGACCCCTACAACGTTAAAGACGAAAAGGATAATTACATCTACGAATCAGAATCATCATTAGATGAAGCAGACGACCGGGTCATTGAAACAGAATCTGAAGCCGATGATGGATCTGATTTCTCAGATATAGATGAAATTATGCTGTCTGGAATTAAAAAGAATGAGCCTAAACCAGCACCTAAAAAGGTTGTAAAAGAAAAGCAACCAGGTCCTGAATTGCCAACTCTTTTAACACATCTTTCTGTTAAAGATCAGCACCTTATCGGCGAAACCGAAACAGAAACCAGCTTCATGAAAGCTAAAAAAATATTAGGCACAAATGCGCAAATCCAATCACTACCATGTCGTGAGAATGAATTCCAAAGGATTTTCCATGAAGTTGAAGATGCTGTTTTAACCCAAACTGGTAAATGTCTGTACATAAGTGGTACCCCCGGTGTTGGTAAAACAGCGACTGTTAGAGGTGTTATTAAACAACTGTCTAATAAGCTACAATATGATAACGATGGCAATAAACTTTTCAACTATCTAGAGATCAACGGTATGAAGCTTGCGCAACCCCAATCATCATATGAATTACTTTGGAAAAAAATTAGTGGTAAAAAGTCGTCGGCCAAAAATGCCCTACTTCACTTGCAAGAATACTTTGAATTAGATGATAACGAGAGGTTACCATTGGTTGTGCTATTAGATGAATTAGATCAAATGGTTTCCAAAAATCAAACAATCATGTACAACTTTTTCAATTGGCCAATCATCAAATCTTCCAAACTGGTCGTCATTGCAGTGGCAAACACAATGGATTTACCTGAAAGGCTATTAACAAATAAAATTGCCTCAAGATTAGGTACAATGAGCAGAATTCAATTTACTTCGTACACGTTTGAGCAATTGTCAACTATTATTTCTCATAGACTAGAATCATTAAGCAAATCAAACGATAAGTTGATTATAACTAAAGATGCTATTGAGTTTGCCTCGCGTAAAGTTGCATCGGTTAGTGGTGATGCACGTAGATCCTTAATGATCTGTATCCGAGCAGTTGAATTAGCAGAACTAGAATTTTTAAATAAATCCAGAAAGGAAAGGAAAGAATTAGATGGAAAATATACAGTAACAATTATGCACATCATGAAAGCCGTTAATGAAACTTCTTCTTCACCAATTGCGAATTATTTATACTCATTGTCATTCATGTCAAAATTCATTTTAGCCTGTATCCTTCTAAGAAAAAGAAGAACAGGTAATGGTGATATCAATATCGGTGAATTAATTGATGAAATTAATACCCAGTTCCAAGTTTTATTGTTCACCGATATCAAAAATATGTTGAAAGACGAGGAAATGGATTTTATTGACACAATGTATGGTAATGGCGTTGACCCGGTAACGACCTTTAGAGTTAATGGATTTTCGTTTATACTGAACGAGTTTGAAGATGCAGGTATATTGGTAATGCAGCAAGTTAAAAGCGAAAGAAATAAATTGTTAAGATTGAATGTCAATGATGATGAAGTAAGTTCGTGTTTTAGAAATGATCCGCTCATTCACGAACTACTCATTTAATCTGCTATGTTGATGGTATTCTTTTTTGTGTATCTTGGTATAATAGAATTGGCTCGCCTGTGTTAACTATCTCAGGTATTTTCAATTTCAAATCAAACACTTTACTAATGACGATCTTGAAAATCTTTTGGATATTGATTGAAACCGAGGTTGACGAAAATACCAGTGGTGCATTCATTGCCTTGGCGTACTTCATCGCCTGTCTGGTAATTTCTTCCTGCTCCACATCTGGTAGATCAATGAAAAGGTCGTATTTTGTCCCAACTAAAAACGGTACTGCCGTTTTATTAAATCCCCGTGATTGTCTGTACCAATCCTTTATTGAGTTTAACGTTGACTTCCGTGATAAGTCAAACATGAACAAAACGGCCACTGCGTCATTGGCAACTAATGGTAACATATTAGTGAATTCTCTTTCACCCCCCAAATCCCAGATCGTAAATGTGATATCTGTATTTTTAATAGATACTGTTCGTTCCATAAAATTGACACCTAAGGTCTGTGTGTATGCTTCATCAAAACAATTCTCAACATACTTGACCATGAGTGAAGTTTTTCCCACTTGTGCATCTCCTACAAGTGCCACTTTGAGTGTCACCGAATTCCCCCCTGCCATAGGCAATGTTTTTGATAAAATGTGATTGATCTCTATGTTTGTTGACAATTACACAGCTTTTTCTTCCGAAAAATAGAAATGCATATGCACGTGATAGTCACGTGCTTGGTTTTAGGGCTGGTTTTTTGAGGGTTTGGTTTTTCTGCTTGCTGTTTTTTTAGATTTCTCAATATTTTTCACCGTCCCAGGAAAATTTCCGAATCGGGTAGCCAGCAATTGAATTTTTTTTTTCAAACACCCAAACCAGTAGTAACAAAACAATTTCATAAAATTTTCACATTGAAATTTGAGAAGTTCACTTTATCCTAAATCAGTGTTCAGATAATTATTCATCATGGCTATTGGTAAGAACAAGAGATTATCCAAGGGTAAGAAGGGTCTTAAGAAGAGAGTCGTCGACCCATTCACCAAGAAGGAATGGTACGAAATCAAGGCCCCATCCACCTACGAAAACAGAAACGTTGGTCAAACTTTAATCAACAAGTCCTCTGGTTTAAAGAACGCTGTTGACGGTTTAAAGGGTAGAATCTTCGAAGTTAACCTCGCTGACTTGCAAGGTTCCGAAGACCACGCTCACAAGAAGATCAAGTTAAGAGTTGACGAAGTCCAAGGTAAGGCTCTTTTGACCAACTTCCACGGTATGGATTTCACCACTGACAAGTTAAAGTCCTTGGTCAGAAAGTGGCAATCCTTGGTTGAAGCTTCTGTCACCGTCAAGACCGCTGACGATTACGTTATCAGAATCTTCGCCATTGCCTTCACCAAGAGACAATCTAACCAAATCAAGAAGTCTACCTACGCTAAGTCTTCTAAGTTAAGAGAAGTCAGAAAGGTTATGATGGACATTATGACCCAAGAAGCTCAAAAGTCCACCTTGACTGAATTGACCGCCAAGTTGATTCCAGAATCCATCGGTAACGAAATCGCCACCGCCACCAAGTCTATCTTGCCATTACAAAATGTCCACGTTAGAAAGGTCAAGTTATTAAAGCAACCAAAATTCGAATTGGGTAACTTATTGGCTTTACACGGTGAAGGTTCCGTCGATGCTAACGGTAAGAAGGTTTCCGCTGGTTTCAAGGATGTCGTTTTAGAAACCGTCTAAGTAACACTACTCTTTCTATATCTATACATATAAAAATTACCTACGATTAATAAGAATCTTGTTCGAATACTAGCAACTCTATTGAGGACAGTGAAAAGTTTTTATGGTCACGTGACTCTTCTGTTTTTTTACCAAAAACACAGTATTTAATGAACATATTATAATGAGCTGGTTTGATACAAGCTCGACAATATAATTGTAGTAATAAAATGGTTTTAGTATACTATAAAAGTTTATATATAAAATATCATTGTCGTAGAAAAAAAAACTAGCTTATTTAATTGTGTAACTTCTTTTCGTAAGAGTGCAAGTTTTGGACACCACCTTCCAATTGGGCAGATGGAGTTCTCAATTCGAATCTAACGTTACCGTTGTTGACGTTTTCTCTCAAAGCGGCAACAGAGGTAACACCGATATCTTGACAAGAATGTTGTAAACCGTTGTAAAGGTATGGAACAAACTTGGTGATGGAACCCTTGTCTAAGACGGAACCAGAGACACCTTGGGCAACCAAGACCTTGTCACCTTCAGAGAAGTATCTAGAGGTGGAAGCGTTGGCGTTGGTATCAGTCTTTTGCATAGCATCGATAGAACCCATACCTCTGTAGGTCTTTAATCTCTGACCATCTCTGTAGTAGTAGTCACCTGGGGATTCAGTGGTACCGGCAAGCATACCACCCATCATGACACAAGAGGCACCTAAAGCCAAGGCCTTGGTAATGTGACCAATGTTTTGGACACCACCATCAGCAATACATGGGACACCAAATTGGTTAGCGAATTCGGTAACGTTGAAAACAGCGGTACCTTGTGGTCTACCACAAGCCATAACTTCTTGGGTAATACAGATAGAACCAGAACCCATACCAATTCTTAAACCATCGGCACCAGCAGCAATCAAAGAGGCAGCTTGTTCTCTGGTGACAACGTTACCAGCAATGACTTGTAATTCTGGGAAGGTAGCCTTAATCCATTGGATCATTTCCAATTGGAAAACAGAGTTACCTTGAGAAGAGTCGATGACAACAACATCTAAACCGGCATCGACCAGCTTAGCTAATCTTTCTCTGTCGGCTGGAATGGTACCAATGGCAGCACCACATAACAATTGCTTGGAAGTGGCGGATTTGGAAGCCAATGGGTAGTCGTGGTTCTTTTGCAAATCGGTTCTGGAGATCATAGAAACCAAGTTACCTTCGTTATCAACAATTGGCAACTTACCCTTCTTGGACTTTCTCAAGATATCGTTACCTTCAGAAAGGGAAACACCGTGCTTGGCGGTAACCAAGTCCTTGGTCATGATAAGAGAAACGGCGTCGGAGTCGTTATCGTGGAATTGGATATCTCTAGAGGTGATGATACCAACGAGCTTACCGCCGATCTTACCGGTTTCGGTGACAGGAAAAGAGGTGAAACCTAAGGATTGACCCATTTGCTTGATCTCACCAACGGTGGTGGAAGGAGAAATGACAATTGGGTCGTTGATGAACCCATTCTCGTACTTCTTGACCTTCTTGACCATAGCGGCTTGATCTTCTGCAGTACAGTTGTGGTGGATGATACCAATACCACCCAGCAAAGCCATGTAGATAGCCATGTCGGATTCGGTAACGGTATCCATTGGGGAAGAAACGAATGGGGTATTAAGGGTGATCTTCTTGGTCAATTTAGACTCCAACTTGACAATGCTAGCAGGGAAGTCGATCTTACCTGGCAAAACAAGGAAATCGTTGTAGGTCAAACCACCATTTTGTCTAGAATCCATCAATTCTTGAACAGATAAACCGTCCTTGGTTTGATAGGTGGTTAAGTATTCGAGAGCCTTAGCACAATCTTGCATTTTAGTTAATTAAAGGTGTTAATTAAGGGCAAAAAAAGGGTTGCCAGGAAAAGAAGAATTACAAGTGAAAAATTTGCTTTCAAAGAACGGATTTTGGTTTCCTTTTATAGTGAAAAAAGAGAAAAAAAATTTTACTAATAATGAGACTCTAAAAAAAAAAGAAACGAGTCAAAAAAAAACGTACTTGTAATTTTTTTGACTTGGCTGCAACTTTTGCAAGGAGGCAGGTTGTGACACTTGGCCACGTAGTGTTTTATCTTGATGACTGGGTGGTGTCGGATCAATTAGAAGAGGTTACCTTTTTTCAATTGAGTTTTCAGGCGTTCTTTTAGCATTATTTTTAAGTTTTTTGGGATTTTGTAGGCAGGGAAAAGCAGTAAGCCATTTAAGCATAGTGGAGTAACTAATGTACTGGTAAAAACATTTTAGTGCCTCTTGTTAGCGTTGGGCAGTTGATTTCAAACTGTTGTTGACAGAATATTTCATGAGCACTAAAGTGTCATGAAGTATCCTGATGCACAATTTGAAATTACACTTTTTCTTCAATATGCTCCTGAGCTTGTGGTAATATGATTCAGTATTATGTTTTTGACAGCCTAATGGATTTCCAGCCTGTAAAACAGTCAGGTCGTCGATAAACACGTATTAGTAATAAAATCCACAAAAAAACAGCAACCTCTTTTTTATCTTTCCCTCCGTTTTTAGAACCTAGTTTTGTTTGTGCTAGCAAGAATAAACACTGAGACGCCATTCCAGACTTTGGATTGAGCTAAAAGCAGATTTCGTGTCAAAGTCGATTTTCATGAGCAGGTTGATTAATTAAAAAATTGCCTTTTTGGGAAAAAACGTATTTTTTGTTTACCTTTTTTTCAGTAAACAAACATCTCGTTAACCATGCAGATAACGCCGGGGAACTCACCGAGCGCTAAGCAGAGCCAGTACTTCAGTCAGCTACGCACAGCTGGTCAGACAGCAGTGTCCCCGTTGCACCACAAAAGTCTGCCTGAAATTAACCCCAGCATCGCGGGAATGTCTAATGTTATTCCAAGTTCACCCATACATCGAACTCCGCTGCTAAGGTCGCCCACGGGCCCTAAGACACCTTCTCCAACAAGAAGACCGCCAATCAAACACTCACCGTCTGTTCCGTTGGTTTTCGACTCATCAATTTCGGCTTTGGATGATTCGAATCCTTTTAGGTCGCCAAATCTACGACAGCAGCAACCAGTGGACTATAATATCCCTGATCTTTCTTCTCCATTGAGAAGGATGAGGTCTTTGGATCCTAACTTGCAAAGATCTCCAACCATGAATTCAGAAACCTCAACCATTTACTACCATTCCAATTTCAATGAAAACGATATAATATTCGAATCGACTTCAGAAGAGCCACCTAATACCCCAATAATAAACGACATCTTCAATCAGACGATATCAGAATCACCCTCACCAACAAGGCGAACACAGAAACCGGAGTCTGATAAGCCGTTGGAAATGCAAATGATAATTAACTCAAGACCAACGCCAAATCTTCACTCGATGGAAGGTTTTGATAATTTAGGCTATGTTGAATTTTGGAATCTGTCCACCGATGAAGGCTTAGTATTCAAAAAATGGAACAAATTAGAATTTGAGAGACAGAATACCATTTTTGAAGTCTTTTTACATCTAAAAAAAATTAGGTTCAACCTTAACAGACTTGTAAATACATATGGTGAATCATTTAAGGGAAAATTCTCGAAATCTGACTATGAAAAGACATTTGGTATTTTGAAAGAATTTTACAATTTCTTAAACAAATTGATTTTAAACAAATTAAAACCGTTATATGATAATCAGTTTATTGTTAACGATTTGGAAATAATCAAAACTTTGAGAAACTGGTTCAAATTATTGAAAAGTAAATATAAGTACATTTCTGGCAGTATCATGTATTTAACCCAATTGACAGCAAATCAGGAAATGAAAAAGTTCATAAATGAGATTAATGATCCTGATTTAAATAACAGATCGGCAGTTTTACCTAATGAATTGTTCCATTCGTATTTTATCAAACTTTTCACCTCAGTTGAATTGTTATTCAATAGACTCAAGAAAATATATCTGGAAATGGATGACTCGTATTTATTCACGTATTCAGAACAAGCTGAAACCTTGATTAAAGAAATAAACAATATAAGTGATCTAACCAGTGATTTAGAGAAAAAAATATCATTCAATGAAAAATTGAACTATAAAACGGATATTCATTACTCTTACATGGAAATGATCGATATGTTTAATGCCAAAAGAGTTATTAAGGACCCGATATCTATTGAAATGAAATCAAAACTATCATGGATTGATAGTAAACTTGTTTTGTTTGATAACTATTTGGTTCCACTGAAAATTAAATCGAATCCATTAAATTTGAAAGATAAGGAAGGATTAATTTTGACAAAAAGGCCAATTCCTTTGCAATATGTTCAATGTGATTATTCTATTGATGGTAATTATAAAATTTTGAAAATAACGGATAGCGGTTTTAATGAAACCTATCATTTTAGAACAGTTAATGATTTTACATCAACAATTCTAGATAAGTTTGTTAAATTAATTAATGAGATGCAAAATGATTTATTTCAAAGGTTAAACAAACAACATGAATTCAAAAAAATCAATAACGATTCTTTTATTTCCAAAAATATAACTACTTCGATAAAACCAATACCTTTGGAATATGACCCAATTTCAAGGATTACCACTGGTGGAGATGGTCATGATAACGATCAATTTGCCTGTACGCCGTCATCTTTAGAATACTTCAGCCGACGTGACACTTCCGGACATTACCAGAGGTATTGTATCATTGGTACAAGTCAAGGTATCTATATGGGTATTGTTAATACGAGACAGTCTATCAGATTAATGTACAATCTTTCCAAAGTTAGAAGTATATTTATTCATGATGACATTGTTTATTGTCAATCTGGTAGTTCAATATATAAAATATCAATTGATAAATTTTTCAATGATTATTATGATGACCATATTGAACAACCAAAACTGTCTAAAGATGAGCATTTGAATCACATCAATGGCTTCACTATTGGGTATCAATCCGATACTTTAGGTGTTGGTGGTACGTTCTTATTTACTTGGGACGATAAAATGGTTAATTACTTAGATTTGACTAATTTTGACTCGAAATGGAAACAATTCAAAACCAACAATAAAATTTACAATTTGCAGACAATTTATGCAAACAACTTTGGGATTGGGCATGTCATCGATGATGAAGCCATGTGGTGTATTTCTAATTTGAATGAATTTAGATTCAAACCGCTTATCAATTTTGATGTTAAAGATATTCTCAAAAATGAGATACCAGTTAAGATTTTCAAGTTACCAAATAAGGAGTGTTCGATAAGTGAAACGTTAATTGTCTACTCAAGATTTGCTGCCAGGTTTAAATCTTCAATGGGCAAGTACAAATTGAGCTCGCCTCACATTATCTGGTTCGGCATGGAATGTAGTGATGCCAGTTTCAATATTGATGATAAGGTCCTCTTTATCGCTGGTAAGAATAGTTTTGAAATCTATCAGCTGTTTGAAGACTTGCAACTGAAATCAGAGCTGATCGGATGTTTCATTGCAAATAATATGAAGATATTGAACGGTCAATCGCCAGGCAAATTAACCTTGTCCTTCAAGGATCCACACAGAACGGATGAAGTCATTTGTGAGACAATCGTCAAGATCAAAAAGAAACGTTCAAAAGTATAAGCGTATGTGTATAGTAGTAAATAAATTTATTCTTCCTCTTCGTCGCTATCATTCATTAAGAGCACCTGAGAAGCCAACGGGATGAGAACTTTAATGATTTCATTGTCCATAACATCCTTTTCGTCCTTGGCATTTTCTAGTTTGAAATTCATCACCGCCTCAGAACAAAAGTCATCAATCAAGTCATCGTCACAGGTGTAGTCGCCATCTTCAGTTAGTTCATGTTCAAAATCGTATTCCAGCAACTGCAAAAGTGCCAATCTGTAAAACTGCTGCTGATAATCGTTCTTAGACTGATTGAATGTCAAAAAGAACGGTGATTTGATTTCGTAGACTAGAGGCTTTTCCAAGGGGACGTAGCTTAGTTTCCCGCCTAGCTTGTCATTGATCATTGCAATGTCGCGCTTGTGTCTCTCGTGGATAAGTAACTCCAACATACGAGATTGCAATCTATTTGTAGTGGTGTAAACAACGTGTTTCTCCTCGTTCAAAGGGTTGAAAATCTTGTCCTGGTATTCCTCGGGTATAGAACTCATCAATTGGCTCACTGTCTCACTCAATTGGCCGTTGTGCGACCTATGAGTATCCAGAATTCCCTTGAACAGAAAGATATTGAAATCCAACACATAATTATCGACGAGGGCCAGTTTTTCGAGCGATTTTTCGCTCAACAGCGATAAAGAGCTGCTTGTGTCCAGAAATGTCATCGCGATGGGTTAATAAGGATTATAAGGGGTGTTTAATATATATCCTTGGGAAAAGGCTATAACTTCTATATATTGGAAAAAGTTATTTATTATTCACTTCCTCTTCTTCTTATTCCAATGGCTGACCAACAGCAGAACAGAGCCGCGGCGATCAATTTGGCCCCGAACCAAGCCAGGCAGCTTTTGAATCAGTACGCGGTTGAGAAGAAGGCGGCAGAGGCCGCGGGACTCGACACCCCGCTGGGCCAGAGCCACATGCAGAAGGCCGAGAAGATCAGGAACATCCTCTACACGTACTCGAAGAAACAGAAGGCGCAACAGCAGCAACAGCAACAACAACAGCAACAGCAACAGCAACAGCAACACCAGCAACAACAACAGCAACACCAGCAACAACACCAGGTCCAGCAGCAGGTCCAGCAGCCTCAGCAGCCTGTTCAGCAAATGCAGCAAAACCAGCTTCCAATTGCTAAAACTCCGGACTTGGACCCGCAGCATCAGCAGATGACCCAGAAGAAGCACGACATCTTGCAAAAGTATCAGCAGGTGATGGCGATGTCCGAGAAGTTCAAAATAAACCTACAACAGATCCAGAAACATAAGAACGATCCGGGTCTCGACGCCAAACAGTTGCAGTACTATGCCGAAAAGGAAAGAGAAATGATCATGCGTATAGAGAACTGTAAAAAGGTCACTCAGCAGATAGCTGCCCAGCTGAAAATAGCGCAGCAACACTCCAATAACAACTCGTTGCCGGGATCCCCACAAAACAACACCATGCTAATGAATAGAACCAGATCTAATAACTCGCTGCAAGACGAACAAGGGTTCAAAAGACAGAAACTGGATGACGCTGCTGCAACAGCAGGAGGGCCGGTTACTAGGTCCAGTACCAACTTGTTAGATGAAAAATCTAAATTCGATAACATGAACATTCCTGAT
The DNA here is from genome assembly GCA_030579555.1 of Saturnispora silvae. Taxonomy (NCBI): domain Eukaryota; kingdom Fungi; phylum Ascomycota; class Pichiomycetes; order Pichiales; family Pichiaceae; genus Saturnispora; species Saturnispora silvae. Next base: position 453,578 of record JAKTRE010000004.1, on the reverse strand, counting down.
AACTTGCGCGTTAATAACTCTCATAATGACTATAATAACAGAATCAACAACAGGGCCTCCATGCTAGGTGGTAACGCCATTTACGCCCCGGGTTTGACCATGCCCCCAATGGCCAAGGGGCAGCCATTCAACTATGACGGCGAACAAGTGATGAATAAACGTAAATTGAAAGAATTAGTTGCTTCTGTGGCAGCCGAAAAGGGAGAAGACGTCGACCTAGGTATAGACGGTGACGTTGAAGAGCTATTGTTGGATCTAGCAGATGATTTCGTTCAAAATGTGACGACATTTGCAGCAAGATTAGCCAGACATAGACATTCTGATAACCTGGATGTGAGAGATGTTCAATTGCCGTTGGAAAGAACTTGGAATATTAGGATACCTGGTTACTCCATCGATGAAATTAGAATGGTGAAGAAATTCGCTCCTAATCAAGCTCACCAAAGCAAGATCAATGGTGTCAACATCAACAAGAGTGTTAATAAGAATGTTTAGTTGTATAATTTTGATAATAATAAGTCACGTGACTGTCTAAATCCGAGAAGCAGGAAAAAAATTCAAGTAGGTGAATTTTTCACCTCATCTCTTCTATATCCAGATATGTCAACGTACAAGAGTGTGGTGGATTTTTTGGTGCGATGTCTGACACCCGAAAGACTATTAACAGAAAATTATTATAATTTAGATGGTATAATATTCATATCTTGTTGCACTATTTTGAATCCACTATTTTTATGGCTCTTCGATATCAAATATAAATTCATCATTATAACATTTTGGGTATTGCGGTATGTGAATTATAGGATACGAAGTGGTCCAATTAGAACACAATTTAAAAAATCAGTGCTAATCACGGGCGGCTCTCATGGTTTAGGTAAAAGCTTGGTCAGAGAATTTTCCTCAAAAGATGATATTGATCAAGTGATTATTTTGGACATTGATGAACCAGATTTGATGGAAGAGAATTGTCGGTTCATTAAAACTGACTTTACAAATGATAAGCCTTCAGATATTGTGAGGAATATTGAAAAAATTATCTCAATAAACGAAATTGGAGTAATAATCATAAACGCAGGTATGAGACAAGAATCTAATATAATGGACCAAAAGGACCTTACTAAAATATTGAAAGTGAATTGGTTAACACAATACTCTCTCCTCAATCAAATACTATTCAGGAAAATTAATTCCAAAGCATATACTCATGTAGTTGGTGTTTCATCGGTTTTAGGATTTTTGGCACCGGCCAATCTTGGTGTCTATTCGAGCACTAAGGCAGCTATGCTTAACACCCTTGATTCTATGAGACAAGAAGTCCCTAGGGATCTTCTGACGGTTTCTACGATAATACCGGGTCAATTAGATACACGGATGTTTAATGATAAAAAGGTCAACAAATTCTTAGGTCCAGTCATTTGCAAGGACAAATTATCAAAAAGAATTGGCGAGATTGTTGATCTGAGTCTCAATGGGGAATTCATCTATCCATTCTATGGTAATGTTCTACCAATCATCAAATCAATGCCATATACGATTCAGATTTTAGCGAGAAAATTGTCTGGTGTTGATGTTGCATAAAGATATACATGTATAAACTTATTTAGTCTTGTCTACTATGTCCAACAGTTCACTCAACTTCTTGGTTAAGGAGTCAAGGTTGAGATAGCCATCTTCATAGAAAAATTTACTGACTCCAACACTAGTGTTTGCAATGACACCCTCGTGATCAAACTCAAAGTCAATGCTTGGTTCCTGGCCAGTTTCTTCAGTGGTCCATGTGCTGATTTCAACCTTCTTCCCCTTTTTGTAACCTACATATTTACATTTTTCGACGGATAACTTTTCATAAAGGAATAGAATCAGCTGAACGATGAAGTATAACACGACTAAGTTTGTGGTATAACCAACGTATTCTTTGTTGGTAAAATTGTTCTTGTATTTCTTCTCTAGCCAATACATCAAGCCGGCCAATGCAACTGAAATAAACCCCAACGCTAGCCTGATGTCCGTTGAAACGAAAGATTCTTCAAACCCTAGAGTAGACATAGATTCATGAATATGTTCGTCAAGTTCATTACGAAGACCCTTGAGGTTATAAAGCGATACTTTTTTAAATGACATGGCTTATATTTAAATTAAGAACAGAAAGAGTACCAGACACGAAGTACAAAAAACCCATTTTTGGCTCATGACAACAAATGAGGTTTTCTTTTCACCAAATCAATAATTGTCTTGCCAAATTCCGAGTTTGCCCAGCTAAACCACGGCCTAGAGTAGACTTCGCCATTCTCTGAATTAACGTTAACACCCTCATGCATCAAACCCAAGCCGGCAGTTGTTGTCTTCAAAACTGTTAACAGCCTTGAAATTTCGTCGTCATCGTTAGATGTGCGTATTTGAACCAATAGAGACATGTGCCAGACTTTACTAAGTCCAACATGTGGTCCTCCAATACCTGAGATAAACTCACCTGTTAAATAGTAAGGGTTACCGCTCTTAGATAGGATCATCTTTCTTGTGTTCTGGTAAACCTCATCATCAATTGGCAAAAATTGCATATCTGGTAGTGACAACAACGACGGTAAGTTTGCGTCATCCATCAAAATGTGGCCACCAAAACCGTCGATTTCATAGGCGTAAACTTCACCGAACACTGAATGCTTGACAATTGAGTGATGTTTTAGCCCGTTTTCGATTCCATCAGACAACTGGATAATCCTAGATTTAAAGCTTTCATTCACGATGTGAGGCTCAATTCTTTTAAGCTGTAGGTACAATTGGGCATTTGCAGGAATGAACAATTGCAAAATATTGCTATCGTCAGAAGGTCTGAAGGCTGATCTTATTAACCCTGTACCATTATTAACAGGGTTCCCCGATCCATCCAAAGGCAATGTTTCGGTGCCTATATTTGTATTTCTTCTGAAAGTGTAGGTGAAGGGCAAAAGCTCACCAGTGACTGGATCGAATGTAGGTTTTGATTGATTTTCCAAGACATCTAAAAGTGTTCCAAAGGCATCCAACCAAGGCCCTTTCAGTATCGAAGTATCGTTATTGGTATTGTCCAGATAGTCGTTGGTCAACTCTAGAAATGAACTTACTGAGTCTAGTTCCCATTTACATTCGAACACTTTATCCCAATTAGGCTCGGGGGTAACAGCGTCATCGAAACTGGACTTTCTCTTAGTCAAACCCGACTTGAGGGGCGGATGAAAAGCGTTACAATAAGGAGATTCCTTGACAAACTCCGCTTGTTGATAAATAGCACCCTTGACCATCAGTTTCAATGATGGATCCTTATCTAAAAATGGCATGTAAATAGATAACTGCCTTGACGAGTCTCTGAGCCATTCAGCGTGGATATCCCCGGTACTAATAAAGGTTCTTGGGTTTTCTTCGTCCTCGTTGAACCACAATATGGCCGTATCCAAAGTGTTTGGCATACAGTTCTCGAAAATCCTATACAAATCCTTATCGGTGATAACGTTTTGTAAACTGTGGATGTAATCATCGATTACTTTGGATCTGAATTTACGGCACTCTTCAGGTGGTCTTTGGAAAGGCAATTGCAAGGGCCCTTGTGAGAATGGCTGATGTTTTTGCTTGGAATATTCCGTGTAATCAGGGCAATCGCAATCACTGGCAGAACTAATTGACGCTATTTCATTCCCTTGGAAAAAGTACCATACAAATACAGTAACTAAAGACAAAAACAGTGACAGTACACCTGTAATCACCATGTTGTCAGGCTAAATAAGGAATGAAGAAAAGATGCATGAAGCCTCCATTTTATTAGATGACATGCTCTATATTTATAATTTTCAGTCTTCATCTATCATCTCTCTTTTTGTTATTGTCTGTTATGTCCGAACTTGGTCAGTTCATAGGCTCCATCCCGCCGGTGACGCGTACGTTTGTCATAACGGCTGTAGTGATGGCCGGGCTGAATGCGTTGCAGGTGGTGTCCATCACGGAGTTTTGTCCTGAATTTAGCATGATTCTAGGTAAATACCAGCTACATAGACTCTTCACCGGGTTTCTAGTCCCCAATAATCAGCCGATGCAGGGTATGATGGAAATCTATATGCTATACTCGTTCTCCAAGGGCATAGAAGAGGGCAAATTCAAGCGCAACTTGCCCGATTACCTCTATTACCACATGATCATCCTACCTATCATGGTCATCTGCTCCTACATTGGCTTCCCACCCTTGTACTCGCTCAACCCTGCGTTGCTATCTGCTTTGACCTACACCTGGTCGGTTCTGAACTACAACCAGGAGGTCAATTTCTACTTCATGCCTATCAAGGCGTCGTTGTTGCCAGCTGTGTCTTTGGGGTTCAGGTTAATTGTCGATGGTACAGAGGCGTTCACATTGGCATTGGTTGGATCGTTTGCTGCGTATGTGTACAACTGCTTGGAGACACAGTCACTGGGACCGCTGGTCCAGGTGTTCACCGGCAAAGAGCCTCAGAAGGGTGGTGCTAGACTAGGCACTGCGAAATCCATGACTAGCAACGTGTGGTTCTATTCTACAGGCATACTCAGGGCCCCTGCCTGGCTACACAATCTGGTCTGTAAGTTTACCGGAGTTGACTACAACTCCATGGCCTACAACAGATCTGGGTTTACTGTGATCCCACCCAAGAAGCATAACGTCCACACTGCCGCCGAACACATTCCAGCGCGAGCATTCAAAGGCCAGGGGAGAAGACTAGGCTCTCTGGATGATTGAGCAAGCGTGCAGCATATTTATTAATTGTATAGTTCTCTAAAAGGCAAAAGTTAGTAGTCCACTTATCAGCCGGATCAACTGCGCTTTCTTTTTTTTGACTACTAGTCTTGTGGACTTGAGATGACGCACGACTACAACGACGACTCTGGCGACTACCAGGGCGAGTCGGGAATATGGTTGTTTGGGTACGGGTCGTTGTTGTTCAAGCCTCCGCTGCACCATTTGGACATCCACCAGCATTTCGTTCGTCATGACGGCTATGCCACCGGGTTTGTCCGCAGATTCTGGCAGTCGTCCTACGACAACCGAGGCACGCCGGAATTCAAAGGTAGAGTAGTAACGATCGTGCCTAGTGATGTCATAGCTGCAGATGCGCATATGCTGCAGGATGTATACAGATACGAGTTGTCGCATTTAAATCCGGACCAGATTGCGAGAGTTGAACTGAACGAGGTCTTGAAGGTCCACGGCTGTGTGTACCACATTCCTGAGAAATACGCGCAGCAGGCGCGGGAGTATCTCGACTTTCGCGAGAAGGACGGCTACACCACCCAGAAAGTCGAGTTCGTCATCACCAAAACCGGTCGCAAAGTCCTGTGCGATGTTTATGTTGGAACCGAAGACAATGAGTCTTTCATCGGGCCGGAAATCCCACACGAGACCGCCGAAATTATAGCCACAGCCTCAGGAGAAAGCGGACCCAACACAGAATATCTCTTCGAGCTGGTGAAGTCGTTAGACCAGATGGGCGTGGAAGATCGTTATCTGAGCCATTTGAAACACCTTGTGCTAGAGAGGGAAAGCAAGTCACGTGACATGGAGTGAGTCACGTGACCTGTGGTAAACTCCGAACCTACACGAGAGAGAGAGAAAGAGCAAATTATTTTTCAAGGACCCTTTTTTCTCTCCAGATACTTCTCCTTTTTATAAAATAATATTATATCGGTGAATGGCCCAGGAAAGCTCCACTACCACTGTATTGGGGACGATTGGCACGGTGATGTGGTGCGTTCAGCTTATACCGCAGATCTACTATCTCTACCGCAAGAAGAGTTCAGAAGGGTTCCCGCCCTTGATCATGTCGCTCTGGTGCGTCGCGGCAGTGCCGATGGCTATCTATTTCATGGTCTCGGACAGCTATCTCATTTTCCAAATCCAGCCTCATCTTTTCTGTACGTTTTGCAGCATCGCATGGTTCCAATCAATGTACTATCCACCCTATCAGTACAAGAGAAAAAATATGATAATGATCATTGCCCTGTTTTTAGCGTTCTGGGTAGGTTGTGAGGTCGGGTTTGTCATTTGGCTTAAGCCTATCTATGCAAGGGGCACCGAATGGCCAGATTTGATTTTTGGGATCATCTCAACGGTCCTCTTGGCTCTAGGGTTATTGCCTCCCTATTACGAGTTGATGAAAAGAAAAGGTAGAGTGGTGGGCATCAACTTTTTGTTCTTGTTGGTGGACTCTTCTGGCGCTGTTTTCTCGATGGCCAGTATGCTCATTGGTACGTTTGAACCAATGGGGATGTCCATGTACGTAGTTGTTCTAGCGCTTGAACTGGGTCTTTTCATATCCCAGGCTATTTGGTGGTTAAGATTTAGATGGAGAAAAAGTATCACTAGTGACGATGAAGAGGAGGAGGAGGAGGAGGAAAGCGTTACTGAACCGATTGAACTGACCAAAATAACGACTGGTCAGGAAGGATTCCATAAGGTCTGAATATACCCCGTTATTTATATCTATAGAAACGATTGTTTAATAATATACATGCACTTAATACTTCTTTTTACTAGGCCACTTCCATTTGCTAATAATGCCCCAATTGATCTGGAAGTATTCAACGAATCTTCTGAATTGGCCTCTAGCCGAAACAACAGGTAATTTCCTCTTTCTAATGTTCAATTCATAATCATTTTTACATTCACGTAAACTGTGGAAATTTTCATTGTATTCATTTAAACACTTGACTAATTCTTGGCTATCCATAGTACTCAACCCATTTAGATATCTTTGGAATAGATTTTCTCCAACAGGATATTTCAAGTCAAGTAATTTATCCAAAAATCCATATAGTCTGTCCTGCTTTCCAAATGTTATGATGACGTCAATGTACAACCCTAATAAATGATCATTCGGGTAGTTTAGCCCATCGTTGAAAGTTTTAGATATATAAGTATCAAATTCTTTCAAGGCAAATTCAACAGGTTCCTCTCCACCCCATTTAACTCCATGGTATATGTCCATATGAACCATTTTGATTATAGATATGAACAATGCGCTAATGGTCAATGGACGGCTAACTTTGAAGTTCTTATTCATTGAAATGTATCTGTCATAAGTTTCAACTGGGGTTATAACTGATTCACCTAAAATATATGACGAATTGATTCGAAGTGATTTAAATGGCGCCTTTTTATAAAGATCTCTTGCCAACTGGATGGTCTCGATGTATTGGTACTCGCCTGATAATTTGCCGGGGCCAAATTTATAAAGTTTTGAAATTAAATGAGCAATATTATTCTCATCAAATTTATCAAATGATACATTCTCCAAAATCGTTTGAATGCTATGAAATGATGTTGAATCTTTAATCAGAACGTCTAACACATACGGATAAGCTCTACCATAATTGTTTATTTGAGTATAATAACCATCAATTAGAAATTTGATGTTTGGGCCACTGATCATTTGGTGATATGACAATTTGACTAATATGAACTTCCAAATTTCTGGGTATTGAGATAAAATCTTGGATTCAATTTTGGTGAAAATGTCTCTTAGATCTGCAATTATTTGTAAATGGTTATCTTTATTGACATTCAATAAAATAATTGAATTACAAAGAAACTTCATGTTGAAATCTTCAATCAATTCATTTGAATCTAAATTAAAATTCGCAACATGACCAGGTAAGATACGCTCAAAATTTTCAGGTTTAAATGATTGAATTTTCCAGTGATCAAATTGTTGTTTCGCAGTCTTAAATAACTTATATGCCTTCGAAGGATTTTTGTAATATGATAAATTTGAGACAGATAAAATTGTTGTTATATCTGTTTCTAATGACTTGTTATTTTGGATGATTTCATTGATAGACTTAATGATCATTGACTGTGCAATATAATAGTTTCTAGATGGTTTGCCAATAAACTCACCCGTGTGATCAATTGATAGATACCACGATATTTCTCCTAACTGTCTTAGAGTATTTTCGTCTGGTAATGAATTTGATTCTAAAAACAATTCAACCAATTTGGGCAAGTCGTCAGGCTGGTTTCTTAGTGCAAACTGAAATAGATTCATGAAAACAGGAGGTACGATCAACGATCTATTGAACTTTTTACTGAACTGCTGTAGTTGGTGGAACTTTTCTTGATCAATCAAATTCAGTTTTTGATAATTGGATTTATAGATTTCCATTAGATATTGGTACTCCAACTCATTCTGGGGATTTCTTAGTAGCATATCATACATTATGCTATTTGGAATTGTTTTCGTGCGAATGATTTGTTGTAATGCAGTTGTCATGGACGGCTCAAACAATGAATTCATCCATTTCAGTATATCATCGACTGAATAATCGTACCCTAGCTTCTTTCTCAAAAACTGGATACTTAGCTTGAAATCATCATCTCGTAATATTTTAGGTAAATCGTTCCCGAATATAAGCGATTTCGCCAGGTCTTGGTCATTCAGAGTTAAGGCGGGTCCCACTTCATAGGTCAGTTTCAAGTTGCTGATACATGTGTTCAAGTTTTTGTTGCTCGCACTACCGGATTTCGGATTGCTTACCTTCAGTAAGCATTTCAACAGCAAAACGAAAGCTGACTCCTCGGAACTCAAATCCTCCAGAGGTCTGAAAGATATACCTTTATTCAACTTACCATTTGACCATTTAGCGTCGCTATTACTCAAAATAGTGTGCGATATCACGTGCTGCAAGTTACTTGTCCTTTCGATATAATTCATCGGTATGTACGAATTCTTAGATTTGGAAAGCGATATCTGTTCATAAGTCCTGTGGTATTGTATATTCTGCTGCTTCTCCTTCAATTTCGTCAACCACGTCAGCGTACTTTGATTCCGACGGGGTGTTATTCGTTGAAAGTAGCTTGGAATCATCTCTCTAGAGGGTCCGTATATATGTACAAGCTTGGATTTCTTCTATAAGTGAAAAATTTCAGAACCTCAAAAGGGCCTCTAATTTTTTCCCTCTCTATAGAGAGATCTCTATGAGAGCCGGTCACGTGACATCTCCAATATTTTACTTTGCATTGGCGCTATTTTTGAGTCTTTCAAGACACTATAAGTCTAGACAAAAGGCTGGATCTTGTCATAAGCTGTTACGCTGCTATTAGCCAACAGCCTTTCAAGTTATCTACCTGTATTTTGAATATCTTTTAATTTTTCCTTATAAAATGTACCAATATCTAGAGAAAAACATTAAAGACAGATTTTTGAAAACTCTTCAAAAGATTAAAATAAAGGTTCTCACCACAACCTCGTCTATTATCATCTTTTCTAATTAAGAACAAGTTACACAATTCAATGGTTTATGTTTGATACCGGTATCACTATTATTCATTGATATAGTTTTGGAATGAGATATATACAACTGGAGCTTTGTCGTGAATGCTGAGCAGATGAGCCTTTTAAATTATGCTTAGGCCTTCTAGATACTTTTTAGCATTACAAATTGAGATTAGATTCGTTTTATTTAGTCTGACAGGTATGAGTGTGCCCGCCGAGTATAGAGATATGCTCCGTGTGGCGATGAAGGAGGAGAGGGAAAAGGAGAAGAACAGAAGAATATCATCTGCTTCGCCCTCCGCCGAGCCACCCATTAAACGTAGAAGGAGAGTAGCTAAGGAAGAAACTAAAGGCAAGATTAACGAAGACACCACGGATAAGGTTACTGTCAAGTCTGAGCAAAAAGCGAAGAAAAGTCCTGTCAAGTCTACTAATATTGATAGAATGCAAAAGATCCGCGAGGCGCTTGAACGGAATAAGAAGGAGCAAGAACGTGATGTAATCGAATTGTCTAGTGGATCAGAAGAGCCCGAGCAGCAGCCGCAACGATTACAACAGCAAACAGAAGAACCAGATGAGTTTGATGACTTTGAGTCAGACGATTTTGAAGATGTTGAAGACAAAATAGAGCAAAGGCCCCTGCAAGACTTGACTGTGAAAATCACCAAAGCTGTCAAGCCCAGAAAACGCAAGGCAAGGCCCACGGTTATTTCGTCTGAAGAGAGGTTCCTACGACGTGACATTCATGTTTATCATCTCTTTGTAATGGTAAGTCACGGGGTTGTCAGGAATAAATGGATCAATAATGAGACTTTAATGCAAAAATTAAGGGACGAGTTACCCAATAGTTTGAAGCGGGAATATTTAGAATACGAAAAGTGCAAAAAGCTAGCAACATCATCTATCGGTACAAGAACCAGAAAACTTTTAGATTTATTGCGACATTTGATGAATTATTGGATCTCAATTTGGTCAAATGATCCCAAATTGCCTATTCTTTTCAAACATACATGGAGTGAAATTAACCAGTACCCCAATGAAAGTCATAGAGTTAGACAAAATGATTTTATCAGCACGATTCTGAAGCATAACGGGTCTCGTGACATGTCTGCACAAGGATTTTGCTCATTACTAAGATCATTAGGCTTACCTGCTAGACTTGTATTTTCACTACAACCCCCCGATTTCACTAATATGATTGAATGTGAAGTTTTCGATAAGAGGCAAATGGAGAATTCAGAACCAGCCCCACCTAAAGCCAAAAAAGTTTCACAACGGGATCGAATTTTAGAAGCTTTTAAACCAAATAAGAAAAGGCTGCTTACCAAAACTGATGATTTTGAACCTACAATCAACAAGTCTAGTAATTGGCCCGTGTTTTGGGTTGAAGTATGGAACAAGGATGCTAAAAAATATATCACCATTGATCCGTCAGTTAAGCAAACTATTGAAATTGTTGTGAATAAATCTAAATTGGAGCCTCCAATGAATTGTCTAAAAAACAATGCATGGTATGTTATTGGGTTTGATAGACTAGGCGGTGTTAGAGACATAACTAGAAGGTATGCAAAGGAATTCAATGCCAAAGTACGTAAGAAGAGAATTGATAGAGAAGCTAAATACCAGGAATGGTACCAAAAATTGCTCTTGGGAGCATGCTCATCTCAAAGGAAAAATCCCAACAGAGTTGATAAATTCGAAGAGCTGGATTTTGAAGAGTTCAATGAAAGAGAAGGCATGCCATCAAGTATTGCTGACTTTAAGTCTCATCCAATTTTTGTACTTGAAAATGATTTGAAATGGAATGAAATTTTAGAACCCATGGTTAGTTGTGGTACGGTGCGTAAAAAGACTAAAAATGGTAAAGATTCAGATTTATTGCCAGTTTATAAAAGATCCAACGTTGTCTCACTTCGCACAGCAAAAGGTTGGTATATGAAAGGTCGTTTATTGAAAGTCGGTGAAAGGCCGTTGAAAATTTACAAAACAAAGGGTGCACTGAAACGCTCAGAAGCAGATGACGACGACGAAGACGAAGATGGAGAAAAAAGATTATATGCCGAAAGGCAAACAGAAAAATACCAACCACCACCGGTAGTAAACGGAGAGATACCTAAAAATGCATACAAAAATATTGATGTTTATGAACCATGGATGGTTCCTGAAGGGTGTGTACATATTGCAATCAAGGAAGCTGAAAAGGCATGTAAATTAATGAGAATCGAATATGCACCTGCAGTTGTTGGGTTTGACTTCGAAGGGAATAAACGACGTGATGTCAAAGCTAAAATCGTAGGTGTTGTAACATTAGCAGAATACCAAGAGGCGGTTGAGTTAGTTTGTGAAAATTTGAAAGAGCAAAAGGAAGATGAAGATCATAGAAGGGAAGAACTGTTGGTGCTAAGGGCATGGAAGATTTTCTTAACAAAGCTACAAATCAAGAATAGATTAATCGAAGAACATGGTGAAGTCGTGTCCAGTGAAGAAGAAGACATAGACGTCGATAGTGATGGAGAGGGAGACAGTCTCATAAATGAAGACGGCCCTGCTAATTCTGAAGAAGAGGAGGAAGAAATTGATTATGATGAAATGTATGCCGGCTTTTTGCCTTCAGGAAGAACAAGAAGCCGTGCACACCATGAAGAAAATCTGGACATCCCCGAAAGTGATTTGGAAGTCAGCGATTTTGATGAAGATTTTGGACACAAGAGCACTCCCTCTAAGTCACTAACAGGACTTACTGGGGAGGATGACGAGGAACTTGATTACAATCCGGATGAGGAAGGAGGACTCGAAGACGAGTTTAATGAGTTTATGAATAATTAATACTGTATATAGATACCATTAGCGACCTAGCCTTTTCCTCTTTTCGGCAGCTCTCCTTTCTAGTAACATTTGTTCTCTCTTGTCATCAAGCTTTGCCTGTTTCAATGCACGTTCTTCTTCATCAAAGATTTCTTCACCTGTGGCCTCCATATCATCATCAACATCATCATAATCGTCGTAACGTTTGTTTTTATTGAACATATTCCAAATCTGTCCTTTAGTGTATTGATCGTCGTTATCATTTACAATGAAATCGTCCTCGTCGTCTTCATCATCGTAACCATCGTAACCATACCCGTAGCCGTCGTCATCTTCGTCGTCGTCTTCAGCATCGATACCATAGGAGTCCTTTGGTCTTCTAGGTTTGAAGTTAGGTCTTTGTCTGACTCTTTGGTTCTGGGCCGCCATTTGTTTCCTCCTCTCGATTCTTTGCTGTAGCTCCAGAGACGGTTTGGCAAAAGTGGCTTTGGACTTCGGCTCATTCGAGTGTGGGTTTGTTTTATTGGATTTCTGCACTTTCCTCTGTTGCAGTTCTTGCATTTGCATCTTCTCTGCTCTTCTGATCATCTGAAGAGATTGCGAAGGCTTCGGTTTGGCACTCGCACTCGCAGGCTTTTTGATGGCGTTGAACGCCAGTTTGGATCTGTCTATGCCCTCCGCCTGCTTCATCAACTCCTGGAACGACAACTTTGGGCCTGTGGACACAGGTTTTGGCGGTGGAGGAGTCACGACCGGCGTCGCAGTGCGCGAACGCGACACACTGGCTTTAGAAGAGGCTCTAGCACCCTGTGTGGAAGCCTTAGGACTCGCGCTGGGACGTTTGGCGGGCTTTTTGACACCCAGTCTAGCGTCTCGCTCCTCGCGCTCCTTTCTGCGCGCCTCCTTGAGTCGTCGGACGGCTGCGTCGTCGTCGTCGTCGACCTTGCGTATGACTGGTTTAGCAGTAGCGCTAAGGACGCGTTTCGCGCCTGGTTTTGCGACCTTCGCGGCCGCGACCGGCTTCGGCTGCTGGCCAGGCTGCTGCGAAGGCAGCCTGGCCTTGAGCTTCGGGTCCGACGAGATCTCCGAGAGCAACGAGGCAAAACCCATGGGAAAAGAAAGAGTGGTGGTAGAGAGGTTAACGCGATATTAGTAAATACACAAAAGCGACGCGCACGTGTGCGTCTGGCGCGGCCAGCTGGCTGGCCGCGTCGCTGCTTGCTCAGACAATGAGATATCTGATCGGGATGTGGACGAGCTTGATGAGATAGCCCACAACACCCATCATGAGGAACCCGAAGCCGACGGCACGCACGAGCTGGAGATACTCCTTGCGCGAAGGCTTGGTGCACTTCTGCACAAAGCGCACGCCGTCCTTCACAAAGTCGACTGGGGTCTCGGCAAGCTTTTCGATGTCGGCCATTGTTTGCAGAATGAGTAAGAAGAGCCTAACGTGTCCACTAGTGGAAAATCAATTGAAGGCTCGAGGGCAAATTGGAAAAGTGCTCAGCACCGCTTCTTTTCTTATTACTCTTTATTTATGTGCTGTTTATAAGTGTATATACTGTGTTTAGCGGGGGGAGGGGTGTTTGTGGTGTGGCTCGTTCTAGTTACCAAACCCGGTCCACTCCTCCTCCTCTTCCTCTTCTTCTTCTTCTTCCTCCTCGTCCTCCTTGTCCTCTTCATCCTCATCGCTGCGCTTTCTCTTCTGTTCTGGGAGCGAGACGTCGATCTCAAGCTCGGCCAGACGCTCGTCCTCGAAGATCTCAGTTATCATCTTGGTCTTGAGCGCGTCGGAGGCCGCGCGCGCGGCAAACTTGTCTCTGAATATTCCCAGAAGCGTGTCCATAGGAACCTGCTTCTGTTTCAAGAGCGCAATGCGGTTGGCTATCCTTTGGTCCCTCTGTTCAGGAGACTCGTCGTCGTCGTCCAGGTCGCTCTCGGCAACGATCTCCTCGGTTTCCTCCCGGGGTTTCTGCTCGTCCTGGAACAACACCTTCTCCAGCTCGTCCACCCACACGTCCACAACATGGTATGTGATGGCGACCGGGTATCCGCTGGTGCTGAGCTCCGGCACGCAGGTGCGTTTCAACACGTCCAGATACGCCTGCACAAGCTCAGCGTCCCAGTTGGAGTTGTCGAGCTTCGCAAAACACTCTCTCACCACGTATCTCATCAACATCAGGAACTTGTCGACCCTCCACTTGTCCAGCTCCCGCCACTCTTTGCCCATGATAACCCAGAAGGCCTCGACGAAGTTCAAAAACTGGTCGTCCACAATGCAGTCGCTGAAAAGACCCGCCAGGTCGTTGGCCAGTCTCTGTTGCGGCAGCGGTCTGTCGCTGAACCACATGGTGAAGAACAGACCCTTCCAGAGCTTTTTTAGCTCCATGCTGTTCAATGGTTTGGACTTTTCTCTCGAGCTCAAAAACTTCTTCAACGTCTTCAGCGCATTCTCTCTCACTGTCCTCTTGTTCGACGCAAGCTGCTTCACAAACGCTCCGGTCTTCATCTCTCACAAGTGGCCCAATAGAAAACGAACTTTAAGCAAGAGAGATCTCTCTCTACAGTGAAAAAAAAAATTTACAATGTTAAAAAAAAATATCCTTGCACTGCCTGGTTTTTCACCTACCTTCTTTATCGCTGGATGAGTTCATCAAGCTCCAAAAAGGCCTCACAGGGCGCCAAAACGTATACAGACTCCCAGGGAAACGAGGTGACGGACTACATTCCCAGTTTCATTGCTGAGGCACCCTGGTATCTGTCTCACAGTGCTGCAAAAGACGACCAGGAAACCTCCATAGTGAAAGATTCAAACATACGGAAGAGGAAAACAGACGAGGACGCCATCGAAGATATCCAGAACGAAAATAGACTGAAGCACCAGAGAATTAACCCTTCGGGGCCAATCGTACCAAATAATGAGCCCAAGCGAGGTACTGGTATTGAGGATGCCTTCATTGAAATACAGCCAACCGTTACTGCTACGGATACCCAGTTATCTCGAAAGGAACGTGATAAACTAAAGAGGAAGGCCAGAGAATGGAAGAAAAGTGGTAGATGCGAACTGTGTGGGGGCAAACATAAAAAAATTGATTGTTTAAGTACAGCAAAAGTATTGAAAAGAGATGATGATGGTAAGAATTTTGACTCTTCAAGGGACAATTGGCATGGTTTTGACAATGATAAAGATTACTCCAAAGTGCTGGATGAATTGAAGAAAAAGGAACTTGCTACAAGCAAGTTTCAAGCCGATGATGATTCTTATCAAGGTAGATCGTTGGATGAAAAACCAAGGTATTTGGAAGTCATCAAATCAGGCGAAGAGTTGAGATACAACCCTAAATCAAGAGTCTATAAAGATTTGAAAAAGGGGTTTCTCAACGAAAGAGGCCAATTTATTCCCAACTTAACAGGCGAGGCTGCAGAATTCGAAAAATTGAAAAAGTTCACTAGATCTATACAGGAAAAGGAAGAACAGGAAGAGGGTGCACCCAATAAGGTACTGACCACTGAGTTCAATCCAACGGAAGCTATGCTAAAACTTAAGGAGAAGGAGAAGAATGACCAACTAATCAGAGAACAAAAACAACAACAGCTTTTTGATAAATATGGTTAGTTAACTTCTTGTATAATAATTAATAATACCCAAAGAGACCAATCTCTTCAAATCATTATCAGTAACTACATTATTTGGATCACTAGCTGTGACTATCAAGTCATAAATTTTCAGTTTCTTTATCTTGAGCAACGCCTGAATTATTATCTTAGAATTAGTTCTGAAAGATTCTAAGAATTTAATCTTGTCAATTGAGGAATCTAAATCACCGATCAAACTAGAGATAAAGTCCGTTGGTAAATAGTTACAATTAATGATCAAATCTTTCAAATTTGGGATGCTTTTGAATAGCAACCCCAAGCTAATTAGCCCTCCACTACCCCCATAATAAAATTCTTCATATGAGAATTCAGTTAGAGATTTCCATCTACTGGCTAAAGACATTAATAATGAAAAAGACCCTTTATCCCTTTTTAAAGCTAAAGATTTCAACTTAGGTAGTAATATGGTATTATTTAAAGTTTCATTATCAACCTCTCGTTGAATTTGGTGGTATGAATAATTATGGAATTCGATATGTTCTATCCTTTTCAAAAAATCTTCTCCGCCAGGGAGTTTTGAAATGTAATTCAAGACAAATAAAAATGAGAGCGGGACACGAGTTTCAACATTCATAATTCTCAAATCTATGATACCATTGCCAAGTAAGCTGTTGATGACCTCAGTTGTGAACTCACTCAGAATTAGCTCTAATAGAGTTAGTTTTGTTAATTTAAAATGATTAAAGAACCTCATTAGAAATAATCCAGGAGCGTTATTAATCGATAGTTTCTCTATTTTTGTATCAGTCATAAGTTTTGCACTTGGAGCTGGCTCCTTAACAAACGCCTCATTATAAGTCATATTTTTAATTATCAACTTAAAATTCCTCAAATTGTTACACATTTCAATGACACTTTCAATGGATTTAGTCCCCTTAGTTGTTAACTTCAATGATATATCCAACGATATCAAGTTATCAAACAATTTTGAACATATCGTTTGCTGTAATCTAACTAGTTCGAAATTTGTTATCTCAGATAAATTCAAATTCAAATGATGGACTTTCAATCCACAAGATAACAACTTTTTTATGATTTTCCTTTCTTCAGATTTCTGACATTGTATATTTAAGTTTTCGATAGCCAACTCTTCCAATGGCGCAACTTCCTTCAAATAATTCAAGTATTTGTTAAACATTTCTAATGTTAAACCTTGTTTTAATACAAAGGATCCTAGCAACCTGGGTATTCGCAATAAATTTGACCTCCAATCTCTGCATGTACATAAACAATTAATGAAACTTCCTTGATCTAATTGTTCCATGATTTTGATAATCAATTCTGGTGGTAGTTTTTCCAACAGTGAGGTTGATCTTATGTTAAGACATTGGCGCTTGAATTGCGGCTTGGAGTATTTCTCGGTAAGCGATTCCAGTCGTAACATTTCTTTAACAAGAGTACTGTACAAAGGGTCAATATTATCCAAGGTTTGATTCATTTCGACGGCTTTGACACCAGCTTGAATGATCCTTAACGACTCATTTTCATTTAAAATCGACAAATAATATCTCGCTTTCATCAAAATAGCTTTGATATTAAAAGGTTCCAATTCCAATATATAGTCTAATAGATTTAATGCTTGACTTATTGACCGTTCCTTGAAATAGCATTCAACTAACTTTAACGTAACTTTGACATAATATTTTCCGCCAGGTTGAGTGCGTGCTAGCGCCATTTCAAAAAGCATTATAGCATCACTAGTCCAGCTACTAGCAAGGTATAAACACCCATCAACGTAAAGATCTAAGACCTTCGAGTCGTTGATCATCTACCCATACAAAATGACAAAAATAGGGATGAAAAACAAGAAAAGTGCTCATGACTTTTGCTTTTGGGAAACTGTTTGAATTTAAAGGTAATATATAAATCTAACCACAAAAATTAGTTTTGTTGTTCAATGACAACCTTAGCAGAGATATCACCAGCTCTGGCGGCAAAATTGAGCTTACCATCCTTGGTGATGTTCAAGATAACTTCAACGGTTTTACCAGAACCAACTGAGGCCAAATCGATCTTACCAAGTAATGAGCCAGGAACGTATTCCAACTCCTTGATGATTTCTGGTTCTTCTTCACTGTCATCTTCATCAGCATCAGAGTAAACTTCTGGTTCAATAACGGTTTCCTTGATACTTCTCTCACCTTCGTACAACTCAATGAGGACGTTGGCAGAGGCTGACTGGAATGAAACGGTTTTCTTGATTGGGTATGCGGTTTCTCTAGAGATCAAAGTGACGAATTTACCTTCAGCGTCCTTGACACCGATTGGCTTAGCAAGATGTGGGGTGTTGATGACAACTGGGGTAAGACTTTCAGCAATTTCTTCAGCATCGAAACCTTGAACCAATGAAGCTTGGATAGCAGCACCTCTACAGTTCAATTCGTTTGGATTTGGCAACTTAGAGTCGATAGATGGAGCAATGATTTCAGTGGTTTCTGGGAAAACAAATTGCATGTTGGAAGCAACCTTTGGAATGTTGGAAGAACCACCAACCAATAAGACAGAGTCAATATCTAATGGGGTCAAACCGGCCTTTTCGACAGCAGATTCAACAAAGGTAACCATCTCAGAGAAGACGTCTCTAGCGATGACTTCAAATCTCAATCTGTTGATGGAAGACATGTAATCGTAACCTTCAGACAATGAGTCGACGGAGATGGTAGAAGTTGGAACATTAGAAAGGGTCTTCTTGGTAATGACGACAGATTCAGTCAACTTAGCAACTGATTTTTCGGTCTTCTTGGCATCAGCCTTGAACTTCTTTTGGAAATCGTCAGCGACGAAATCAATCAACTTAGAGTCCAACTTAGCACCACCCAAAGTAGTAGAATGTTCAGTAGATAACAAGGTCAAAATACCACCTCTGACAGCAACAACGGCAGCGTCGGATCTGATACCACCAAAGTCAGCAACAACATAGATCTTGTCTTCGGCCAATTGGTCCTTTTGGGACAAATGAGCCAAAAGAGCAGCAGAAGGTTCGTTAATCAATTGTAAAACCTTCAAACCTGCTTCAGCTGCGATTTTAGTAAGAGCTTCCTTTTGAGCTTCGGTGAAGTTGGTTGGCACAGTCAAGACAACACCTTCCACAGCTTGACCAAGGTAATCTTCTGCTGCGTTCTTAATTTGCTTCAAGTGTCTCTTGACAACTTCGTCAATGGTGATATTGTTACCGTTAATGTAGAAACCGATCTTGCCATCGACGTCAATTGGGGTAGCACCGTGAGTGGTGTTGGAAGCGTCAATGGAGGAGAATGGTTGACCAATGAAATCTCTGAAGTTGACAAGGGTGCTTCTTGGAGATCTGATAATCTGAGCCAAAGCTTGTTGACCATGGTATTCGTCACCATCAACATATGAAAGGGCAGAAGCAATGAATCTTTCACCATCTGGGTTGGCAATAACATCAACCTTACCATCCTTGATGGTGGCAAAGGAAGTGGAGGAGTTACCAAAAGCAATACCAATAGTAGCCATCTTTGATTTTTATCTTGGAATGGTAAAGTCTTGTTCTTCTTAATAGAAAATTTTTTTTTAAGACTGAAATTTGAAAATTCACCAATTTTTTTGGCTCCATTGCTCAGCAGTCTCGGACCCTCTTGTACTTGTTTTGTATCTATAAAAACTCTATAAAGTGGGTGTTTTCAAACAAACACAATGAAAGTCAACATTAAAATGACAAGAAAGGAAGTCCCACAGTGTGCTAAACGTGTCATACTCGGATCTATACCTGAATCATAGGTATGGCCACTAAATTGAATGAATGTATTTGTATGATTATTCATGATCTTCTCTATTCTGAAAATTGAGTGAGAAGAGGACAAAGAGAAAAAAGAAAGAGGTAAGAAAGAAGTAGCATTAGAATGTGTAGAAATGGCAGCAGTAGGAGAAGACAAGAGGTGCACCACAGTGTTTATCGCAAATTGTGACTTCTTTGGTGTTGTTTCAGCGGTGGCAGTCACTGTCTCAAGCCTTGGAGGCGGTGCACCACCAAGCATAAGTGCGCCATCGGAAACAAGTTTAGTCATTCTAGCAACTGGCATCAAAGGAATGCCAGTTTCGTTACTTGTAGCTACCGCTTGAATATTAAGTTGCGGACATTGGACGCCTAACAAGCCTAAGATAGCACAAGCCTTCGAAACTGCATTCTGGGCAGTTGTTGTTACTATGGTTGTAGATAAAGAAATAGATGTGGTTGTTGTTGGTACAGTTGTTGTTTTGTAAATGGTTTCCCAATCTGTCTCGACTTCGTAGTCGGTCACAGTCTCAGTACACTTTTCAATTCCAGTGATTGTCTTCTTTAGCTTCTTAGTGGTAGTGGTAGTTGTAGTTGTGGGTTCACGTGTCTTTGTTGTTCGCGTTGCAGTTACTGTTGTAGGATGCAATGTAGTTCTTGTGGTGATATCGAGAATTGTCTTGGTTTTGTAATCCTTAATAGGGACGTAAACCGTATCCGTACCTATAAAAACCACCTTGAGTGTAGTCGTTGGTATGATAGTAACTGAAATAGATGTAGTTGTAACAGTTGTTGCTCTGAGTTTGTAAAGCGTCTTTGTGTAATTTTCACCCGGCTCATCAGGGGAAAGCTCAGTTTCTAAGTCACAATCGTCATCCTCATTATCGTCGTCATCATCTTTATTGGAAATAGAGAAAAAGGAAGCTTCGAATTCCTTGGTGTGAGATAAAATAGAGCTATCATCTTGGATAACATCTTCATCAAAGTTTTCGTCATCACGAGGAGGATGAAAGAGAGCAGGAAGTGGTGTATGACCCCAATGAAGTGTATAACCAGAAAGAGCGGTAGTCAAACTGTCATATGAACTATGAATTGGAGGAAGGTTGCCATCGGTATCAATGGTGGCTGTAATATGATTTTTTCTAGCCTTTTTTAACTTCTGTCTGTCTTTCTTGCTTTGGGCATCTCTTTCCTTTTTAAGCTCTTGTTGTTGCTTTCTCTCCTTTCTAACTAGTTTCCTCTTCCTCTCTCTCTGCTTTTTGGCTTCTTTTGATTTTTGTTTTTCTGACTTTCTTTGCTTCTTATCTTTAAGCTTTTGCATTTCAAGGTTCTTTATTTCAGTTTGAGTCACTGATGAAACTTCGCTATCAGGTCTCTGGTTTATTATATCGTATTCCATGAGCCTCTTTCAAAATTTCTGAATCGCTCTGCTGATTAACATCTCTTTTCTGTAATTTGATTTCAAGAGAGTCTTCTCTATCTTTTAACTCATCGATGACCTTATCATGGATTTCAATTTTCAAATCTCCCAGAATTAGCCTCAATTCATTGAAGCAAGTGTCTCTTTCCCCCGGTGTACTATCAGGATCAAACAAATGACACTGCTGAACATACTTCTTATTCGCCGATTCTTCAACAATTAGTGCTACCTTATTAAAGTCGGGAGAACATACAGTGAACACTTGGTTAATAAATTGATCAATTTCCATAGTTTCAATCCGGATCTGTTCAATTGATGGATGTGATGTTTCGCTATAGAAAATATAATAAACTAGTTCTAAATCTGATAAGCACTCATCGAAACTATATTCTCTGAAAACGGACATAATGACATTATCAGACGCCTGAGCAATTAGATCGTCAAACCGATCATGGCTCTTAGCAACACAAACCGACAACCAACAGCTCACTAACAATAAAATAAGTGTCCTCATTCGTATGGGGTTATAGTGGTAGCAAATGATGAGTTCCAAAAGGAGAGAAAACTATACAAATAAGAAGAAGAAGAAACACATAAGGGCAACATAAAGTTTTTGCAATAAAAAGCGCTCAGCACAAATTAAGAACGAGATGGAGTATCCAATTTCATAGATTGCGGATCAATTGATTGAGATCGAGTGGAAGTTGAAGGCTGAAGCACAGACTGTTGCTCCTGCTGCTGCTGTTGCTGTTGCTGTTGTTGTTGTTGTTGCTGTTGTTGTTGCTGTTGTTGCATTTGCTGCTGTTGCTGGTGGTACTCACGCTGTTTTTGCTTCCTCTTCTGTTTAGCTTCAAATTCATGCCATTCCCCTTGAACTGTCTTGAGAAAATTCAATGGTTGAGCAAGAGGCTCTTCTTCAAAATAGCTATGTTTCAAAGCATCGGATGCTGATATTCTTTGATCTGGGTTCATTTTGAGCATTTCCATGGCTAAGCTGAAGGAGCCTTCAGAGATTAGAATATGACCGAACTTTTCTCTGAATTTTGAAGTCGAGTTAAAGTCAGGGCGCAATAATTCAAACCATGGCAATTTGTCGGCATTTGGCCAATCTCTTTGTTTGATTGTACCCATTAATTCGAAGATTTTCCATAGCTGATCAATCTCATTGACACCCTGGAAAATTGCCTTTCTGGTGAACAGTTCAATGAAAATACACCCTATTCCCCAAATGTCAGCTTCACGTCCATAATTGGTTGAACCCAACAAGATGTCTGGCGGCCTATACCATAGAGTGATCACCCTGTTTGTATAGTTTGGTTGAAGGGTCAGGTTTTTCATTGGTCTGGCCAACCCAAAATCTGTTATTTTCAAGATCCCCTGGTTGTCAATCAAGATATTTGAGCCTTTGATGTCTCTGTGCATGACTCTTTTAGAGTGGATGTATTCAATTCCCTTCAAAATCTGTTTTATAATATTTTTCTTTTCACCGTCGTTTATAACTATATTTGACTGTTGTAGAATACCGCTGAGGTCATGGTTCATATATTGGAAGATCATGTAAACCTGATTCTTCTCTACCATCATTTCATAAAGTCCAGATATGTTTGGATGGTCAAATGATTGGAGAAGTGCAATTTCTCTATGTGATGTGATGGGGAAACCCTCCCTTTCAGACTCGAGCCTTAAACGCTTCAGAGCAACCAGTTCACCGGTGATTTTGTTTTTCGCCTTATAAACTTTACCGTACGTGCCCTCACCGACCTGCTGAATACGTTCATGTATTGGAGCCTGAGAGCTTATGTCGGTCATAAATTTGAATTTCAGAACAGGGACCGGCTCTAGCTGTTGCTGGTGCTTAGATGACAGCGATTCCATGATATCGTGGTCGTTATTATGGTAGTTTGTGTAACGGTTGTTGTAGTTAGGGCTCTTGGAGTAGGCCTGCCTCTGCTGTTGAGAATAGGGATTTTGCGAAGCGGGATAATGCTGTGGCACCTTCGAGCGAGGGCCTGTTGGAAGCGCCTTGTTGGGCCTTTTGGTACCGCCTGACATCACTAGTTACAAGACTGAAAAATAGTCTTTAGCTATATGTGAGGACTAGATATTTTTCTCTACTATGTGAGAGCTGTCAGTCTGGCAGCCGTTCGAACCCTGGTACTGGCAAAACTTATTACCGATATGCGAAAAAAAACAAAACCTGGAGACTGTTAAAAAATAATATTCTAGTGCTTTGAAAAGTTAGAGTCTGATGTTTTGAGCTGCAGTTCTAGAATTCAGGCTGTCAACGGTCCATTCTCCCAACTGCCCTCTTAGTTTCAGAAGAGTTGCGAGAACGCAAACAGAGCGAACACAAGCCGAGCCACGGTCGTTTGTCGAACACACCCCAAGACGCAGGGCGGCCCCACCGGGGACTCGTCTTCCTTGCCTGCAGCTGCAGCTCAACACCGAGAAGGAATGGACGGCAAAAGACCCAACCTGCATAATCGGAAAGGGACCTCCTGCAGATGAGGCTTTGGTGCTGAGCATCGGTAAGTCGTCACGTGCCGATGTTCTCTGTGAGTGGGCCCGTTTTTGGCTCCCCAAGAATGTAGCCCCGTTTGTCAAGCCACCAATTCGGAGGTTCATCGCTGTCTTGCGTAATTGTGTCACATTGAGGTCAGGGCGACGAGAAACAAGATTTGCCTGTAGATGCAAACAAATATGGAGTGGTAATCCATGTGGGTGTCCGTAGGCAGGTAGCAATGTACCCCGCTTGCACTCCCGCCCTGCTGGTCTCTCCCTGCGACTTGTCGTAGATAGAGCTCCTCTCCGAGACCCGAAATCGAAACTGACACAATTAAGGGGTCTGAGTTAGGTAATGCGGTAGCAAAGGGCGCCACCACCCTCAAAGACAGTAATTTCTCCGACCGCTTCCTTCCGAGCACTTTCCCGCGAGCCCGCGTGCCAAGGCGTTTCTGCCGATGTCTGCTGTCGGAAGCTTCAGCCTTGCCAAGTGGCTGAACGCCGTCGCTCCCCAACAACGTTATAGCGACTTCCTCCGGCCGACAGCAAACATCGCCGATATGCACGTCGCGCGACTGCACCCAAAAATTTGAATTTCTTCTTCGAGTTGCGCGTCTATTGTTTCATTTGCTATTGTGTGACATCAGAATTAATCCTGAATGCTGAGCCCCCCACCCCCTGTTAAGCACCGTCGGCTATATTCAATTAACGCACTAGCCAATTAGGGGTGCTGACTGGCATAGAGTTTCCATCTTGCAGTCTTCTTAACAGCTGGCTCACAAGACTACTCCTGTCTCCAGACCAGTCGCTGCGGGTCGGATTATAGTCTCGAATGATAAGCCTATCTGCAGACAGACGGCTAATTTTGGGGCCACTGCTCTATTATTATTTTTTTCCCTGGTTTAACAGGATAAGAAAATTTACGCAAGAGTCAGATCTCGGCATGAAAAAGGACAAAAAATTCTAGATTATGTCAATGTTACTTAAATGCCATTAAATCCACACAGTAACTTAAATTTGACAATGTAGTAGTCCGACCTTAGTAATTTCTTGGAACTTCATTGTTGAAGCCTGCCTTGTTTCTTATTCGTACCCCCAGACGCACCCACATACATGAATTACACTTCGGACAGGGCGAGACTCATAGCGTTTGCAATGCGAGATCCGTTTGCGGCCAAGTCCTTCTTTGTGGCCAACGCGTCCACCGGAAAAGTGTGTCGCACGAACTGCGACGTCCACAATTTGAACGTGAAGCAGTCAGAAGTGGTGTTCATTGACGATATGCAAACTGCATTAGCAGACGGCTTCAGTCCCTGCGAGTATTCCCTGCCGGAATATCTTTCGAACCCAGCAGACTTGCCACCGAGCGCGTCTCCGTTTGCCTCGATGGACCTAGAGCTGCTCATCCGGACTGTCAAAGACGTTAATGCGAGGATTAAGTTCATCCAGCCTCTGGATTTTGACTTGGACAGCCACTACTATTATACCCACGAGCTACAAGACGACCCACTGGAGCACACTGCCAAACACACCAGCGAACACCCTGTTTCGCCGAGCGCGTCTAAAAACGATCGAGAGCGCGTCAAATTGGTCGATATTGCATGCAGACACTTAGCCCTTGCTGCACTGGTCTCGCTTTGCGAAGTTGACATTTGCCTCGATGACGTCCCTGGTCGTTTGAGAAGGGGCTTCTTCACCTTCAACGAACTAGCGTGCAAAAGGAAAAGAGGTGGCGTGCTGGGCTTCAAAGAGTTGGCCCAAAAATGTGGCATGTCAGCATGGCACTTCCACAGAGTTTTCAAAGCGATTACTAATGTGACTCCGAAGGCTTACGGGGATAAGTGTTTCGACTACATCAGATCGCACGAAAGTGAGTTTATCAGTGGTTTTGCATCCAATGACTCCATCATCATATCGGCCAGAATTACAGGCATCAACGCAGAAACAGCACCACAACAATCACAGCAAACGCAGCAACAGAAACAAAAGTCTGCAAAACACCAGCCGTCACAAGTGCCACCACTACAGTACCCGCTGCAACCACAGCACTTCCAAAAGTCAAACGAATCCATAATTACCTCGTGCTCCTTGAGAAGACCGTCAGTGGGTTCAAATCCGACTTTCAATGCCACAGACGATCAGCTGCTGCTTTTGAGGAATAGCTTAATGGCAAACCCTAATGCCAGCGACTCAAGTTTTGGAATACAGAAACCATGGAAGACAAGACTCAAAACACAGCAATATACTGGTGAGTTGATGAGGAGAAATACCATAACCATCTCCGAAACCGACGACTCTCAATTTGAATCACTGCTGTCTGCCCAGCCCATGCGACTGACACAGTCTGCCAGATCAACGATGGAATCGTCCCCGCCACCACTGAAATCGCCTCTAGACTCTTTTGACACTGCGTTCTCAGTGCCTCTTTTCAACGAAAACTACCAGTTTAACTCTGGTACCTTTTCCTATGACGCCCACACAGGAATGAACAGCGTTCAGGTGCTGGATGAGAACTTTCTTTTTACCCAGCTGAGGAAACAGAAAGACCTAAACGATAGATTCTATCAGCATTCGCAAGAATTGTTGAATGGATACCCAGATGAGTCTGAGGATCCCATGGAAGAATCTTTGATCGACTGGTCAAGCTTCAATGAGCCAATAGAGTAACCAATACTATGTCGTTAGTGCCACCACCCATTTTTATTCCCCGTTACACTGCTTATTTATACAATTTTTACCAAATATGTAACCTTAATTGCTGAGCTTTTTTTTCCTCCCAGTATAATGTGACAAATTTTTTTTTTATATTTTTTTTGTGTTTCTTTTTGCTTAGAGATTATAGTTGAATCAAACCAGACGCGTTATAGACACAATGGAGGACACAACAGCCGTTGTGCCCAACAAGACAACAAAGATTAAGGGGTCAATTGACCATCTGGCTATTTCCGAGTCGCTCGGGTACCAAATCCACCGTAAGGTTAAGAAAAACAAGTGGTCGGCCGAGGAGGATGATTTGCTGAAAAGACTCATATTCGATCAGTTTGTATCAATCAACCATCTAAGCAAATATTCCAACGAAAAAATTGACCCAGATGTGATAGACTGGAGCGCAATTCAGGATAAAATGGGTAACAGGAAAGCGAAAGAGTGCAAAAAAAGATGGATGGGGTCTGTGGACCCCCATCTAAGGAAAGGTAAATGGACTCCGGAGGAGGACCAGCTGCTAGTTCAGGCTTACAAAAAGTACGGGGCCTCGTGGCAGAAAATTGCTCTAGAAATCGAGGGTAGAAATGACGACCAGTGCTCCAAAAGATACACAGAAGTTTTGCACAGTGACACCAGCGAGAGATTGAAAAAATGGTCAATGGACGAAGATAAAACATTAATCGATGGTGTCAAAACTTACGGTACCAAGTGGAGAACAATCGCAACTTCCTTACCGGGCAGACCAAGTTTGACATGCAGAAACAGATGGAGAAAAATTATGACTGATATTGGCAGAGGTGTTGCAAGTGATGAAATCAAAAAAGCCGTGGGTGTTTTAGACGAACAAGGACGACCTTTGATTCTTTTTCAAAGATCACAATCTAACAATGAGATTGCTGCTACAAAACGAAAGGCGCAATCACCGTTGGAAAACGGCGAAATATTGAAAAAGAACAAATTAGACGATCTGAGATCTTCCTCGTCAAACTCTCCAAAAGTTTTCAGCCCACCAATTTCCACCGTTAGATATGGTACACCTTCTCATAATTTAACAGAGTGGAAATATTCTTTGGTTGATCCTTCAACTAGTGAAGATATTTCTCAGTTTTCAGGTTCGATAAGCACAAATGAAATCGCACAAAAATTGGTCGAACTAGCTAAGTTTAATGGTGTTAATATAACCGTTCATCAACATATTCACCACCATTACTCATCCTCAGGCTCTCCTCAGCCCCATGAACCTCAAGCGAGTGCTCACAGATTTTCTCATTTCAATTACTTACCTCCACTAACTGAAGTGCCCAAATTGACATCATCTTCATCACCTGATAACACTGTTGATTCGAATAACTCCAATAAGGATCCAAGTTTATTGAAGCTTTTGAATAAAAATACCAATACACCACCACCACAACAGCCATCCAATAATAATACCACTAATAAACATAATGACAATAATAATGAAACTAATAAATATAGAACCAATATCGAATTCTCCAGAAGACAACAATTTTTTGCCTCTACGAATATCGTTAATAATGGGCGCAATAATACCTCTAACAACGCCACTGGGTCGATGTCTCCTTCAACTTTACACAATTTAATTAGATCTAAATCCCCAACACCTGCTGATTTAGATAAACCAAAAACAGGTAATTACCTAACAGAGGATTTAGAAGAAGAATTGGATTTTTGGGAAGCAATGAGATCTATCACTCAACCCAAAATTTCAAATACAAAGCCTGTTTCACAGCATCACCCATTGCATTATACACAGCCATCAACATTCAAATCTCAATCACCTTATCAAACCTCTGACACTTTTGGTGTTTCCAGATTCCCCAATATGGCTTCACCAAGTGTGCCAAGTACCCCACAGGGTGAGTACAAGAGAACCGTACCATCGGTCAATAACATCACCAATAAAGTGAATGAAAATGCTCATAACTTTGGTGGTATTTATGCCAATGGTGATGACGAAGATGAGGATGAAGAAGAAGATATGGACATTGCCAACCAATATGGTATGTACTATTCTGTTTTACAAGGTCAACAACAGGTTAACCAAAACCAACAGCAGAGCCACGCCAACTCTTTGGCAAATAGTGGTTATTTGATGCCATTTAACCCGTCCTAAACATAAAAGTATAATTAGTTTTCATGTATAATCTGTAATATAAAATAATAAAGGAATGATAATGAATCCGAATAGAAGAGGTAGAAAAGAGATATAATCCTGTATAAACAGACAACGAAGATGGCCTTACAATTTCTTGAAATAATCAGATTTGACGGCCATACCAGAAGCTTCCGCATAAACATAATCACCAAAGTCTAAGTACTTCTGCACGTACCTTTCAACTTCTGCTTGGCCCATCATGCCTAGATTTGGCGTATACCCCGTAGTTTTCTTAATACCCCCAAGCAAACCAGCCAAAAGGGTAGCATCAATTGCAAAATGAATAGTTCTAGAAATAAGCTTTACAAGAAGAAAACGTTAGTATAACTGCACTGGAATGTCTGGATCTGGGAAACACATACTCCTGCCATTGGGTATCTTTGATGAAATGTAAAAATGGGAGAGACAGACGTACGTCAATTTTTTTATCTTATATCAAACGATCTAGAAAAGGCTGCACAACTGATTACGTAAGCAAAAACGCTCAGCACCAAATAATGAAAAGACTTAAAGCCATATAAAGATACAAACAGAACCCCCTAGAAGGAAGCAAGAATAGAAAAAAGATGGTTGTTACTACATTGAATACTCCTCTGAAAAAAATTGGCATTTGGATTTGCTTGCCAGTTGCTGGCAGGTATTGTTCAATGAAGCAGGACCACATGCGATGATCCATTTGTTACTATAATCGATTGTCAAGTTTAGATGGGGGGTAACTAAGTGCTCTAGATTTGGTCTGGACCCAACAGAGACTGCATTAACGCTGGAGACAGGGTCTTTAAATGGATTGGCAAGGGTATCCAATTCGATACCATCGTCATTGTTGTTCAAGTTGATTTCATCAGACTCAGTGTTGGTAACGAAAACTTCTAGGCCAACAATGCCCAACTCCTTCAAAATATACAAATCATCTTCTCTTCTTGTGATCCAGATGAACTTGACATGAAGCTCATCGGTAGGATTTGCTTTCAACTTGTGCGTGAAAAACTCATAAAGAGATAGCCCAAATGATACACCCGAGCCACCACAAATAATGGTGACGTTTTCCGCAGTATCAAAGAAATTCTTCGATAGCGAAGATTTGAAGTAAGGCTGCATGGAATACGTTTCAAATGGTTCAATTTGGAACCTGGTACTCTTCACGACCAAGCTTGCCAAATTGTCTCTACTTCTCGTGGATGCAATAGTGTAAGGGTGTGTTGGAAACACCAAAAAGCCAGGAGACCATTTGCTGCATCCAATTCTCAAGTGACTACCAGGTAAATAATCCTCTGGTATAATTTGTTTTGGGAATTTGATGATTTTCAAATTGGAGTTTGGGTTTTCAATGATTTCGTTAAATGTTATGTCCTTGGCTTGCAAATATTTTAGTGTGTAATGAACAATTAGCAAGATCAAATTAATAACAGAGATAGCTCCGACACCTGGTCTTGCATGCCACGTGATCAACACAATGAAACTAATCATGAAAAGCGTATGGAGCACATAGAAGAGCTTGTAAACAAAGTTTCTCACTGGCTTCCAAAACCCAAAGATGATGCAGCTGAAAATGAATGCCACCACACCGAAGATGTTGTAGAACGAGACAATTTTTTGGAGGGTGCCTGCATGAGCATAAAATATGCAAAACCCAATGGAGTGAATAATACCTAAAATAACAATGAGCCTCGAGGTCCATTTGTGTAGGAATATCGTGTTGATGTAATTGTCTAGCGGGATATAAGCCGGTCTAGCCGCCAAGATGATGTCCAACGGAACCAAGGCATACGAAATTCGGCCTAAACGTCTGATATGTGTGATGAAATGTTCGTAATGTGGATCCAGGAAAAACATCACCACCACCGCTGCACACAGAGCTCCCAACGTCAGCCCATTGAGCGCCTTAACCACCCCTGCCTTGGAGGTTGAACGCCCCGTTTTGGCCCACGAACGTTCGTAGATGCCCAGAGACAACGCGCGCAAAGCTAGCAGCACCACCGAAAAGACCAGTACCTCATAACCAAACTTCACGTTGGCATGGTGGAGCGCACCGTGCCTTTTGAGCAGCGTTCCAACGTCAATTGTCATTATCGATAACCTTACTGGTAGATGAAAAACGTTTAGAGGATTTCCTCTTTAGGAAAAAACGCTCAGGGTTCTAACAGCGGCTAGAATGATCTTTCACCTTGCACCAAAATATTCATATAGAACGGAGACGTAAACGTTCCTTTACTTCTCCTAAATTTTTTTCGTTCAGTACTATCGATGCTTCTAAATGCGACATTTTAGATGGTGTCAAAATCCAGGAACACAACTGCCCGAAAAACATATGGATCATATCTGTTTCAACAGAATGGACAGTGTTTAGTAGAAGTTGTCTTGAAAGTATCGTAGCATGGGATCACTCTTTTGATTCTTGTACTTAATACCATTTTTAGATTTTGATTACAGACCTCCAGAGAATAACTGCAGATAGAAAACCTACCGGTGGCTTCTAAAGAAAGGTTGTTGAACATACTCAAATTACAAGTACGGGAGTAGACACTGTTACTAGAAATACTGAGCTTACATCACCAGCAGTGATTACGAGAATGTTATTGCTGGTCTGGGAATTCCTGCCAGCAGAACGAGCGCTCCCTAAATGCAGACTATGCTCTACTCTCCAAAGTGAACGTTTTTTAGGTGTTTAGGAATGGACCGCAAACATTGAATGTAAAGGTTGTATCGCTTTAAGTCTATAATTGTGCATTTATATATAAGTAGAGAAAAAAAGCTAACTACTCTTCTGCGTTTGGGTTAGAATTAGGTGCAGAATCCAATGAATCACCCTGGTTTAAATCAACTGTTTCTAATTCTCCTGATCTTAACCTTCTAGAGGAAACACCTGATGGGAAAATACCCCCAGATGGAGGAGGTCCGTTGATCCGATCTCGGTTGATAGCTCTCAGAATTCTGATTCCCGCAACTGGTGGGCGATTAGTTTCATCAACATTTGGCCCATTAGTGCGTAAACCAGCATTTCTATCTATGGTTAGATCTAAGACAGTAGGTTCTTGCTGTTGAGTTATAGGTTCTTCAGGTGGCGTGGATCCTCTAAGTCTATCACTGAAAGAATTGAAAAATTCTCTCAAAACCCCAGCAATAGCCGATATACCAGCGGGATCATTCATATCTTCACCATCATCCTCGTCACCATCTTCTTCATCACCAATTCTATCATTGTTATTCTCACCTCTCTGGTTACTTTCGTTGATGTTACCATTAGCATCAATGTTATTGTCTCCTGTTCCAGTATTAGTCCTATTGTCATTACTGGTATCATGGACAATTATTGGCGAAGGATCTCTACCAGTCATGGCATCCAGCAACACTTGAGCGGCAAGATTGCCGATGGCATTTCGGGCATCTTCACCCACTATCCGACGGGAAAGATCAATAGGAATCGCTTGGTTAGTTTGTTGTTGAGGTTGCGGCTGCGTAGGCTGCTGCTGTGTTTGAGCTTGCTGCGTCTGTTCGGATGTTTCATCAGGTACAATGATTGTTAGATTACGACGATCGAAGTCGTCAATTAACGATCTGGCGGTATTGATAACCGTTGACAAATTTGGTAAGGTGACCGTAGTTTGATTAGCCACACCGCTGTTACCAATTGTAGGTAGTCTCGACCTACATAGAGGACACGAATTATTCGCCTTGAACCATTCAGCTAAACACGATTGGCCAAATATGTGACCACAGGTCAGTTCAACAGGATAATGGTGGTAAACAGTTGGGTCAATGGTTTCGGGGCTTCTCTTAGGCGCATTATTAGATGGTTCAGCATTGTTAACACCAGTGGCTGGTTCTGTCTGTGCAGTGGCTGTTGTAGCTGTTGCAGCTGTTGTAGCTGTTGTAGCGGTTGTCGTTGCCGACTGATCATTATTTTTAGACTTTTTAGCACTATGCTCAGCAGAGGTATTATTGTTATCGTTATCATCTTCATCATTGTTATCAGCACCGTCGTCTTCTTCGCCATCGCCTCTTTTTCTCTTTTTGGAGCCCTCCGTATCATTTGAATCTTTACCATCATCCTCAAACTTATCGTAGCAAATAGCACATTCGAGTTCAGTGTCCTTTAGGTCTCTGAGATGTCTAATTTTCAAGTCGTCAAAGGTGTTCCTTGAAACACCCCAAGTCTTCTTCAGAATCGACCTGATGGTACGCAATGCAATGGAAGTAGCCAGTCGCACCAACGTGTCGATGTTACTCTGGCTGCTTTCCTGGAAAACAGGAATATTTAAAATCAACAAGCCTGTATTTGGGACATTTGATGAACGGCCGTTGATGTCTCTCTGGGAACCGTAGATGTAGTTGACAGTGAGAATGATGTTGCGGGGTTCGATGGAGTCCGATGACGTAGAGCTTGCTGAGGAAACCGACCTACTTGGGTTGCCGTTAGCCTGAGAGGTAGTGGCCGGAGAAGCTTCCGTGGAGTTCTGTGGCAGTGCAGATGCGATCGTGTCGATCAACCGACGTACAGGGATGGAAGCAACATGCTGACGGGCTGTCGTACCACTGGTGGGCTGTGAAGGGTCGTTGTAGATTCCCTCACGAGAGACATCAAAGGCAGGGTAATCGAGGCCTCTTATTCCCGTTTGCCTCGTCATTGGACGCGACTGCGGCTGCTCAGCGGTGGCGGTAGCCGCCGCTGGGACCGCTGCTGCGGGAGAGGCCGGCCCAAAGGAGCTGAGGAACTGCTGCAGCGTGAAAACGCGCTGGTTATCCTGGTCCTGCGGCAGCAGGTCGCCTACCTCAATTGTGATCATTTGGGGCTGTTCGTGAGAGCCTGGGCGAGTAATAAGCACCGGCCGGAGACGAAAGTGGCCGCTACTTGTGCGCTCAATACCGGCGTTCTGCAAGCGCTCCTCGAAGCGGCCGGAGTCGGCCGCCGTGTCTGAGCTTGACATTTGGTGAGAAAGAAGAAACTGATTAATCAGATTGCAGAGATCAACCATTTTTTTCGTTGCTTGCGCATGAGATCACCAAATGGAAAATGCAATTTAGCCAAAAATAGGGAATAAAGAGCTGAGATAGGCAAACAAACACCTAAAACCTAAAGTGACGTCAGAGCGGTTCATGCGGTGTTTTTTTTGGTAAAAATACCCCCAGAATGGGCCAGTTAATTATTTATTCCTTCAAAAGCGCTTCTTTCGCGGTTTGAAAAATACACCATACACTGCACACGCTTTAGAAATCGCCTAGCAGCTAGAAACCATAAAAAAATACAGGTGGTGCCCATTTAATTAATATTTTAACCTTTGATCTATCTTTGTCTTGGCACATTGTGAAAAACTGACGGGTTCTTCCTTAGTAGTTAAAGCTACTACCCGAGGATTGCGCTTCTGCGATGGAGAACGCTGGCCTTCTCAAGGTGGAGGAGTTTGACCGTTTGATGCAAGGTGTCGCGCATAGAGAAACCCCAGAAACGAACACGCTTGACCCGTTTGGGTCGCCCAGGGCCCTCAGAAGTGTGATACTCAAGTATCTCGATACAATTATAGTGTACAAACAATCGTACAGGCCCGCAAAGGACATGCTCTCCCTTGAGGATGTGCATAGTGTCATTGGAGTACTTGAACGAAACGAAGATTCCATCGATCTTTCCGAACCGTGCTGGCCAGAGCGTCTAGGAGTAAACTGTTACAAGTTCTTGGAATTCGTTAACTACATCTACTATGCTGAACAAAAGTCATACAATTACTTCAACGTTGAGGTCTACGAGTACTGTGTCCATAACATCTGGTTTAACTTTGTCAACCTGTGCCACATAAAAAATATCCAGCAATGGTTCGAGAACATTGATTTAACAGCATTCAAACTAGCCGAATACTTCTCAGCAACAAAAGTTGCGCAAGTGCGGTTTGACACTACACTTTTTAAAAATCAGTTGATGGCTTTAGAAGAAGGCTCTCTGCCAAGTGAAGTTTTGTTTGCTACACCTGATTCTTTCAAACATGAGCTCATTAAATTTCTCAAAGTTTTGTCCAAAAAGAACGCTAAACCGACAGTCTCTGACAGCATTAGTTCAAAGGAAGCGTGCGAATTAATCAAGATATTGAGTTTTAAACGTTTTATCAATCTTACCGGCGACGAATGGCAAAACGCTGATAAATGTCTTGTTATCAAATTGTTGGATATTTCAACCGTGGTGTACAAATTGCAGCAAAATATGAGTGATAAACAAAAGTTCAACTATTATTTGGATTTTATTCGAGGTAAGAATAATTTTAACTATGACTTACTTGCGTACATCAGAGGCATTGATTCCTGGTTTGTTAGCGTCGATTTCAGCGACATTTCTTGGGCCCATGAATTTTCCAAAAATAAGCTTGGGAGAATAATGATAGATACTGAATATTTCAAAAGTGAGAAATCTTTAGCCCAGAGCACATTTGATAGCTGGAGATTGAGCAAAACGAAGCATACAGATCAGCCTGATTCTGCGGAAGTACCACCATTAGATCAGCAATTCAGCGATCGAAGTTGTCCCTCATGTGATTCAGCCTCTGCTTCAACAAAAAGGCCATCTAGCAAAACACTTGACTCTGATACCACTATAACCACAGATAAACTCAACGTTGATAACGATTCAAATAGTACCGATGACGAAACTGAGGAGGAGCTAGAAACAGACACAGTAGAGCATTTGAATCATAGCTCACTGATTGACGAAGAACGATTAATCGCCGATAGGGATATGTTGGCTTCAATGTTCCCTAATATACCGGGTATACATATTGCATTAATTCTTGAAAATTCCAAAGGTGAAATGGCCGAAGCTTCTGATATGTGTTTGAGCTATGAATTTCTGAAACTCGATTTGGAGAAACAAGCATTATCCAAGAAGTTTGGGCTCGTTGAGAAAAAGAAGGAAGTTCTTCTTGAAAAGAAATCCAAGAAGCAAGATGTAGCAGAAAGTGCTGCAATGGAAGAAGATGTAAGAACCACTGCAAATAGGCTGGAGAAAGCCGATAAAGTTTATGAAATGCTAAGTTTAGATTCAGATCACCAAGACAAAGTTCTCTTTTTCTTGAAAAGAAACAAAAATCAGATTTACAACACCATTCTTGACATTTTGATCAATTGGAGAAAGGACAAGGGTGTTGAAGACCAAGGCAATAGAAAATTGCATGAAACTTTGTTACCCAATACATCAAACACTGGCGTCACATATGCACAATCATTGATGAGCGATCTATCTAAAAATATCAAGATCGAAAAGTTAGATTTAGTCAGGGAGTACATGAACAATTCTGATTGGAAAATTTTGGCTGAATATATTAAGAGCAACCCACAATCAAAGTTGCCGTCCAACTTTTACATTAATGCGCTTGTCTGGTTTAACTTTGACGTGGTGAATGTATTGTGTCTAGCCAACTCATTGGCCGATGAAGTTAAGAACAAAGGCAGAGGTGTTAAAATAACCAGAAATGAAACGTTCAAATTTGTTGTGGATAATCAAAATGCTGCCAATTCCAGTCCTATCTTTAGCGATGAAGAATTTGAATTCCAGGTTCCCGACAAACGGGCAAGAAGGCAGAAGATGCAAGCATTGCAGTCTTCCATCCAGAACACGCGAGCGCAGATTTCTTATGAATCGAACAAGATGGTCAAAGGCCATTACTTTTCTCAACTTTCCAAACTGAAGAGCGAGGCTAGAGAGCTGAGAGAACATGACCAGGACGAGCTGTACAACCGCATGCGGAGAGTTGCAGAAACCGATAGCCGGATTGATTTACATTCATTCACCGTCAAAACTGCCATGGACCTTCTGGATGACGTTCTGCCAATGTGGTGGGAAGACGAGCTCTCCCAAAGACAACTGAGCGGTGGATCTGGCAAAAAAGCGCAGCATTTGCCACCTTTTGAAATCATCACCGGAAAAGGCATCCACAGCTCCAACGGCCCCGTTCTCCAGAAAGCAGCGAGCAGATACCTCAAGGACGGTAACTGGATTTTCAACGACAACAGCGGGTCTTTTGTGGTTCTCGGTAAACGCAGGTAGTTGCTGAGCACACCTTTACTAACTATTAAATGTACTTTTATAGGGTGGGGATATTTTATACATAGTTATATATACAGGAGATGAATTATGCTTATTTCTTCTTCTTTTCCTTTCTGGCAAGATTACCACCAAGCTTCTCTTCGGTGTAGTTGGCGGAGAGCAAGTCCAGGAAGTCGTCTGTTTCGGCCTCCTCCTTCTTCTTGGCAATACCGGTCTTCATTCTCTCTCTCTTCTCGGCTTCCTCCTTCTTCTTCTCCTCTTCGACCTCTCTGGCGGACTTACCAGACTGCTCGAAGGCCGCAAACTTGTTCTTGAACTTGTTCAACTTGCCCTTGGACTCGGCGTCGAGCATAGACACGTCTGGCTTCGACGCGTTCCAGAGCGGGGTGTTTCTCTGATCCATGATCATTCTGATCTCGTCCTTAGGGTACTGGGACCTCCTCTTGAGCACAGACCCGTCGGAAAGCTCGACATAGGTGTTGAACTTGTGGTAGATGGCCGGTCTGGCCTTCCCGATCGCAATTTTCTTCTGCGGTCTGGTAGGCAACGCAGCCTGGATCTGCACACGCCCGGCATAGCCTCTCTGGGCACAAAGCACACGCCTGGAGAACATCGTCAAGATTGAGAAACGAACTTCTTCTTGTTGAAAAGTTCAAATTTTTCATAAAAAATGTCTCTTGGAATCAGACTGCTTACGTAATGGCCCTTTTGCTCAGATAACAAACAATTTTTGCCCTTGATCTATGACGCGTGTCTCTTTCTTTTGCGTTTGAGTGGCACAAGATGGGGCTTCTGATGTTCGTGTGGACGTTTGCGCTGGGAGCAGCCAGTATGCTCTTTGCGCTTGGATATGCGCTGTTTCTGATATCCAAGCCGACCCCGATGGACCCGAAAAGACGCGCCGTTATCGAGACAGATACGGAGAAGAAAGATAGCATCAGGAGAGGAGAGCCTGAGGGTTACAGAGACTTGAAAGGCGCCGAGTTCTTCGAAAAGGACACAATTGGGATTAAGGCGGTGTACTCTGGCTGGATCACGGTCACCAATGAGTTCTACAAGTTCCCGCAGCTCGAGAGCTTGGAATCTCCTCCCAAGCCAGTTAACGAGGAAACAACCATCTCGGGGGTCACGTCGATATTCAAGGGCCGCAAGAACAACACCAAGACCAAAACCGATGAGGAGGAGGATCCCGCGTTGAAAACTTCGAACCAATTGAAGGCCATCAGGAGAAGACACAGATTTTATTGCGTTCTCAAGCACGGTAACTTGTTTCTGTACTCAGACGAATCTAAAAGCAAAACAAAAGCGGTCATTGTTCTCTCAAGATTTTTAGTTTCGGTTTGGCCTAGAGATTTGAAGGAAAATCAGCTATTCACTAAGAGAAGTGCCATCTGTTTGATTAATAAGGAAGGATTGTCTCCTTTGGATCTCGAGGCTTTGCTCTCAAACTCAGATGAAACAACCGTCTTACCGGATGGGTCACACTTTTTGTACAGTGACACACATTATGAAAAGGAAAATCTATATTTGACGCTACTAACTGCGATGAAGAGACAAGACTCTAAACCCAATGGCACAATGGACGATATTTTCGATCCAACTTTAATCGCCAAAACTCTACATTTCAAAACTGCTGATATGAATGAATTAATCCAAACTTTGAACTCTACAGAAGGCCAATTGACCACCAAATGGCTGAATGCCATTATTGGTAGGCTTTTTTTAGCAGTTAATGACACACCAGAGTTCGAAGAGGCGTGCATCAATTTCATTGACATTAGGTTGAAAAAGATTAGAATGCCTGGTTTTCTTGATGACTTACAAATACAGAGAATCAAAGTAGGTCGCTCAGCACCGTTTTTCACCAATCCTAGATTAAAAGCAATGTCGCCTGAGGGTGACCTGGATGTTATTTTCAATTTCTTGTACCAGGGTGGATTTGTAGTTGAAATTGCAACTAAAATTTTCCTTAATTTAACCGGTTTCAAACAACGTGAATTTGATGTCATTTTAAAAGTTACTCTCAAGAAAATCAAGGGTGACATTCTATTAAGGTTAAAACCACAGCCTTCTAATAGAATATGGTATGCTTTTACAGAAACTCCCGAAATGGATTTGGAAATTGAACCGGTGTTCTCATCCAGAGCTCTAAATTATGCTATTGTCACCAACATGATCCAAAAACAATTTAGAGAAGCTCTAAATCAATCATTAGTTATGCCTTTCATGGACAACATTGCGTTTTATGACACTTCTGATGAATTATTCCGTGCGGGGATCTGGGATAAAAAATTTAGACAAAGTTTAGGAACATTAGACACTGAAATAAGGGATATGGAGAGCGATATACCCCCTTCTCTTCCACCAATCAAAACAGAGATATTTTTGTCAACTGATTCAGCTAGTATCAATACTACCGATGGTGTTGATAACTTCAATTCTGTCAGAAGCTCCAAATCAATGAAGATGTCATCATCGATGGGTCAGCAATCCGCTGAGGATATAGAGATAAATATAAAAAGATCAGCATCAGTAAATGATGACTTAGATAACGAGACTTTGAATTCAGCCTCAAGTGATTCAAAACTTAAGCAAAAGGTTTCAAATTCGTACTCAATGTTGAAACAATGGTATAGCAAAAAGTCAAATTTGAATAATTCAAGTGAGTCAGATTTGATGAATGGTATTCAGGAAAGTGCACATACAGAATTCAAAGATAATAATTATGGGTCTCAAAATTCAAGACAAGATCAATTATTCAATCCGTTAAAAGAAGCAAAGACAGAGTCGCTAAAAAAAAATCCTTCCACTTATACCCCACCTGAAATGATTTCCAACAGACGAAGCAAAACTTCCAGAGCAAGCGCTGGTAGTGCTAGTTTATCCGCAGTTATTGATTCGATTAACAATTCTGATCATAAAAAATCTCCTGAGCGGATGATTTCACCAACTTCTCCAGAACAACCTTCTTCCCCTCAAATGTTCGTCAGGGGAAGCCAAACTGAGTCATTATCGACCCCTCCTAGAAAAAGACATCCTTCCGGTTCTTTTAATATTTACACAGCCAGTGCAGACCAAGGTGGGATTTTAGCCTTAGGAGAAGAGGAATCTCCTGCTATAGATATGCCGATCAAGCACTCATCTGATTCTTTACAGGCAATTGTGAATAACAGTCATGAACTAGGAAAAATTCCAACTACAATAGAAGAGAATAGGGAGTCAGATAAGGTCTCTCTCAACAGCAGTAACCATCTCAGGAGAAAACCACCTCCACAATTACCACCAAGAGACAATGTGATTTTTTAAATAGAATTAAGCGTTAGATTATATATGGATTCAATTTCGTAAAAATAGTTATGCAAGAGGTGACCAACCGATGTACATTTCAGACAAATGTAAATCACTTGTTGCAGATTGAATAAGTAAATCAACATGTAAATTAACACTAATAGATAACCCTGATGTATTCATATGCATCGTCCAAGAGTCATCAGGGGTTAAAATGCCCTTGATTTTGTTTCTCAACCTCGTATAAACCTTATCTTTGGCACGAGAAAGGTTGCTTGACAACTTAGACCAATCCTCAAGAGGCTCATAAACGAAAGATTCCAAAAGATTCATTAGCAAGTTTTCATTTTCTCTCATCTTAGACAAAGTTAGTTCCGCAACCTTTCTAAATTTACCTTCGTACTTCAATACACCCAAGCCATCGATTAGATTTTGAGTCAATCTGAATGGAACAATCTCTGGGAATTTCAAAGTCTTTCCCTTTTCAAAGATACAATCAAAATCGATATGAATAACATTACCAGTCGTTTCACTGATCATAACATTGTCCAAATGTCTATCTCCGATACCAACCAAATACCCAACAATTGACATAACAGACAACGAAGATGAATAATTGGTCCTAAAGTCGTACCACTGAGAAACATTGGGGGAAATTTCGGTCATCCAAGTACTTAGCTTCGGAGGAAGTTTTTTAGAGTAAGATTGAAATAATGCAACTTTGCTTTTCTCATCTTTGCAAGAACTAAAATCCTCTTTAAAAGCTTTCGTAACTTTATCTAATCTAGGGCACATCTTAAGTAATACAGAACGCAAGGTTTTATAATTGAAAACCCATTCAATAATACCCATCTTCTCATTCAACGGAGTGGCTGCATATCCTCCAATTTGCATTCCACGTTTTTCAGCCTCGTGATCTTTTCTTAGAACACTATTCATAACATTTGCAAATTCCATCACTTTACGATCTTTTCTCAAATCATCGTGCTTCTTTAGTAATAAACCATACTTACGTCCATTGTTCCCAATCAAGCTTATTTTTTTAGGATGTTGCAACGAGTTAAATATCGTAACTTTTCTGTCAAACTTGGCGAAGGAAACAAAATCAAATGATCCGTTTAATTTATAAAGTTGATCAAAATTGTATTTGATCGGCAAAGCTAAGTATGGGCAATTGGATGTTGGATCAAACTTATAGTCATTGAATAGATCACCAGTGGTCGTTCCCTTTTTAGGCTCAGCCAGACAACAACTAGCCAATTTACCAATCATAGAGTACGCTTCCCTAATAATTTTGGCGAATGATTCGGAATTTGAATTTTTGAATCCAACACATTGATTTGTTGTAACAAGAGACAATTCTTTCATAATGTCTTGTGCAATTCGATGAGCAATTCTTTGTTTTTCGTTCTGCACAGATTTTTCCAAACTGAAGACACTGTAAAGAAGGACAGATGGATACAGTCTACTCAGGCGAACAATAATCCGCTGAATATTTTTGACACACGCTGCAGATGGATGGGTAATTCTGGACATGATTTGAGTCAATATAATGTACCATTTAACGTTAATATCACTTTTTTCAATGGAAAGTCTGATAATTTCATTTAACTTATCATGATAGGAAACCTTGGAACTATTCTTATCAGCTGATTTCAAGTCATAATTGGAGTAAAAGTCCAACCACGTAGTGATTGCTTTGGGAAAAATCTCATAAATGTAATCCTTTGTTGGTTCTGCCAATCCAATTGACATAAGATAGGTTCTAACTACAATTAATTCAAGTTCGCCGGTACCTTCTTCCATTTTTTGGGCATCCAAGAGTTTATTCAAATAGTTACCATATTGATAATAAACGTCACTCTCTTTGTTGAAATTTTGGTCTTGAGTCAATTTCATGTATTCTCTACGAATTTCTTCACTAACACCTTCGGATGATTCTACGAGCCACTTGAGGTACGTCAACTGAAAACCCAAATAATTAGGGTTTGAACTGTTGATGGATTCAATTACCTTGGATAATCTTTTTAAGGCGGTTTGATAATCTCCCTGAGACCATAAAAGCTGAGAGAACTCGACACTTATCAATAACGAAAATTCTTTCCCGGTCATTTTATCACTCGCCTGATCATTTAAAATCAAAGCCTTTGTTAGCAATTTACTTGCTTGAGCCAGTCTCCTATTTTCTCTCAAAATTCTTGAACCGCCAATCAAAGAGTTTTGGTAAACATCTTGAAACTCTTTAACAGGATGTAATTTGTAAACTGCAGCTCTCAAAGAATGTATTTTCCAAATACATTTAAACTCATTCACGCTGTTATTTTGTCTAAACCGAAGTGTTCCTATGGTGTTATCACTTTTTTCTTTAGATGATGCAATCAATTTGAAATCATGTAACCCGTGCAGTAGTGATGTATAGTTGTATAGGTCATGATTTTTTGATACATTCAAAATCTGTAAACCAAGAGATTGAACAGCTTTGTCAATATATACAAAAGTTTCATTCAAATCAGATTTGTGAAATTGAATTAGTGCCCTTGCAATTTGGTAAAAGATAGATAAGTCTGAACCAGGCGTTGTTATCAAATTGAAGTTTTCGCTTATTGATGCCCACTTTTCGAGTTCGTTGATATCACCTGAGAAGATAGACGCCTGTAAGCCATATAAAGACCAATCAGCATCAAACACAGTTTCATAATTAGAATTTTGCTCAAAATTTTTCATATTTAATAACAACTGATCGTACTCACAATTTCTCTCGAGACCATCTAGTAACTCCACAACAGATTTGCTGTAGCGAGACTGATTTCTGTTATCATTAAAGTCAAATTGTGCAATGGCTGTCAAAGACTGATTCGATAACGATGGGTCTTCGTTATATTTAAATTTCAATAACATATCATTGAGGTTATTATCAGAAAATAATTTCAAAACCCCCTGAAGTTGATCAAAATCCTCAAGTTCAACATACATATCTTTCAACTCATTAGAAAACTCAGATTCAGGAATCTTTCCGGATTTGAAACCACTTTCGAGGTAAAAAACGGAGCCTTCGTAAGATCCACAATCAGCTGAGCGTTTGGCCAAAATATGAGGGTCAAATCTTTCTAAAAAATGTAGCACGTTGTTGATAGCTAATTCTTGATTCAATTTCTTCTTATAATTAACAGCTTTATTCGCCCATGCTCTCATAAACTGAATTAACTCAAGGATTGTTGTAATACACTTTTTCCATTCTTCTTTAATATACTCATAATAAATCTCAGTTTTATTTTGCTCTAAAATGGACATAATTTCATCATAAACTTTCAGCACAAAAGTTGATTTAGGGGATGATTGAGCGATAACTGCAAGAAAAATGTAAGGAAAGGCAAATTTTGCAACTGTCATATCTAAATGTGGTATATTGTTCAAAATATTACTGCCAGTTGCAGATAACAACCCAGTTTTAGTGAACAGGTCGTCTGCGTTATAGAAAACAAGTGAGCTGAATTTAGAAAACCATTCGTTAAAGACTTTAAACTCATTGTATATTGGGAAAGACAAATTCAGAATTCTTTTCTTTTTCCAGCTTGCCATCTCAGTCTTCAAGGAATACAATATATTTGCTGTCAAAGGTGTAATTTTTTCAGTTTTAGCGGTCAGTTCCAATACATCACACATTTGCATACAATCATGAATGGTACATGATAGTAATTTCTGTTGCTCTGGATTAATAGAAGTGATGAGTAATTTTACCAACACATTTTGAACAAAGTAGATCCTCAAGTTATTTAAGGCTATCTCATGCTCTGAACCAGGCTCTGGCATTAATGTGGCAACTAGCATAAAGTTGTTAACGTTGTCAATTGTAGAATCAGCTTTGTGCTTACTCGTAACACCGTTGTTACCCATATCTATATTCCCAATTAGTGATAAAATATGAGCAGATTTTGAAATAATACGTGTTCGAGATTGAAGAATATATTCCATTTGGGGTGTTTGATCATCTCCATTGAAACCCAATAATCTTCCACTTGTAATATACTGAGATATATCTATCATTGTTTTTTTAAGCAATATCGAATTGTTGGATTTTGCTAGTTCAGAGTGAATATCCAGCTGATGAACCGACAACAACTTAATCAAAATATCCAAAATATGTTCCTTCACCCAATCGTTATCGCACTTTAATTTCTTTCTACAATTGTTGATTAAAACGTTTCTCTTAGCTACAGGAATATTGAGTTTTTTTAAAGCAGGAATGTGGTCTCTATTAGAATAATAAGTAGCTAACCAATATTTAATCTGGGTAGATTCATTTCTGGAACACCACTGGTGAATTTGGAATATGAGATTGGATGCTACACCTTGGTTATTGAGTGATAATGAATCCCATTTGATAAATAATTGACAGAGTATCGGATCAATGACATAAAGTTTAGAATTATCTGAGAACTTATCAAAAACATGTTCCCAACATAACATTGCCTCTTTTTGAAGCTCAGGATATTGAAGAGCCACCTGTAACCCGTTCATAATCTGATTTAAACAAGTTTCAAAACTGGGACAAATCTCTGATAAACAAACCAAAGCACGCATAGAGCACAGTTTAGTATAAAATGGCTGACTACCCTTCACATCACTAATAGTTGTAAAAATCAACTGTACAATTGTCAAAAGCCATCTATCATTCATATTATTAGCTGCCTCGGCTCTTGAGGCACCTTCGGGGCCGTAGTTCAAACAAACTGCAATTTCTCCGATTGCATTAAT
The DNA here is from genome assembly GCA_030579555.1 of Saturnispora silvae. Lineage (NCBI taxonomy): Eukaryota > Fungi > Ascomycota > Pichiomycetes > Pichiales > Pichiaceae > Saturnispora > Saturnispora silvae. The sequence continues at coordinate 409,238 of JAKTRE010000004.1, read as the reverse complement.
AATCTTTTTGATCCTATCAGTGTCCGCCTTAGAATAAAAAGACAAAATTCTGAAAATGAGCAAAGGTAACTGAGGTGAAATATTTTCCATTAAATCGCCAAAATCCATACTGGAATCAACAATTTCGTTAGCTGTTAGTAGTTTCATCAACTTAACTTTTGGATTTTTTGGGGAATAAACAAGTGAATGAGCTACAACTCCGATGATCTCTTGATTGATCAAATCACTAATTTTTTGGATTTTCGATTGATTCTTGTTCTTTTTTATTTTGCCTACCATAATATTGAGAGCAGCGTTTTTCATCTTATAAAACAATACGGGGACAGTGTGAGATGTTGTTTTTTCAATGAATAGCCATTCAGGCATTTCCAGGGCTATGCACAGATTCTTCAACAAACTAGGTTTTGTGGTAATATTTTCCATGATATTAATACTGACTGGGGCAATGAAGGGTTCAACAAGTTTCCAAGGTGTAATCCCTTTAGACTGTGAGATACGACGAATTTGAGCCATAGATAAGTTTACTCTGAATTCGTCCGTATCACTTAAAAAATCAATCAATCGTGTTAAAAGGTAATGATAATTACTATCAATAGATTTAGTGGATAATAATTCTCCAATCAAAACTAATAAGCCCTCAAATAAATATCCGTTTGTTTCATTGGGTACTGTTGATTTAATTAGGGAAATGATCTTTTTCAAATCATGTTCGTATTGAAGGTCATCGTTAAAAGCCAGTGTTAAAGGAATAACTGTGGTGATCAGTAACCTGACCTCTCTAAAAACGTTAGTGAAACAATTTTGAATGAATTTCCATAATACATCGTCTAATTGAGGGTTTCTAAAGTTAGTAAAAAATGTTTTCATCGTAGTAATTATGTTGATAGTCAAGTTACCATCAGAATCATCAAAATTCCCTACTTTAGCAACAAATTCATTGATAAAAAATTCGTAGATATCTTGCATTAGTTTGTTAGATTGAATTGGCGGCCTGCCTTTGAGATAAACAATGCTCACACGATCGTGGCACCTATCACAGTGAAGATTTGGTGAGTTCATGTGACCAGATAGATGGCAAGATAATTTGCTCATTGTGTTTAAAATTTTGAATCTGAATACCGGATCTTGTAGCTTGGTTGGGTTTGCCCAATATTCTAGATACTCTTCAACAGCCGTGGTGTAATTGAACTCATGGTATGAGTCCAAACTATTTTTTGATGAGAAAAACAACTGTTCATCAAGTTTCTCCTGCAACTTTGATGTGAATAGAACTTCGTATTTCCTATTGCAAGCATGAAGAATAGTCTTATCTATAACAGCCACTCCTTTCAGTTTTGAATCACAGATGAATAAATATGCTATGGTATGTTTCAAATCAATGTGTAGCTTTTTTTCTAGTAATGAAATGACATATTCTCTTTTATCTGCAGTCAACTTCAAATTTGTCCAAAGATAAGACAAATTGTTATGTCTCTGAAGCTTTATTGCAAGCTTTAACAAACACTGAGACAAAACAATGTGAGTTGATGGGAAAATGCTGAATAAGGACCAGTTAAGTAGCTCTTTGCATTTGGAAGTCAACAATTGTAACTGGGAAAATGTAGGAGTGTCGTTCCCGTAGTAAAAATCAACAGTAGATTGTAGTAGCTTAGCATACAGTTCATCGTAGATTTCAACAGTTTCAGGATCTTCCAAGCTGAATGATTCATTGACAACCACACTCTTCAGACAAAACCAGCATTGATTTATGTAGCTTTCCAGCGATAGTTTTGATGGCAGGTGAGAAAGAAAAATAGAAAAAGTCAAAGGATAAACCAAGATGGTTAATAGCCTGATGGAAATGGATAATTTAGAAATCTTTTGCGTATTTATCAATTCGAAATCCTCCATAGATTCATATTCGTTGATTTGAGAATTTGAGTTTGTAATTGATTGTAAGACACGCGTCAAAGCGGAATCCAGTCGCTTGAAAATGGTTTTTCGTTGCTGCGTAATGTATTTTTGAACTTTGAGATCACCAACTTGCGCATAGGCGGATATAATGGGTATAATGCATAAAGAAGCCTGATCCACAATTTCTAAAGGAAACTTCGTTCTGTCCAGGAAGGGTATAAGAGACTCTATAATCAGTACATGGAGGTTCGACTTCTCTATACACATCGGATGTTCCGTGTATAGTCGAGTGATCACCTGGAACACCTTTTGTAGCAACGCGATGTCCTTCTCATCGCGTTGCGCAACCATGTCTTTATTGGCGTAAACGGGTAGAATGTAGCTGACAAAAGACGTGCCCGACTGGAGAACCTGCTCCGCGGTGATCGCCGGATGTGCAAGCAACGTCTCAATAATGCTCTCCAACTGCTCCATCTGCACGAACTTGCACTGTAGAAAAGAAAGTGAGACTGACGCGTCAATTTTTAAATCTTATGCAAAGACGCAAATTGCTACATGATATATGGTTAAAGGTGCACACCTGCGCGGATCTGCACAGCGTTGCACATGTGTATATAAAAGATGATATATGTCTAGTTTTTAGGCTTGCGGAAAAGCAGGATGTGTGGTTCGGGGGCATGGCAGCCATAATGGACCCACCCTAGTGACTGGGTGATTCCCAAATCGCTACGCCATTCTTCCTCACAAAGGATCTTGAAGGTACCGTTCTCCGCGAAGAAGTCTGAAGGGATGATCTTGAGCATCTCGCGCGGCAGCGTGACGTGACGATATTCATAGTTGTCGTCCGCGTATCTAGGCGAGTAGTAATACTTGCCACGGAAGCCGTAGATCTTCTCCCGCGTGGCAACCTGCACAGGCATTGTAGATCTTTTCGTGGGGATATGCAGGTGCGACATCTTGTTTACGTCTTAAGAAGTGCGACCGTTATTTGATCCAAGATGTGTGTATACACACCAACAAATCTTTTTTATATTATTCCTCGCTCTACCCATAACGCGTCGGATTACGTAATGCATTTCCAAATGCAGATCGCTACTTTGAGCCCTGACGGCGACTTTTTCTCTAGGCCTGCAAAGTTCGAAGGGTCGGGTGAATATACTGTAGATGTGCCCGTTTTCAGGAACTCAGAATTGGATTCAAATTGGACTCCCCAAAAGGATTTGAAGTTTGTTGAAGGTGTAGGTGTGGTCAGAAGCGGATCAACGGATCTTAGCTCTCAAGTAGAACACTTCAGCCATAAGAACTGTACAGAAGTAGTTGCTGAGTTGCCAAGCGCGGATTTGGACTCTTTAAATCGCGTAATCCGTTTCTGTCAAAGCCGATCGTTATCTTTGTCAATTATGTGGAATCCATGTACGCTATCATGGAAAACGTGGTCTCTTGAATATCTTGATTTATTCAAAGAATATTCTTTACACATATGCCTTATGGTGTCTAATGCAGCGATTGGAAATCTATGCAACTGGCTATACGAACCTATAAAATTCATTCTATTGATTGAACCGATAGTCAATGAGGATAATATTAAATTCCTGCAAATGATTTACCAGGTGAACCTAGTGTACCAACCAGTGTTGGTTTTTGATTTTAGTATAAATGAGACGTCTAAATCAGAAATCATATCTTTGATACAGAATTCCCCTCCGCTGTCTGATGAAATAAGTATGGTTGCCCAAAATTTGTTTATCCAATCGGTACCGGATATTCATGGGTTGTCAGGCGATTTCATATTGCAATCTCCCTTAGAGCCCGCGGTCATAGACTTGCCTCTAACCATCTATGAGAACTTTGAACATGACAAATTTAAATACAACCAATATGAAAAGGCCCTACTGAGCGCAATGTTGCGTTTGTCTTCTGATGAACAAAAGACTTGCATTGAAGTATTATGTGTGGGACCCGGTCGAGGTCCTCTAATTGATAAATTCTTTGATGTAGTAGAATTCTTGCAGTTAGACTACAGTTCTTTCAATATCACAATAATAGAGAGAAACAAACTGGTGATACCTTTATTGAGACAGAAAAATGATACTCGCTGGCGTGGTAAGGTTTCAATAAATTGCCAAGATATAAGAACATGGGATCCACATACCCAAAATCGGACGTTCAAAGGTTACAACTTGATATTTTCTGAATTAATAGGCTCATTGGGATGTAACGAATTGATGCCCGAAGTGCTCAAACCCCTACAAGAGTTCCAAGATAGTTCATTATGTGTTTGGATCCCACAGTGCATAGAAGCTTACATAATACCCGTGCAAAGTCCACAATTATCTTTGATGGCATGCCAATCAAAAAGGCCGGTTTCTATTCCACTTCTACCTATTTATCATTACCTCACAAATCCCATCAAATTATGGGAGTTTGATTACACGAACTTAGCTAAAGAAGAGTCTTTAAACCGTTTCAAAATTTGGGAGCATAATGTTGATAGAGAGGCACGAATTGATGGGTTTAGTGGTCATTTTAAGGCAATTCTTTTCCCTGGAATAGAAATTGACATTTTACCTCATAGTCCAATTTCCTGGGATTCACCTCAGACTAAACCATATTCATGGTTTCCTCTTCTTATGACCTTTCATTCTGGCGAGTCATTGTATCTTGAGCCAAGCGTAAATATTTTCATCAAATTTTCAAGAAGCTCCAGCAATAACAAATTAGTTTATGATTTTCAAGTAAAATCAAAAGAAACTGTGCTTGGAAACTCATTCAGTTTAGAACTATTTGATGATTTGAAAGAATCTTCATAAATTATTCAAAAGGTTAACAATACATACATATATTTCTCATTTATATAGATAAAAAATTCAATACCCATGTATCATTAAATGTATATACCTTGAGTCATCAATTGGAACTGGTCATACAACTTAGTATAGGCAGAATTCAAACTTTTGCTGATCAACACTTCAATGAAATGATCGACCTCTTCATCTGACATTGACAGTTCAAACCTTTGTTTTAATTTTATACTGGTATTAGCTCCAAGCATGAAGCACGGTAGAGAAGAATCTTTCTGCATCAATGAAACCATATCCACAATGACATCAGCATGATTCCTCAAAGATTTAAAAGCGCATTTAGTAAGCTCGACAAAGTATTTGAAGTATTGAGAGTCTACACCACCAAGAATGTCCACATATTCTTGAGTTAATTTGAATGGTGCCGCTTCAAAACCAATGGAACCAGGGGAGTTTGATAACAAAAACCCAAAATCAATATGAACAATGTGACCTTCAGAGTCAAACATGATATTACCATTGTGCCTATCCTTGATTTGGAGAATATAACAGATGACGGAGTATGCCGAAAGAGATTTAGCAAAATTCTCTTGAGCTCTTTGATATTTCTCAGTGGATTCATCTCCAAACAATAATTTGAAGTGATCTTTCAATGTTATTCCAACTGGAACCTCACCTTGAGCGATCATGTGCTGTTCGAGTGATTTTTTGATAGAATGGACAGAAACTGCATTGGTGATAGTCTCAACTAAACCAGTAGAAACGGATGTTACTAAAATTTTCATTTTTTTAACCCATACTTTGACATTATCCTGATACCAAATGTTTGCCATCAATTGAATCAACTGACAAGCAAATGCTTCCTGAGCTAAATCGTCTCCAGTTTTGGCTATCATAGAAAATAAATTCCAGTTTTCCAAATGGCCGAAAGGAGATTCCTTTCTAATTCTTTCCTTTTTAGTTTGCCAATCTTCACCTAAATAGGATATACCTGCAACTTTCATATCGTTCATCAATTTTCTTTCACCAGCTGGCTCCAGAATTTCAGTTGATGACCCTTCCTTAGCCAACTCCTTTTGTTTTATATTCATAGATTCTATAATACGTTCTTTTAAGGCAGCTGCTTGATCAGCAGGGATTGGAGAATTCGAAGACTGAAGTTGTTGTAACATAATTGAAGCAATTCTCAATTGACCAGTGATGAAGTCCCTATCGCGCATAGTAGCCGATGTTTGGGCAGTCGATCCTTCCATTGACGAGTCAGACAACTTATTGGTTAATTTGACCACAGAAACATCAGCCAAATCATATTCGACAATTTCAGATTCTGAATAATCGGATTCATTGTTAGAAGCGCCTGTGTCTGAACTTTTAACGGCGGTTTCTCTGTGTTTGCCGGATTTGTAGGCTAGGTCAAATTTGTATCTGTTTTTTCTAGATATACCGAAATCGCCACTTTCTTCAATATTATGCAAGATTTTTTTATTATGAGATGATAAAGGATCAAAATCAACAGCATCGCTAAGGTATTCAATTAGCAGCAAATAAGGGACCCTTTCCGCAGAGTTCAAAACTGCAGATTCATTAACTGCAATTCTGCAGACCTTATTCAAGTAGCCCTTCTTGCTTTTGGGTAATAACATTGGGATGTCAATTTCACAAGGTAAATCTTTGTTTAGCACAGAGAGTTCAGCCTTTAAAGTTGACAATCTTGCTTCCTTTGGAACTTTTGATAATCTGATTGAGATATTTTGCAATGCTATGACAAACTGAGTTTCATTTTTGAAATAATTGGATCTTAACAACTTCTCTTGTTGTTCTATTGTCAAGTTTACATGCTGGTTAATATATCTAGGAGGAGACTTTATACTCCCGGATGTGCTTGGAGGGAGAATTTCATCAGGAATTTCATCGAAGCTATCTCTCGCATCAACCGAGTTTCTCCTGGAAGCCTCCGAAGAATACCCACCGGTAGATAAATCCACATGAAAAGCGGTATTATCAGCGTCAGAGTCCCTCATGATCGTCTGTAGATCAGGCATGGAATGTGTATATTCTGAATTTGACTGGCCTAGAATATGATGCGCTTTAGGGTTATGCAACAGAGTTGAAGAGTGAGTCTTAGTTAGTTTACTCAAAGCAGACACCCTTCCCTTTTTTTGGTTCATATACTGATTTTGAACGGAAGAGGCGGATTCTGGTCTCTGTCTCAGATCATCTGACTTTCGGTTAGCAGACGGACCCAAGGTATCTGCAGTCTCTGCGTCTGGAGAGGAAGCTGTTCTGGTTAAGGTGACAGACCTGGAGCGCGGTGATTCACTGTCCTTCTTGTTGAGCGACCTGGAGGAATCGTTACTACCTAGTGCTGAGTTGTTCTTTGTATTCTTTTTGGTCAAGTTTTCAGTCAAGTTCCGCTGGACATCCTTCAACACTTCGAAAACCATGGCCTTGACCTGTTTGCCTTGCATCTTCACCAGCGGCAGAATGTCTCTAGGAACCTCGGGAACCGCGACACCGGCCATCATGGAAGATATCATGATTATAGACGGAGCGATATTCGGCTGGAACTTGGTACTCAACTCGGTTTTGGCTGCGCCCGTCGACGCGATGATAGAGGACGCAGACGTCAATTGGTTTGTCGAGTAGTTGAAATACTCGTACTGGAGCTCGTTGATGAGCCGCTTGCACGTCTGGAACCCAATGCTCTCGGGCTCCTGGGCGAGATCTTGCAATAGCGCCTGCAAGTGCCAGAACGTCATCAGCGCAAAGTGCGGGTCCCGCGAGCAGAGCGTCTTGAGCATCTCCTCAAGCGCCATGCTCTGTGTGTCCACCGTGATCAACAACTGGAGAAACTGCGGCGCGTAGAACCGCAACTCTGCGATTGGGTACTGCTGTACCCGGGCGCAGATGTGGTACTGGAGCGCCAGGTTCGTGTGGTTCTCAAGCAGCGATATGCAATTGTACAACTCCAGGTCCTTGCGGTATATCTGCGCGTGTAGGTCGGTGCTTTGCATGGCCTGGGCGTGTAACGTGAGACCAACAATAACTGAGATCACAACTAGATGTTATTCCAGCTTTTTCATGCTTGGCCAAAACCAAGTCACGTGAGCCATTACGTAACACAGGGGAATTTTCTCCTCTAACAACAAGAAAAGAAGATGCTCAACAGTGTGCTTCTTTTAGCAAAGCCTGTTGCGTTTTTGAAAGCCGTTGCCGCTCAGATGTCGCAGATGGACCCCGTTTCACTTGGCAGCCGGGCAACGCCGCTGGGAACATACCGCACGCCGAAAAAAAGCCACCACCAGGGCCGCCACGAGCAGGACGTGCCGCCTTCGCAGCGTTTTCGCGTCAGCTACCAGAAGGTGACGGTGGAGGTGGACCTGGAGCAGCAGGTCTTGCACGGAGAGACCGAGATAACAGTGGCTCCGCTGGACGACACTTTGAAGGTGGTGAATTTGGACTGCAGGGCGATGCAGATTGAGTCGATTGTCATTAACGAGCGCAGGGCGTCTTTCTCATATGACGATTTCCTCCAAAATGAGGAGTACATGAACGATCCGAAGAACCCAGTGCTGTCGAAGTACAAATACGACGCGCATTTTGACTCGAACTCGGCTAACATCGGGATAAATCAGCACCACATGCTGCGCTCGAGGTACTTTCCGCTTTTCTCTGATCAAAATGACACAGAAGAGCCTAACAAGGCATATGCTCTGTGCTCCTCAGAATTGTCAATCAAGATCCCAGACAGTGTGAAGATCAGAGTGCAGGGCTCTAATTCCACTCAATCGCCGCTGGTTCTCAAGTCTGTCACCGGTGGCACTCCTCAAACTCAACCCAACGATGAGCAGATGTACACGCCGCTAAACATCAAAATCAAGTACACCGTGAAGAACCCTAAAAATGGTATCATGTTTCATGGTGGTAAGTTGACGTCAATTCCCAAAAATCAATGGTACTGCTACACATATAATAATGATTTCGGCTGCAGTACCAGCTCATGGGTCCCGTGTATCGACAATTTGTACGAAAAGCCCGCCTGGGATATCTACATCATTGTTCCAAAGACGTTGGATGATATTGGAGCGATCAGTGACGATGAACACGCCAGTGAACCGCAGAATATCACAGACGGCGGATCCGTGAACAATAATGATAAAGAGAATAGTAAACTTGATGAGGAAGCAGTTAATGGTAATAAGCTATTAGAAGATTCACTTGAGAAGGGAACACCTACAGATCAAGATAGTATCTCCCACAATGAAATTAGTAAAAAAGATGAAGAAGAAGAAGAAGATCAAAATGACCAAGGGGAAGACGATGATGAAGATGAGCAGGAAGGAGACAGCCGAAAAGTAGAAATAATAGTTGCCGTCCCAGATTCAGTCCATTCAACAGTAATTCCTCATGAGACGGACTCAACTAAAAAGATTGTTAATTTTCAGTTCTTCATTCCCGTTTGTGCACATCACCTTGGTTTTGCCGTAGGACCATTTGAAGTGACTCCAATGTTGGAGTTAAAATCAGGTACCGACGAGTTGACTACCAGTGCTGCTAAAACTGGTGCACCTCCTGCATCAGATGTTTTGGATACTTCAGAGCCTACCGCAGCTGCTGCTACCAAAGCGCCAACCTTGTTCTATTTCTTACCAGGTCAAAAGGATAATGTTCTAAATTCAACAGCATTCATGTATAAAGTCTTTGACTTTTTTTCCAAAGAATTCAGTTCATATCCATTCAGTAGTTATTCCATTGTTTTTCTCGATGATTTTCCATCACAGCCATGCTCATTTGCTGGTATGACAATTGCATCTTCTAATTTATTATATCCACCCACGCACATTGAACCTGTGTTCTCTACAACTGAAATACTGACTAATGCTTTAGCTGAACAATACTCAGGCATAAATGTCTTGCCAAAAACCTTGAACGATATTTGGTGTGTCCTTGGTATATCGAGATTCATGGCCATGATGTTTTTGAAAAAGCTTTTTGGTAGAAACTTTTACAAATTCACGATCAAGAAAAGGACTGAATTGTTGTGCGAAATAGATGTTTCTCAAAGGCCTTTGGCTAATCAAGCATTTTCATTCCCAATGAACTGTGATCAAGATTTAGATCTGATCAAACTAAAATCTCCTTTAGTTTTATTCATGTTGGATAGAAGAATGACCAAAACTGACAAATCTTTTGGCCTTTATAGAGTCATCCCGAAGATTTTCGTTCAAGCTTTGTCAAACGATTTACCAAATGGAAATTGTTTATCTACCTCTCACTTCCAAAAACTTTGTGAAAAGGTTGCTCATAATAGATTGGATGCGTTTTTCCAAAATTGGATTAATAATCCGGGTGTTCCAGTGTTTAAAGTTGTTCAAAAATTCAACAAAAAAAGAATGTTCATTGAAATGTCAATATCTCAAATGCAACGTGGTTCATTTACTAAAAATCACCTTAGTGAGTTTGAAAGAGATATGCAATTGGGTATGGATAACGCAGAAATCCTACATAGTTATAAGTTTCAGAGGTTTGTCGATGAAGCTAACTGGCATTTGACCGAAGTGGATGACTCTGAACCACAGCATGTGTTTGTAGGTCCTGTTACTGTGAGAATCCATGAATCTGACGGTTCACCTTACGAACATGTGATGAACATTAATCATCCACATTCCAAGATGGACATTCAATACAACACGAAATACAAAAGGAAAAAGAAGAAAGACGGCATGATCGATATAGATGGTGAAGAAGAACGTGAAAATACCAAAGAAAAAGAAAAGAAAAAGAAGAAGGACTTACTAAAGGAAGACGAAGAACCTAAAATTAATAAATTTGGTGATGTTTTAATCAGTTCAGCTGATGCCAAAAATTGGGGGTTGGTCGAAGACGAAGTTCAGGATCAATTAGAACATGAAATGGATGCATTTGAGTGGATGAGGTTTGATGCTGATGCTGAATGGATTGGTGATATTGAAATCAATCTTAGTGAGCAAATGTTTGAGTCGCAGTTGAGACAGGATAGGGATGTTGAAGCTCAATACGAAGCTGTTAGAAGCTTTGCTAAACAAACTAAACCAACTGCTCATTCTGCAAAAGTTTTATTGCGAACTGTCCTAGATAAAAGGTACTATCATGGTATTAGAGTAGAAGCTATCAGAGCCTTGGCTACAATGTCCAAAGTGGAGAACGATCATATTGGTATGAGATATTTATTAAGGGCATTCAAACACTTGTTCTGTTACACAAGTGAAATTAAAGTTTCGGAGTACGATGAATTGAATTGGAAAGAGTATATTCCTAAATCTAATCAATTTTCAAATTTCACAACCTTGTATCTACAAAAAGCATTTGTTCAAGCATTTATGATCATTAAAAACAATGATGGTGATGCTCCCATTGAAATCAAAAGAATAGTCTTAGGGTTATTGAAATATAATGACAACGACGGAAATGATTTCGATGATTGTTATTACATCTGTGATTTATTAAGAGCCATCACAACCCACGTAATCAGCAGCAATATTGCAATTGATAATGTCCATGCATTAGCAGCCACAGTTGATTCTGAAGGCCAAAGTGCAATCTCTAATGTTAATAGTGATATGGCACAATATGTTTCTGACGCCATTCACGAGCTGAACAGATGTGAAAAGATGGATAAATGGACTACTTCATACAAAGAGATAATTACTAAAACAGTTCTAGAGCAAAAAATTAGACTATGTAAGGAGGGTCTTGCGAAGGTAACATTTTTTGATTTGTTATCATACACACAGCCTTTTTACAATGATGGTATTAAACTTGTTGCTTATGAAGGCTTGCTACTACTTGGTGGGTTGAGAAATAAAAAAGTGTTAAAATATTACTTTTTGGCGATGGCAATGGAAGAATCCAACTTTCTGAAATATGAATTGAACAAAAGGTTAGTTTATGTTATTGGTGTTTCGGGATTATCCAATACAGTAATTGGAATTGATGACCCTGAGTTTTTACCTGATATGGATGATGAAAGCAATGCCAACGATGCGATCAAAATAAGGGAAGCTGGGGCGGAGACGTCATTTAGAATTACAAATGATGAGCATCATAAGAAGTCAATTAGGAATTCGATTGCAAAAATAAGAGAAACATTGAGCTTTGGTAAAGGATTACAAAAAACCATTTGGAAAGGTATTCACTCCTGTCTTTACAGTATTAATACCAAAAGAAACCTTTTTGATGTTGCCACTGTCATTTTTGAAGCTAGAGATTCGTTCCAAATCGTTTTTGATAGACCAATGAATAAGAAGTTAGTAGTAAAGATTGAAGCATTATACATCCCTGATTCCATAAGGAAGAAACAAAATGGCAAGGAAACTCACAACGGTGATAAAATTAAGCGTTTGGCTGAACTCCCAGATACCGGTCCTGCTGCTGCGCAACCTGCGGAATCCAATGGCAAATCTCTAATCCCAATGGAGGTGAAAAAAGCCACTGATTTTACTGCTTCCGAAAATGCAAATCCTACAGTCCTTGATTTGACAAAAGATGATAAACAAACACAGTCACCAAAACCAACGTTTGTGATCAAGATTCAAAGAGAGAGTAGATTTAAGATCCAATTGCCAAAAATTAAATTGAGAACTTTGTCTACAGTTAGCCCAAAGATCACCTTGAAACCTACTCAATTATCTATGCCTCCCCCTCCAGCACCTGTTGTCCATCATGCACCAATAGCCAAAACGAATAACTTAGTTAAGATTATCCGTAGTGGTGATGAGTTGCAAGTTCATATTAGCATATTACCAATGGCCTTGGAAAAAGTTATAAACAAGAGAAGAGCAATCAGAAAAGTTATTAAAACTGACAATAAATTACCACTACGATTTGTAAGAATCAACATAGTCAAGAAAACTGTTGAAGTTTGCACAGACGATCGATTTGGCGGATTGAGAAATGCATTGACAACCCACAGAAGGCATAGTCAAATCACTGAGATGCCAGTTGATTTAACTAAACCTTTGGTGACTAAGAAGGTAACTCTTAAAATCGACTCTGCTAAATGGAGAGAGCATCTAAACAAAAGAGGTGCCGGTAAAGGAGTAATGAAAAGCAATCCTGTTAAAGAGGAAGCCGAGGATGATGATAACAGTTCAGGCAATGATGATGAGGCTGATCATGGTATTTCAAAGCCGATGATGGCTCCACCAACTGTAATCATGGCTCCGCCAGCATCTCCTACGGTTACTGCACATGTTGCTGCTGCTATTGTGAATCCACCTACCGATGAACAACCAGTGACCAAAAAACCGATGATTAAGTTCAAATTACCTTCTAGGAACACTACAACTCCAAGTGTACCAGCAACAGTAACTCCATCATCTGCTTCCCCAACTCCTGCCACAGCTTCAGATCGTAAATTAGATACGAGCGACTCCGTTTCAGTGGAACGTGTAGCTGTGAAAGCAGAACCTGCTATTGAAAACAATGTTTCCGATCCAACTCCAGTCATAAAAGCACCAAAACTTACATTTAAAATACCTAAAAGACCGCAATCGTAAAGGTTTAATATATAAATATAGCAGTAAGGCTTCTCATATATGAACTTGGCTTTTAATGCATGTATTTAACCACTGTATAATTAGAATAAAAATAACTGAAAGTAGTTTACCTTACAAGATTTAATAAACAAATAAACAAAAAGAAAAAACAATATAAGTCACTTTCAATCACTGAATTCTTCTTCACTGACGTTATCAGATTCGGCAATGGATTCATCATCATCATCGTCAGATCCATCCCCATAGTCGTCGGACTCATCATCTTCGCCTTCGTCATAGTCTTCCTCATCTTCAGGGTTTTCATCTGAAGGATCAAAATCACTTTCGGCTTCCTCACTTTCCATATCGGAATCTTCACCATCACCGGTCAAGAAAGACCAACCGCCGTCTTTAAAGAACTGGTATGGATCAGCATTGATGGTCTTCATAATGGTACCCCAGTTCAAATTGACTGGACCTTCTGAGTAAGGAATATCAACATCAGTTAACCAAGCCTTGACATCCTCTAATGATTCCATAGGAATTGTAGATATTTGTGAAACAGGCTTGGCAAAATCTTTATAGACAAACACCATATCAAAATTCTTCAATCCAAATTGAACACGTTCTAAATGGGCCACTTCAACTTCTTCCAATGTAATGACCATGAATGGCAAATCAACTAATTGAACAAGACAGTCTCTAGTTGGGATACAAGTGACAGAGGATCTAGAAGGAACACCATGGAAACCTAATTCTCTGAATGGGATATCCAAGTCGAATTGACCACGAGAAGCTTCGGAGATATGCTCAGCAAAAGATTTGAATTCCTTATCCAAAATAGCACGTCTTCTTCTTTCTTCCTGTTCTTGTTCCAATTCATCCTCATCACCATAACGGTATTTACGTTTTCTATTTCCTGTTTCGTCAACAGCCATATCAGATGCTTCACGGTACAATTGGAAATCATATGTTTTCTTTTTCCCAATCATTATAGGGGTTTTTAAGTGGCAATGGATCAACACTAATAGTTCACCCTTTGAAGGTTGGAAAAAGAGGTGTTTTATGTTAGAGAACAAAATGTCGACTTTCTGATCTGATCTAGCTAACGATTGATATCTGATACCATTTTGGTGGACTGTCACATGACCTGGTAATCTCTTGGTTTCGGGAGTTGGTCTAACAAAAACATTGTCAAGTCTCCTAGGTCTGGTGGCCTCAATCAAGTTTGCCTGGGTAACTATATCAGCACGTTCCTTTTTATCGGCTTCACGCTTAACAGCATCCTTCTTCATTTCTGTTATCTTCTTTAGTACTTCGGTCATTCTGGCCCCATCTTTAGATCTGAACGTAAGAGATCTAACGAATTGCTTATCATCACCTTGTTCGTATGGTAATTCATCCCTTCTAGCCCCACCAACGGCACCAGGAGAGTTGAAGTTCAATCTTAAATGAGTGTGTTCACCCTCCTCGGTCTTAGAACCGTTCTTATATGAGTTTATGTGGAATGGAACTGGTCTACCCATGATAGGTAGAATGATAGTTTGATTTTTAGTATCAATATGAATCTTTAAATCTTTGACATTATTTGGAATTTGAGAGTCTCTAACATAAGATTCGTATCTCTTGAAAACAACACGCTTATCACCACCTTCCTTGGCATCGCTTGGGTCGAATCTTTCCAAACCCTCCTTTTGACGTTTGGCATGAAGCTCAATTTGTAACTCTTTGTGAATTTGCATTTGATCATCTTCTGCTCCCTTCTGTTCAGCACGCAGCTTAGCCTTCAAAACACGAGAGTTGGCACTGGATGTCAAATCGTCAACTAAGGGTGTTGATGCCTTCTGTTCTGACTTTACTTTTGGCTTTTCTTCATCAATATAGAAGGTTACATCCTTCTTGGCTTTTAAGTATTCAGTCAAGACAATTGGTTCACCACCTGTGACTCTGATGGTATCTGCAAGCATGAGACCATATTCGCCGTGTTTTTCATCTTTCAAATTTTGGAATCCGACAACAAGATTAACAACTGATGATTCATGAATGACTCTGTCTGCCTTACCGTTGATAATGGCCATAGAATCTCTGAAATCAATACCAATCAAGGAGCCCAAGTTTTTAATAAGGTTATCCTTCAAATCAGGTCTTTCTTTAGAAATGAATTCTAAGGCCAAGTTGTAGAGCTGCTTAGTAGTTACACCATCCTTCAATTCACCAAAAAGGTAGGTTTGTAACTTAGTGAGGAATTCATAGTTCTTTTCCATTTCTTTAGATGGCTGAATGAGATAAGTACGAGAAATGTTGGAACAATATGATTTATATCTCAGACCAAGAGAAGCCAGAATTACAGGGCCGGTTAACTTGGCGGAGGAAGATTCCACGGAGAATTTCAATTGGAAAGAACCATTAGATTGAACCACTGGTTTGTAAGACCAATCCAACTCATTGAGATCGAAGTCTTTACCGATCTTTTTATCAATTGATTTGAAGTATTTGACATCGTCAATTTTGTTTTCAACCTTTTCGGCCAACTTGGCATTGGAAACGTTCTTGTCCTCGTCGACTATTGAGGACATTTCGTCCATGAAGTAGGACATCATATTGACGGAGGCACGGGAGGCCATTCTTAGATTACGATGCTCATCGTCGTCTTTCAACTCCAGGGCAATGGAAACACCCAGACTGACGTCCACAGGGCTGAATGATTTGGATTCTTGTTCCCATAGCGGGTCCCATTCGAGCATGAACTTGCCCTGGTACTTGTCCTTGGCTAGAATACCGATTTTGTTATTATTGTTTGCCTCGGTCGATTGTTTGATGGCCGCAAAGAAGCTATCGAACATCTTCTTGTTGTGCTCCACGTCTTTATTTCTTGGCAAGACCTGCAGATTGCCATTGGATGTCAATGGCTGCAAGTATTTCGCCTTGGACCCCGACGTGACCACGTAGGTCTTCTGTTTAGTGATATAGATAGCCGTTGCAGGGAACTCGTAGCCCAAAAGCCACGTATGCAAAAGCGTAGACCGTTGGTACGGGTTGGAGTCGTTGGCGGAACCAATGACCACGAGCAAGCCCGCAACGTGCTGAAACGACGCGTCCTGCGCCAGGATCTTCTGCAAGTGTCCCAGACGTCTCTTGAAGATGACGGGGTCGATGGTGATCTCGGACATTGTGTGGACGCGAACAGAACCGGGTGTTTGTTGAGAGCTATGAAAAAATTCACCCTTACGCGATCCTTATTAAAGGTGGCCCAGCTGAGTTTCGCGTTCACAAATGCTCAGCTTTTTTGCTGAGGGGTTTCATTTGGACTCCGTTATGCCCCTGTTGGGGCGCTGCACTCCCTTCTTTCTGAGGCTGTGACACGTAGCGTGTCTATATCTGCTTGTGGTTAGTAGACAGGCGGGCTCGCTGTGGAGTCTCGTGCCTTTTTTGGGCCCGCATAATTTTACTTAGTTGAGCACAATCGTCATCTGAAACGCACTGGCGCGACTCAAACAGCGCTCCGCAGCCGTTTCAACGGTTACAAAAAAACATAAACTACACAGTTACACACGCTAAAGGCGGTTGCTATAGTGGTATTGCCTCAGCTTGATTTACTCGGCCGCAATGTCCGCGAACGGTATTTACCCAGGAAGAAAGAGTTGAGCATAGAAAATTATGTGGTGTATTTTTCTGGGTGGAAGGACAGATGCTCCTTCCAGTGTTTATTTTAAGCTCACAGATATTCGAATGAGTGCGGACGACTACGGCTACGACTACGACTATCTCTTCAAGATCGTGCTTGTGGGGGACTCTGCGGTGGGGAAGACCAACTTGCTCTCGAGGTTCACCGCGAACGAGTTCAACCCCGACTCCAAGGCGACGATCGGTGTCGAGTTTGCCACCAGGACGCTTGAGGTGGCCGGGACCAAGGTGAAGACACAGATCTGGGACACTGCGGGTCAGGAAAGATACAGGGCCATCACTGCGGCGTACTACAGAGGCGCGGTGGGCGCGTTGGTGGTGTACGATATCACCAAGGCGGAATCCTACGACTCGGTGTCTAGATGGCTCAAGGAAATGGAGAACCATGCGGACGACAACATTGTGA
The DNA here is from genome assembly GCA_030579555.1 of Saturnispora silvae. Classification (NCBI taxonomy): domain Eukaryota; kingdom Fungi; phylum Ascomycota; class Pichiomycetes; order Pichiales; family Pichiaceae; genus Saturnispora; species Saturnispora silvae. The sequence continues at coordinate 391,938 of JAKTRE010000004.1, read as the reverse complement.
TCGCGTTGGTGGGCAACAAGTCGGACTTGGAGCATCTGCGACAGGTGCCGACCGACGAGGCGGCCAACTTTGCGCGCGAACACGGCCTTCTCTTTGCTGAGACCTCGGCCTTCTCTGCAGACAACGTTGACTTTGCCTTCCAGCAGCTAGTGGCCAACATCCACGAGATGGTGTCGAAGAAGAAGTTCGACATGGCCGGCGGCAGCGCCAGCGGCGACGCCAACCAGGCTGGCCTCTCTGGCAAGACCATCACGCTCACACCGGCTCCTAAGGACAAGAAGGTGTCCAAGAACGGCGGCTGCTGTTGATTAGACTTGATTTTATATAATAATAATACACAAACAGACAGACGGGGCACACGGGCGCGTCTATTTGGCCGCAGCTCCGGCTGCAGGCTCGGTAGGCTCTGCGAAATCGCCGTCCTCGTCTTCCTCGTCGTCGTCTTCCTTGGCTGCGGCCAATTCGGCCTCCACCTTCGAGTAGTCGATGACCTTGCCACGCGTTCTGCGGCCCGAGGTGATGATGTTGCTGGCGTCGATCTCAAGCAAGTCGTCCTCCTCGTCGTCCTCCACGACCAGACGCTCGTCGTCGACCTCTGGCTCGTCGCCTGACGACTTGTCGTCGTCGTCCTCTGGAACGTCTTCGTACTTCTTACGGGAATGCTTGCGCTTCTTCTTAGGAGGCTCTTCGGTGGCCTCTGGGGCCGGTGCTGGCGCAGATTCTGTCTTGGTTGGTGTAGCCTCGACTGGTGCGGTTTCGGTTGCAGTGGCAGTGGCAGTTGGCTCAATTGGCTTCTTTTCGGTATCGGACATGTTGATGACTTTCTATAATTGAGATGCTATCTATGAGAGAGGGTGAAAAAATATCAACACACACCTCAAAAGCTGATCTGAGAGAACATTTTGTACGTTTTGCTAATTGATTGTTGAGTGCAGCAATACTAGAAGGCCGTTTTTGGTTTCCGTTGACAGCGGCGTATTTTACCTACTAGCTGATACTTTTTTGCCCCCCTGACGACCATTTTGCGTGACTTCGATTTTTGCCTTGATCTTTTCCTATGAGCCTTCGCTAAGTCTTTAAATAATTCACTGTTGGAAAGGTCTATTTGGGTCGCTCTTTTTTGCCACAAAGCTACCAAATTGCAGCATTCTTATTCCATCACAAACCCGCACGGGCGCGTTATCTCGGGTGCTGCTAACAGCTGTACGGTCCCAGATCGTGATCTAGAGAACTTTTTTTTACCATTCTCTCTGTGTTAGCTAAATCAGATCATAAACTGAAAATCTTGTCTAGAGATGGACGTGGCCACGTATGCGGACCCGCTCATGGATCTACTCCACTCGCCGATGCTGAACTCGTCGGCAGAAAAGTCGAACGAGTTGGTGTGCCACATCGAAGCAATTGAAGACACCACAGTCCGCCAATGGTGTATCGACTCACTCACGATTCTGAGAGATTTGGAGCGCATAGAGCTGAAGCTCCACGGCTGGGAGTTCACGACTCTCGACTACCGTCTTGATTTGGAAAAACACACGCAGCCGAATTCCAACGACAACAAGCTCAAACTGCAGTTGGCCACTAGGGTTCTGAACATCTCGCTTGATCTCAATGTCCAGTTGGGTGACCAGTCGCCACATATATTGCAAGCGATAGGCAACTCGCGCAGGCTCAAGCCCAGGCAGATCATATCAGATGCAGGGACCATCCTGACTGAGTTGGTGCTGAGGCTGAGTAAACTGCGCGAGGATTTGAACAGGGATATCAACGTAGGCTATTCGCGTGCCAAGTTGGTCATTATAGGCTGCGAATTGGAACAAATGCTCGACAACTCGCAGATTGACCTCGATCCTCAGGTCGTGAACAATTACAAAGTGTTCGTCAATACCCTCCTAGATCAGTTGGACCAGAGTGTCACCTCCGGTGACACAATGCAAACAATGGAGTCTATAGCCATTGTGCAGGATGTTGAGAAGATGTTCCAAAGCATGAAACAGAATGGAAAGAGAGACCAACAGCAGTTGCCAAGCGAAGAACAATCAGCGCAACATGACCGACCAAAACCAAAACCACAACGACATGATCTCACTTCTCAAACTTCCCCGAGTTCCAAAGCTTCTCCTATGTCGCATAAGAGAACTACAAGTTCACTGAGGAAGGACAACGATCTTGCGGTGAAGAGCATCAGTGAGCATATGCCGGAGCTGCTGGGAGCCTTCCGGGAGAACCCTGGAAATGAGGAAGGGGAAGAGGCGTATGAAGAAAAGCACTCTGATGAGCATCTAGATCAGGATCAACCATTGAATGCACAGATCATTCAGAAGAGTAAAAATGACTCAGAAGACGAGGACATCAATGCTGATAGAAATGACACACCGCTCGAAACCAAAATTGACGACAATTACCGTATCTCGGTCAATACGACGGCCAACTCGTCGTCTGCATCTTCTATTTCTGATGCGTCGGGACCGAAGACGACCAAATCAGAGCAACCGCAACAGCAAGCAGAAAAAGTCACTCAACATGATGACGGGACTTCGAATGTGCCGTCTCTTATGTCGTCGCTCTTTGGGAACCCTCTTCTGAGGGCATTTTATCAACCCCAGATGAAAGAACCAATATACATACCCAGCACATCCACTACTACAATGAATCACAGTAGACTTCTCACAGAGCATGATACCATAGATGGCGACGAAAAGGACGAGCACGACGCTGACGCAGATGAGCTCGATATGGAAGAGTCCACCACACTAGTCAAATCTATGTATGTCAAGTCCAGGGCGCAAGAGGAAGCGCTGTTGCATGAACGACGTATGAACAAGCTACAAATCATGGAGCAAATGCGCAAGCTGCCCAGATCGAGCTCGAATATGAAATTCCTGGTGCCTCCCCAGGTGACACATCTGAAGGAAGGCAGAGTCAGAGAAAGCGTCAAAGTTATTGAACACATTCCCCCACAAGTTTGATTTGCATGTCTCAAGTGACGCGCATTTTTAGAGGACCGTTTTATAAGCATAAACGCACACCACCTCGTTGCTTCTGTTCTTTCATAACGTTTGCCCACATCACAAAAGCGCGCTTGCGCAATGCTGAAAATGCAGCGCTGTTTTCGCACCACCCTAGCGCTATGTTACAGAATCTAATTCTTAATAGATGTATATATATGTGTTTCTTCTATACACATTAAAATGGTACTATATTTACACGCACACTCCCCAACGGCACACAATTTGCAGGCCTGGCTTAGGCTGTGATCTATTTTCGCACAGAACCTAACGCGGCCCATCAATGTGCACTTACTCTCCCTTGAAAGCGGCCCTGGCTCTGGCAAACGACGAGCCTGGGTTGATGTCCTTAGAATCGTCCACACGCAAGATGTTAGCTCTGATCACTCTTGGATCGTTTTTCAACGAACGCAAGATTTCCCTCTGCGCAGCTGGGTTGGCGTCAAAGAGCATCAGGAAATGTGACCCTTCAAAGTGTCTCTCTGTGCCTCTCTTCATGATCTTCGGCAATGGACGTTCACCCAGCGAGACCACCTCGCGCAACACACCGTTGTTGTTCACCACAAGACGACCCACCGTGGAAGCAATAGCCTTGGCCTCTGCGTTCTGTGCGTGAGCTGAAGTCACACGTGCTATCGCCACCAACTCGTAAAGCATTTATGTGTCGATTCAATAAAGCACCTTTTACTCTCCAGAAGAAGAAAAAAAATTCATACCCTTATTAGAGGGTGAAAAATATGTATTATGTAAGCACCACTCTAGCTGTTTAAGATCTTCATTTGTAAGCAAATACCCATCTTCAAGGGCGGAATCGTGTGGTTGTGTGTTTTCATCCCCTTAAGCAGCACACACTGAAATAGCCTTCAGTTTCCAATGGGCCTCGAGAGTTTTGCCGAGATTGTTCAAGGACTGCCTGATATCATATGCAATCAAATAAAGGCCAGAGCCATAGCAGAATGTCACCACAAGGATCTTCTTTCGCTGCTGACATCGGCCAGCGATTCAGATATGTTGTATCTGGCTACTAGTTGCATTGCTTCCTTGTTCATCGCCAAGGACTACATGGGTGTCACGATGGTAGGATTCAACAACTACACTGAATTCAAGGAGCACGACGAAACATATAAGCTACTCACGGATATGATACGAAGCGGGGTGGCCCATTTTCCGGTGCTCCATCTAGAGGTCAACGATGAGTCCATTCTGCCCGCCATACGGGACTACGCTAAGGCATTCTCCAAAATAACCATTGATGATTTCACCGGACATTCGCTTCTGGACATATATGCAGAACAAGAAGAGATCAATGAAAAAGTGCTGGCCAAGGTGGTGTCCATCAAGACCACCCTGGTTAACTCGGGCAAGTTGCTATCGAAACTAGCTTCAACTTCTCTGCCGATGCTGGCAAAAGTGTCTTTCCATATCAACGAGATTCGTGATTTGAGCCAGTTATCCAAGGACTCCAGAACACTCGAAATCTTGCAGAATATCAGTTCGCATGTCAAGTGCTTGGAATTGTCGTTCCCCGACCTCTGCAACGAATACAACGACCCGCACACAATCGCCATCCTGAGCAAATTGCACAAGAGCCTACCGAAGATGAAGTTGTCCTCATGCTCCTCTGTCAACATTCCAAATGCCAATACTCAGCTCGAGTACTGGAATTCCGTGAACCCTGAAGATCCCCGCTTCTTGGTTCTAGCCAATCCACTCGCCCCAGAGCTGAACGGTGGCTTGGAATACGAAGACGAATACCACTTTTACCTCTCGCAGGCGGTCAAATTTCCTAACATCTCACTATACGGTACCGAATCGCATGACTTGACTTTCATCCATAAACTCCTTGATCTGAAGCCTTCTTATTTCCAGAAGCTCAAATCCGTGTGTCTTATCCTTGATCATTGTTCCAGCCAGGACTTAGCCTGGTTACCGTCCTCTATGGACACATTGACCTTAGATGTGAAAAAATGGCAAACAGGTCTCACCTGGAAGGCTCCAGAATACATTGGCGATCTGAAAATCGGTGTTCACGATCACAGACACATGGAAATCCTACAGGAATGTGATTGGTCCGGGTCGCAAGTGGGAATCTTCCAAATGTACATCCGTAATGAGCCTACCATTTCCTCGCTCCAGCCTAGCGATAGAACTAAATCTATCTTTGATGACGACCCAATTCAAGATAGAGACATACTTAAAGATACCATATGGGAACTGAAAGTCAATTCGCTCCCCTCGGGGATCCAATATGTCAATATCATGTCCCAGTTCAATCACTGGGCCATCGTTGTTGATCAGATGCCGTCATCATGGACAAAGAACACACAAGTAAGATACTTACCACGAGGACGACCTGGCACTACAGAGAATAAAGATATTTCCATTGTTGCTGATACGTCAGATTGGAAAATTTATGCCCATTTGGAGGATAGGGGTCTGCCTCAGTTTATTGGCAAGCAATGATCTCCACAGTATATATAAACATGCATAGATTAATCCTAGCTAGTATTCGTGCTGAGCACTTTTTGTGATTACGTAAACAAAATGGTATTACAGAAAAACCCTTTCTTGTGGCTAATCTGTAGACAATTAGCCTATCTTCATTTACAGTAATTCGTTATGTTCCAGTGGATATTCGGGAAGACTTTGACGCCCCAGGAACAGCTTCGCCAAAACCAGCGGCAGCTTGAGCGCACGCAGCGCGAACTAGAGCGCGAGAAGGCCAAGCTTGCTACTCAGGAAAAGAAATTACTCTCGGACATTAAGAAATCGGCTAAACAAGGCCAGAACTCTGCGGTTAAGATCCAGGCTAGAGATTTGATTCGTACAAGAAAGCAAATGGTGAAGTTTGACAAGATGAAGACGCAAATGCAAGCCATCTCTCTTAGATTGGCTACTATCAGGTCTTCGCATCAAATGACTCAATCTATGTCTCAGGCAACCAAGGTCTTAAATGGTTTGAACGGTACCGGGTTGAACTTGTCTCAATTGGGTAAAATCGCAAGTGATTTCCAACGTTCTATGGACATGATGGACCAGAAACAGGAAATGGTTGATGATATGATGGATGACCTAATGGATGACGAATTGGACGAGGAAGATGAAGAAGAGATCGACGAAGTGGTCAACCAAGTGCTAGATGAGGTGGGAATTAACTTGAACAATAAATTGGGAGACGTTAATGTTGCCAGTGGTGAAATGGAACAACAACAGGAAACAAGTAGAGTGGCCCTCCCTATGGGCGCTTCGGGTGGTGCAGATGATGATTTAGAAGCCAGATTAAGCTCTTTGAAGAAGAGTTAGGCCGTCTTTGTAATTGGGTCTCTATTTGTAATTTAAATTTGGGTTTTAAGAAGTTTGACGATATTGGTATATTATTAAAGTTAATTTATACATATATGAAAGAAGTAGACTTATCAATAATAAACAAAGAGAATGTACAACTTTTTCTTAGATATGGTGGTGCTTCTTGGCTCTCGAAGAGCAACATTTTTTCACAACAGTATTAGGGACAATAATGCAACCAGAATTGTAAGATAAATCAAATTTGATATCATTGGCACCATTTTGGGTAACCACTTGCGCACTTGGTGCTGTCGAATGGTTGGACATTGAGTTCTCGGTTGGTGATCTCTCCAACGATGACGGTGTTTCCAAAACTAACCCATCATATTTTTCGGTCACGTCATGAACATCATCTCCGTTATTGGTTCCTGCTGAAGTAGGATCCGTCAAATTATCATCAGCTGATTGCAATTTAGCTTCTTGTTCCCAAGCGTCATCATTTAATAAGAAAGTTCCCAGGCATTCATTCTCCTTCACACACATATCCCATGACTGGAATTCAGGGTCTTCAAATAATTCAATCATTGCCCATCTACTAGCAGGTTTTGGGTCACATAATCTCCAAGCAATTCTAGCCACGTTAGCATCAGGAAATTTCTTCGCAAACTTATATTCTGAGCCCGGACCCTTTGGCTTGCTGGTGAACTGTGAAGATGATGGAGCAGCAGTGTCCATTGAAATGTAGACAGATGATGATGATCTACCCATAGAATTCAAGCTAGCACTTGAAGGTTTGGTTTTTGCCACATGAATACCCTTGCTGGTAGTATGAACCGACTCAGAAGCTTGTGATGAGGATGACGAAGAAGCGCTTGAAGACTTATGCCTGTGATCAGTGGAAAAGTGTTCGCAGTCTTCAGGACAGGTATGATTTGGCCAAATTTTATGACGGAAGTTAGGTGCTTTGGCGCAATAGTTATCATAACTAGATTCATAATCACGGAACTTCTGATCTTTTCTCCAGGCTTCATCAAAAGGCGTTTTTTGTTGAAAAATAACAAATAAAATGATACCCAACGCCCAATAATCCATCAAAAACGGATTGTAGGGTTTTCTCTTAGATCTATCCAATGATGGGTTATGATATTCTTGAATTTCTGGTGGCTGATATGGCGGAGAACCAACTAACTGAGTAGTGAATGCAATTGGAGAGTGAAAATTACCAGGCTCAACATGACCATAAGATGAAACACCAAAATCAGTCAACTTGACCATTCCATTGGCGTCTATGAGGACATTTTCTGGTTTCAAATCTCTGTGAACAATATCATGATCATGCATGAATTTGACACCAAAGCAAATTTGTTTGAAAAGACAGAGTTTTTCAGAGGTTTGGGTAAGAGAGGCCCAATTAGGCTTCTCAATCAGAGAGAAAAAGTCGGCCTTGCACATATCCAAGACCAACCCCCAACCAGCAGATATGTTCTGCTGATGAGAAACTCTCACTAGAGAATTGACATTCACAATGTGGAAACCCGAGGAAAGGGTCTTGTGGATGATGTACTCGTTGGCGGCCCTCGAATAGAAGTCGTCTGCTGCTTCGTTTTTGAACAAAACTAGCTTCTTCAAGGCATAGATGGTTCCCTTTTTACCCGATGAAGTTGTGGCATTTTTCTGAATCTTTTTGATACTGGCCGACGCACCCGTAGCAAACGACTTGTCATTCACAAAGGAGTACTCGTCAGTTAGCAAGGAATGTTCCTCTTTGAATTCCAACGGCAAATGGTCGTTAGGGTCATGCACTGGTTTTGGTAATTCTCTGCTGGTATCATCGACCGGGTCCATGGAAGAGAACAATCTACTAGGCCCTGCACCGGCCACAGCAGGCGAGTTGGGGTTCGAGCTATTCAGTCCATACGGGTTGTATTGCATCTTTTTGGGCTTTGAGTGGCCGTCAGCCATCGACGTGGACGGTAGGCCTGTTGTTTCTGTAGGCAATTGCGAGACCGAACGCGGCGGCGTCTCCAGTTTGAGCCCCGAGGTGTTTGCTCTGGCACGCGGTACCGCCAGCGGAGGCCCTGTCGGCGTCGCACTGGGCGCCCTGGAGCTGGCCATCGATTCCGAATGGTGGTGGATATGAACGTGGGATCGAATGCGGCCCATGAGGCCCCTCTCAGGAACGGCCGACGAGTCGGATCGCCTCAGCTCGCTCTCAGAACCGCGTTTCACGATCCTGTCGTCGGACGAATGCTTTTTCAGCTTGTCAAAAACCCCCATGAACGTGCTTGCAGAGAAGAACCTAATGATGCCATCTGCCTCACCCTTCATACTTTCGATTGTCAAATGTCACTTTTTCTTCTGCCAGCGGCTCATGTGCTCAGCACGGATAATCTCGTAATCTGCATATTCTAACTATAAAAAGGAACTTTAAAAAAACTGGAAAGGAAAGGAAACGGAGCCTACCTCTTCTTGCCTGGACGAAGCATCTCAAAGGAGCACTTCAAGCTGGAGCCGACGTTCATCACGGCACCCCAGTTGCCGAACTCGCCACAGTAGTTTGGAGCGCTGAAAACGGTGACGAGCTTGCGCTGGCCAAAGAACTCGTATCCGTCTTCGACAACCATGTGGCCTCGGACAATGAGGTCGAACTTGTTGTGCTTGAGAAACTTCAGCAGCGCGCGTTCGGTGAACTGGTACGACACGCCTCTGTCGTTCGGGAGCCATTCGGGACCATAGTTGACGTTCTGGGCACCCTTTTGTTGGGCGGAGGGCGTGGCGTCTTTGGCCTTCTGCTCTGCGTCGCGGTCAAAGGGGTCTGACCAAAGAAGATCCGCCAAGAGACCCTCGTCCGGAATGTCGGTAGGACGCATCATCTGCTTGATCTGGGCCAAATCGCCTAGGCCTGGCGAAATGCCTCCATGCACACAGAAAATCTTGTTGGCAATAGTAGCAGCCACCGGTAAACAGTTGAACACGTCAACAACGGCCTTCCATGCCTTGACACTGCTACGACGCTTGCATTCGTCGTAAAACCCATACATCTTGGTAATCGAGGCGCTCTCGTGGTTACCACGTAGCATGAAAAAATTCTCAGGGTATTTGATCTTGAAACAGAGTAATAGGACAATAGTTTCCAACGACTGGCGTCCTCTGTCCACATAATCACCTAGAAAAAGATAGTTCGAGTCTGGTGGGAAACCGCACAACTTGAAAACTCGCAGCAAGTCGAAAAACTGGCCGTGGATGTCGCCGACGATCTTGACTGGCGCGGCCAACTCTAAAAGCATGGGCTGCGACAACATGATCTGTCTCGACTTGGCACAGATGAACTTGAGCTCCTCCGATGAGACTGGGAATTTCTTCGGTGACTTTTTGGCCAAACCGTAGTCCATCAGCCTTTCGATGATTCCGTCGATGCTGATGTCTCCATCGGAAGTTGAGCTGGATCTGCGCGAAATGTGCAGCCTGCTCGAGATGTTGTTCGGTGACGTCGACGGGTTTGCATGAAGTTCCATTTTGAACTGCAAGTCATTGCTCCCGGTGGAAGCGGAATTGTTCCGTTTAACCGGGTATAGCTTCGACTGTGCCGGTCCGCAGGTGCTTGCAGTGGGCGTAAACGTAGTCGTGAAGGAGGACATCGAGCTAGGCGTGAAGCAGGTGTCGCTGTTGGTAGACGGGCTCGAATCCGTGGACGAAGAGGCCTGCGGCTGATGTGCCTGTGTTCTTTGTTTTTGCACTTGTTGGGAAGATACTGGCCGGCTTTTCTTCTTCGTGTCGCCAAAAGCGCGTGCAGCTTCGACGTCATAGTCCGCCACAGGCGGAACTGCGCTCCGGGTATCCTTTGGGGGGGTATTAATTGTAGTGGTGCTCTTGGAAATGTTCACGGCACTGGGACTGTAAGAGCTCGTACGACGCCCAGACCGCGACGGCAAGGGCGGTTCCAGGTCATCGGAGCCCGCCGCTATAAGGGTGGCACCGGAGGCGGCTGCAGCCGTCGCTGAGGAGGAGAGACTGGACGAGACGGTCTGGCTAGGGGTGTTACCCATTAGTTAACGGAAAGAAAGATCCTATTATTAATTCGTTCTTCGTTGAAAATTTCAATCCAACAACTTTTTTGCTTGGTCGTCCCGATTGGGAATATGCTCATGACTGCCACACCTAATTGTATCAATTCCTTCAGCTGGAAACGGTTCTGCGGTTGTTGGGAATGGCGTGTCAGACAGGCTTTTGACAGAGTTGTTTGTTCCTGTTTGCTCATTGTTGATGCTGGGACTTTTTAACTGCGGTCTTTTCGGCCAGAACATACTCGCCAATATAGAGAACAAAGTTCTGTCTGGATGTTTGTTCTGGAAGCATATGAGCGTCTGTTCCTCTCGCGCAGCGGCGACTTTTTCCACCACCTTGCAGGGACTCCCATCGAGGTAAAATCCGGTGATAATTGCACTCAGTCCATCAAGAAATCTATCCTTCTCTTCATGAACGTGGTAGCTCCAACTGTCACTTTCCAGGAAATCCTTCAACATCCATTCATCCACCTTATCTAGAAACAGCAAGTCAAAATATTTCTGGATGTCGTAAACTGCTATTTTGTTCCACTTGATAAACCGCTTGTGACGCCATCGAGAGTTGAACTTATCATGCCAAGACATAACCGTTGGCGATGCAAATCTTACAGGCCCCGACTGGTCATTCTCGGCAAAACGCTCGTTGTTGGCACCAAATTGGTAGCGCTTTTTGAGATTGCTCAAGGGGCCCAACTCCTTTGTGAACCGCTTAACCCAATAGCCATAATTAGCATTGCTCCACTTAACGGCATATTGGGGCCGTTCTATCATCATCTCAATCTCACTGTCATGCACCAGCATGTCGTTTACTTCTAATTGGAATATTTCTGGTTTTTCTGCCAATATAGCGGCTACATGGGACTGATGGCCAATGCATAATCGTAAGACGCTAAACAGATAAATAACATACTTGTGTCTTCTGATTAAGGCGGACACTTGTCTTCTTAGTGGTGCTACGGAGACAGACACATAATTATTATGCTTCAAACCTAGCAAATCATTGAGCGTATGAATTCTCACAACATCCATCAAAAGAGAGAGAAAGAAACCATAACGCGTCTCTTGAAGATGAGCACAGAAAAATATTTTTAATCTTAATAAAAAAAGATAGCACCGGCTGGTTTCGATCCAGCGACATCAGGGTTATGAGCCCTGCGCGCTTCCACTGCGCCACGGTGCTTTATTGGAAGCAAAAAACCGCTAGGATTAATATACTGAGGGTGACAGCAACGGGAGGCAAATGACCTTCGGGGCAGACAGATATTGGGTGCAGAGAGCGGCAAAGGCCCTATTCTGCTATTCAAGGCAAACTCAAGTAGTTGTAAAGCAGAATTAGGGAACCGATTTCAGACATAACCGCTAAGTAACTTTTAATCGTAGGAGTTTCATGAAAAGAACATTTAAACCAAAATTTAACGAGCACCTGAGTTCCGTTTAAAACTCAAATGTGCTTCTATTTATTGTCATAGACGTTCTAACAAACGATTCAGTAAGTTACATATATAGATCGGCAAGAGTAATGCGGCACAAACTTTCATCGCCCTTCTTTACAGACACAACATTCTTTTATGTCGTGTGTAGTAGCTCTAAAACAGCAAGTTCGATGTAGTCTCATCGACTTTCAGACCCTCCGTTCTTGTTCTCTTGCGAATAGCACCAGAAAATGCTACTGTTGAACCTGCTATGACATTTTACAGCCCTCCGCCCGAATGTTATTGCACCTTCCTTCTCTCGATTCTTCTAATCGAATAAATTCTGAATAACGCCAACCGTTGAAACGTTAAAACTCAGAGCCGTTCAACCGTTGAGCAATTAACCTATTTAATCCCACCCCGCTTAATGCAAAACCGGCAATTGGCGCTCGGGTCCAATCAAAAGCCAACAATTAAATTGACTCGTTTTAGGAGCGTTGCTGCCGAGCACTTTTTTACTAAAAAACGAGCAAATAAACGTTATAAAAAAGAAATTTGCTCAAATTCGATGCTTGGCATCTGATGTATAAAACTAAGGCCAAATACCCATTGGGGGCAATTTTGATTTTCTGTAGAGGTCATTGGCTTACCATATAATATGTCTGAACTGTTCAAAAGACACGGTGACTCTGAAATGCATCACACGTGGACCGGCAAGGACCGATTTGTGAATGGGGTGTGGTGTATCAAAGACATGGGCACGCCTGAGTTCAACGCGTTGAAAACCCAATCCCAAACGGTGCATCCCTGGAATACTTACAACGGCTATGCGAACAACCTGATTTACTTCATTGCTGTCATTGTCTTTGTTTTCATCCTTAAAAGAGTGGCCTTTTACATGGCAGATGCCAACTCCAAGGTTTCTCGCAGCAAAACTATCTTCTGGAAGAGAATTCTCTACCAATACGCGGCCTTCGCCAGATACTTCACCTATAGAAGATTGCCTAAGTTCGTGTGCGAGCTTTTCCAGTTGCCTACCTCGTTCGGTAATTTTTTGCTCATCATGGTGGGGTGCATCTACGTCTTGGGTTACACGTTTGCTGCCAAACCATTTTACAGAGATTGCTCTACCTTCGGGTCTCCTCCACTCGGTACCAAGACCGGGTTGATGTCTACAATTTTGGTCCCTATTATCTTGATCCTCTCCGGTAAATCCAATATCATCTCCCAGTTGACAGGTATCTCCTACGAAAAGATTAACGTCTACCACAGATGGGTTTCCGTGGCCTGCTGCTTTTTAGGGTGGGTCCACACTATTGCATTCTACTACGCTCCATACAAAGACGGTGGAAGTGCGAGAGTTGCAGCGGTTGTTTCTTCCGACATTTTCTACATCAACGGTATTCCACCAATTGTGTTTTTGACTGTTTTGACAGTCTTTTCGCATTCCTATATTAGAGCACTTTGGTACGAATTATGGTTAGACATCCATTGGATTTGCGCATTGGGGTTCTACATCTCTTTGTTCATTCACACTGGTAATGCCTTGGATTCTTGGAAATATTTGGCAGCCGCTGTTGTATTCTGGTTTTCCCAAATGCTCTGGAGAGGTCTTGCAAAGAATTTCTTCAAGATGAACAAGGGCGGGTTCCTCAGAGCATGTCCTTCTACAATGAGAAGATTAGCTTCCATCGGTGAGGATCATTACTTTGAAATTGTCATTGAGAACACCTCCGAGCTCACTTGGGCCCCAGGCCAACATGTCTTTTTGAGAATCCCTGGGTTAAGATTCTTGGAAAACCACCCATTCTCCATCATGTCGCATTACGAACCATTTGAAGACAACAAATTGAGATTCATCGTCAAAACTGGTGGCTGGAAGGGTCTCACCTCCATGATCTACGAGTCTTTGCCAGATCAGGGTTTCAAGGAGCAAAACATTTTTGTGGATGGTCCATACGGTGGAGCAGAAAGACAGATCGACTCGTTCAACAGTATCTTCTTGATGGCATCTGGTACTGGTATCACAGCCGTCATTCCATTCATGATGGAATTCATTGAGAAATGTGAAAACAAGCACACCCTGTTACAGAAATTGAGATTGGACTGGGTTATCAGAGAATCCGAGAATATCGAATGGATCAAGCCTGAATTGCAAAAGGCTATTTCGAAGGCTGCTCACCTCATCAAAAACGGTAGCATCAAAATAAACATTTACATTGCCAAAGAAATAGGTGTCTCTGAAACAAAGACATTAGATGATTTATTGGGTACTGGTGTTGCTACCATGGAAAGTTCAGAAAGTGAAGAAGAGAAGGAAACTGCTACTCCATTATTATTATCGAATTTTATTTCATTGCAAAATGCTAAGCCGGACTTTGCTAACATAGTAAGGAACAACATCTCTAGGCAACTAGGCAACAAGAACATGTTTGTTGTTTCCGGTTCCGACTCTATGAGATCGTCTGTTTCTGATTCCGTTGCTAGTATTCAACAAAGAGTGTTCCAGTCCGCTCACATTGACGAAATTTACTTACATTCCGAGACTTTTGGCTGGTAAGCTTAGCCATCCGCTTTTAAATAACTTTGTATATATACATATGCTCTTTCTATAATATCAGATTTTGTGTTTTGAATCTAGCAAAAGTTGTTGGGTTTTGCTGAGCAACGGAAAATTCAACTAAACTCGGACTTTACAAAAACCCAAACCTAATCTCCCCTCGCACACTTCTTTCTTTCCCTATCTACGTTTCTCAGTGGATGCTCCTGAGAAAAACGCGTCAAATTTATAGGAAAACACCATTGCTTATTCGAATGTCGAACCCAGAAATGACACAAACAGCGGCTGTGGCCCAGGAGCAACAAGCACAACTAGAAGCCGAAGTTGAAACCACATCTTCCCATCGCAAATCTACAGTGCCAAGTGGCGTGCCTCTGACACGCATTTTTGGTTTATTGTACTCTGCATTTCCACTGAGTGTGTCCACCAGTTTCTCGCACTGGCGCAACCGGCATGATCTGCTAGGAGTTCAGCAAGAGCTCCTGCAGGCTGTTTTTTCAGATGACGAGCATTTGCCATACGAGGTGAGACGTTTTGTTTCCAAAAATGACGCCAACATCTTCAAAGAACTTAATGAAGTAGTTATCCCAGCTAGAGATACGTCAGACAAGCACGTTGTATTTGTGCACGGTTATGGTGCCGGCTTGGGATTTTTTGCCAAGAACTTGGCGTACTTGGCTAAAAAACACACAGATTGGAACGTTCATGCTCTTGATTTGCCAGGTTTTGGATGTTCTTCTAGGCCAGAGTTTCCCCATGCGATCCCAGTGGAGAATCACGAGCTTGTTGAAAGATTGTACACTACGCCGTTGAGAGAATGGTTCGTGGAGAGAGGATTGAATGATAAGAATACTATAGTTGTGGCTCACAGCATGGGTGCGTATTTGCTAGCTACTCTTGGTATCAACGAAGTCAACCACAAAAACCACCTTGAAGATTTGAAGGACGAGTTGCCTAAGCCGTCTGCATTAAAATCATTCTTTTCAAAGGAACAAAAGCCGCTATCCACCTTTGAAAACGAGAAAGTCACGCGCAAGTTCTGGAATACATTAGTGATGGTCTCTCCTGGTGGGATGTACAGTGAGAGGACATCGAATGCTCCATCTTGGTTTGTTTCTTTGTGGAATAAGAATGTGTCGCCCTTTGTTGCGGTGCGATATGCAGGTATTTTTGGGTCCAAGATTACCAGTGGATGGACGTCACGCAGATTCAGTCTTGGACTGCTCAATGACAAGGAGCAGGAGATCATGCACAGATACTCATACTCCATTTTCAATGCCAGAGGTTCAGGGGAATACTTTTTGAATTATCTATTAGGCCCCGGTGCATTTCCAAGACACCCACTATCGGAAAGAATTGATGACTTGGCCAACGTCACAAAGAGAACGTTGTGGATGTACGGTGAAAACGACTGGATGGAGCCGAAGGGAGGGATTCTTGCTACAGAAAAGCTGATCAAAAGAGGTTCTGACTCTGAAGTGGTCATTGTTCCTCAAGCAGGCCACCACATCTATATGGATAATTTCCAAGTTTTCAATAGGTTGATTTCTGACGAAATGGATCATATGGATCATATGAGAAAATGATGTAGTAGCACCAAAGTATATAGCGAATAGTAGATTCCCCTTTAATAATAGCAATAGTAATAGAATACAAATAGGCTTTGAAGATTATGCAATGGTTTGTGACCACAAAGCTGTTAAACCATGCAATTGATACATCTAAGTCTGTCTTCATCGACATTTTAGTCTTGAAAAAGCCGCTGACACCCTAACGTGCTGAGCAACCGCTCTTAAATACACTACAAGAAGAAAGTGCTGTAAGACAAAGAATGGCCAGACAGTAAAACTAACATTTCAAACAAAACGACACAAAGTGAGGTAAAGGAAGCAAAAATTCAAAACCTCAGCCTATATGGCCGAAACAATTCATCAGAGGAATATACCGTATTTAATGGTTCTTTCTCGTGTAACATAGAGCGCGGAAGAGTTCAAAAACTGAAATTTAAGAAGATTGCTATTCTTAACTGCACAAGTACACCGAAACTGGGTTTCAACAATGGAACCAAAAAGAACCCTTTTATAGTTTCCTGACTGACCTCACAGAAATCACCTTGAATTTAATTCTGCTGAGCACATGGCACAAGTTACAGGCAGAGCTCTGCCTGTGACTTGTGCCCAGGAACTTTTCATGAGCTTTTTTTTTTGGCAATGAGATTCGGTAAAAAACTTTCGAATAGAGAATTTCAAGCTTTTGGAGTTGAAAGGTTCCTTTCACCAACTGAAGATGTCATCTTTCTACGAGAAGAACAAGGTTGCAGTTATTGCTACTGCTGCCGTTGGTTTGGCTTCTGTTGCTGCCACAGCTTATTATCTTTCCAGCACCGGTTCTGCTGCCAAAAGCGCAGCAGCCGGCGGTAACGCTGACGCCCACAAGAAGAAGACGGTGAAGAAGAGCAAGAAGAAGGCTGAAACGTCCTCGGATGCTGCTGTTGCCATGCCAGAAATTACTGCTGAAACAGTGAAGGCTGCCACCGAAGAGCAAAAGGCTCAGTGGGCTGTGGAATTGAAGGAAAAGGGTAACGATTACTTCAAGAATGGCAACTACGAAGACGCCATCGAATACTATTCTAAGGCCTTGCTCTGTAAGGAGGACGCTATTTACTACGGTAACAGATCCGCTTGTTACAACGCATTGGGTGACTACGAAAAGACCATCGAAGACACCACAAAGGCCTTGGAATTGGACCCTCAATACATCAAGTGTCTTTTCAGAAGAGCCACTGCTTACGAAGCCATTGAAAAATACCAAGACGCCCTTTTTGATATCACCGCTATGACCATTTACGGTGGCATGGCCGACAACTCTAACGAAAAAATGATGGAAAGAGTCTTGAGAAAGCTTTCTACCAAGCTCGATGCCGAAGTTTACTCCCAATTACCAAAGCAATTGCCATCTGCTTCCTCCATGTCCTCCTTCTTCGGTGCCTTCGTTAAGGAAGACGTTGAAAAGTTTGCTGAAGACCCTTCTGCCAAGTTGGTCATCGAAGCTTTAGAACAAATCGATTTAGACACTCAAGAAGGTTATGACAACGCATATACTCTCTTCCAGAAGGCTGTCGCTCAATTTGATGCTTCTATGGAAGGTGTTTCCCCAGAAGTTGCTTCCATTGCTTACGAAAACGCTGGTTCCATGGAATTCTTAAAGATTGACACTGCTTTAGCTAAGCAATACATTGAAAAGGCTATCGAACTTTCTCCAAAGCCAAAGCAACACGTTATCCTTGGTTTAATTGGCGCTGATGCCGGTGACTTCGAAGTTGCCAACGGTGAATTTCAAAAGGCCATTGATATGAACCCTGAAGATCCTAACATTTACTACCATTTCGGTCAAATCCACTACTTAATGGGCGCTTTACCAGAAGCCGAGAAATATTTCATCAAGGCCAAGGAATTAAACCCAGCTAATGTTTATGCCCACATCCAATTGGCTTGTATTGTTTACAGACAAGGTGATTTTGCTAAATGCCAAGAAATGTTTAAGGCTGCCAAGGCTGCTTTCCCACTTTCCCCAGAAGTTCCAAACTACTACGGTGAAATCTTATTTGACAGAAAGATGACCCTCGATGCTGTGAAGCAATTTGATGTTGCCGCCACTTTACAAGAAAAATTACCATCTTTCAACGTTGGTGCCTTGCCATTGATCAACAAGTCTGTTATTTACCAAATGAACCAAGACTCCAAAACCACTATCGAAATCTTGACCAAGGCTGCCGAATTGGACCCAAGATCCGAAGTTGCTAGAATGTCTCTTGGTCAAATGTACCTTTCTCAAGGTGATGTTGACAGCGCCATTGCTAAGTTTGAAGAAGCCTGCAGGCTTTCTAGATCTGGCGAGGACAGAAAGCAAGCCATTTCCTTATTAGAGGCTGCCAAGATGCAATTGAGAATCAGACAAGACCCTGTTTTGACCGCCAAGGTCCAAGAATTGCTTTTGGCTTCCCAGATGGCCCAACAAGCTTAGATATGATGAATAGGTGACGCTGCTGTTGATGTTTTGTATATAAATTATAATGCTATGATATAATTGACTCTACTGTTGCACTATCAACAGGGCCAGCGACTGATAATATTTTAAGTTTTTGTAGTATACTAGTAATATAATGGTAATGATAGGCTAAGGTAATAGTAATAAATAAGGTGCGGCTGCTCGCCACACACGGTACTCATCCATCCACGCGCTACGCGTGGATTTATTTAGTGAAAATGTGCTTCAAAGGACCGGCACAATGGTAGAAGTTGGCGGAATAGTCCTTCTTCTTGAACTTCTTCTGCTTAGGCTCGCTGACGTAGTAGTCCCAGCTGTTAGATTCTGCAAAACGGATGGCATCTTCCTTGTTCTCGAAGTTCATTCTGGTGGCCTGCATGTAGTCTGCAGTACCTTGGTAGCCCATCAAGTCGTTTTCCCATCTGTTGCCCTTGCCCAGAATGTCCCACTCAAGCTTCCACAACTTGGTGTTTCTGTCACCGTTCTGGGTCGCGTACTGCGCCTCCTTGTATATTCTGACGAGCCTGTTGCCCGATTCCGAGAGCTCCTGAGGGGCGCCCGAAACAAGCTGCTTGCCGGTGTGTGTGGCGTCGACGATCTTTCTCACCTGGGCGGCCTCGGTGTACGAAGCCACCACAGTAGACGACTGCATGCGCATGCTGCTCTTCAACACGGTTCTAAGCATCTCCTGGAATCGTCTTTAAGAATGAAAGCACTTCTATTGGTTGTTAGCAATGGGAGAAAATTTATTCCTCAACAACAGCAAGATCATGCGTTACGTAAGCATGTCACGTGACGTGTGCTCAGCAGTCTCGGAATTTCCTATGTATAAAGTGTCTATTTAACTGACGAAGATCCAGACGAAGAAGAAGACCAGGATGATTGCAAACACCTGCAACATGAGCCATCTGTTGCTGCTGACGTTGTTGAAGTAGCGGGTCAACTCTGTGTGTGCTCCCTGGATGTTGAGCGAGACGTCTTCGATGTTATCGTCGATTCGCTGGATCACTTCGCCCTGCTCCTGAACCATGGTGGCGAGCTGCTGGAAAAGACCACCCACCTCGTTGATCGTCGACTCTATCGCACGCACTGCGTTGCTTCGCTCCTGCACGTACGAGTTGTTCTGCTCCTCTAGCAGCAACAGCTGCTGTGTCTGGTCCGGAATGGACAAATCGCCCAAGCCGTACTCAGGAGGGTCCGCTGCCTCGTCTGCTGGCTGCTCCATGAACGGGTTCTCGCTCACCTTGTGGCGCATGGCGTAGGGAACGCCGCCGTTCGCGCTTTCCTTCTTGGCCACCGACGCTATGAGCTGCTCCTGGCGCTCTCTTCGCATCATTTCTGCCCGCTGTCTCTCCTCGAGCACGTCCTTGAAGTTCTCGGAAATGTTCTTTGTCTTTGTGTTGAGCAAACTGACCACGTTCTTGTTGTACGTGTCCGCGTCTGTGCCCGACCTGCCCTTGGTGCTCTGGTTTAGCTGTTTCAAGTCCTTTTCAATGCGGAAAATCTCCTGCTTGATCACATACGTCAATTCCACCACTTCGTTGGGCTTGTCGTTGAGAGAGTCCTTGCGTTTGGCCAGCACCGCCAACTTCTGTAGCGTGCCTGTAACCTTCACAATGTCTTTGGCTATCGCGCCCGCTTTCTTCGTGAATTCGCTCGCCTTGGTGCCGTTTGGCGCATTCTGCGATGCTGCAGGCGGCGGTACTGCCAGCTGTTTGGCGAAAGTGCCCACAGCCTTCTGGAACTCGGTTGTACGGTCCTGTATCGCAAGCATTTGGCTATAAATAGTGTGTTGGCTTCTAAGGGAAGAAGATACCTGTAGAAAAATATACAGCAAGGATTGGTTACGTAACCGTGCTCAGCATCGCAGAACCTATCAATGATAGCAGGTAATGTATGTTTGGGCCCTACGGCTCTTTCGACTAGAGCCAGTTGAGGTGTCTTACCGCCACCGTTTATGCCTTTCTGTTGAAAGACACAGAATGAGGCAAGGCCGCATTTCTAGCTACTCTATATTCACATCTTTTTATATTTGTATAAATCTCATAACGGGTATAATCTATCTATATGACATCACATTGTTACAACCATATTCCCCCTATCCTAAGGAGTCTCATGTTTCAGACCACAATCTTTGCAGAAAAACGTAATCTCGTTGGTGTCCCCCAAATGCATAGGTCTTGCTTCAAACCTATCACCATTACATTTGACACAGCGAACGCTGTCAGCAGCAGTGTTGGTCTGTGCAGGCTTGTTTTTCTCCATCAAGTCATGTTCTCGTTGCTTCATCAATCTACGCAATTCTTCATCAACATTGCCCTGGTCATGTGCATTACCGCCCAATAAGCTCTGCTGTTTACTCTGCTGTAATCTCTTTCGTTTCAACTGCTCATCAGGCCCTAGCCTATACTGAGGCAAGGAATGTTCAATTGCTGTGGCGCCTAAACTTTGTAAGGTGCTGCCAGTCACACTGCCGTCATACTCTTCGTTATCATCATTCTCGTTGAAAGAGAAGATACTATGACCTTCTCCATTCAAGTTGCCATTGTTCATCAGGTTGCTGTTGATACTAGGGTTGATTCCTAGTTCGCCAAATTGCGATTCCAATGTGCTTTCCGTGACGTTAGATCCTGTCCTAGATCTAGCCCCACGTAAAAAGGATTTGGTTCTATCCAAGCTACCTAGCACACTGGATGCACCGTTGCCGCCGCTGCTGCTACCACTGCCATTTAAGGTTCCGCTCATACTACCTCCACCACCATTAGGGTTGATGGACTTCTTAGCCAACATCTTACGGTACTTGTAAGCATAATCGAGTCTAACAATCTTGATCTGACCTTGGTTGTCAGCCGCAGCAAAGATCGAATTGGAAAAAATGTCTTCACCTGCAATTCCTGTAGAGCCTACAGCACCAGTGGGGGTTTCTTCCGTCAGACCAGGAACAAGCTTGTTCTTTGAGATTGACGATCCCAGAGTGTAAGTTTCCCAAATAGGGTCATCACTCAATTCTAGCAATTTGCTGGTGACTCTTGGAGCCCATATCGCTACGTTGGCCTTGGAGTTAAATACATGCCACGAGATGTACTTGTTATTCTTAACTTGGGCACTATCATCGCCTAGAAACGGTAACCCATGAGCCAAGGGCTTGAGCAGCTTGCCTAGTATGTTATGATGATGATCCTTTTTCTCACCATTGCAATTTGTAGGATGGCTAGCATTATCATTGGTACTCATATGACCAGCTCCAAATTTGTGCCCATGGTAAGTTTCCCATACATAAACCCAACCATCTTCGGATCCTGTTATGATCAAATTTTTGTTGTCATTAATATGGGCCTTGATTGAACTACTTTTATTTTCGTATCCCGAATATTTCACTTCCAAGGCTCTAGCTGTGTAGTTGATGAGTCGAACCTTGGAGTCATTTGTTGTTATCAAAATCTTGACATCCTTTTTTGAGCCCTTTTGATGTACTCGGTTTATATTGGAGGGAGTATAGTAATCCATAAAACATTCAACACTTGTTACACGATGCGCAGTGTGATTCTTGCTATTGACGATTTGGTACGTTGTTATCGTTTCAAAGGATTTCAACAAATCTAGCACCCAGACCCAACCCTTATCGCCGCCAACAATGACGTGCACATCGCTCGAGTTGGCGTTGGTGCAAGCAACATCGAAGGAGGTGATATGCAAGTCCAATTGCCTCTCATACACGATCTGCTTCTCAATGATGCTGAACAGGTAAATATGTCCGTCCCATTGACACCCAATGAAGAATCTGTCATCTGACTTCAAAAACCGGGCTTGGGTCACCACTCCGGTGAACATGTAAGTGTGTAGACACCCGGACCTGTTGATATGCCAGAGCTTGACCGTGTGGTCGTCTGAAGACGAAAGTAGAAACCCATTGGACGACCAGTCGAGCGAATTGACGGTGCTTTCATGTGAGAATTTGGCCACCGGCTCCTGTCGCATCACGTGCGCGGAATTGGCCTTCTCCGACGAGTTCTGAAGCGCAATCTTCTGCTCCGCGCGCTCTGCTGCCGAAAGAACCACTTTCCACACAATGATTGACCCATTGGCTGAGGCCGCGGCAAGATACTTGCCATCCGGGGACCACTTGAGACAGTAAACTGGATCTGCACCGACACTGAGCGTGTCCGAGACGAAGTAACGGTGTGCCAGGGCAGGAAACCTGCCTGAGTTAAACACCGTTAGATACTGCATGTGTGTTTGGCTGTCCGTCCAGAATCCGAGTCTGCTCTAGATAGAAGAACAAGAGGAATGGAGTCTGATTTTTCAGCCATTTGTCTGTCACAGCCAAAATTAAACCCTAAAAGCCGATATTGGCCCGGACCGGCTGTAGAGGGCCTCTGACAACAAGCCGGGACTCTTAATGCTACAAGCTAACACCCCACTTGCCGCTTGAGCTTTGACCGGCCTCAACAGCCCGCCTTTTACCCTAGCTGCGAACCCATCTGCAAAAAGTATGTGCCACAAGACTTTCGGAAGCAGCCGTTTGAACCGTAGAGTGCATTTTGATGCCCGGAGTAACTGCGCAAAAATAACAGCGCTTTCAAAGAGCAGATTGACCGGAATACCGGCCAGCAAAAACACTCTTAATTCCCCCATCTGCCAATATCGCTAATTAACCGGGGTTATCAAATGCTGAGCACATGAGCGTTTTTATTTTTTATTTTTCGAAAAAAAGAAGGTCACGTGACTTTTAAGCACCTGAAATGTCATTTTTGCCTTAAAGATGTGTCTAAAAAGCTGGTTTTTGCAGGAAAAGGAGTCGCAGTTGGCCCAAGAGGATGAAATGTGCTATGAGTGACTTATTGTGTTTTTTTTGTGTGAAAACTGCCTTCTTGTTGCCCCAATGACCAAGCAGAGACTTGTACAGCCTCTCATGAGCTATGTACTCTACAAATTGTTTGAAGAAATTTTGTTCAAATTTTTCACTCAGATTCTCTACTAGTCGAAGATGCAATCTGCCGCTATGCAGCTCCCAGAGACACAGCAGACAGTCAACGCGGACGGGACCATCACTCTCGTGTCCTACAAGCCGAGCAGCAAGCCGGGAAAGCTCATCAAAACCACGCAGACGGTCAAGAAGGTGACTTCAGAAACCTCAGTTGATCCGCGTATTGCCCTGCGCAGAACATGGGCCCGTTTTGGGGCCGAAAAGTCGAACACCGTGGTCGGGCCAGACACCAAGACCACCCAGTTCGACGATATCGTCAACTTGGTCATGGGTACCTCCTGGAAAAAGCAGGAAGAGGAGCAGCAGAACGCCAAGAAGAAGGAGCTCAAGGCCACCTCCACCTTCAAGTGTAGAGTCTGTGAGGGTCCTCACATGACAATCAGATGTCCATACAAAAACACACTTGGGGCCGAAAAGAAGAAGGCCGAGGCTGCTGCCGCAGCCGCCGCCGGTGCCTCCTCTAACAGATACGTTCCTCCAAGTAAGAGAGGCGGTTTCGAAGCTGCTGCCGCAGAACAAAGAGTCAACACCTCATTACGTGTTTCTAACTTGAACACCACCATCACCGAAGACAACTTGAGACAGTTGTTCGGCCAGTACGGTCTTGTTGAAAGAGTCTCTCTCTTGAAGGACAGAGAGACCGGTGAGTCAAGAGGTATGGCTTTCATCGATATGGGTTCTAGAGCCAGTGCTGAGAAGGCCCTTGAAGGCACTAACGGTAAGGGTTTCCGTAACTTGATCATCAACGTCGACTGGTCTAAGCCAAAGAAATAGAATTGACTTCTGGATGTATAAATGTTTAATAAGAGAAAAAAATAAATAGGCAGGTCTCAGCTAGTCGAAGACCTGATCCGCAACTTGCAGGCTTTCATAGACGTCGTTGTGCTTGCCAAAAGAGCCTCTCACGATTTTAACTTCCTTTCGAACCCATTGAATAAACACCTGACTGCTTTCCCAGTTCAAAAGCTCATCATCGTTACTGTAGACCAATGTAATATCTTTGTCTTCGTAACCGGTGCACGGAGCCTCCCCATTGTCAATATTCATCACACTATACGCGTTTTCCCTAGTACCGAACTCCTCGAGAACAAAACTTTCATAATCTGGATATGTATCAACCAAATGTTTGATAGAGTATATCCCGTCCATTAATACAACTCCAGTAACAATATCCCTGAGTCCGCTGCTTTTATATTCCAACAATTGACAAATCAAGGTAGCACCGACACTATGACCACACAAAACCAGCTGGCCAATACTATTACCTCTATCTTTGATGTCGGCAATTATCCTTTTCAAGGCCTCAATAACATCCTCTATCTGACCAGGATGTGGCGTTTGCTCCGACAACCTATAATCCAAGGAATAGTAGTCCCATGTGCTGGTACCGTTATTACTCAAGTGTGAAATCCATTTATTGAAATCTTTGTATGTGTTATTGGGATCACGCCAGGCACCCCCATGGATCATTATACGACAATCCCGCACATTACCAGCAGACACAGACAATGTTTCAGAGTAAACCTGCAAAGGTTCAACACCGTAACTGAGGACGTTCATTGTGTAATATTTAAAAAGAGACACAGAATAAAGAAAACCGTTTTGATCAGAATTACTAAATGCTTTAACGTATCTTTCCAAATTATAAAATAGGAAATTATTGCGATTAGGCCAATTAATTGGGGGTTGCTAAGATTTATAGCTTATCTGCTGTGATGTCTGAATATGTGAATTACAGGCTTGTTTTCAATGAAAATAAAAAGAGCGTTTACTACTGATAAATTACAATCTCGTAAATTACAATGCAGGGTTAATGAAAAGATGGTGACGAAGAACATCAAGCTCTCAAAGGGCTTTCAATAGCATCCGAGCTCGAGTGGGAATGGCTAGAGTAAACCTAAAGGGAGATGGGAGATACAGCGTCCTGTTAAAAAAAAGTATGTGTTAGTATCAAAAGTTCTTGCAGCGAATGGCAAATGCAACTTTGGGCACATTATGGAATACAAAAATGGGTAACTTGATCACTAGGAACAAAAAGGTATGGATCTGGATGTTACATTGATGGCAAAATAAAATAAAACTAAAGTATTGTCAAAATTCTTATGTATACACTAAACAATTTCATTCATTCTCTATATCTGAATCTATCTATCTGATCTGACATTCAACACAATAATGAATCAATGATTATTACTTTAATATCTACCTGGAGATCTGTCTCTTTCAAAGTCTCTGTTGGAATCTTGGTAAGATGATGGTTCACCCTCTGGTCTTTCTCTATCGCCGCCGTAGTTTCCTCTTGGGGGACCCCTTGGAGGGCCTCTTGGTTGGTAGCCGCCTCTTGGTTGGTAGCCACCTCTTGGAGGGCCGTAGCCTCTAGGTGGAGGAGGATAGTAACCGCCAGGACCTTGTGGAGGTGGAGGGCCATAGCCACCTGGACCTCTTGGAGGACCTTGAGGTGGAGGGTAGTCGTAGCCGCCCCTTGGTGGGCCGTAGGAGCCTCTTGGAGGACCATATCCGCCTCTTGGAGGGCCGTAACCGTCATGTGGAGGAGGAGGGCCGTAGTTGCCGTATGGAGCACCGTAGCCTCCTCTTTGGTAGCCCCCTCTCTGGTAGCCGCCTCTGCCTCTGAAGCCGCCTCTGCCTCTGAAACCACCTCTAGGGGCTCTGGAGGCGGAAGCAATGTATGGAGAGGTGTCTTCTTCGGCTGAAAGAGCGACGCCCTCGAAGGTAGCTTCGTTCAACGACTGCAAGGCGGTCTCCAATTCTTCCTTGGTGGAGAACTCCAAATGACAGACGGTAGGGTCCTCGTGGGAAATACGCACGAAGATAGGCTGGATCTTGATTTCCTCTCTGAGGAAGTCCTTGAAATCTTGCCAGGCGGTGCCCTCTGGGAGGTTGGACACCTTGACTCTGAACTCGCCCTTCTTAGCGTAGGACGGCTTTTCCTTGGCGTACTCGACCTGCAAAGGCTCGCCCATGAACGACATGGTCTGGAGCTTTGTGAACGCCTCGCTGGTCGCGTCTGCGTTGTCGTACTCGACGAAAACGTACCCAGGCATCATTCTGAGCTCCTTGAGAGGGCCCACGTCCGAGAAAAAGCTCTCGACTTCCGCGTGTTGCGCGTGCGGTGGAACGGGTCTGATAAAAAGCTGCACCTGTGAGAGAACAGGCTCGGAGGCTGGAGGCTGTTCCATTATTGTGTTTTGAACAAGAAGAACAAGTGGACGCCACTAAGGAAAAATTAAATTAACACCAAAATCATCAGGGGAGCAAAAAACACGGCGGTGCACTTTGTCACGTGACTTATGGATTTGCCTTGTCTCCCGGATTTATACTGAGAAAGATTGAATTTCAGTTGATTTGTTCTCTTATCTGGAGAACAGAACAGATGGAGCCCGAGCAACAGGCGATTCTGGAGCAGTTCAAGGAGCTGACGGCGTATTCGGAGGACAAGCATGGGCAGGTGATGTTGCTGCTGCACCAGACGGACTGGGATTTGGCGGCTGCGCTTGGCCGTTACTTCGATGGCTCGCTGCCAGATTTGGAGCACGACAGGGATCCGCAACAGCTGTTGCAGCAGCAGCTGCCTCTGCGGTCGAGTCCTGTGAACATCACAGGCACCATAACTCGCAGATACCACTCGGCCATGCCTATCTCCTCCAGATGGAAGTTCAGTCCAGGAATTGCGGCCACAAAGAGTGCCGACTGGTCTCTCTTGTGGATCTTGATGTGCATTCCCAACGGCATCTTCTACATCGTGACGCAGATAGCAACGTATCTGGGTCTTGTTTCAAAGCCCAAGGGCGATCCCGTGCCGCAGACGGCCTCTATAGGCGGCAAGACGGAATACAGCATCGAGGACGATTTGTCGCATGTGCTAGGGGAGCAGAAATGCAAATTGGCCCTGTTCAAGGGCGAGTTCAACGACGCATATCAATTGTCAAAACAAGAGCACATGTTTCTGCTGACCATACTAGTCAACATTCCTGCACCGCAAAGCAAGGATGTGCATCCCAAGACGTTGTCGTTCTTGCAGGCAATAAACACCGAGCAGTTCTCGTCCTTTGTCAACTCCAAGAACGTTTTGGTCTACATGGGCAACGTGTCGCAAGCCGAGGGTAACTTGGTCGCCAAAACCTACAATGTCAGCACCACACCTCACATGTCACTCATGGCAAACGTCAGCAGCTCGTCCAGCAGCTTGGGCCAATTTTCGGTTATCAAGAGATTCGACAACATCTCCACATCTGCCGCCAAGGTAGACAAGCTTATCAAGAGAGTTTCTCTTGTGATAGAATCACATGATCCGCAGTTGGTCGTCTTGAGATCTGAGAAAGCCGACAGGGATCTGGCAAGAATCATCAGAGAAGAGCAAGATCAGCAGTACCAACAGATGTTGGAACAAGATAAAAGACTCGCGAAAGAACGTGAAGAGAGAGAGCTTCAAGCTAAAATCGCCAAACAAGAGCAAGAACAGCTAGAAAAGGAGAAGCTCAAGATGATCCAACAAGAGACGGAAAGAAAGAACAATTGCATTCTTCATTATATTCAAAAGCATTTATTAAACAAAGGTCAAAGCAACACCGGCTGCAGAATCCAATTTAGAAAACCCAATGGTCAGAGGATTGTTTACCAGTTTTCCCCCGATCAACCGATTCGTGATCTATTCGAGTACATAGAAGCGTCTACTTACCTTGATGATCATTTTGAAGGCGACCTCGATAATGTAGACTTGTCCCGTGCCAAATCTGAGGATGATGCTCAATTTGAATTCAAATTCAAATTCGATCTTATCTCACCAATGCCTCGATTGAAGCTAGAACCAAGCAGTCAATGTATCAAAGATACGAAGTGTCTTTATCCAAATGGATCCTTATTGATTGAAAATATACCCGAGGATGATGACGAGGATGAAGATGGTGAAGATGAAGACGAAGAAGACGAAGACAACGAGAATGGCTCTAATTAACTGTTTACTATCTCTATATCTCTCTATATAATTTTTTTAAAAGTACCTACTTCCTCCTTTTGGAATCCCTCTGCTCAGTGTCATCGGACAACTCCTGTGTTAGAGATTGACCACCTAGTATTTGCATGACGTATTCTTTCAACTTTTCGTCTCTTTGTTCGTCACTCAACCCCTCTTGAGTCATAATCTGTTCCAACTGTTTCCTAGACTCGACCATTTCTTCGCTTAACTCCTCTTCTGGGGCCTTCATGAAAGCCTTCAACTGATTTTCAAATCCACCTTGGGCTATTGGCTCAGCTGGCATATTGAACTTTTCCCAAGCTAACTCAGCATTGCCGCATTCTTCCAAAAGAGTCAGATACCTGGCCAAAGGTTCAAATTCACCCTCCTCTGTGATGAACTCGGCCGCGCTTTTATTTTCGTTGTTCTTATGGGTATAATCACAGCCATGGTCCACTAACCACTTAGCAGCCTCCACGCTTTCACAGTGATGCAAGGCACTGTCACCGTCTTCGTCGTATAAATTCACATCGCCTCCTTGAGATACAAGATATTCTAACAGTTCAATATGATCGTAAGAAGCAGCTGCATGTATAGCTGAGTAGCCCTGTGGATCCTGGGCGTTGACTGCCACACCGCCTTGAGTAATATATTGTTGTACCTTAGCCAAATCGCCTTCACTAGCCGCAATCCAATAGTTAGACATGTTATAGTTCAAAAGAGCTTCCTAGATTCTTGTGCTTAAAAAGAAAGAAAAAATATTTTTCTTTGATACTGAGAAATTTCACACAATCACAGAAATCAAAAAGTTAATGTTATAATGACGTGAAAGATTATTTTGTCGGTTCGCAATCGGCTAAATCTGGCCTTCATTTTTTTCTTTTGCTTCAACTTATTTGGCTAAAAATTTGAGATCCTTATTTCTCTCTTTGTTCAATTCTAAAAAGATGGATTCTGTGCCTCAGATGGGACAGCCTAAGACACCGGCCGAAGAGGCTCAGTGTAAAACATGCGAGGAGCACAAGCTTTTTATGCTACAATACTCGCCTAGTGTTATATTCATGCGTGAACAAATAGAGAAAGTTGGCGGGTACGTCTCTCCATTTGATATCAAGTGCCAGATATGTCCACAACCAAAGCTTGGAGGTTTCCATCCAGAAAATGGGATCCAGCTATGTGCTAACTACATACCTGATAAGTGGACATTGAACGATACGCTTTCACATGAGTTGATTCATTGGTATGACAATACCAGATTTAAAGTCAACTGGATGGACTTGAAACATCACGCCTGTAGTGAAATCAGAGCTGCAAGTTTATCTGGTGAGTGTGCCATGATGACTGAATTCGGAAAAATGATGTTCAAGGTTGAAGCTACCGACAAGGGCTCACAATTAGGTGCCAAAAAATCATCTTTCAGATTTGCCATGGGTCATCAGGAATGTGTTAAAAGAAGAGCTGCCTTGAGTGTGGTGGGTCACCCAAAATGTAAAGACATGGACCATGCTAAACAAGTGGTGGATGACGTTTTTAGATCCTGTTTCAATGACACTAGGCCTTATGAAATGATCTACAGATAACTCATTACAATTTCTTCTCTAACTACTCTTTTTTACGTGTGTATATAATATCGTCATAATATTTTTCATTTATTCATTCACTCATACTTACTTATGTATCTAAAACACCAGATACATAGTACACATCAAACTTGGACCAAAAACAATCCCAAACCAGAAAATACAATTGCCCAAAACCTTCTTATCTTTCAACCATTTTGTTTTACTCAATTGGACTAAGGTTAACTGATTCATTTGCAAAATTAACAAGTAGCCTCTGAGCTTTTTGAAAATCACATACATGGACAATTCATGAACAATACTGGAAATCAAAAACGTCATAAATGCAGCAGTGTATTTGTTAACTTTTAATGCACTGATACTAGAGTGATAAACATGTCTTAGAAGGAACTTGTGAACAGGAACATTCCAATCACGGGCGTATTCACTCCAATCCACTGAGTTCCACCAGTATGAATAAAACTCACGGTCTGCAAACATTGACAATTCAGCAATAGCGTTCAAAATCAACTCCCAAATTAGGTAAAAAACTAAAAGGTAAACGCACAAGAATGGTGGAATTGTCTTGATCAAGATAAAAGGGTAAACTTTGATTCTGTACCACAGAGTGGTAGTGGCTTGTAATTCCAAACATTCCATCACAATAGGGTAGAGATTATTTTCAGCAATGGCAATCATAATTGTAATGATACCGAAGATACCTAACACCTTCTTGATGAGATACTTCCATCTGATTTTATCATTTCTAGGGTAACTTGTTTCGTAAACTAGAGTAGGGAACATAGAATATTCAAAAAAGTTCTTGACAGTTAACCTGTTAGGGAATTTCTGATGCTCTAACTCAAACTCGCAGAAATTCACGGACTTCTCGGCTGCAAGCACCAATTTCTCATTGGTGCTATCTTTGTCCTTTTTCAGATAATCATTGGAATGCTTCAGTTCTTCTGTAATATCCCATAAATATCCATTGAAAAAGGCAAATGAATGGACCTTCATCAATAAAACCATACCGTGCAACATTAAAAAGATTCGTCCAATCCATGGATAGTCCATCCATTGAGCGAACCAAATAGGACCCATGGTGAAGGCCAGTTCGAACGCGATTTGAAAATATCTACCAAAAGGTCTCCAGCCATAGTAACCATGCTTAACTAACAGTTGGTTGAACACTGATAAGTACATCAACAAATATAGACCCAAATCAGTCAGCGCAATTTTCCACAAATCGACTAACATCAAGACAGCCACATTGCTATGGCCCAAGGTCAGATTCTTGCTGAAATATTCAACAATGACGTTCAGAGAGAAAAAGAAGATGATAATCCAGAAGGCAATGAAGAACCCAAAGAAATTGCTTCCGAAGACCACCTCGCTGTCGAAAATGGTGCTCCGGGGCTGGAAATTCAAATCTCCGAAATTGGATCTCAAACTGCCATCGGGCTTGTATCTGTATTTCTTGGCGGCGGTGAGAACAGAAACAGCCGGGTGGGCCTCCTTACCATCTGAATAAGGCCTGGCCGAGCTGAAAGCCTCATCCTGATTGATGTTGACCTCCTCCGGCCCGTTCAACTGCACAAATTCCTCATCCGGGTGCTGGTGGTCTTCTTCGGTGGCGGAACTCAGGTCTAGTGATTGTGTGCTAGACTTCGAGCTGTAGTCGTACTCGTCGTTCATAATCAACGACCTCCGGTTCATTTCGGTTGCTTTTGGATGTTTGGACATGTCAATGGATAATGAAGAGCAAAATGGAGTTCGGTTTTAACAATCTTATTATTTTTCCGTTTAAATGCGATAAGCTTAGCAGTCCCAGGGCAGCCAGTTATTGTGTTATTTCAACCAAAAAGTCACAAAAACAGCTGATTAAGCAATCACCAAAACATGTTAACCACCGCTAGTGCCAACATATGCACTGCACTTGCTCCCATTCAAATTGAGTGTTGAAATCAGCAGAAAGACTATTCGGGGCCTGCTGAGCAGGTGCCAAATATCAGAATTCGCCTTACGGCTGCCTCGGCTCTTGGCTGCTTTGTATGGTCGGATTGGAATCAGTATTGTAGCAGTGCTATGAGTTCGTGTGCTCTTTTTGGTTTTTACAGTTTTACGTTACCTAATTCCGTCTGAGAAATAACTGCAGGTTGCCAAGAAAAGAGATGAGAAGGCAGTTCTGTGTAGAAATGATGGATAGGGTGGATACGGTAGAAGTGGTTTCTTAGATACTGAACCTGCTTTTAATAGACTTCTGCTCTTATCTCGAAGAAGGGTTTTGCAGAAGGTCCAACTAAGTTTACTTTCGCCAAAGATTTACAGGCTTGTTACTAGAACATCAAAACAGCGTCATAAAACAAAATAAATTAGGTCCTGCGAGCTCAACACTGTCTTTGCTATTATAGATAAACTTAAGTACTATGTTTCTTTTTTGCCGGAAATGAGGCTTTGCCATCGAACACCTTAAAAAGGTTTACGGTCTCCAAAGTTAATACTGACTGTGAAGCTTATTTGAAAGCCTTGACAACGTCCGTTTTTTCTGAAAACAAGAACTGCTTTTTTACCAGATCTGTCGCTTTCTTTCTTTACAATGCAAGCGTTTTTTTTTGCGAGTTTTTGTTTTCGGCTGTTATCCGTATGCAAGATCTGAACGTCATGAGCATCTCCCGATTAAAAAAATGAAATATTTTTTTTGCCATACTGTCTTACTGGATCGGTTTCTAACATACGCTAGTTGAAGATGTCTCGTCCAGAACAGATCGCTCCACCTGAGATTTTTTACAACGAGAGCGAGTCGCAGAAATATACTGCATCTACTCGTGTGCAGCACATTCAAGCGAAGATGACGCTCAGAGCCCTTGAGCTTTTGAACTTGGAGCCAGAAAAGTCGCATTTTATCCTCGATGTGGGGTGCGGGTCCGGTCTCAGTGGTGAGATCTTGACAGAGGAAGGTCACATGTGGATCGGGATGGATATCTCACCGGATATGCTTGCTACTGCCTTGGACAGAGACATAGAGGGAGATCTGTTCTTGGCTGATATGGGATGTGGCGTGCCGTTTAGAGCAGGTACGTTTGACGCGGCCATCTCGATTTCTGCTATTCAGTGGCTTTGTAATGCCGATACTAGTTCTAACGAGCCAAAGTTCAGACTTCCGAGATTTTTCAACACATTATACTCTTCTTTGAAGAGAGGCGGGAAATTTGTGGGCCAGTTTTACCCTGCCAACGAGGACCAGATCAAACAGATTACCAGTGCTGCTAAGGAGTCCGGGTTTATGTGTGGTGTGGTGGTGGACGAACCTGAGTCCAAGAAAAACAAGAAACATTACTTAGTTCTACAGGCCGGTACTAGTGACAGACCATTGGCAGTTTTCGACTTGGAAGTGGAGGACATGACCGAGGAAGGGATCAAGAAGAAGGAAGGTAAGAAGTCTGCCTTGAAGAGAATGAAGGCTATGGAAACTAAGAAGCAGTACATCATGAGAAAGAAGAAGTTGATGGAGAAAAGAGGTAAAACCGTCAAATCCGATTCCAAATTCACGGGTAGAGCCAGAAAGGCTAGATTTTAATATTTTAAGATACATTCACATCTATTTGAGTAGTCATAGCCACCGTTTATATAAATTGCTGCTCTAATACGCATCTTTATTCTGTTTGATAACATGAGTAACCAGATCTAAATGTGCTGAGCCACTTTTTTTTCTTCCCAGTTGGCGCTCTGGTGAATTTTAATGAAATTTTTCACATCTCATAAGAAATTCAACCTTTCTAGTTTCATTGAAACAATGTTCACCACTGCCAAGTCGGTCTTGAAGCCAGCACAGCTGCAGCAAGTGCGTTTTTCAGCGCAGTCAAAGAAGAAGAGAATTGATATTCAGCTTCTGAAGGACTTCCCAGGCTACGGTGTGAAAGGTCAAATCATCAAGGTCAAGCCGTCGGCCATGACAAACAAGTTCCACCCAAACAACGGGGCTGTTTACCTCAACTACCCTGGCGCAGAACCAGCCATCCCTGTTGCCAGCCAGGCTGATATCAACAAGGCCAAGGACCGTTTCACCGCTGAACAAAAGGCCAAGCAAGAATCTCAGCAACTCAAGAAGAAGCAGCTAGAACATGCTGAAGCTCAGTCCGCCAAGAAGGAACTTAATACCCTTTCTCTTGACCAAATCTTGAATATTGATTTCAATGTTCTTACAGATGCTCAACTGAAGACCATCTTCGAAGACCTGCCAAAGAACTTCGTCTTTGTCAAGAAAACCACCGTTGAAAACACTTTGGAGTTCCCTATTTCAGAGCAAGATATCAAGAAACACATTCAAACGGTTCTGTCAAAGAGCATGCGTCAAAAGGACAACGTTGTCAAGTTTACCCGTAGTAAGTCCACCTCTGTGGAATTCAAGACTGAATCTGGTGACGCCATTGCCGAAGTCAACACCTTGGGTACCTACTTCGCCACTGTTTCTAACGGTTCTCATACTTCTGAAGTCACTGTTACTGTCAACGAGGCCAAATAGACGCCCCTACTGTAAATATCCTCTACATATGTATATAATTAAAATTATGTTGCAACACCCAGATTGTCGTGTGCTGAGCGATTTTGCCCTATTGCTCATTTTTAAACTTATCAGCTTCAAATTCATATGATACATCCTCTCGCACTGTTCTCTTTATCAGCAAGCAAAAAGTTTGACATTGGGTTTTGGCAGTAAGAGAATGATGTCATTTGTAACCACAGCGCATTTACAATTTCAAGAACTGATTGCACCTTTTGCCAGTGTGGTCTTTTTGCCCTTGGCTTTTATCCAAACAGTTGTACAATCAATCAGATTTCAAGTATTAAATTTGAAAAGTTATGCACGCTTATTCATGATATACAACTACAACTTACTTCATATTCTGAGGGAAACTGAAACCGACAAAGCCACATTTCAATCGTCGTATAATCAGAAGATTTTCAATAATAAAATGAAGTTGAGAAACAACTCATATCCAGTTGCCCAAGATCTTAGGCACGTCTTTGATGTGGTGGAAAAGATATATGATATCAGAACGATAATTTTCAAATCTAGAGCTAGATCTAATTACCTTTACGATAAATGGATTGTTCACTATCCAGTTGCTTTTCTAGATGGCAATATCGCTAATGAAGGGTACATTTGGACACTAGATGGCTATAACAAGAATCCAAATTCCCGAAAAAATTCTAAACAACCAGTTTCGGCAGCTTCGGAGACGGTAGTTAATGATCAAAGACCAACGGCCATGAAATCCTTAGGTCTGAATGAATTGGAAAACAGATTTATTCCCAAATCATACGTGATCCCAGAACATTTGAAATCAAGAGAAGCTAATGACGTCTCAAGAAGTGAAAAAAGGGAAGAAATTTCTTCTCAGCCCGTAGGTTGTCCTGCTTTAACAAACTTATTTTGTGAATCTATTCAAGCAGTTGAAGATGTGACACCTGCAAAGGCACAATTCACTGATCCAATCCAGAATTTGATTTCGATCGGTCAAAACACGACCAAAGATGTAGCATATAAGATTAAAATCAGAAAGAAACCAAAAGATTTCAAAGGTCATCCAACTTATGGGAACTATGATTTATTAAGACAAGCTATCAAAAATATCATCATTCAGCCAAATTATAAACCTGAGGGTACAATTGGCCCAAACTTAGTAAGATTCACATGGCATTGTTGTGGCCACTATGATCGTGTAACTGGAACTGGCGGGTCCTCAGGTGGCACTATGAGGTTTGCACAAGAGTTTAATGACATTGGTAATACTGGTTTGAATACCTCTAAATCTTACTTAGATCAAGTACATGAAAGTTTCCCATGGATTTCATATGCAGACTTGTATACATTAGCCGGTGTTGTTGCCATTGAAAATATGGGTGGTCCGAAAATCAAGTGGATACCAGGTAGAACTGATTGTATTGATGCTGGAAAAGTTCCACCTAATACAAGATTACCAAATGCATTTTTAGGATCTGATCATATAAGAGAAGTGTTCTACGATAGATTAGGATTCAACGCACAAGAGACTGTAGCATTAATTGGCGGTGGGCATGGTATTGGTGGTTGCCATTCTAGATATTCAGGATTCAATGGTATGTGGACGAAGACGCCTTATAAGTGGGATAATTCTTTTTTTACCGTCTTACTGAACGATGAATGGAAACTAGGAACAGTACCGGAAACAGGCGTGGAACAATATTACAGCCATGATAAGAGTTTAATGATGTTAAACACCGATATGGAAATGCTAAGATGTCCTGAGTTTAGGAAATGGGTTGATATATTTGCCAGAGATGAGCAATTTTTCAATCAAGTATTTGCCGACGCATTTGGTAAATTAATTGAGTTAGGAGTGATTCGAGATCCTGATGGGATTCAAAGGGTTAAACTTTGAAGTATTTGCTAGGCTTTTTTTTAGCCAAAAGTCATATAATATATAAAAATCTGGTATATAATCATTGGTAATCATTATTTTAATATTTATACATCAATTGCAAAGAATTCAATTATAATACATGTTAGCATCGGGGTCATCATTCATAGATACAGACGGCAAATTATTTGTATCTAAAAGACCCGACTTTTCTGCTGACTTTGCCACATAGTTCTCACCTTGGCCATCATCATCAATAGTATTTGGTCCCCCTAAGAAATCCAACATCATATGCATCCCGCCACCACCTGAATATTGATCAACATCAACAGGTAGAACAGTAGAGACACCTTCCAAGAACCAAACTTTTTCTTTCATTTCTTCAGTGAAACTTCTTAAAAGTGTATAATAACAACGCATGATACGCATTGCAGTCAAATCACAGTTTATCAATAAGCCCAAAAATCTTTTGTCTAAGAGAGCCGGAAAGGCAAATATACGTAGGATGAAATCTGATTTACGTCTTTCTTGATATAATTTAGCCATGTATGCCAATGTAGGAAAATAAGGTGAAACTAATGAAACTGGAAACATATCAGAAATTTCAGGATCAAAACATTGAATGCTGGAATATTTCACTGGACCACCCTTTGAATACGTTTCTGCCAAAAGATCTGCCAGCGAAGTTAAATCAGGGTTGATGTGAATTGATTTATCAGTTGAATTAGCAGTTGATGCATGTGACAATTCACCAGAGATTAAATCATACCCTATTTCGGCCAAATCACCCAAATCGACAGAGATAAATTTGTAAAATCTAGATTTCTCACTCAATGGCCAAACGGCAGTCAAAATGGTAGCAGCACCTTTAACGTGGAAAATCCAAGCTGATGACGGTAGTGATTTCACAGATGTGGAAGTTGATGGGAGGCTAGCGTTGGCTAATGAATCCATGATCAAGATCAAGGCAGATGCCACTAAAGCGTCAGTATTTTCAGGTGACATTTCCAAAACAGCCTCACGAAGTAATCTCAATGCGTCTGCACGGTGATTGGTGACGTATTGGTCTAACCCTCTTTCTGAGCGTGACAAATGAGTAGCAGAGAAAGCTAATACGGAATGCATCAAAAATGGATATTTGAATGCCAGCATGGGGATATCATCAGACCAAATTTTGCTATCAGAAATCCCTGCAGCTGTGATAGTTGGCCAAACTTTAGTGGTATAATGGTACATTAATCTCAAATCAAGCAAGTTAAGCGGGGCATCGCCTGGACCAGTACCGTTAATTGCGGACGGTAAGTTTGAAGGGGGCATAGGCGAAGATTTAATATTGTCAGGAGATATGGAAGGGCCAGCCGTTTTTGATTCCAGGTGATGATTTTGTAGTTCCATTGGTGTTGGAGTAGGTCCCTTCGTTTTCAGAGGGACACGAGTAGGCAGCAACTCGCCAATAAGGCCTGAAAGAGGGTCACTGGGAGCGTTGCCTGTTGGATCGGCAGAGGGTCCGCCGAAAAGCTTGGAAATGGTATCGCTCGTAATGTTGAGGGCCATTGCAGTCTGCTGAAGCTGCTGCTGTTTGTCCAGTGGAAGAGAGGAAAACTGCTGAATGATTTTGGACTGCTGGTCTTGAGGCAACCCGCTGAGCAATTGGAGATGAGGGTTGTCATTCAGCTGAGCAGAAGCGTTGGTATTAGAACCATCAAACGGGAGTGGGATTGATGGAGGCGTAGTGGAGACATTGGCAGCATTGACTAATCCAGCTAATCCAGTAAATGGCGAATCCATATTGAGTGGGCTCTGTGCCAACGCAGCCAACCCAAGAGCACCTGGAGATCCCAATGATCCAAATTGAGAGGGAGAGAAAACAACAGGTGCAGTTTCAATTTTGACCGAAGGCTCCTGCTTCACAACCGCTATAGTCTTCTTTGGGACAGCATTTAGCGTGGGCTCCTGTTCCTGCTCTTGGTCCATATCTGCTGGCCAGGAGCATTCGATGCCCATTCTGTCGCAGTTTTTGCAAAGAGGGTGGCTTTCGTCACACTTAACACGCCGGCGCTTGCATGACAAACAACCTTTACGCGACTTCTTGTGAAAGCGCCTCTTTCCTGTGGACTTCTTCTGGACTTTCGCAGCCGATGTCATCAGTATAACCCTTTCAAAGTCGAACTCGTTGCGCTCGTATAATGGGATTGCACGAAAAAATTCGCAAATCTGATGATCAGTTGCTTTATATAAAAAAAATGAGAAGGAAAAAATGAGAGGCTTGGCAGGCCGTGCGACAGATCTTAATGTCGCGCCCTCTGCTCAGCATCGGCAAACAATGTTATTTACCATTAGTAGTATTAAATCACATGCTATATAGACCTATCTAGCTCACCAATACAGCCGCTCGCTTCAACAGCGCGCTAATCAATGCCCGTGTGGGTCTTCCTTAACTGGTTCAGGATCTACATTGATCAAGGTGTCAATTCTCAAGATAGCCACACAAGCTTCCAAGGCAGATTTCAAACTCTTGATTTTACTTAGTGTTGGTTCCAAGACACCCATGGCAACTTCGTCTACCACCTTACCCTTAACTAAATCAAGTCCGTAGTTCTTGTAGTTTTTCCTCTTGAGGTCATCTGGGGAGACTGATTGTGAGGCGGCATGGTAGGATCTTAATTTGGCAATCAGGTCGGCAGAATCCTTGGCAGCATTGACAGCTAGGGTCTTTGGGATCACCAAGAGTGACTGTGCAAACTCAGCAATGGCCAACTGTTCTCTGGAGCCCACAGTGGTGGCAAAGTTTTCTAAGTAGATATTAAGTGCCACCTCGACAGCACCACCACCGGGCACCACAGTGCCCGATTCTAAGGTACGCTTGACAACACAGAGAGAATCATGCAATGATCTCTCCATTTCATCCAAGGTGTAGTCGTTTGGCCCACGCAAAACCAATGAGGCAGCGCAATGTTTGGCAGGGTTCTTAATAATGATACATTCGTCGTCAGAGAACTTCTCTTGCGAAACCAATTCAGCAGAACCTAGATAACTGGATTCAAACGTCTCTTCACCTTCCAGATTAGACATGTTGGTGACCATAGTGGCGCCTGTTGCTGTGGCAATTCTCTTCAAGTCTTCCTTCTTACATCTTCTGACAGCCATAACGCCTGCTTCAACGAATTCTTTGAGACACAAATCATCAATACCCTTGGTTGTCAACACAACGTTGGCACCAGAGGCAATGATCTTCTTGATCCTGTCTAACACAATCCCGTATTCACGCTTACGAATCAACTCCAACTGTTCCGGATCGTCGATGTTGATTTGGACGCCCAGGGCCATCTTGGCCTTCTGTAAGTTGATGTCTAAAACTGCTATCTTGGCTTGAGGCACCGATTTGATCATGGCTTGCGAGGCAACGGTACAGTTGAGTGCATACCCGGGAACCAACACAGACTCTAGAGACGACTTACCGTGGGCCTTCAAAATGTTGACGGCCTTGACAGGATACTTCGTTTCGCCCTTGCCGTTAGTGGTCTTGACGGCAAGCATAGCGTCCACAACCATCTTGGAGAAGAACTCGTCGTCGGATCCGATGATTTTGGAGCTCATTGAGGTCTTGGCAACATTGATTAGTGTCTGTTTGCCTAAGCTCTTGACGTCCTGGGCCATCACGTCGTTGATAAACCTTGTGGCTTCCCTTAGCGCTAAACGGTAACCGTTGATGATGGTCGTAGGGTGGACTTTATTCTTGACCAAGTCGTTGGCTCTTCTGAGTAATTCACTGGCGATGATCACCACACTGGTGGTACCGTCCCCCACCTCTCTGTCCTGCTGGTGGGCCAAATCGACCAAGATCTTACCTGCAGGATGCTGCACGTCCAAAAGAGACAAGATTGTGGCCCCGTCGTTCGTGACGGTCACCTCGCCAATGTCGTCAACAAGCATTTTGTCAAGACCCACGGGACCTAGAGACGATTTGACGACATTGGAGATGGCCTGTGTGGCGGACACGTTCTGGTCACGCACATCGTTCCCTGAAAGCTTTTCTGCACCAAGAAAAAGAGTGTCTGATCTTTTAGTAGAGAACATCGCTAGCAAAAGAGGACAGAGTCTGAGAGTAGCACCTACTGGAACCCAAGAGCGATGAAAAATCAAAGATTTTTTTTTCACTATGGAGGATTGGAAGGATGCTCAGCAGAACCAGCACCGTATTCGCTTCTCAGCCCAAACGGAGCAACACAAGCATTGCAGCCTCGGGATTGCAGGCCAGCCGAGGAGAGACACGCATAACGGGCCAGACGCTGAAAACACACAGGGCGAAAATTTGTCCCCCAAAAAAATTACCAGTGTAGAGTGATTCCCAGCTGAATTGCCAGCTGAATTGCTGTTGTAATAGCTTCACGTTTGGCATTTTCAGAAGCGGGCCTCGTTGGTTGGCCGTTGCTCGGAAAATACGTACAAATCAGAGCCTTTTTGCTGCATACATACATGCATGCGTTATCGGACCGTAATCAGAATCTACTGTTCTGAAACACCATTTCCCCTTTTTCTGCTGCGGGTAGAAAAGATAAGCCATCGGAATGTGTAGGCGAAAGTAGGCAAAAACGGGCAAATATGGGCGGCAGGACATTCTTGCAGCCTGCAGAAAGGTCCTGTTGCGGTCGTCCGTTCATTTGCGCGTCCTCTGAGCATCCAGCTCCCTTATCGGCTCAGGATCACGGGACATTACCTAATGGTTCTTTGTAAGACAATCGACAGGATCCGCGTAGAATAGCCCGAACAGCGGCTTTGTAACCAGACCCTCAGACGTGTGCTGGCGTCCCCGCTGGCTCAGCCCGCAGGCCTTCTTTACTAAGACTTAAATTGAAGCTATACACTATAAACTTTGTATCCTCGCTAGCGAGGGTTCCAGACGGTTCAGGATCTGCTGACGAAACGCGCACTGCACTCTGGGACGGCGACGACGCGACACGCACCTACAAGATCGTGCACTTCTTGCTCTTCTTCACCACGGCCGGCTCCAAGCTGGCGACGATGGCGTCGTCGAACAAGCTCTTGAGACCCACTTGGGTCAACGCAGAGCACTCTGCGTACTTCACGGCACGCAGCTCTCTGGCCAGGC
Source organism: Saturnispora silvae (assembly GCA_030579555.1). Classification (NCBI taxonomy): domain Eukaryota; kingdom Fungi; phylum Ascomycota; class Pichiomycetes; order Pichiales; family Pichiaceae; genus Saturnispora; species Saturnispora silvae. The sequence continues at coordinate 350,536 of JAKTRE010000004.1, read as the reverse complement.
GCTCGCCCATCTGCGGGGTGATCGGCTTCTGGCCCTGTCTCTTGAGATTGGCCAGGGTCGTCGGGTCGTCTCTCAAGTCGATCTGCGTGCCCACAATGATGCAAGGCGTGTTGGGCGAGTGGTGCGAGATCTCAGGGAACCACTTCTCCTTCACGTTGTCGTAGGAGGCGGGCACGACCACCGAGAAGCACACGAGGAAGATGTCCGTGCGCGGGTACGAGAGCGGACGGAGACGGTCGTAGTCCTCCTGCCCCGCGGTGTCGAAGAGACCGAACGTGTAGGGCACGTCGCCGATCATAACAGTCACCGCGTAGTTGTCGAACACCGTAGGCACGTAGTCCTCCGGGAACTGGTTCGACGTGTACGAGATAAGCAAACACGTCTTTCCGACGGCACCATCACCGACGACAACACACTTGATGGTCTTGGAGTCTGACATCCTCTCGCGCTGCTTTGTTGTGGAGAACGCAGTGGCTGACTGCTGGAAGAAAATTAAATTTAAAATTGGCCAAAGCATTGTTTCACATTACTTCGCAACTTTTTGTCCACGGCCGGCACAACCTTTTTGCGCCGTCGGCCAGGGCCGCAGAAAAATTTACTTCGCGCACGCCTCGGGCCCTCCCGTCAGCCACCCCCAAAGACAGCTAAACTTAACTTCCTCTTAGCTAATTTACAGACGCGTCTCACTTCTGCAATCAAAGTTCCCAATGGACAGTGCAACGTCCGAGACGTCCGAGAGTCTCGTCCAGCAGCTCCAGCACGCGCAGCGCGAGGTGCAGCGCCTGGCCGCGCTGCTCCGTGCGCACGGCATCGACCCGCAGCTGCCCGCAGAAGAGCGTTCCGGGAACGAGCACAAACAAGAGCAGGTACGCGAGCAGGAGCCGCTGCACGAAGACCTGCGCGAGCAAGACCACGACCAGGAGCCAGGGCCTGACCCAGAGCCTGTAGAGGACGTGCCGCAACGCTCGCAGCGCCGGCCGCGCGAGTCCCAATACAGCACACGCTCGGACACATCGTCTGCTTACGTGATCCAGACGCCTGCTCAGACACCCACAATTGATCTCACGTCCACGCAACAGCTGGAGCAGGAGCTCGACTCGTTGTCGGGGTTCCTGATAGGGTCGTCTCCAAGAAGACCCACGCCCGCGCGCACGCGTTTCGAGCCAATGGACGACGCCGGCGCAGATATCGTCGAGGGAAACTCGACCTTGCAGGCTGCTGCCCTTGAAGAGCCTAGAGAATCCATCGAAAACATACTGCTGAACCCAGAGGACACGATGGACTGCGAGTCCTTGCTGGCAGACGCTCCCGACAGCGACGAGGACTTCCATTTCGGCACCGCCACTGCAGTGGCTGCCACCTCCGTCGACGCTGCTCCTTCGCTCTCGCCTGTCTACGCCAAGATTCAGCAGTCTACAACGTCGATTGACAAGGACATGGGCCCTCCTGCCTCGCCAATAACCCACAGGATGATGATGTCGCGCACCCCTAGTGAATCCGCTGCTAATGCGTTTGTGCCAACGGCAATGGCGGGTGCACAAGCCGCTCTTGCTGATGCTGTCTCGTCGCCAAGGGCTCCGCCTCAACTCACACCCGTAGTACTCTCGGTTCCATCAACGCCTGTTGCTCCCTCCATGCCCACACCTGCTGCTGAGCACACCATGGACGTTCCCCCTGTAATCACCAGTGTGGTTTCGAACATATCAAGCGCAAGATCAACTACCAGTACTGTGGGAAACGCCAATAGTCAAAAGTTCCTCATCAATTCGTTGCAACACACGGTCATCAAAGTGGAAACGGTTGTTGATCCTATTGCCATTCTCAATGCCCCTTCTACCTCCCCAGACTATTTTCTGTTATTCAAGGTTTTCTCAAATGAGTCTACTCCGATAACCCCAATGTATCGTCTCAAGCGTAACTACAAGGATTTTTTGGCAATGGAACCTATGCTGAGATCGTGCATGCCATTTCTACCACATCTACCAGAAATGAATTCAATGAAAAAGTTCAATTATAGATTATGGGAACAGAACAAACTCATCATTGAATCATTCATTGATCAAGCATTAGACTACCTTAAACGAGGCATGCCTAATACCGAAAATTGCATTCATCAGTTCACCTCTTACTTTGAATTCCAACTCGACGAAGCTAGCCCATATTTGTTGGACTTGTCAAAACATTGGGATTTCCTTTTAATCGTCAAACAAAAGTTTCCTAATAAAACATTTGACATTTTACAGCTCACAATACCAGAAGATAGGTCTTCTTTGGTACTAATGAGCAAGCAGACGGGCAAGGCAGAACATTTGCCGTTAGAGGAAACCTCAATAGGTGTTTATGCCAATGGCCAAGAAATCGTCATCAAACGTAAGAAGAAACTCAAGGCAACAAAGACATATTCATTATATGCCCAGTCTCAGCAAGATGCTTATCAGATTGTCCAAAGATTAAAATCATGGTCGGAGCAAGTTCCCGGTTTTGGTGGTGCATTAGAAGACCATTATGTTGATGATGGGTCAGATTCTATCTTTGGTGGTGGTGGTGGTGGTGATAGTCCTGGTTTAGGTGGCGATGATGAAAGTGATCACACTACCGCTTCAAATAATACGTCACCTTCTGTCCCGTGGACTCTTTTTGGTAAACGTAGTTCCAAACTGGCTTCATCTATTGTGCCTATGACGCAATCGAATCCACCTCAATCTCCAAGATCAGGTATGACTACCACTACTAATGGTACAAGCTCACCTTCCAAATCTATTGATTCTGTCATGGTATTCAAGGCTCAGCCCTACGAAGGTAAAATGACTACGGGATCTCCTCAAAGGCGCCCTCTTCAGCCAAGCATTCAGCCACCTGTGTTTGAACCACCTGTTATGAAGTATTTTGGTAATACTTTGCAAGCTGCCTTTGATATGTGTCCAAGATACCAATTTCATGATAGAAACGTCCCTTCGATTATCTACCAATGTCTTGGCTACCTTCATTCCAACTCGGCAGAGGCCTACGAAGGTCTATTCAGACTTAACGGGAAAATGTCAGAAGTTAACTCACTGCAAAAGGAATTTAATACACACGGTGATTACGATATGAACTCCACTTCTCCGGACGTATACTCTGTAGCCACGTTGATGAAGCGTTTCCTAAGAAACGTTGAAGGTGGTGTCATATTGGAAGAGGTTTGTGAAAAAATGGCCAATCTACTCAAAAGATGTCCATCGTCTAACATGGGTCCAAAAGAAATAAGTGAAATGCAGAGCCTCTTGAAGGAACTACCTAGAATGAACATGGATGTTATCTGCGTGGTGTTCGGGTATCTACAGAAAGTTTTAGACCAGGGTGTGCACAATAAGATGACTGTCAAGGCAATGAAAATTGTCATCGGACCAAACATCACTGTTGATGATAGCAGAGGTATTGTGATTGCAGAGGCGCTCATGGATAATTACTCTAAATTGTTCAGCGTGCTCTGAGGGCGTAGGTTAGTGGTGTAGATTAGTTTACAGTAGAGTATATCGAAGTATTGTATATTATAAAACGTTTTTGATTGTACCTTTTTTTATAGGGGTAAAACTCGTTGCCCTTTCCAACTGTCATCTTCCGTTGTTAGTTTAATGATGATGACAAGATTACCTTTGCTGTTGCTTTTACACTGTTTAGCCATCCGAGGCCAAGCTGAGGCCAAAGACACAGTTAGCCCTGGTCTTATTTTGGGCTTACCTGAAGGTAGTGTGCTCTTACCTTTTGAGGAGACTTCTCCCAAACACGAATCGCTCACTCATTTAAAAACAAGGCCTATTACGACAGTTACGGTTCCAGAGACTGTGTTTGTTACGATCACAGAAACTACCACACAGGAACACCGAGATCATCCCACCTATTTTACAAACAGCTCTGCTGAGCCGCTCTTTGGTTTACCCAAAAGGACATCGACTGTCAAAATTACAGAGGTTGTTACGGACCTAGTCACTGAGACTTTGTCTGTTAAAGGTCTGAAGATAGTTTCTACTGATATTGTGGAGTTTCGAGAAGAAGAAGACCAATATTCTGGTACTTGGTATCCTACCATTACCCTTGTCACAAACATTTCAACAATTTCGGACAAACCTCTGTTTGGCTTTGAACCTTCTCCTGAACATAATCAGGAATACTTGAATTTTCACATAACCTTTAGTCCAACTACCCCTCCTGTTGAAACGTTTCCGGTAACGTCAACTGCACTCTACACAGCAACTTACTATCCGTTGAAAGAGGACCTGGTCAATGATCATCCATTGACAACGGTGTTGGGGGATCAAATTTTGTCATCCATTAACACGCTTGTAGTGGCTACCAGCTCCGCTGAATTTAACCCCTCTACCACTACTAGCTATATCAGATCGGAAGAATCCGTAATGCAAACTATTGTGTCCCCAGCAGAACCTTCATCTCTCTCGGTTCTTTCGTCGCTCCCAACTGGACATACTAATATGATCTCCGGCCCCACTGAAAACTTTGCAAATGCAAACGTGGCCCTCTGTAGTTTCCTCTGGGCTGCTATCCTAATCGGTGTTTGGGCTACCATTTGGTGGTGCTGAGCAAGTAGTGATTACGTAATTCCCCTTTGTTGCTGGTGTGCTTCGTTGAATGAAAAAAGTTTGTGTATTATTTGTATTGAATCCACATCCAACACAATTTCAAGTCAAGCAGTTCAGAATGGTTGAATTGAAGCGTACGGTGCGTGTAACGACCAGACAGCACGTTTTGGCAGACGTGACGCCCGTCCAGGAGGGGTTTCCAATGCGTGAGTGGTCGATTGAAATCACTATGGTGACCGAGGCAGGGGAGGAGGTTCCTGCAGATTTATTCGACAAGGTCACCTATACCTTACACCCTACGTTTGCCAACCCGGTGCGGCCGTTCCGTGAGCCGCCATTCCGCATTACGGAGCAGGGTTGGGGTGGCTTTGATGTGCCCATCACCCTCTCGCTTGTGGAGAAGGGCGGTAACATCAAAATCAACCACGATTTGAATTTCTACAAGGATCAGTACATTGTGGACAAGGTCATCACTGTTAGCACCAACAAGCCTGCATTATTGAAGCATTTGGAAAAGACGGGTTCTGTGCCACAGAATCTATTGGAAGCCAACTCTGGTGAAAAGAGAAAGGTTGGCACACCTGCCGAACCAAAGGCTATTAAAAAGTCCAAGAATACCCCAATGAAGGGTGGTGTTGATCTAGAGAAGATGACGGACTGCTTGACCAAGTTGAAGGAGGACGATCTTCTCGGTGTTGTGCAGATGATCAACGATAATAGGACACCGGAAATGAATATCAAGAATGACGTCGACAATGGTGAGTTCACCATGGATTTGTACACTTTGCCTGATAGTTTATTGAAAAGTTTGTGGGATTATGTTGTTAAAAGGGCTGAGTAGATGTCCTGGTAGTTGGTGGTATAAAGTGTTGGAGCCAGGACGTTTCACCCTCCCTTCCTCTCTTCATTTCCAAAGTTGCGAATCCGTATGTAGAATATGAAGTTTAATATGAAGATGAGTGTTCTCCGTTATTTTATTTGACTATAATTGTAATGCTCCAATATTTGTGTACCAACTTATAAAAATGTTTAGATTAAAATTGAAGTATATATTTGATACATGTTTGGGAGCTAATTGTTTGATTTTTTTTACAGACTAAAAGCACCAACTGAAAAGGAATATAGCGATACTGGTAACATTTGGAGTTTTTCACAGGCATCAAAACAGCCAGTCATCATTAAGAAAGCAGGCAAAATTAATAAGCATACTTTGTGAGCAATGTTACGTGACTAAGTAGCAAAATGTGACACACTTATACTCACAAACCACCTAGGCACAAAGAAAAGACAGCAGAGAGAAACAAAAGCAAGGAGATATGAAAAGCCAAACAGGAAATGAATAAAGAGCAACAACGGTAAAAGCAAAACAGTAGCAAGACCAGTCTCTAGATGGACCATATTTTTACTGTTTCATCTCTGGATGCCGTTGCTACTCCTAAACCATCATGGGAAACACTAATTTTGCTAATAACATCGCCGTGTCCTTTTAAATTACCAACCACTTCCCCTCTAATAACATCCCATATGTAAACACAAGTATTTTCAGCATAAGCTGAAAACATCAACCTACCGGAATGAGAGAAATCCAATGACACGACACCTGAAACATCCATTGTTGAGTGAACTGACTGCCTGTAAGACCCAGCTTGAGACTGCATATCATATGATGCGCCAAGCGGTGGCATGCACTTTTTCAACTGAGGGTTATCATCGACATATTTCTGTAACTCATCTACGTCGTAGCTACCTAATACCCCATCAGACCTTAAATCGTACAATCTTATATTTCCTTCTTCACTACCCACAGCAAATGTATAACCATCTGGGCAGTATTTGATTACATTTGGGTCACTGTTATTATTGTTGACTAAAAACTTCCTAGTAGCTAGAGGTTCCCTAATATCCCATATCATCGCCAGTCTATCACAAGAACAAGTAGCAAAGGTATTCCCATTCTGAGCCTTGTTGACACTTAGACTTAAGATATCACCCAAATGGCCATAGAAATATCTCACATGGCCACCTTTTTGAGTGTCCCATAGAATTGAGCTTCGATCGCCTGAGCAAGTGACCAATCGTGATCGATCCAGAAACCCTAAATCTGAAATGTACTCTCTATGACCTTTCAGAATGGACATGAGACTGCTAGACGAATTTTCTTGGCCCTGGAAGGTAGTGTTAACTTTGTACACCGTGCATGTATTGTCCAAACCGCCTGTCGCTACGAGCTGGCCGTCTGCAGAGACGTCACAGGCCATCACGTAAGGGTCGTCTAACTCAACGAGATTCTTTTTGAGACCGCTGGTGGAATCCCACACTAAAAGATAGCCGTCCTGGGAGCTGGATACGACGTTTATGTTGTCCGGGTACCAGGCAACTGATGAGATCTTATCGAAGTGGCCACTGAGCGTTCGGTAGTTCTTGAGCCGGCACCCAGCGGCGGAAAGCGACTGACTGCAGTTGTAGGCCATCTGTTGCAGGCTCGAGTCCAAGTTGGCCTGTTTGTTACTTTTGAGCTGCGCAGCTAGAGCCTGCGACTGGCCTTGGACAAGACTAATACGAGTATTGAGCGTGCGTGCAAGATCGAACTGCTTCTGCATAGCACTTTCGAGCTCTGCCATCGTGCACGTTGTCTACAGCTATAATCAGTATAAAAAGATCCTGTTACCCCAGAGTCACAGCTTAGCAACTGATAGCTCGATGTAGGCTTTCTAATGTGAAACAGGGTGTTTCAACTGCAAGCAGCGCAGATGCTCAGCACGCTAGAGTTTGAGAATTCCGATGCAGGAACAATAAGAAAACCGGTTGAGGTCCCGAGGGAGTCCGAGATAGGTCCGGGGGTTTGACCACCTATTAGCCGGCTCACCCGAGCACTTTATCTTGATGTCTCTCCCACTCTCTAGCCACTAACGGTAACATATCTATTGTGCCGCGTGTTTTATATCCGGTCTACATCCACTGATTTTTTTCGCAACCGCTACAGAAGAAAAAAAGTTATTATATACTGTACATAAGGCCCATAATGCATCTCGTGAAGGCTGAGTAATCCCAATTAAACCCAAACTTCGTATAGTTCGGGAATGTAGGCATCTTGCACCATGGCCAGTTCGCTGGCAGGATCATAGTTGGCCATTTCCGGTCCCAAAGAATCTATTCTTGGCATAAAAGCCACCAATGCAGGCTGGGAATCTATGTACAATTGGTTCCACAGGTTCCAATACACATCGCGTACCTTGCGCGCCTGATGGAAAAGCCCCTGCCAGAGGTACCCCAGGACATGGCCGCTTCCTAGCGCCAGACTTAGGGACCGTATAGTCTGCAGCACTTGCCCAATCACATGTGGGGACGTCTCGAAAATGTTTGGCCAAACGAAATCTAGCAAGCTGGCTAGCACGTCTTTGGCGTTCCCGGTGCCTGTGAGGCTCGCGAGGGACATATGGTAAGCTACCTGTGCGGAGATTTGTCTGTGGACTAAATCCCGGTCGCTCAGAGCATATGTAATCAAATCGTTACAGCCATAAATATACTCCATTTGGCATCCCGTGGAATATTCAAACACAAATGCCAAGGATTTCAAGACACCATTCTGCACGTTTTTATCTATGGTCTGATACTCATTCATTAATGCAGGAAGGATAGTGAATTGGCCGCAGGAGTTCCCGACAATGCCAATGGCCACCGAGGTGCAAACACGTAGCTGTCTGTCTTGCATTTTCAAGTTGTTCAATAGTACGCTGAGTAAATCAAAAGGTCCAACCACCTGAGCGATTTTACCAAACGTGTCATTGGCTTCACGTCTGATACTCTTCCTGTAGGACTTCAACATCTCCAACAACTCAAAACTGACCCTCAACCATTCTCGGTGGGGGACTAATTTGGCACCGTGTTTCAAAGTCAAATCACCGATTAGTTTGATCGTCTCTTCTTGAACCTTGTCGTGTCGGTTCTTCAAAATAGGAGTCAATGTTGATAGAATTTGTCCAAGGGGTGGGTTCAATTTCTCCGCAGGTAGAACGTTGATCACTTGATGGATTGCTCTCAATATACTTCCCAATACGTCAGGGTACACTTCACCCAGAGATTCATAAAGGATGGAGCAAAGCTTGACGTTTGTTTCTTCTTGGCCACATGATTGCAGGATAGGCACAATACCATAAATGATATCAGCAGCTTGTTCTCTGATAATTGGGTCCTTGTTTTGCAGCCTGTAAAGCAATGCACTAACCAAGGCCATGATATGGTTTTTCACTCTGCCACCCAAGCATGTGACTATATTGGTAACCTTGTTAATCATTTTCAGATTGATTAATTTATCGTCTAGAGTAGATTGCTGGATAATGAAAACTATACCATCCAGAATTCTTTCAACTTCTCTAGCTTGTAAATCAAAAGAACCGTTGGTCTCCAAAACAGGCTTTAACACATCCAATGACATCAATCGGAAAGGCTCGGATTCGTCTTTCATGCTGAGAACCACACGTTCAATGACTCTACCCAAATCGTACTTACTCAATCCAATGTACGCCCTTACTACCAATAGACGCAGCTGTCTGTCCATCGCTAGTCTTCTGAGCCAGTAAACTTGACCAAACAGCTCCACCAATGATTTATTTTTAGGGTCGATGCGATAATTTTCGGTAATAACAATGATGGTTATGAGAATAGCCCTTCGCATATTTTCATCGTGAGTACTACTATTGATATATTTCATGCAACATTTGACCAACTGCGAACAGTAGTACGATTTGAACTGGTCATCCATAGCAGGAACGATTTCGCCAATCGTCCTCATGCATGCAGCTACAATACGCAATGGCGGACCATTACTGTTGTTGTTGCTGGGAATGATGTATTTTGTCAAAGGCTCCAACAGTTGTTCCAATTGTTGAAACCCATAGGGGGAGCAGACTTTGGCCGCCAGGCCAATCGCCTGAACACATAAGAGTAAGTTAGATTGTAGATTTTCGTGTAGAAACCCAACGATGTGGCCTAGATGAGGTAAGATCCCATTTCCCACATGCAAACACAACTCCTTGATGATCTTCAATCCCATTATGCGCATGGTGATGTAGTCGTCATTGTCGTCGCCATCCTGTCCATTCTTGACCTTCTGACTGTAGCATAGTGAACGCAGGAGAGGCATGAGCGCATTGACACCCAATGTTTTACCCACTAGGCCAAACACAATGCATACAGTCTGATCATCCTTAGAGCTGTTTCCCTCCAGAAGCGCTCCGTTGCCGCCAGAAAGCTCGCCTCTGTATTTGGAGATCATCGTTACCAACCCCACCTGTCTGATCAAGTTTGTGACCACCAACATCGACTCGGATCGCACATACGAGTCTTCGTCTTTGAGCAACGGGACGATATTCTGCATGATGAGCTTGACGTGGTCTCCGAGATCCAGCTTTGGGAGCGCCCTCTGGAGCAAATGAACACCGAAGGACTTGTTATTCGTGGGGATGGTGGCTATTATGCCGTCCAAAATGGGTCTTGGGTCCCTTTCTTGGCTGATTTGGGTCAAAAAAAGGCGTGTTTTGGCGCGTCGCTCGCCCGCCTGGGCCTCTAGAACACGCCGGAGCGGCTCGTAGGGTTTGTGGACGCGACGCACGCGTCGTTCACGACGCTCGGGCGTGCGCTCGCGCTTCGTGTTGGATCTCATGCAACTTCGATTGCTAAGAGCTAGGCAAATCTATAAAAAAACTAGCTCTTTTTTTCATCTCTTGTGTGTGTCTCTTTCTTCTTCTCTAGATCTAAGAATGCAACTGACAGCCATCCTCGCGCTGGCCGCTCTCGCTGTGGCCGATCTCTCGGACTTGGAGGGAACCTGGTCGTCGAAGTCGCAGGCCGTGATGACGGGCCCGGGGTTCTACGACCCCGTGGACGAGCTTCTCATCGAGCCAGCCTTGCCTGGCATCTCGTACTCGTTCACCAAGGACGGCTACTGGGAGGAGGCGATCTACCAGGTGACGCCGAATCCGCAGAACCACTCGTGTCCGGCTGCGGTGCTCATCTACCAGCACGGGTCGTACACCGAGAAGAACGGCCAGCTTACGCTCTCGCCCTTCCAGGTGGACGGCAGACAGCTTCTCTCGGAGCCCTGCAAGGACAACGGCGTGTCCAGCTACACCAGATACAACCAGCAGGAGGTGTTCAAGGGCTACAACGTCTACATCGACCCCTACCACGGGCGCTGGCGCTTGGACTTGATCAAGTCCGACGGCGCCATCATGCAGCCGCTCTACTTGGCCTACAGACCTCCACAGATGTTGCCCACCGAGACCATGAACCCCGTGGCCAGCACAGGCAACGTTAAGCGCGACTCGCTTCCGCAGCTCGTCAAGCGCGGGCTACAGAACAGAGCCAAGACCAACGCCGTCAAACAACACTCCTTCGACGCGCAGTGGTGGCTCTACAGCTCCTTGGGGCTCATGGCTGTGGGCGGTGTCATGTTCTACACCAGTCTCTAGGCCCCTGTGTTGTTTTCTAGCTGCTAAATATCCCCTCTAATACGCTGTGTGTTTTCTGCTTTTTATATCTTGTAGGCTTTCTATGGCTACTGCTAATTTTAGCAACCATCGATAAGGGTCTTGCTCTATTAGTAGGATTAAAGAAAAATTAACAGCCTTACACACTTATATAAATCTAATTCTTGACCTCGTAGAATCTTCTGTACTTGTCGTCGACGTTGACCAAGTAGAAGGAGCCCTTGGAGATGCCGTCCAGGCCGCCCTCTGGCTTAAAGTCCTTCTGTAGATGCGCCTTTTCTCTCAAGGCAATGGCAGCCTCGTAGTCGGCAGGAGACTTCTTCTCTCTGGCAGCCAATCTCTCCTTGACCTTCAATTGGTCCACGATCTTGGACACGTCGCCCACGACCTTGGCCGAAAGCAGGGTGGCGGCCAACCCGGAACCGTAGGAGAACATCCCGATTCTCTTGCCTTGCAGCTGCTCGCTGCCAACCATCGAGAGCAAGGAGCACAAGGACCCCCAGACGGAACCCGTGTACATGTTACCGACGTTGGTTGGCAACTCTAAGGCCGGCTTCACTCTGGAAGCAAACTTCTCCTTCGACAGTGGCATGAAAGCCTTCTCGACGCTCTTGTCGATCAAGGTCTGCTCGTAGTCCATCTCAGCCAGCTTGGCGTCGACCTCTGGGAACAGCTCCTTGTTGGCTAGCCAGTCGTTGTAGACCATTCTGGCGTACGACTTCTGGACTAATTTACATGTTGGCACGTGGAACGCGTTGTAGTCGAAAAAATCAATGCCGACGGTCTGGCCCTCCTTGGCATCACTCAAACCTCTCTTGATGGCCTTCTTGGAGTATGTCTTGTAGCAGTAATCGACAGCCTTGACGTAGCAGGAAAGCGAGAAATGGCCGTCCACCACTGGGTATTCGGAGGTGAAGTTTGGCTTGTAGAAATCGTATGCGTGTTCCATGAACGAGCCTCTGACTGGGTCAAAGACAATTGGGGCATCTGGACCGATCAAGATCGCAACGGTACCGGCACCACCGGTAGGTCTGGCAGCGCCCTTTTCGTAGATGGCAATATCACCGCAGACCACGATGGCGTCTCTGCCGTCCCACGCGTCCGACTGGACCCAGTTGATACAGTTCAAGACCGCAGAGGTCCCCCCGTAGCACGCGTTGACGTTGTCGATACCCTCGACGTCGGTGTTGTCGCCGAACAACTGCATCAAGACCGACTTGACGGATTTGGATTTGTCCAGCAAAGTCTCTGTGCCCACCTCCAGACGGCCCACGTTGGCGACGTCGATGCTGTAGTTGTCGATGAGCGCCTTCAACACGCTCAAGCACATCGAGTAGATGTCCTCTCTGTCGTTCACGAAAGCCATGTTGGTTTGCCCAAGACCGATGGTGTACTTACCAGCAGAGACACCGTCGAACGCTTCCAATTCCGCCTGGTTGACGTACTGGCCCGGGATGTAGTACTGGATAGCCTTGATACCAACGTTGCTTGGTGACATGTTTGTTCTTTGCGAGAGAAGGGTGGGAAAAGAAGAGCGAGCCAGAAAAAAATGCCTATGGGAATTGTACGACCTTTTTATACGAAATTTTGCCCTTCAGCAAATGATTGCCGCCCCAATAGCGGGGTAGACGCCCGAAAGGGCCCCCAGAAAGGCGTCAGAGGCTCCGGCGGGTCCCGAAACCTCTTTTAAGCCGTTTGTGCCATATAATCTTTCCATCAGGCTCTTTTCCGCCCCTAAAAACAGCTTCTGTACCAACCTCCAAACCTAAACGATCAAACACTTGTGCTCAGCGGGCGGTTTCCATTGTGCGATTGCGCTGCAAATAGTACCATTCGGTAGCCCGTAGCTTGCTCTACAGCTATGTAGCCTTAAACGCAAGAAATCGACGCGTCTACTGCTCTTTGCGGACGCGTCTTTGTCTGGACCCCCCCTCTGCTGAGCAGTCTGGATCAGTGCGAATTTTCTCTGAAATGTCAGCAAAGGCAAATTCGGAAAATGGCGCTGTTTGGGGAGGTTCTGCCTTGGCTGTGTCCGAGGTTGGGGTTGTTGCGGAGACAATAATTGAGACAGCCGATAGGGTGAAATTGGGACCTTAAGGCCCCAATTTGGCTATTTTGGTGCTGAGCACTTTGTGTCACGTGCTGATTAGCTAAGCAGGTATCGAAAATTTACTGATGAAAGGCAGTGAAACGCACAGAAAGACTCTTAATCTTCTCTAGACACACGCGTTCCAGATGGCGGATTTTGGGAGAAATTGGAGCTCGATGTTCCAATCGGCGACGAACTCGCTTCATCGAGGCATTGACACCTCGCAGGTGGCTCTTCCACCCGCCGTCGCCGCGTTCATCAACAAAAACTACTACAAAGTCACCACCACCTTCACGAACGAGGAAATCGTCCAGGCGCTCAACTCGAAAAATGAGGCGTCCATCTACTCGGTGCTGAAGTATTTGACCAGCCTGGCCACTTCTGGGGTTGACGACAACAACATCGCGCAGTTCTTCCCGCTAGTGGTCAAAAACGTACAGTCGGCCAACTACAAAATCCGTCGTTTGGTCTACATCCTCTTGATCAAGTACAACGAGCAGCAGCCCGACGTGGCTCTTCTCAGCATCAACGCCATCCAGAAGTCCCTGATGGACAAGTCGCCCATCAACAGGTCCATGGCTATCAGGTGTCTGTCCGATATCAAGATCCCAGCCATACTGCCAATCTTGCTCATCTCGCTCGAAAAATCCATCAAGGACTCCTCGCCTTTGGTCAGAAGTGCCGCTGCCGTGGCCATCGGTAAGTGTGTCCGGCTGGACATCGAGTACAACCGGCCAGCCGACGTAGTAAACACAAAGGAGTATATCAAGCAGTGCCTAAAGTCGACAGGCTCAATCATCGCCCAATTGTATCAGTTCCTAGATACCCTATTGTGCGACAATGACCCAAAGGTGTTGTCCATAGCGTTTGAGGTGCTGCAGAATAGTTCCTTTGTGGGATTTTTGGATATATTCCACAACAAAATTGAGAATCTGATACAGCACTTTGATGATTTGGACTGCTTCGCACAGGCTTCCTTTTTGGACCTCATGACAGATTACTCACTCATCTACTTCCCAATTTGCAATTCAGCTCAAGATATGCATCCCTTGTTAGCCCAATTGTACAATGACCATATTTTAAATTTAATATACTGCCCCCATGGTAATGTGGTCCTCAGTGCAATCAGATTTGTCATAAAAGTGTTACCGTTCCAGAATGAGTTCCCGTTTACCTCGTTGACTTTGAAATTTACCCATTCTGAAACTGAAGCTTATGTTTTTTTGAATGAGATCATCTATTTGATAAGCATTGGTAGATTCCAGATTGAAGATTATCGTATAAACCAGTTCTATCCATCTCCTTTAGACAAAATGCCTATTTTCAAGGCTAAAATTGATATATTGTTTGATTTAATAACAAATGAGAATTTCAACCTTATATTCAATCAAATAAGCGTCGTTTTAGATATGTCATCGTCAAATTTGGAAAACAAAATGTACACATTGGACAAAGTCAACGAATTGATTTTGTCCAATTCTTTAAGTCTAGATCATATGAAAACAATAATAAACCTCTTCATGACAAAGTTAAAAAAGTCTGCCCTTAGTAATGATGGTCTTGTATCTGAATATGTGACCGGGTTACGTCAATTGATTCAATTGGATTTGAACAATCATATGGACATACTCATCAACTTAGTTGGTAAAATGGACTCAGTCAGTGAAACTTCACAAAGCTCTATTCTATGGCTTATGGGTGAGTTCATTATTAACCATTCTGCGTCTAACGCAGAAGATAAAAAAGTTTCCGTACTGGTCAAGTACATCACCAAAAAATGCCAAGCATTGTCCAGGTCATTTATCAACTCTAACCCTATGATCAAGACCCAAATTTTGATTCTTATGGCTAAAACAATGATCTTCCTCTTGAGAACAACTTCAAATCGCATAGATAAAATATACAAAATCTGGAATTACACCTTAGCTTTGGCCTTAAACGATTTTGATTTTGATATCAGAGATCAAGCTATTTTACTTTCAAAGCTAATACCAAATGTGCTTAACAATGACGATGTCAATGTCAAAAGTCCTTCGTGGTCGGTGGGCGCTATTTCAAATCACGATGGTGATATCAACATTGATATGGCTCTTCTCATATATCAGCCATCACATTCATCATCTGGGAAACAAGTCACTAAGGCTGCAGCTTGGTCACCTCTTGTCAAGTTCCATAAGGCCACTTTGTCCGAACATGTGCCAGAATTGGAATCTTACTATGATGACCTCCGTGGAGCCGAATTTGAGTTGAAAGATTACAATAAGTTTGCTAAGGGTATCTCTTCGGCTAACTTCAATCAGCAGCAAAGATTTAGGACCTCTTCGTCTTCCTCTGCCACATCTTCCAGGTTTGGGATTGGCAGGGGCCGCGGAAATGGTGGAGCGGGTGGCACTGACAGAGCTGGGTTGAGTAAAGGATGGGATGATGTGCCAGGTGCTAATTCAGCCAAGTCGGGTGGTGGGGCTAATACATACAAATTACAAAGTTTGGACGATTTCCTAGGTTCATAACTGCTCTACCTTCGACTTACTGCTGTTTTAAAAATCTGGTCTCTACGTATTGTATAATGTAATAGAGGCAAAATTGCCTACTGCGAATTACACGCCAACCAACAACGTATTCTTGAGTCACGTGACTTTCTTTTTCTCCTATTTTCAGTAGGTCCCGGTTTAATAAGATGGCTGTTGGAGTTATGTAAAGCAAGTTCTTTTTATAAGTTTTCAAAAAAGGCAGATAGGTGGCAGCTACAACAATGACTACAGGATACTGAGCAAAATAATAAGTTACGTATTTTCTTCACGGTGGAGGTCTAAGATTAAAGATTCATTATTTTTTCATGAATTCTGTCCTTCAATCTCTTCTGGGAAGTAATCTAGTTATCTATAATATGTCTTCATTTTTAGGTTTCGGGGGATCTTCTAAGTCTGATAACGATGGTGCAGCTACATCTGTTGGGGGCGCCAACTCAGCTCAAGTCGAGCAAATCAAGGCCCAGATCCAAACAGAATTGTCTACCGCCTATGCACAAACATTGGTCAACGGCTTAACGGAGAACTGCTTTGAGAAATGCATTTTTGTGCCTGGCCCACAGATGACCAGTGTGGAAAAGCAGTGTATTGACGATTGCGCTAGCAAGTTCATGGAAAGTTGGAACGTCATCTCCGGCACATACATTCAGAGAATTAAGAAATAAATTCTATGTGTACCAACATCGTGTATATAGGTATATAATGATAAGAACATGGACGAAACAGTAATTTTGTGTGCTCGTGCCCAGTGTTTGAAGCTCTTGAGTATGAAAAGATGATTACTACCAGACGTTGAATCTATAATGCTTGAGCTGCATCAATTAACTGAAGATGCTCCATTTTTACTCCTGGAAATCTTAAAGTTACCAAAATCATATTGTAGTAATCCACAAACGTACTAAACTAGTTTGTGTCTGGCAACTCTGACATAGGATATTATCGACAGGCAAATGCTGAGCACATTGGTTGATTTTATATTTTTCATTAGACGTTTGAATTTTTTGTTCCTTTCTTAACAGGTTGGATCTTAAGTCAACTGTAATGATCAGACCTTCACTGTGCCGATTAGGGGCACAAGTTCTGAGATCCAAACGAGGACACAAACCGACGATTGCTAAGCCCAAACGGGTGCCGATTTCTCCTCCCGTTAAAAAGATGGTGCCGCCTATGCAGAAACCGATTGTCAAATCGCAGACTAATGTGTCAACACCGTCGGCCATAGAACAGTTGCGCAGCCTGGATTGGTACACGAAAATTCATGAACCGCTGACGATGAGCGAAGACGAGGCCATGACGGCTCTTTTGCAGATGCTCACGCCCTATGCCAGCTACGAAAAGATCCAGGAGATGCCTGCGTCGTTTGACGCCTTTTACAAGCAGCGCATTTTAGCCTTTGGAGGAGCGAATTTCGAGCTCGAACACGAAGTTGACGAAAACCAGAGACTGATGATCTACCAGTCGATGTTGCTCCAGACGGTTTGTCCGCATCCGCAACACCACCACCGAGACGAGCGGGGCAGACCGAGCGAAATGACCAGAGCGCTACAGCGTCTGGTCAATTTCACCAAACTAGACAACATACAACATCAAGCTTCGCTGTATGAGAGCGAGATTGCTCATCTGAGCGAGGTGTGGAAGACGGACCCCGGTGTCGACAACATGACCAGTCTGGATCACGACATGATTCAGACCTTGGTGCTCACGTTGCCGGAGCAGTACCATTTGCCTGCGAAGATGCTTGGGGAGTACATAGCCAGCTGCCGAGCACATTCCAAACGGATGAGCCTGACGCTTCTCAATGCGTACATCGGCTCATTTGTGCACGAAAGAGCTGGCCTCACGATGGCGCAGTTCAACACCACAGTGATGCCGTTTATCCAGCGGAACGGCCTCGAGGTCAACGACGACACCCTGGTGGCGATGATCCAGGGCTCCTTGATGGTGGATGATTACAAATTGTACGAGAAATTGCTCAGCATGTACCATGCTGATAACGGCTATCTTCTGACAAGACCGTTGTGGCACGAGATGATGCAGTGTGCGACGCAGCGCAGGGACCTGCAGCAGTTGCTGAAGACCATTCTGTACGGGATCCAGGAGTACAGGTACGCGCTCTTCGAGAAGGACTATGAGCAAATAATCAAATGTCTTGCGCTGTCGGATAAACGTACGTTGGCGCAAGACGTGCTCGATATCGCCATCACGCTGCGCGAACGACGCGCGACGCTGTGCGACGCAGACACGAGCGAGCCTGCGGCGGCAGCCACCGCCGCCAACGCGCTTTCGCTCAAGTACCGCACCAAGCTGCTGGACGCAGTTTATCCGGTCCAGCAGCCGATAGAATACGCGCCAGCGGTAACGCCGGGTATGTTCAAATGGTTGCTGCTAACAAGCGAAAGCGCCGGCGAGCTGCAGCGGCTAGCGGCCGACATGGCGGACGAGCACGTCGCGCTGGCCTGGGACGTCGACACGTTCAAGGCCCTGCTGGTGGCCACCAGGGTCGTGGGGGCCGCGCCACGCCAGGTGCTGGAGCCGCTCATGGCGCGCGCAGAACAACATGTGGACGCGCTCGTGGCGGTGTGCCAGGACGCAGAGTGTTTACAGTTGCTGGGCCAGTACGGTCTGGCGAGTGGCGCAGATGTGGCGGCGCGTGTGGCGGCGCTTGTGGATCTCAGCTAGAAACCCACAGGGTGCTGAGCACAGTGACTCAAAATGCCAGAGTGTGTCATTTTTGTTTGTTTGCGGTGGGTTTGTGACTCTTAGTAAAAAAATAATGGAGTTTTCGGAGTCACACTGCTCCACACCTGAAAAATATATAAAGAGCCTGGGATCTTCGTGTGGATCTGACAGCCAAATAGCTAAGAACCATCCTCACACACCACCGCCATGGCCTCGCTCTACACATTTGACGACGAGCCTCTCTTCCAGCTAGACGACCTCACACCAGCCCTTGTGCCCGACACCGAGTTCAGCACCGACGCCGACGATATGCTCTACGACGCGCCAGCCAGCCCCGCGCTGCTCGGTGCCCTCGGCCGCCCATTGCAGGCGCTTCCTATGTCGCTCGACATGGCCGTCCACCGCGACTCGCCTAAGGACAACTACCAGCTCTGGCTCAAGCAGCTCTAGCATGTCCACAGCGCGGCCCCCCCCCCCGCTTATCTAGCATCTTTTATACTCCTCTAATACCCCATAACGCGTGCTGAGCGCGTTATTCTATTTCTACTGAAAAATTCAATTTAGATAAAGAGCACGAGCTCTTCTTTAGCCGATACGACAGAGAAGAAAAGCAAAAAAAACGTTTGCACGTGACCTGGCGTCATAAAGCCCCACAAATTTAAAACAGTCACGTGACCCATGTCACGTGACTTGTATTTTGTTGCGACAGATAGGTTGTCGCATGACAATTGCGCATGTCATGACGGGGCAAAACGGGGCAACAATTTTTTTTTTTTTGATTTGTGCCCCATGTGAAAATGGTCAATTGTGAGCTCATCTGAGGCGTGTAGAAAAATTTGTTAGCAATTATGCCGTGAACAGTAGTCAGACGGACTATTTTTTAGTCAGGACCATTGGACTCTCCAGACGCGTCGTAAGCAATCAATCTACCAACAATGGCCTCGAAACCGTCGATCACGCGCTCGATCTCCGAGTCGCTGTTCGGCAGCAAGAAGCGGTCGCTCGACTCGGACGCCGCGTCCTCGTCGACGTCCACAGCCGCAGGCACGCCCGAGCCTGCGAGCAAGAAGCCCAAACTGGAGGAGCCGTCCGCAGAGTTCCTGGCGCGCGAGAAGGAGTACGACGACTTGCTCAAGCCCGAGGACCGCAAGTGGCGGCCGTACGGCTACAAGCTGAATCCGCCGCCCGAGGACCGGCCCGTGCGGATCTACGCGGACGGGGTGTTTGATCTGTTCCATCTGGGCCACATGAAGCAGTTGGAGCAGTGCAAGAAGACGTTTCCGAACGTCGAGCTCATTGTCGGCGTCCCGAACGACCGCGAGACCCACAAGCGCAAGGGCCTCACCGTGTTGACCGACAAGCAGCGCTACGAGACCATCCGCCACTGCAGGTGGGTGGACGAGGTCATAGAGGACGCGCCGTGGATCTTGGACATGGACTTCCTCAAGAAGCATCACATCGACTACTGTGCTCATGACGACCTGCCCTACGTGGCGGACGGCATCGACGACATCTACAAGCCCATGAAGGAGGCAGGCATGTTCATCGCCACGCAGCGTACCGAGGGCATCTCCACGAGCGACTTGATCACCAAGATCATCCGCGACTACGACAAGTATCTCATGCGGAACTTCGCACGTGGGGCCACCAGACAGGAGCTGAACGTGTCGTGGCTGAAGAAGAACGAGCTCGACGTCAAGAAGCACATCAGCGGCTTTGTCGACTCCTGGAAACAGACCAACGACAAGTACCACAACATCACCAAGGACCTCTACACGCTCGTGAGAGAGCAGATGATCGCTAACAACGCCATACCCTCCAGCCTCTCGCCGCTCGAGAAGTTCGCCAGGAAGTTCAACGCCAACGGGCTCCAGAGAGTCAACTCGCAGAAGAGTCTTTTGGGCACCATGATGGACTGGGTGGGGTTCCAGTCAGAACCCCAGTCTGAGGAAGATCAACCGGATAAACCTGACGATGATGAGCAGGCGCTTGAACTGAACAACAAATCTGCCATCGTGCCTGTTAACAAAGCTGTAAAGGCTGAATCTGCCGGTGCGCACTCCAGACCTAAAAGGAAGGTCTCCACCCCCAAGAAGACCTCCAAGAAGAAGAGCGATTAGTTGAGTAGAATGTGTATTTATGTGTTTATATAAAAAAATATGATTTGATCTGATTTGATTTGACACTTAGGGTGAGCATAGAGCGCTGTTTCGCACTCATAGCGAAGAACCTGTGAATGATCTTGTTCTGTATGCATTGAAGTCTCCACGGATAATTGCTATTTTCAATTATCCATCCAGATGATAAGCTTACACTATGAAAATTTCACACTTACAGTACTTACTATTACATCTCACCCAACAATTATGTTTGATATCTCCTCCATCAAGTACATCTCGGCCCCTACACTTCGAGCATGGATCCAGCAGGGACACACGAACCTTGGACAGAAGTTCCTTGTAGTGGACGTCCGTGATTCCGACTTTTTCGGCGGTAATATTGCCGGAGCTGTCCACTATCCTTCGACTACCATCGAACAACACATGGAACAACTCATGCAAGATATCAGAAGCCGCAATGCGTCTGTAGTTGTGTTCCATTGCATGCTTTCGCAACAGAGGGGACCCAGATCAGCTCTGAAATTTGGAAGATACCTCGAATCTTCCTTGCCAAGAGAACTGGAAATTGAAACTGCTGTTTTGCAGGGCGGTTTCAATGGCTGGCAAAGGAGGTATGGTGAAGAAGAAGGTATGTGCGAAAATTACACTCGTGATCTCTGGGTGGACTAATCTCTTTTGCTTTCTTATTCGAACTCTATATATACACACTTTAATCATCCCAATCAGAATCTGATTCTACGTGGTCCTGTAATTGCTTAATCCTTTTTAACTTTTCAATGCTATCCTTGACCCTTTTACTGTACTTACTAACACGTTTGCTCAAGTCTTTGCCGCTGGCGTAAAACTCGTCTAATCCTCTTTGTCTTGGTTTGGCCATGTTTTCCAAAACTGGTCTAAGGACATCCATGGTCTGCTCAGCATCCCATCTCAAACTTACCTGTAAAAATTGGTTCAATTCTTCCACATCAACTTGACCCCATTTGAAACTTTCCTCACTATGATCCACTATAGGCTTTTCGTACGCATTTACGAGCTCCTTAGGAGGCCACGTCTTATCGCCAATGAAAAATTTACCACCCAATTTAGCTCTTATTTTAGCTCTAATAGGAGTATCTACACCCAATTTACCTTCTTGGTATCCACGCCACCATTTGGCAAATGTCTCTAATGACCCAAAATCTCCCAGGATCTCCATGGCCATCACCTTACCCACTCCACGCACACCTAGACAATAATCACTCCCTAACAAAACAGCCAAATCAATCATTTCCTGTCTGCCAAGGCCAATGGCACCCTCAATAGCATTGGTAGAGTAGAACTCCACGCCACTTTTATCTGCAAACATATTTTTGTAAATAGACTGACCGCCGAATAGGAAACAATCGCAATCATCACTGATGATTCCATCTGCAAGTCCAAGTTGCTCCAACTCGCAACACTGAGCTTCAGCTTCTTCCGGTGCCGTTATGTATGGTATACCAAGTATTCTCAAAAGTGTATGAATATCGGTCATCATTTCGGGTGTGATATCCTTAGAAGTGAATACTGAGCTGGGTTCTTTTGTGGCCACATCATCGAAAAATGACATACTATTAATGGTGAACGGGGTATCATTGGATTTGAGTTTTGTAGGAACATTTGGTATAACTGTTACAGTCTCCTTTTCTTTATTGTTTTGATCCTGTGCGTTTTCTAAAACCTCACTAGGTTGTTTCTCAAAGGTAATTTCTTCAATTTGCTCAGATGGCTCTTCTAATGCTTCAGGTTCTATTACAGGAGATGACGAATTTGAAGATGCAAGTACAGGTGATTCAGACTCAGACTCAATAATCTCGAATTCTTCCTCATTTTCTTCAATATCTTGTACAGGGGGAGTTGATGGGGATGTTGGAGATGAGGAATTGATCTCAACTATCTCTTCTGCTTCCTTTTCTATAGGAGAGTCTAGATCGATTACAATTTCGTTGGTGTTAGTTGCGTTTTCATTTTGTTTCTCGCTATCATCCTCTAACTCTTTGGAAATGCCATAATATTCATTCTCTTCTTCACGTTTTTCTTCTTTTCTATCTTTGATTTGCCATCCCTCTAGATTCGAACTTTGGAACCAATCTGGTAAAGGTTTCGATTTAGGTTTCTCCTCTTCTTGTTCGTTCTCATCTCTGCCTTTTTCTAAAATCCTATTAACATCTTCCATTTCAATGACAGTTCTTTGCTCTTTCTTTTCATCCTCTTTGTGTTTATTGAACAATTTGTTTTTGCTGAAATCAACTTTCATCCCTAAGCTTTTAAACAAAGTGGATTTGCCCATACCATGCTTTGTCAAAATAATTGGAACATCCTTCCCTGTATCCTTACCATGAGACAAATTGATCAAATCTTGCTTGGATTCTTCAATGGCCCTCTTCAATTCAATTTGTTGTAACCATTCAATTTGATCATCTAAGGCTGCATCATGGTTTGAGTTGGGATTATTATTCTTGGCAGCATATTCATACAGTTGTTTAATATCTTCTATGTTGGCACCATTATCTTCTTTTGAATCTTCTTTCAACGGCTCTACGTCTTCAAAATCCATATCTGATTCAGAACCAGAATTATTTTTGCCCTCTTCACTTATAAACAACCCATCACTCTGGTCAGGTTTCTTGTTTTTCTCATTATCTATGTGCTCATCCTTCACCTTGATTTCATCATGAACATGGTCATTCCAATCGATGTCGTCATCTAGCTCATCAAATTCACCCTTATAATAATTATCTTCTACAGGCTTTTTCTCAAGCTTCATAGAATAACCCTGGTCCAATCTTTCCAACTGATAAACCCTGTTAGTATCACTGGCAAGTCTTCCTGATGTTATATCATCACTGTCCATCCCCGAAACATTCATCAACTTTTGGGTCAAAAAATTCCTTTTGGAAACCATACTGATCTGGAATTTACTAAACTCAAGAGGGTCGGGGAACATATCTTTCAACTGTTCCTTAGTGTACCCCATTCTCAACCTAGACCTCAATCTCAAATGGGATAAGATGATGTATTGGGTAGTCAATGGCAAATCTTTGAAATCCTCGCCTTGGGGATCAATCTTGTCTAGATCAATCTCATCCAAATCAATGGCAACTTCTTGCGTTAGCTTATCGTACTCATTGTCCATACTGAATCTCTGGTCTCCTTCGGTAATCGCAATCTCTGTTTTGTGCGGTAGATGGTAGTCATCTTGGGCCTTGAACAGAATGCTCTCTTTGGCCCCCTCTTCGCTGTCTACCATGCTGGCCATATTCTGGTGTTCCTTTCTTTCAATTGTTCGCCTTTTCTTCTTAGTAGGCGATTGTTCGTCCACCTCTCTCTGTAACTTACGCGATAGGATTCTCTTTGCTAGCATCTTGGCGTCCCCGATCTCTTCCTCTCTTTCTGCACCTTTCAACTTCCTCCTGCGGATCGTCTCCACCTTCAAAGCAGGCGGCTTACCGTCGAATACAAAGATAGGTCGTATACCCAAAAATAGTAGCTTACATATACGCTTGAAGAACCCCCATATGTGTGGGTTGGGTTTGTTGGAATCGCCCAACGCGATCATGAACTGGTAGATCCAAATGGACGCGTCAATCGCTAGGCGTTTGTTCCTCAACGTCTCAATCTTCACTGACTGTCCAAGAGGAGTGATTAGCTCCCACAGGCTGTGCACACCCATCTATCCCGCCAAATCAATATAAAGATATAGGGTGAGCTGAAAAATTATAGTCTTTCCAGTTGCCCTTTCTCTAAATCTTATCGAGATAAGCAAAATGGAGCGTACTCCGTTTAAGACGCTCAACATGCAAAGCTACTCGTCTGTAGGCTATTTTGAGGGGATCAGTAAGAACTTTCCTGCCAATTTTAACCCACGCAAGGACCTCAATCTGCACCACCAGGAGAAAGTGGACAAGTGGATCGTGCTGGTACCTACATATCCTTCTTCTAGACTAGGTCAAAGCTGGGACAACTCGTGCTACTCGCCAGCAGTCGGTCTCAGTGACAGCAACCAGGATGAGGACTACTTGTCAGCCGACTACGACTTTGGCAACTTCCAGGACGTCTTGGAGTTTCAGTCGCACACCATAACGTTTCAGTCCAACCGACTCTACTTTTCGGACTCTCAGGCAGTAAAAAGAGGATAAGGGGTTTAGTGTTGTTGTCTTGTCTTTTGCTATGTAACTAAAATAGCGTAATGGATGTCTAATAGAATGTTTCTAGCTTAAGTATCGGTTGCTATCAGTATAGAGAGATCATGAGCATCTATTACGTAATGGACGGAACTTCTCTCTCTATTTTTTCCTTGTTCTGTGAGAGTCTTTCTCTTTTCTTGAGTTAAGTTCAAGATGGCTTCCACTGTAGCTTCTCCTGAGATCCTTTTGAAGCGAATCTTGTCTCTAAGGGAGTCTACTCCTTTTTTTTTAGCTTTAGATACGGTAAATCAGGTGCACAAACCGCTCACAGATGAATTTATTTCTCTAGCTAGACAGCAAAATCCATCTTTACCTGTTACATTTGTATCGTTTGAAACAGCGAGTACGTGCAAGCCAGCCTATTTGAATGAAAGTGACATTTTCGTCAAACTCTACGACAACAAAGCAACCGTGCAGGAAGTTGCTTCGCGCTTATCAGGAGCCTCTACCAAGAATTTGATCATCGTCGATTCTTTCAACTATATCAACAAGAAAGACGTCTTGACATTTCTTTCTGTCCTTTCAAATCCACATAATGTCCTTTATGGTGTCTATCATGTTGATGTGCCTCCTACGGAGTCAAGAGAACCTTCTATATTGAGTCATTTGGATTTTCTCTGTTCCGTAATTCTGGATGTCAAACATCTCAATATCTCTGAATCAGACTATTATTCACATCTAGACTCACCTGTTTTTCCTTTGCATGCTTCCATGGCCCAGTTTCTAATTGATCTAACCTATCGTCGAAAGTCAGGACGTGAATTGAAATACTCATATAAAATAGATACACAAAAGCATGAATATACACATCAAACGGAGGAAGAGCCAGAAAACCCTGAAGACGAATCGCTTTTGGAAGGATTGACCACTTTCAACTTGACAACTAACGACAAACAAAAGAAACAAAGAGAAAAGGTGGATTTGCCCTTCATGGAAGCTCAAACAGCTCTTGGGTCTGTTGGGTCTGCTATCGTCTACACATTTGAAAAGGATGACGATTATGATGAGGAGGATCCTTACGAAGACCCATTCTGAAGAACAAAAGTCTCTCTTTTATATATATATCTTTAAAATCTTAATCTCATCATATCAACACATACATATCTACTATAGTACATTCCTTTGTATTCATAATACATTCAAGCGGTGGATACGCTCTCACCTTCGCTATTTAATCTAGTGTTCTTCTTTCTTGGCCATAAACTTGGCAACTTAATCAATTGCGATCTAGGTTCAATACATCTTTCAATGAACCACTTACGTAGCACATTTTCAATCAGGGAAGATATTCTTGGAATGTTCTCCAACTTAGCTCTTGAGCCAATCAAAGATTTGATGTCGAATTCCAACCGGAAATCCGGTGAAAAGGCAAACATTAGCCCAATCGATTTACCTGAACTCTTTTCATCCTCATCCTTATTAGTTGTCACTAGTGATACAGTCAAACAAGCAGAGAATCTCACAATGGAAACAGATAACTTAACAGGTAAGCAGGCAGACATGAATCTTGGTTGATTAATCAGAAGGTTAGTTTCAATACCCAATGTGAACGTATCAGCCACGTCTACGTCAATCTTGGCCTCTAACCTTCCATCGTTGTTTCTCACCCTACAGTTGGAGAAAATAGGATAATCATCACCAATGTTGACTTCTGTAATGTTCAGCCTATCGCAATACTGTAACAGCTGTGGCTGATTGAGTGCTTCATTTAGGGAATTTTGTATGTTGTCGTTAACCAATGCTTCAAATCGACCCTGAGAAATTATTTGTGCAATCAAAACGTTGAACCAGTCAAGTGATTCAGGCTGGTGCTTGTTAACATCATAATAGGTTTTTTCTAAAATCTGCTTAATGATGTCGTCCTCTTCAATATTCTCTTCAAATAAGTGCGCCTCTTTGTCCTTCATCTCGCGTATGCTTGACATATTTATCTTATTCCCCGTGGAAGATGGAGCAGTGTTTGTGGATGTAGTCGAGGCTGTTGATGCGGTTTTTCTCAGAGACGTCGAGCTTATCGAATCATCAATAGTCGTCTGCTTTTTGATGTTGATTTTCACGGCTGGCGCCTGAATGGGTGATGCTTCTGTAAAGACGAAGAATTTGATGAATGCAACTAGCATGATAATCACGCTGACTTGACCTAATATTAAACCCTGTGTAAAGGTCCACGCATTGAAACCGCCTAGACCGACGGTCGAAATAGTCACAGTTGGGCCTATCTTGTCCAGAGTGGTATTCGGTGTGGGTATTGAGGCAACAGTGGAGCTAGCCGAATGAAGTTGATCAATAATGGCCCGCACAAGATCGCCTTTTTCCCGCTCTTGTTGTTGATGATACTCTCTAATAAAACTGTTTATTAAATTGAGCTCCTCCTGTGTCGCGTCTGGACGACACATCTCTTCCTCCATTTGATCAAACACCACTTTCTACAATATCAAAAAAGGGCTCCAATCAGAAACTAAAAAAAAAAAATTAAAAACAACTTCGAAATGTCAACTGATTAAGAAAAAATGGCATTTAAGGAATTCAAAAAAAACAACTTTTGTCACGTGATCTGTTCTTTTATCGGCTCGCCTATTTAACTGCTTTTGGTGTAACGATACGAAAATGGTTATATAATATCAGAAAGTTTTATTAATACGTGGATAGTGAGAATATGGAGTTCAGGTAGCCCTTCAAGGGCACTACAGATCCTCTTTATTTCAGATATCTGAAGAGAAATGAGACAAAAACACTGATAGCCAAGGCGCCACAAACTAACCTTGGACCCAGTTGATCGTCGTATCTGACGGCTCTCTTGTTTCTGATGGCCATTACCCTAAAGACGTAAACACCAGTAGAGTAGGCGATGGTCAAAATGGCAGTGATGTAGAAGCAAGCGGCGGTCAAGATGGAAATTACATCACCATAATTCATCAATGTGTGAGCGGTGGCACCAAAAATTAAAGACATTGACAGCCATGAAAGGAATGTTCTTTCTGTGGCAAAGTAAACCTTCGGTTCCACTCTGACGGGAACAGAAATTTTCTTTCCTGGGGGAGCCTTGATGGTTTCAAATCGCGTACCTTGAGGGACCTTGTCGAATGAGTGGTCATCGTAAAACATATTCTGAACAATGTCAACAATGTGAGCAAAGATACCTTGTGGTTCTGTTCTTCTTGGGGTTGGTTCAATGAGGTTATCGGATTCGTCGATGTTAACAGCGCCATAGGAATTAGGGTTGTTACCGGTGGCGGAGCCAATCAATTCCTCATCATCAAGGTAATTACCTGTGGCGCCATTACCGATTTGGTGCCTGGAGACAATACCGTAAGTGACATCGTTCTTTGGCTTTCTGATATCAACATCCATTTGAGGTAGCCAAAATGGAATTTGATTAACCATACTTGGTAACAAGGTTGAACAACCATGGATGAACTTGGAAAACTTTGGAACGGCCTCAACCAAATGAGAAGAGATCATTTCTTTGACCCATGCAGGAGGTTCTTGACCCATTTGTGTTTGCAACTTGACTTCCAAAACGGCATATGGGAAACGTTCTACGTCCTTATCTGGTAAGTTGGAGAACGGCCAATTGACACCGATATCCATTCTTCTCCAATTACCGTTGGTTCTATCTATGCCATCGAAATTGTCTTCTCTGACCATAGTCAACTCTGTATCTAGAGAGATTCTCACTCTTGCGTCACCTGGTAGTTGGAACGCAGTTCTATCGTAAAAGGTTCTCATGACAGGTCTCATCTTGTCCTTCAAAACTCTGTACTGGACTTCTCTGGCCAATCTTTCGAGGGAGTCGATTTCCTGTGGAGACTTCTTGCCGTCTTTTCTAGCCTTCTCGAACAATTGCTTGGCGGTGAATTTACCAGATAAGAAATCGTTGACCTTTGATTCCTTGATTGGGAAACGGGCCTTGACGGACTTTTCACCAGTCCAATCTTCTCTGTGAGTTTTTCTCTCGATGAAACAAGTGTCGGTTCCCATGCCACCGTACCATCTGATTCTGATGGCCTCGGCGCCTTCTGTCTTGAGCAAACGCCCGTAATACAAGTCCATTTCCTTATCGTCGAAATAGATGGAGGTGATGGCGGAGTCCTCGACCTCGAACTCCTTGTTTGGGTTGAACACCAAGACCGGCAAGTGTTTCAAGATGATCAACTTCAACTCGGTGATGTTGTCTGGATGGACCCAGTACTTGGTGGTCTGTCTGACGAAGTTCTGCATTTTCCCCCCGGCGGCCGAGTCACCCTTGACAGGGTTCCCTCTAGTTCTGACGAGGTCGTAGAGCTTGGAGAGCTTGACAATGAGGCCGTCCAAGTTGTCCTTGAAGAAGGCCTTGGAGTTCAATCTGGCCTGGAAGATGGGCTTGAGAATGACGCCTGTCAGCTTGTCGTGCTTCTTGAGGATCTTCTGGAACCCGATGTAGTTCAAGCGCGCGAACGTGTTCAAGTCGTGCACGTCTGCGATGATGTCGCTCAACTCCTCCTCGAGGTCCTGGAAGTCCTGCTCGAAGAACGCAGCCTCGTCCTCGTCCTGCGCGGCCTTGGCCGCGTCGACCGTGCGGTCCACCAGCTGCTCCACATCGCGCACACGCCGCAAGATCTCGCGGTGCTTGAGTCTGAAGAAGTTGTACACCTTGTCCAACTCTGTCTCGAGCGACGCGATGAAATGCTCCTCTGCAGACAGGGGCCAGCGCCCGTCGGGCGCGTCCTGGAACCCGCGCTTGAGCTCGTGCTTGAGCGCGTCGTACTGCACGTAGTAGTGCGCGTAGTCCTTGATGAGCGACGACTGGAGAGTCTCACCAAACTTCATTGCTGGAAGCAAAAAGACGTGCTCAACTAGCAATCTATTACAATTGATAATTTATCTAATGTACCACACGTGGGGGCCATCGGCTGCGGGCCGCCGTAAGGCGTCCTGCAGGCGGCAATCGCCTCTCTATTCTCCATCATGCTGTCTCTGACCCGAAGCAACTGCTCACAGGGCCGTCGCCTCGCCCCCACAGCCGCTTGCTGTCGCTCTTCTGCCTCTTTAGCTCCAATCCAGACTGCTTTCTGCAGAGGGCGAGCTGAGCACAAAGGGTTTTTTCGTTCGCTCGGTCAATAGATCACGTGATCGCCGGATGAGATTTTAGTACTTGTAGACTGTGTAAGAAAGGGTTCTGAGCAAGATGGGGGTGTGAGGCTGATTGTGCGAGTCTGCAGACAGCAGTTTGGGAGTAAAAACTTTGTTTGATATTGAGTACCACCCTGAATAAGCTGAGCCGTTTTTGATGAAGGGGTTTACCAAAAATGGGTTACTGCGTAGTCTGCGGCTTTGATGAAGCTGTTGTATTTGCTATCCCCCAGCGAGATTCTAGAATTAGTACGAGAACTTGTAACCAAAAGGGTCAACTCATCTTTCAGTTGATACAACTTTAAATCTGTGGTTTGATCGATCGAATATAACAAGGTATCTTTAGCTGATGTTATTCAGGAAATGACGTGTCAATTTCACTAAAAGACGAGTCCTCACATCTACTGAAAATTCAGACTTCCTATCGGCTATTAAAAATAATGTTAGGATGTGTCGTTATATATCCATGATTTATGCTACTACCATTGCAGTGAATCAGGTTTGACTCATCACGGGCAAAATAAATAAACATCACTTTCCTCTTGAGTTCTTTGGAAAGCAATTACTGCAACTGAAACTCTGAACTTATAGCATCAGAATCTGTTGTTTCGCATCCATTACTTTCTTTTTCATATCTGCAGACACACCACTGGTTGATATCGAATCCCATTTCCTCTTTTACAATGTCGCAAGTTTCAAGAATTCCTAAAACCGGCTCCATCCAGTTATCCCTCGCACCTACTCTCTCCTTCCTTTCGCCCCCCCCCCCCTTCCTTCCCGCATGCTGAGCACAAAGGGTTTTTCGCTCGCTCGGTCAATGCGTCACGTGACCCGGATACAGACCCAGGATGAAATTTTAGTACTTGTATGCTTTTAAGAAAGATTCTCAGCAAGACGTGAGCTGTGCGATGTCGTGCGAGACCCCAGACAGCAGTTTTCAGGGCGCGACGGGCACCCAGCCGCAGACGCCGCTCTCGATAGTGTCGCGCGGGTCGGAAAACGAGTCGTTTGCGCCCGCAGACGAGTCGCTGATCACCTCTTCTCCCAAGCACAAGTTCCAGCCTCCGAGCTTCAAGCAGAAACCCATCTATAGCCACCGCAATTCGACGTCCAACTTGGTCACGAGCCGCAATCTGCAGTATCCGCCGGCGCCGGCGCCGCGGTTCAAGCGGCGGTCGTCGACGTCGCAGCAGACGCTAACCAGGGCGCAGCGCGACAAGATGTTTGACGATGATAATGACGAGGACTCCTACATAGACGACTCGCTCATGTACAACGTGCCGATCGCGTCGCACTCGTCGCTGGGCATTCTGCAGCCGCACCGCAAGCTGCTCTCGCAGACCAACGTGGTGGTTCCGCCGTCGCCGTTGCCGGGCTGCGAGGCCACGTTCACAGAGACGCCTACGCTGCGATCCAACCCCAGCTTCGTGATGCTCTCGCCCGAGGCCAAGCAGTTGTCGTCGTTCTACGAGATGTCGGTGCAGTCGTCGGCGCGCCAGGAGCTCGAGCGTCGCAGAACCGCCAACTCACTCGTTGGTGTCCCCACCGTCACCTCCAGCTCGGACTCCAACACGTCTGCGCTGTCGCAGCTGGAGGACTTGTCGCTGGCGTCCATCGAGAAGAACAAGTCCATGACCATCACCAGACCGACGTGGCTCCCGCCAAAGGACCCACTCGAAATGTCGCTGCACGAGAAACAGTACCAGCGCATCTTGCGAATGCACAACAAAGCCAACATCCGCGAGGCCAAACTGCAGGACCAGCTGAACTCAATGCGACTCATCAAGGACGAACGCTTGGGCTATCTCGTGGGCAAGAACGAGCTCACCGCGAAGAACGTCAACGAAATCAAGAACTACATCGGCGGGTCCAAGATCAACTCCCAGGCCAAGTACAAGCTCTTGCAGATGTGTCTGAAGCATCTGCCGCAGCCCGAGGGCGAGACCAAACTGTACGACCTCGCTGACGAGTGGTCTGAGGCCCTCGTGACCGGCGGATACACCTCCAAACAGGCGTCGGCCCTCATCCACCAACTATCAATTGCATTAGCATCGGACTCGTTCCAATCAAAACTAACAACTTGCATTCAATCG
This sequence comes from Saturnispora silvae, assembly GCA_030579555.1. Lineage (NCBI taxonomy): Eukaryota > Fungi > Ascomycota > Pichiomycetes > Pichiales > Pichiaceae > Saturnispora > Saturnispora silvae. The sequence continues at coordinate 318,645 of JAKTRE010000004.1, read as the reverse complement.
TCCTCGTCCGTGGGCACGCTGCTCCGACATTTCACCGACGAGCAGACCTTGCTCTCCTTCCCGGCCATAATCACGCTTCTCTCCCGTCTACCGCCAAACATCCTTTGCCAGGCCGTGGAAATGATCCTTTCCTCTCTCTGTGTGTCCAGAACCAAGTGTGTCAAAAGAATCGCCTCCATCGTGTGCTGCGTCATCCGCGACTACCACTACGGTTGGGCCAACGTGCAGATTTTGGTAATGGGCGAGGAGCACATCTTCATTGGACAGACCCTCAGGGAGACAGAGTCCTTCTGGGCCAAGGTCGAGAAGTGTTACTCCAAACTATAGACATTAAAGTGTGCTGAGCAAATGAGCCGGCCTATTCCTCTTATAAAAAAATTTCTAACAGTTCCACAGATGAAATTTTCACTAAGACTTTACTCTAAGGCATCTCGTGAGCAATGTTGAGGACAGCTCTGCGACGTTCGCTGTTTAGGCGACTGTATTCCAGTGATCACCGCTTGAAGCAGATGTCTTCTACGCTTTCGCAGGACCTCAAGTCGCTCGAGTCGCTCACAGCTAAAGTCGAAAATGTCATCAAGGCTAAGGCTAGCAAAGTCGAAGAGATCAAAGAACGTGAAACCAAAAAGGACCTGATTGACAAAGTCGATAAGAGCGGTCAGGACTTGCAGCAGGATCCTGAACAGGATGTGCAGGATGTCCTCGACTCTCTCGTTCTAGGTCAAGCGGAACCCTTCCAGGTAGCCAAACAGATAGGCAAGGGTACCGAGAATGGAGGACTTAACTTATTCCCGACGCCCAAAGCGTTTGTCAATTTGCCAGAGAGTATCACAGAAAGCATATCACCAAAAACTCTCGGGTATCTCACGTCGCCCACCAATGCAAACTGGGCACCGCTCGTGACAGAATTGATTTCCAAGACTGAGGATCTATCCTTGCATATAACACCTGTCGATTTTCATGACTTGGTGCACTCAATTCCGAAATCTCAAAGAGAGAGTGTTGTGCTCATGTTGCACGAACTTGCTATCAAATCAGGTGTGGCAGATGTAGGCAACGAAAGTCAAAAGAGGCTCGTTTTGAATGATTTACTGGCTTTGTGTGTTCACTTACCTGTCTCGCAAGCTGAAATCGTTGTTGGCAAAGTGCTGGAAGATTTCGATACTGCTGAGTTGGCCACTAATACCCAATCTGAAAACGATCCAACACCTGCACCTGAGTCTCAAAACACAAAACTTGTGACTCCCAATGTCATTACCAAAACCATTTTGCTAAACCACTATGCACGTATGAAGTCACCAAAACAAGTACAAGCCATCATTGCCGATTTGAACACCTTACCTGCAGATATCAACCCTCTCACGACAACACCTGTGATATATACCAATGTCATGCAAATGTACGTCCGATTAGGTCAACCCCGTCTGGCCAGGGAGACCTTTGATACCATGACATTTCTTTCTACCAAGACTGCACCTTCCTCTCGTACATGCACTTCAATGATCTTGACTGATACTTTGAATAACGATATAGAACATGCCATGGAAGTTTATAATAACATGAAGACAAGTGGTACTTCCGTTGAACCGGACGCCTTATTGGCATTGGCTAAAGGTTGTGGTACTCGAGGTGGGTCCAAAACTGGGCCCCAGATGATCATCCAAGGGTGGTCTTTCATTATCCAATATTACAACCAGGGACATCCTATCAACGAACGTGTGATGGAAATTATGATGTACTTGGCTAGTGTGGATTCGGATGTGGATTTAGCAAGAGCTATCTTGATAAATGTTATCGAACAGAAATCTCGTGGTAAGTCTCAAGTCGATTTGAGTAACCTGAGACTTGTTAAATGGCTTTATAATGCATACTATAAGAAGCTATTGGGAGGTCAATCTGTCGGGTTCATGGATGATAAGGTACGTGTGGTAAGAAATAGAATCATTGCAAGTCTGAACTTTACATTTTCTGACGCTCCTCCTCTTTTGCCACAAGTTTCTTTAGACAGGAGATTGATTGTTCCTGAAGGAAGAGCTTTGTGGAAGTATCTGAATGACCGTCACGTTCAATTGTCTCCTGAAGTGTATGAAGCTTACCTGTATCTCTTGGGTATGGGAGACATGAATCTTTTCAAGCTCGAATGGCAAAAGAAAATGTTCACCAATGATAGAATTTATTGTGCTGCACTTCATATAGCGCGCCATAAAAAGGACATCGAGTTTGCTAAGGTGGTTTGGGAAGAGCGTGGTAAGTATCGTCTACAGGAAGAATTCCAGCAGCTGAAAGCCCGGGACCAAGATATGGCAGATTTCAAATTCGCCCGTTTGATGATGTCCCTGTTTGTCACTTGCGGCGAGCTAGACGATGCATTCAGAATAATTTTGAGCAGTAAAAGAAGATTCAAGTGGAATTACTACCACGTCAAGTCGCTCATCACATTGTGCGAAAGACTTGGTGCTGTTGGCTTGAAAAGAGAGATTCTGAAGGTGGTTGACAAATAAAGACTTTTTGCGCTTTCAAACGAAAGCGACTGTATATAGGGAAAGCTTTGTGTAAGATTAATGTTAATAGGTCTCGAATGAGACTAGTGATGATCACAAAGACCAAAAAATAGCGATGATAACCTTAGGACCAGTTTAAATATAAATATATACAGCTTTTTTCAATTGTTCGTTGTGTTGACGAAGAGCAACAAGAACTAGAAGTAGAGACTGATAGAAGTGTCCTTCAACAAGTCCACTGTCTTTTCCCCGATCAAAACCCATTGCACGATCTCAAAACCGCCGTCGGCGTCTCTCTTGGCCTTAAGGACCATTCTGGCCTTCGACTTGGAGCCCTGGAGCTCTGTGTAGCAATCCACGTTACCTCTCATGGTGTTGACTTCACCCCAGACCCACGGAATGAGCCCGGAAAAAGTGATGGTGTCACCCAATAATTCTCTCGCCTCCGACGACCTACGCAACGAGTACATGGTGGCGTTCATCACAGGCGACGACATCTTCTCGTAGTTGAAAATCCCGAGCGAGAGCGCCGTGACACCGGATCCGAACCCAAGAAAAGTGGCCCAGTTCACTAGACGCGACTTGATACGCGGGTCAGCGGGCAACTCCGCGTTAACCACCATAGGACGCTTGATACCGTTTCTAGCCGCAATCTCAGCAGCCCTGGCAACTCTAGAGGCAAACATAAGTGCTGATGGAAGAGCAAAACGAGTTCACACACCACAAAATTTGCCTATAGATCGACTCTATATCAAAAAAAAAGAATCCCCGTGAGATCACGTGACGTGCTGGTCGGAATAAAGGTTTTTCATACAATTTCATGTATAAGGATTAGAAGTTGGATATCTGCTCTTTAGCGATCCCATGAGTACAGGCCAGGCGATCTACCACAAGACTTTGGGTGTGCTGAATGTGGAAGAGGACACGCAGCCACCTAAGCTGAGCTGGCGAGCTTTGGAGGGCGGTAAAAACTTGGATCTGGTTCTCACGGACTTGCAGACGTTACAGGCATCGAAGCCAGCGAGTGGGAAAATGGCCATCAAGTTGGTTTTTGGCGATCAGTCGCCAGTTTTTGCGTTTAGGTCCCAGCAGGTGATGGATCAGTTCAAACTGGTGTTTCAACGGATTATCGCCAGATTGAAGTCAAAGGCTCAGGACCAGGCGAAGAGCGTGGAGTTGGAATTGGATCCCAACCTATCAGACTTGGACGATGCGTCTCTTCTGGTGAATTTGCCATTGCAGCAATTGCTTCTCAAGGATAACTCTGCTATGATGAAGTTGTTCTCAAGGGCCGTTATCAAGGAAGGCTTGACACCCGAGGAGTTCTGGTCAACACGGTTGGAGCTTTTGCGAACGTTTGCAATCCAACGCACACAGAAAAGAGGACCGTTCAATGTTTTGTCGACCATCAAGCCAACTGCTTCCAGTGATAACGAGGTGAATGTCAACGTCACCAGAGAGAAAATCAAGGAAATATTCATCCAATACCCAATTGTCAAGAAGGCATATGATGATCAGGTCCCTAAGCTCTCCGAAGGTGAGTTCTGGTCTAGATTTTTCTCGTCCAAGTTGTTCCGATCTTTGCGTGGAGAACATGTCAATTTCCATGACAGAGGTGACGTTATCATCGATAAATATTTGCAGTACGATTTGGACTACGACGGGGAAGAGCAAGACGAAGAAATCAACGGGTTGTTGGAAGGCGCAGGCGTGAAGATCAAGCTTTTTCACGACTCTACGCATAAACTCGAAAGAGCAGTGGATTTGAAGGCGAACGACGATGACATTTCTGTTGGCAAGGGTAACAAGCCGGACATCACTATGAAGTCCGACCAAGACCCTCAATTGGTGGGCATTTTGCGTACAATGAACCGATTATCCCGTCGAATGATGGATTCCACAGAGAACAAGGTTGACCCTATCAATCTGCAGGACGGATTCAAAGACTTGGTAGAACAGGATCGCGTCCAGTTTAACGAGCTCCATTTTGACCCTCAGACACAGCAGATTTCTGCAACTCTATCGATGGACGGAGCCTATGCGGTGCCGGAGATGCAGAAGATCATTCAGGGGAAAATTGACTTGTCGGTGGCGTATGACGATCTCCGTAAGCCGATTCACGATGTCTACAAAGAGATCAACACCATTGTGAAGACCAACTCGAAACAGCAAGACCAGAGCCAGGTTGACATTCCAGGCGCGATGTTGGAGGAGGTAAAGATGGCACATGCCACCTCGGTCGAATTCCTAACGCAGTTCTGGACCAAATTCAACCAGGTGCAGCGTGCCACGCCCCAGACGCCGAACTTCAAACAGCTGCTAATCAAGCTCAGGCGAGACTACTTTGCGCTGGGGAACTGCATCAAGAGATTGGAAGTCCAGGTGACCAACGCGGGCAGCCACTCGAGCCAAGTGAGCGAGATTCTCTCCAACGTGCTCTCCAGCGTAAAGATAGCCATGGCCAAATACGAGGACTGTATGGTTTCGCAGCCATGAGCATTTGTTACGTAATCTCAGAAAAGTAACACAGACGCGTTAGCTAGTTTCTTTACCTATATACACCAACGGCCATGGACTCGCACCCGCAGCATCGCAAACAGCAGCAGGTGGAGCACAAGATCAACACGGAGCTTGCGCTGCTTGCGCAGAATATGGCCAAAGTCGCGCACGGTCTCGCAGAGATCCGGACGATCAACGACAAAACAACAATTGCAGCCAAGCTCAACGCGGCATACAACAACTAACTGTATCCTATATTTATATTACTATTACTGCTACACAAAACTGTATGTGATGGACACCGTTCATGCAGCCACACCGTGCACCTGACTCTAGAAACCCAGGCCAACTTCAATTTTGATTTCGTTTCCTGTCCCCAGCTGGCCCTGAGTCCACTCAAAACCACGCAAACAGACACAGGAACTTCCACTCACACACCAGAGAAATTATTTAGAGTGGGCTGGCAAAAGACCAAACCTACGCTTGAGAGTCACTCTCTGTCTGGAAAACTTGTCGTCTGGGGAGAATCTGGCTGGATGGGCGGACTTGGTCACCACACCTTCGGCGCTGATCTTCTTGAGTGTGTACACACGCTTGCCTTCGTTGTCCAAAGTGTACATGAGATGCATCTTGACGGAGTTTGGATAAAAAGACCTGTATAAGAGTGAAAAAAAAATTTTTATTCAATCTTCAATAGAGTATAGTCTCTATGGCTCAGTACAAGATCCAGTGTAGATAATTGATATCGCGGTGTGTGTGTCTGGGTTGTAATGTCGGTTTCTCAGTGGCAGCCCAATTTTGCTCTAACCCCCCCCCCCCAGAGCTGCTTGTAGACCATCTCTTGTTTGCAAAATGGCCCCATCGACGGATAAACATATATCTATGGTTGAAATATCACGTGACGGACTTTTCATCTTGAAATTTGTGCTATCGCATTCTGTGTGAAGCTTCTTTCCGTCTTTAACTGGGCAATGGGGGACGTATTTGCGGATTTGCTTTCTTCCAAGCCGAAGCCGAAGTCGTTGCAACAACTAGGCACATCTTCCGCGACGAATGCTAAGTCAGCTTCGAACAATCATTTGGACCTTGACTTCCTCGATTCATACGTGTCCAAACAGACACCGGCCAGGGTTCCAGCTGGAAATGCTACGAATCTGCTGGACGATCTGGACTTCGGAGTGGCGCAGCTGAATGTTTCCGAGTCGTCGCAGTCGCGGTCGCCAGCTCCCGCTCCTGCATCGGCTCCGTCAGCAAAAGGATTCAACGGTAATCTGCTAGACGATATTGATTTCAGCTTTCCTGAACCTGCACCAGTCCAGCGACAGACGTCACCAGAAGCTGAATCTTTCCCAGCTAGCACTGCTAGCCGCGCTAGTCAGAATACAAAGGCAGATGCCAATTTAGCCGCCTTGCTGGATATGGGATTCGAGTTACCTAGAGCCCAAAGAGCCTTAGAGGAAACGAATAACAATTTGGATTCTGCAATTGGATACCTAATGAACAATGCTCCGCGTCATCAAACTGCTGTACCTGTTTTGCCAGAGCGTGCGGATTATCGCTCTATGCAGATGGAAGATCCTCTGGCCTCTGCCTTCTCTAAAGCCTCGTCTTTCTTCCAATCGGGCAAGAAGTTGATCCAAAAGGAAATCTCAACATACATGAACAATCCTGCTGCACCGGCTAACTTGGGAAACGGCTCGAGCAGACAGCCAGCATGGATGAACCAGTCTGAAATTCACTCTAAACACGACAGCACTGTGCACGAAAGTTATGAAAGCCAAGAAGAGCTACCCAGACGTAACAATAGGATCAAGAGAAAACCATCTCCAGCGGTTTCCGCTGTTGCTGATTCCGCTAGCAGGAATACTTCTCCGACGTCTCCTGAGAACAACGTAGTTGTAGGATCTTTATTGAATGGATTTGACGATCCCGTGTCCAAATCGACATCATTATCTGCTTCTCCTTCTGCAGCAAGTAAGATGACAGGATCCACCCCGCTATCATACGAGCCAATTTCATCTTTCCAAAGAACTGAATTGACAACTCTACGGTCCAAGGCCAACGATGCCTTCAAACTGGGTGATTACTCTGCCGCTATTGCGCATTATCAAGACGCATTGAACATTTTACCCTCGGAGCATCCGTTGACTATCAATCTCATGTCGAATTTATCACTTTGCTGTTCCAAACAGGGGGACACGCAATCGCAACTAGCATTTGCCCAACGTGGGCTAGACATTATACAGAAAAGACTTGCCCCTGAAGAGGTGGAGAGAGAGATCGAACAGAAGAGTGTCAAGAGCTATTTGATCAAGCTCTTAGTTAAAAAGTCACAAGCACTAGAAAGCCTGGAGAAGTGGCCAGAGGCCCTCGAAAGTTACAACGAATTGATTAACTGGGACAGTGGTGTTGCTACCCGAGACGGTAGGAGAAGATGTATGGATGCGATGAAACCTAAGGAAACTCCAAAACCAGCTGCCACTACAGGAACAGCACCGTCATCACAACGTGCTTCGGCAGCTGCTGCAACACCTGCTAAGAAAGTTGACATCGATTCCTCTGAGGCTGTCAAACGTATGAGAGAGGAAACCTCTTCGCAAACGAAAGTGGATGAAGAGCGACTAGCAAACCACGACGCTATCCAGGAGAAAATACAGCTCTGGCGCCACGGTAACGAAGCAAATATCCGTGCGCTACTCTCCACGTTGGACAAAATCCTCTGGCCCGAATTGGGGTGGAAGCCCATCAACCTTACCGATCTAGTTTTGGACAAAAAGGTCAAGATGGGGTACATGAAGGCAGTGGCAAAGGTTCACCCGGACAAAATTCCCGCGGGCACCAGTGTGGCGCACAAGATGTTAGCAGAGGGTGTCTTTGTGACTTTGAACGACGCCTGGGAGGCATTCAAGAAATAGATAGCTAATTGTAGATAATATGTGCTGAGCATCTTCCGTACACCAACCAAATGCTATAATTTGTGGTAGAGATTTTTTTCCTCTCCCTCTATCCAATGAGTATCTTCTCTTTTATAAACATGAGTGGTGGTCCAGTTGAGGTTTTCAAGAAGTACACCACGGGGTCACATGGTATCTGGGAGACGCTCAGACAATGGGTGACCTTGGTGCCTAACAGATCGTCCGGTAACCCATATGTGCCGCTCTACAGAGTGCCAGCTCCTACCTCGGAACCTCACAAATACAAGGACTCGGCTGCACGTACCATTCCAGCCAGCGACATTGTCCTGAACGATTTCTACGCCCGTGACAACCGTCGTCACCACCCACAGGTGTCTACTTTCGACCAGCAGAAGGTTGCTGCTCTTCTCAAGCTAGGGAATGCCACCAGTTCCAGATTGGCCAAGGGTGACGAGGGTGTGAAGCAGCTTGCTGCTGTCTCCCAGGTCTCTCTTGTGGAAACCCTCACACAGTCCAACAAGGACATCATATTCGGTGAAGTTCTAGACAAGAACGGTGGTCCAATCGTCGCCCCAGCCGTCGACGGCGGTAAGTTCAGAATGACCATCCAGCCACAGGAAGAGCACGGTATGTACGACGAAAGCTACCCTGTGAGAATGTTCAAATAGGCTCCGAGCGCAGTCCCTCTATAACTACCGGAAATTCATTATCATCATATTAAATATTTATTAAAATTCTTAAAGTCAAATCTCCTTCCCTCTAGGTGCCGATGGCATTGATGGGGCGTACTGCAAAAAGGCAATTAACTAATTGTCTGTAAAAAGGGACGAGGGTAGTTACATTCGACCTACTTGCGTTAAAGGATATGTATACCAAAGATAGATTACCCCAAGTCATTCTCTGTAACTTTTTAAAATCAAGCAACGAAATATATGGTATATACTACCGCCTATTAATCTAGACCCTCAACCAATTGATTGTCGGTCTTTCTGTTACGCTTTGTAGTAATTATTCTAAATCTGAAGACCGCTTCACTGCTGAGCACAGGTCACGTGACCCGTTTGGCAAATGCATTTTTTCTCTCTTATGGGTTTTGGAGATCTCTTAAAACACGACACGAAACAAACACCAGTTTATAAGGCTTAGAGATGGCGATTGAACGTTTGACTACTCAAGGTAACGTGCCATACTCGACTATACCTGCTATATCAGCGCTTAATCAGAAGAATTACTATGCCAATTACCTTAAGCGTGACGACCAGTTCCGCATGGTTCGCAATACCAGAGAGACTGTTGCTAATAATCTCAAACGGAGGAAAATGGTGCATGCAGCCAGAGGTTCGTCCATGGCCTCTAATGCGACTCCTGATGATGTTTCCACCACTGCAGCAGATGATGACGATGATGATGAGGATGGTGATGCGGATGATTTGGAAACAGATAGAGTTATGGTGATCCATCCGGGATCGGAGAGTATCAAATTAGGCTGGTCAACAGATATAGACGCCACCAAGGTTTTGAATTTGATTGCTCATAAACGCAGTCCCGGAGCACAAGCACCAGAGACTCTAGGGTTAGACCCCAAAAGACACCAGGTCGAGCGTAAAAACCAGATGGTCGATATGGTCGAATCAGACACATTCATGCAGTTAAGAGAGCCTATTAAGGAGTCATTCAGAGAGCGTATGAAGTACTACAACAGGCGTATGTTGCCAAATTCTACAGAGCAATGTCGTCTTTTCAACAAAAAGGGACAATGTGAAGAATTGGACGATGACGATGAAGAGGATGAAGAAGACGAAGAAGAAAATGAACCTCATGCCAAGCAGACTAAGTTGATTGATTCCTCATATGAGTACAATTATGTGGTTGGTCAAGATGTCTTGAAAATTACGGATTTAGATAACTGGATAATTAGATCACCCTTCTCCTCATCATCCCAACAGGGCTTCAATGATACAGATATGGCATATTCTGTACCAGAGGAGGTTTTGGGTGACATTCAATTAATTTTAGAACACTCATTCTCGACCCATTTTGGCCTCAAATTGAATGAACACCAGAATGTCAATGTGATGCTTGTTTTGCCAAACATCTATTCTAAAGTTTACGTTGAGAGCTTGATGCAGATGCTATTGGTGCGTATGGATTTCAAGAACGTGGCCTTCATCCAAGAATCGCTTTCTGCGTCTTTTGGTGCTGGGCTTTCTTCTGCCTGTATAGTCGATATTGGTCATAGGGGAATCCATATTGCGTGTGTGGAAGATGGTGTTGTGATGGAACATTCGCGTATAGAGCTTGATTACGGGTTCAGTGATATCAATCGTATGATGGCCAAATGCTTGATTAATCAGCAGATGAAATATCCTGTCAATATGTTGAACGTGCGGGATCTAATTGCCATGGGCCATTGTATGCAAGATTGCGTAACGTTTGATGATGAGCAAGTGAATATCAAGACGATCGATTTGGTTATCAAGGAACCAGGACAAAAGAAAAAGAGACATATGTTGAAGGTCTGGGACGATGTTATGATTTGTCCAATGGGCATGTTTTATCCAGAGGTATTCCAAGAGCCTAAAGAGGAGAGTGTTGTTTTGGAACACGAATGTAAAGATGGCCAATTATTGAGTGGACTTAGCCCTGTCAGGTCCATTCGTTCTTCTCCTGTGATGAGCACCAGATCAGGGAAGTTTGAGGGTTACATCAATGAGTCCAATCCATCTGCACTACAAACGTTACAGACAAACGGGATCAATTTGAACAATTTGCCGCTAAAATCGTTACTAGAGGTGATTTGTGAAGTTTACCACGACTCAGACCCCAACACTGCGGGTGGTGGTGGGCCAAAGAAGGTCAAAGGCAGTAAATTCAACAACCTGGCTTGGTTACCAGAGGGGGTGCAGCCTGACGCTCCAAAAGAAGCAGAGGAAGACGGCGAAGAAGAGGACGAAGAAGAAGCGAAGAAGGGGCCTTTGGATACTCTTAATTTGAGAAAGAACATGACCCCCTTGGACGTTGCCATTGCGCAGTCCATCTGTCTCGGGGCCAGCGAGGACGGTGCCAGAATGGAGAAGCTGTGGTCGAACATTTGTCTGGCCGGAGGGGGTGGACATATCGGGGGAATCGAGAATATGTTGACGGACAGACTACACATGTCGAGGATCAACAGCTTGTGCAACACGAAGATTGCCGAGTGTGTCAAGCTGATGAAGGAGTGGCGCAAAAACGCTAGCGAGAGCCTGAATTTAGACGATTCCAAGCTTGGCGAGCTGGAAGCCATCATCACCAGCGGGTCGGAGGCTGCTATTGACGTGATGCTTCCGGGCGAGTTGAACCCTAGCACCATCTCGTGGAAGGGTGCATGTGTGTACGCCAAGATCAGAGTCATCGAAGAGATGTGGGTGAGTCAGAAGGACTGGGAATTGCTGGGTGGAAGAAGCATCAGATACGGTGGGTTGTTTGTTAGCTAGGTTCCTGTGCGAAGAGAGCACTTTGGGTTAAACACATACTTCTTGTGTCACTGTATAGCTACTAAAGAACGACACGCCTTGTCTTTGCAACCGCCTGCCCCACCGCTACTGGCCTTCTACATCTCCCGGTCTTGGCGTGCTGAGCAAAATCCTCGTATAGAAAAAAAGACGCGGCTGAATACAACACCGAAATCTGTCGCTTTTGTGACCTTTTCGGTTGAACGCGAGCCATCATCTCCGGAGACTTTTATAAAAAAGTGGAGCGAGAGAAAGATTAAGTTATGTCAAGCTCCACTACTTTTTCCTTACCCCACCACTTGAACACAGCTCAGGATGTTAGCCAGAAGACTCTTTTCCACCACTCGCCAAGCTGGTAACTACGCCTCCACTATTGGAAACCTCAAGGTCAACGCAGACACCAAGGTGATCTACCAGGGTTTCACAGGTAAGCAGGCTACTTTCCATGCTAAGCAGGCTATTGAGTACGGGACCAAGATCGTTGGTGGTACGAACCCAAAGAAGGCGGGCCAGACCCACTTGGATCTGCCAGTTTTTGCGACCGTGGCCGACGCTATGAAGCAGACCGGTGCCACTGCCTCGGGGATCTTTGTTCCGCCACCTATTGCGGCCTCAGCTATCGAGGAGGCCATTGAGGCCGAGATGCCATTGGTGGTGTGTATCACCGAGGGTATTCCACAGCAGGACATGTTGAGAATCTCGCAGATCTTGAACACCCAGTCCAAGACCAGATTGGTGGGTCCAAACTGTCCTGGTATCATTGCTCCAGGCCAGTGCAAGATCGGTATCATGCCGCAAGCCATCCACCAGAGAGGTAAGATCGGTATTGTGTCCAGATCCGGTACCTTGACCTACGAGGCTGTGGCCCAGACCACCCAGGTCGGCTTGGGCCAGACCTTGGTTATCGGTATGGGTGGTGATCCTTCTCCAGGTACCAACTTCATCGACGCCCTGACCCTGTTCGTGAACGACCCTGAAACCGAGGGTATCATCATGATCGGTGAGATCGGTGGTAGTGCCGAGGAGGAAGCTGCTGAGTTCTTGAAGCAGTACAACTTGACCAGAGACGTTCCTAAGCCTGTGGTCAGTTTCATTGCCGGTTTGACTGCTCCACCAGGCAGAAGAATGGGTCACGCCGGTGCCTTGATTTCTGGCGGCAAGGGTACTGCCCAGAGCAAGATCGAGGCCTTGACCGCTGCCCAGGTTGAGGTCGTTCCTTCGCCAGGCATGCTTGGTGACGCGCTTTACAAGCAATTTGTTGATAGAGGGTTACTCAAGTAAGACCACCACCGCACGGTGCTGGCCTTCCTGCCAACCTAGATATAGTATTCGTTTTAGCGTTTAAATATTTATTTATTACATACTAATTTATTTATTTATTTATTTATACTCCGTCTACAAGAACAACGGTTCTTCGCTGCTGAGCACATTTCTCTTCTCTACAACAGAGCCAGCATGTCGTTTGACGCGATTCACGGCAAGGCGGTGGTGCTGGCGGAGCAGCTCGCGGCCATGTCGCCGCAGGACCTGGCGTATCTGCCGCAGACGGCGGATCTGGCCCAGCTGCTGGGCGAAATGCGCGGTCTGGCGGCCACAGCGGGCCAGCGAAGCGCCGTGGACGAGCTCGAGACGCAGCTGCGACAGCTGCGGCTGTCGTCGGCCGCAGACAGTCTGCCGGGCCACTACGGCGACGACCCACTCGAGAACGTGCTGCTACAGCAGCAGCTGCAGCAGCAGGACGAGCTGGTGCAGGGCCAGCTGGCGCGGTCCATAGCGGCGCTCCACGAGCAGGCACTCCAGATAAACAGCGAGTTGGAGGACCAGCAGGGCTTGCTGGCGCGCGTGGAGGACGGGATGGACGCGCTAAACTCGAAGCTGTTGGGCCGCGGAATGCGCCAGATGGAGCATCTACTCGCCCACAACGAGTGGGCCGGCAACTGCTGCATCGTGCTTCTCATAGTCGTTCTCGCGATAGTTCTTGTTCTGCTTATTATAGCCTGACTGTAAGGGATGGCGCCGCAGCTGCTCTCGTCGCTGCCCAAGCATCGCCAGCTCGACGTGCGCGCCAGCCAGCGCACGTACCAGGGCGCGTACCTGCGCACAGCGCTGGGCGTACTCGCGTTCTCGGTGTTGGCCATGCGGCTCTTTGCGCCATCGTTCGCAGCCATCGGCCTCGTGTTCCAGCTCTACGCGCTCGCGCTGTGCGCGCTCGGTTGGCTGCGTGGCCGCCACGACCACCCCGGCGACTACTTCGTCACCGTGGGCAACTACGTGCTGGCGCTCTCGACAGTCACTTGCGCGTGTTTCGCTGTGCTTCTCGTGCTCTTGGCTCGCATCTAGGAGGCAGGAGCAGGGGCGCAGAGGTGGGCGCAGAAGTATGCGCAGAGGTGAAAGTGCCTGCTTGTGCTTAAAACCGCTCGCTGGCTTGTATATGATGGATTTATAGGACCTTAGCTTAGATAGATTGGGGTAGGAAGCGCGCAATCCTGTTGGAGACCGCTGTGATGGATTCATAGGACTCACCTACTCTTTCATACGGTTCAGTAAGAGCGACGGAGCGCGCAATCCTGCTTAAGATAGCTGTGATCGATTTATAATACTTTAGCTTACATAGGGTAAAACGGGACTAGGAAGCGCGTAATCCTGCTGGAGACCACTGTGGCGGATTTATAACACTTCACTTACACTTACATACGTTGGGAGACAGGAAGCACACACTCCTCGCTAAGGCTCGTCCGTGTCTGTATCACTTTTGGCTCATATATAATGGCTTATAGGACTTACTATATCCTCGCACACGTTTTGGGAGTAGGAAGCGCGTTTTCCTGCTATCCTGCTGGAAACCACTGTGATGGATTCATAGCACTTTACTTACACTCACATACAGTCCATTGCGTAATCTTGGCTTGAGACACGTCTGTGTTTCTACTGCTCTTTGGCTTTATAGGAATTACTATACACTTACACACAGTACTTGGGAGACAGGAAGCGCGTAATCCTACTGGAGACCGCTGTGATAGATTTATAGGACTTACTATACACTCACATACGGCCCAGTGGGAGACATGGTGGATTTATAACACCTTACCTACACTTACCTACACAAGCGTTCACGTGCTGGGCCTAATCCTGCTTGAGACCGCCGGCACCAGCAGTCTCGGCCTTCTCAATAGCAGCCTTGTCCTGGGTGGCGCCCTGGCCGCCCATGAAGTTGGCCAAGAGACCTGGAGCAGCCTTGAACGGTCTCTTGAGCTCGCCCTCGGCAGCATGGCCAAACAGATGCAACTTGACAATGTTCGATTCAAGCGCACCCTTGAGCGGAGAGATCGACTGCATCACCAACGGATTGGTGAACTTCATGTACAAGTGCATGAACCCAGTCATGGCCAACGAGGTGAAAATACCCTTGATGGCGCTGTGGACCTGGGCCAAGTCGTAGTCCTTGACGGTGGACGTGACCAGCTTGTCCTCGGTCTCGCCTGCCATCTTGTTGGCAGGCTCGATGTACTTGAGCGTGGTCAGGTCGTTCTTGGAAATGATAACGAACCTCACGTACAGGTAAACGGCCAGCGTCAAAAGCGTCCCGGTGGCAAACGCACAACGCACGTAGAAGATGATGTCCGGGTCCTCGAGATCCAGTCTCTTGGTGAGCTGCATCGAGGCAAGCATGAGAATGAGGTTCGACACGGCAGGATTCATTTGCTGTTTAAAGTACGGAAATAAGTGTGCTACATGTCCAGTTTCCATTTTTCACCGCCGTCTAATATTCGCCACCACACCCTCCGGATCAAAAAAGAATCCACCAGAACAAAAAAAAAAAAGTCTTGTTCCGCCGGTCACGTGACCGGCGCAACAATCCGCCTGTCGCGTGCTGAGCGTTTCCGCTGCGTGTTGTTGTTGTTGTTGTTTTTGCCCTTTTTGCGCGCTCTGACGCGTCTTGCATCAAACCCAGCTCAACAAACTTCCTGTCATGGCCCTCCACGAGCTCTCGCCCGCGGAGCTCAACGCACAGCAGGGCGCCAACTCGCGCAAGCGCACGCATGCGCATGCGCAGTCGCCCGCCCATTCCCCCGCAAACTCGCCCTCCACTGCCAACAAGGTCAGTCTCAAACGGTCCTCTGTGGTGCTCAACTTGGCCGCGTCGCCAGCCACAATGCGCGTGCTCACGGCCAGCCAGTCCAGGAACGAGGAGATCCTTAAGAGCTTCAACGAGCTTTCCGTCAAGCAGCCCCTTCATCCTCATCACCAGCAACAGGGCGCGCCTAAACGTTCCATAACACACAAGCACTCTCTATCGAGCATCATCACCAGCAGCTCCAGCTCCGGCTCGGCCAAGAACATCTTTGGCTCCGTCCCGCTACGCTCGTCCCTGTCCTCCTCGTCTGCGCACAAGAAGCACCACATCGAACCGCTGAATCTGTATTCGAACGACAGCAACGTCTTGTCCCCTGCTGCCAGCTCCAGTCCGCGTTCGCGAAGGATAGCGTCGGCCCCAATTGGCGACACTGGCAACTACGACTCCTCGTTCACCTCCTCAAATGCATTCAATCTGACTGTCAAACCGCTGCCTTCTGCTTTCGCGTCCAGCGGCCTCGTCAGCAAATCAGACAAACAGATAAGTACAAGCGTTTCCTCGGGCCAAAAGATAATGCCAGAAACACCAATGAAACGCATGCCGCGTGACATCATCCAGAACACCAGTGCTCTCGCCAATAACACCCACGCCAGCTCCTTTATTGGCCATTCAAACATCTCAATGGACTCAAACCCAACTAATAATACCCCTTGGATGGCCAACTCAACATTAGATACCACTTTAGATATTGAAATGGACGTGGACTACGCTCAGATGATACAGCCAATGTCTTTCTACAACGATGTCAATGATGATTCCCCGAGCAAGAAACCTTCGCCTGCATTTGCACATTCACAATCTCAATCGTACTGGCAACGCGCGTGCTCACAGCAGTCGCTGCCTCTGTTCCGATCGATAACAAACTCTTCCTCTGATCCTAGCACGCCAATAGACTCCTTTTCCGCAAATAAACAACGTATACCCGCCATAACTGGTGTTCCGCTTAAGCAAACACTCCAACTGCAGCAGCACCAGCAGCAGCAACATGACAGCGGGTTAGATTCCCATTTGATTGATAAGTTTGGAAATTGCTCCCTAATTGGTAATGGGGAATTCTCTAAAGTCTACTCGGTGGATTATAAAGGCATTAAATATGCAGTCAAGAAATCAAAAGATATCATTTCAGGTCCTAAAAAACGCCACAGACTTTGGGAGGAAGTGGAACTGTTGAAACAGGTATCCACTTTAGAAATAAATACTAATGAAAACCTAAGCGAACATAGCTCAGCCGAACATGGAGATCAATATGTCATAACCTTCATCTCTGCTTGGGAACATAACTCTCAATTATACATCATGACCGACTACTGCGAAAATGGTACATTGGACTCGTTTCTTATTTTGCAAAACGAATCACGCTCCAAACTGGATGAATGGAGAATCTGGAAAATTCTAGTAGAAATTATGTTAGGTGTCCATTGGATTCATTCAAGAAATGTTTTACATCTAGATCTCAAACCAGCTAACATATTTATTACATTTGATGGTAACTTAAAAATCGGCGACTTTGGCGTCGGCACCAAGATGCCTATAATGGAGGACTTCGACAGAGAGGGTGATAGAGAATATATAGCACCCGAGATCATTTCCTCTCATGATTACTCTACAAAGGCCGACATTTTCTCCATCGGTCTCATTGTATTGGAAACTGCTGCGAATGTTGTGCTGCCTGAGAATGGATCACCTTGGCGCCGACTTAGATCCGGTGATCTTTCCGAAGCCGGTAGATTGTCGTCTGGCGATTTGAAGCAACAATCAAACGGAACATCTTCTGCCTCTTCTTCCTCCAATGGCGCAAGAGATGGCGGATCGGGTATGCTCATTGACGACCTCATAGCTTCTCAAATTCAGGAGGAGCCGTGGAAACCGCGCTGGTTCTTCAATGGTCAGGGTTCTCTGGATAAGATGGTCAACTGGCTAATGTCCCCTTCCCCGCAAAAAAGACCTAGTGCTGAGCAAGTCTTGGCCACCTTAGAATGCGCCACTGTAGCGCAGCGTGCACAGTGTGGTGCCACTATTTATGAGGGTGACTTTGGACCGTCGCTTGGGCCCGAGGAACTGCAGTTGGAAATGCAGCAGATGTCTGGGTTGGTTTCTGTAGTGGACCAGTGCTGAGCATCTTCGGAACATCAAAAAAAGAAACACACTTAAATTTACACCTCTTTTCCTACCTTTATAGTTATCAAAAGAATCTGCGAGGCCAAAGAAGCCAAGCAAGTTAATGGTGAGCTTTGTAAACACTTATGTGGCACCAAGTTCAGGCAAGGTGGTTGCGCCTCCGCGACGCAAGAGGCGGAACGCTCGGCTAGTCGTATCGTGTCTTTTCTGCAAAACACGAAAAATCAAATGCGACCGGGTGAGACCCAAATGCGGGTCTTGCACCAAGAACAAGATGCGGAACTGCCAGTACCAGGATGTGGCTTTTACACAAGTAATTACCCCGCAATATGAAGCACCGCCAGCAAGTCCGGAAAATAACGAGGCACAATCCGCGGTACAGCCGCACCCACAAATCCACAACGGTCGTCGATACCATACACCTCTTGTTCAGGCAAAAATTGACGAAATTGGTAAGGCCTTGCCTAATATCATGGTGGGGTTGCCAGACTTGTTTTCAATGAAACTGAGGAGGCCCAATCCCAGAACAACAAACATTGTAATTGATAATGTGTCGCACTACTTTGGCTCTTCAACCGCAACAGAGTACTACCAATCCTGTGATAGCTTTTCAATTCTATACCAAAGCATCTTGCCTCAGATCTCAAACGATGCAGCAATATGGGACAAGCTGTTTTCCGGTGATGATTACAAAAACGCTTTGGACAAAAAAATATCTGTTGAGAGTGTTCAAATCATCGCCAGTTGTATTGATATCTACATGGATTTTAGAAAGATTAAGTTTGATTGTATCTGCAACTATCTATCAAGGTACTTTATTGATTATGACACGTTTCTCTCTTGCGTAAATGAAAGTTTGAGCAATTTGAAGCATACAATGCCCATCCTAAATGAGACAATCATACGATCAATCACGGATATCCATTTCAAAAGGGGTCCTTTCGGGTCTTTGAATATTGTTTTAACTGGTATTATGAATGATGACGTCTCGCAAATTGCATGTGTTTTGGCAATTATTAGGTTTGCAATGTTAAGAAATTATAGAGTTTCCCAAACTGGTTCAAAGTTGAATTTTAATACATTTTTGGACAGCGAATCTATTAAATCCGATTCCAAAACAGAATTACTATACGCCTTTATCAAAATAATCATCAATGATTTCAAGTTACAAGATCAAACCTCTTTGTTAAATATGACTACTTTCATGTGTCTATACTTTGTCGACTGCAATTCCAAAAGAAAAGCATTTGCAATTCAGCGTGGTGGTCTTAATCACGCTGTAATCTCCATTTATATGGCTTTGTCAATGGGAATTTTTCAAAATGAAGGATTTACAAATCAGAACATCAACACAACAACAACTTATGATGCCCTCTTAAGTAAACTGAGCGATGATGATTATATGCACATTCGTTTCATGGTTGCTACTATTGATCTAATGAATTCTTATTTCACTGGTATCACTGGGATGATTCCTCCTAATTCTGACACTATTTCGGTTACAAAGTTAATACCGCCCCTATGGGTGGACTTGTTGTATTTCTACCGAAGCTCTTTTAGGTTGGTCCATGCAAATGATATGGTATATGTTGGCCAAAGAAACGAAATTCCTCTGACTTCGTCCGATGAATTTAATACTGTCTTTTTCTTTCATTTAAAAGAATGTGAATCTTTCGTTGAAGCTTATGAGATCTTATTCAGATCAACTATGAATTCATTCAAATTTACTTCTGACTCTTTGAATTTAACAGGCATTAGCTTGTTACTGACTATCTCAAATTTGATGTGCTTTCAGTATTGTAGTTCATACAAATTTGTCTCCAGCCATTTACAACTAATGCAAAATGATCCTTCTGTTTCTCCAAATGAGCTAAATCAGATGAAACGCCTAGAAGTTAGAGTGTTTCGTAGATCTTTGAGGTTTTGTATCCTAAAATTGGCAATCATCAACAATTTACTAGTTAATTTATCCTTCAATCAAGAATATTTTTCGGCAAGAAACATAACTTTCCCTTTAGTTGAAATGTTCACTAAAACAATTTTTATCCTTAGTGTAACTACCGTCAGGTTGATTGTTGAACAAAAATCTAATTCAGAGTTTTATCAAATGTTCAAAGAATTGACAAAATGTGAACCGACAAATGATACACATCTTCCACTTAATATATTGAATATAAAAATGTCTCTGATTGAAGATGTGCGCTTCTGTGGTTTAAACCAACAGACGAATCAAGTCTCAGATGAAGTCAAACTCATCTCCAAACAGCTGGATCAAATTATTATCTCGCCATCATCCACTATTAACACTATGCTAGGCTTTTATTTCAACTGTTCACAAACTATTCTGAGCCATACTTTTGAGTTTGTGGTTACTTATAAATACCTCACCCTAATGTTAAAAACATTAAATGAATCAAATTTTAATCATTTGGAAGATTTCAACCTCAATCAATTCCTCAAATCTATTGAAAGCATGGGTGTCACCTCATTTGTCAGTAATTAATCTCTCTTTAGTAACTTCCTGTAGATTAATTACTGGAAAAAGTATAAACTATTGTATCGTATTATGGATTGCAGAAAAATGAAACCTAGCATCAAAATGAAAAAGCTTAGTTTGATAGAAAACGAATATTTGCTTTAAAATTCCGATAATACACAGTTATCTTCTGTTATTGATTATAAAAGGCACTTAAATAAAGCCTGAAGCTTTACTAGTAAAATTAGAACGTTAAACGCTATTTATATTTATAAGAGAAAACTTGTTATTCTCACCACATAGCCAGTATGCCGGTGTAAGTTTCTTTATCGAAATGTCGTACTGTCACGTGACTTTTGAAATGGTAAACATTTTCTTATGACATCACATGACCTTGCCAACGGTTAAATGATTTACTTTTGCTAAACAGAAGAGTGATAAAGAATATTAGAGAGGTGATGACCATAATAGAGGGGTGAACTGTTCACCTTTTACACAAGCTGTTCTTTAAGAAAATGTGTTTAAGAATGGAGGTCGATATATTAGAACATATAATAAACTTGAAGCTCAAAAAAGAAACTATAGATTTTTATACAAAAGATATATTTTCTTCTTAACGAATTAAACATTGTTGAAGCATGGAGTGATTATTCCAACTTCATCTTATAATTATGTTTCATTATTGATGCGTTTTTTTGATCAATAGGAAATCTCATACCATATGATTAAGGATACCTTAGAAGTTCAACCTTTTGTAGGTACTTATAATGTATAATGTGAGACACACAATATGATTACTTAACTCCTGACCAACAAAAATGAATGAGTCCGCCATACTTATTTAAAAAAAATCACTATTTGCAATAAAAACTTTGGATTGGGTTAGCTGCAACCTAGTATTAATTTTACAAAACAAGCAACGCCCGTGTAGCGTAATGGTTAACGCGTTTGACTTCTAATCAAAAGATTCTGGGTTCGACTCCCAGCATGGGTGCAGGCGTATGCTAAATTTTTTTTATTAAAAAACACTATACCGACTTCCTTATGCGAGAACCACACTTCTACGGTAATCGATTCTGAGAGCCAACTTTCCATCGAGAAGAAGATAAAGGCTTCTTCATTACTTACATTAATGTGGAATGTGTGAACACAAAAAAAAATTAGTTAAGTCGACAACTGCAGGATTCGAACCTGCGCGGGCAAAGCCCAAAAGATTTCTAATCTTTCTCCTTAACCGCTCGGACAAATTGCCAATTTACACAATCCAGGGAGGTTGGTCCTATTCACCTTAAAATATTATGTAGTAGCTGCTTCGGTAGTCAACAATTTTGCAAATGATCATGTCAGATTGAAATACGTTGAATATGTAAAATCTCTTACAAAATGACGCTCCGCTACCACTGGCATCAAGTACAAGCTTAAGGACATTTTGTTAAACATACTAATCACCTATTCGCATCATATGCTTAGCAATTTTTCTGCTCTAAAACATACTATTATAAGAGAACTAACAGAATTGAATATTATAAAAGATACATTGTAGATCTTAACATGCAACTAGTGGATATGAGTTAAGAGTTTGATATAGTACTACCAATGCTACTAATACTCATATTCATATCCAAAAGATCTTAGTATCATCTATTCTAATGTTAAGAAAACTCACTCACATTAGGCTTACATTTAATGAATCGAAAAGAAAGGCCACAAATTTTACTAGCAGCCCACTTGTTTAACGCCTAGGGTTAGTTAAAAAAAATTCTAATTATTATGCCAGTTCTAGCTAAGGTCACAAATGCATAATATGGAACTTGCTATGTATTTATCATATTTGTAAAGCAGTGGAATTTAATATAACAATTAATACAGTTGAACAAAGTTAGAAATATAATGTTCCAAAGAAAATACAGAAACACTTTAGCCTTATTATTTATATCAAGGATGGTAACTCTATCTGCCGGGGATATAGCTTAGAGCAAATTACCACATTTGTTTGAAATCTTCACCATTTTACTGCAATGCCTTTGTAATCAAAAAGTCTATCATGTGTACACTTTGTATAACATAGGTTATCCCGTTCCTAGCCTAGATAAGCAATTGAATTATCTTAGGGGTAGTATCAATCAAACGGTTAAAATCATAAGTTATGTGGGGTATTGTTTCTTATGTTTTACATTTTTTTCATGCCTAATACATATTTATATAATTAAATGTCTACTTTTCTTTAACGCATAATTAGTCAAAAGGAACATGGCACTTTAGTTAAACATACAATTTCAACAGTTAAATTATTTTAATTTTGCGTAGTCCCAATTGAACCATACGTTATTCATAAATTTCAACATATAAAACGTAGGAGATTATCATTTTCTTTTCTCCTTTCTTTCTTTAGCGTTATTTTAATTAACGATATATTAATAACTACTACTCTAGAATAGCTGACTTTAATAGAATAACCTGAGTTACTTAAAGATAGAATTAAAAGTCATAATTTCTTCTAATTGAAACGTTGCGTGCGTGGCTTACTATCATGTCAGGCCAGATGTGGTTAGTCTAACTGTTGTAAATGGTCGGATGGTCTAGTTGGTTATGGCATCTGCTTAACACGCAGAACGTCCCCAGTTCGATCCTGGGTTCGATCATTTTTTGTCTTTAATTACTTTTTTTGGAAAAGTTTAATCCAAAAAAATGGGGTCAACTGGGAATTGAACCCAGGGCCTCTCGCACCCAAAGCGAGAATCATACCACTAGACCATTAACCCGTTTTATTTTTTGTAAAGAGGTGGAATCTACTCACCTCTGTCTAATGTCGTTTGAACTACTAGGTTGAATCCTTATAGTCAATTGAGTCCTTTTGTTATAAGTCAAAGGTGTTAAACATACAGGTTTACTGGTTAATTCTTATTAATCTTAGATAAAAAGGATTTAACAATACTTTAGTTTTAAATTGACTTTCATAAGTATAAACAACATTGAAGAAAATTGCATTTTATAATTTTCTGTTATGTAGTCTTTCTTCAGCGTTGTTAATTTTAAATCATTATATTAATTTCTAATACTCAGCAATAGAACAGTTACTGATTAAGTTGAGTTATACATATTTGTAATTTGAGAGTGGCATTTTATAACTAACGAGTCACGATGCTAAAATAAAAGAAGGGAAAACTATACAGGTTTACATGAAAGAAAATGTTATATTCTCTTTGTTTAATTATGCATTGTAGAAGCATAGAATAAAGGATTCGCCTTTATGTTCTAAATATGTATCATGCATGATACCTTACGTAAAGCATAAATAAGTGCCCATACATGTCATAACCTGAATATTTAACAAATACTATTTTCCCAACAATAACTCTTATAGTTTTTTCTTCTCTTGGCGTTCCGTTACTCTTTCCGATCTTCAGTTCTTACATAAACTCAGCCATTAGACCAAAGCCAGCTCTATAAACTAGCTTCACTCTGGTGACACCAAATGTGATAAAAAAACTTTTTACCAAGGACAAACAAGTTGCTCAAGAGACTTATGATCTCCTAACCACCCTGTTATAGTAACATATCTCAAAACCATCATTAAGATTCAAATTTCATCTAAAAGCTTTTGTCGTTATCCCTATCCAGAGCCAGAGCACGAACCAGAACTATGAAGATTTAACTAGGTCTGCACAATAGTTTGCCATTTAAATTTCAACTCCCTACTTAAACATCATAAGAATTAAGAGATATAATTAAAAACAATAACAATTCATGTTTTTCAATCAGAATAGTTTGAGAATTAAGCGCAGTGACACAAAATCAGAGCAGTTAAAGAAATATTAAAAAAAGAAACAAACTCGGGATATTCGCCGTGCTCAGCACGCACCGCCTCAAAATGTCTCCTGCACAGCACCGGCGGCAGCCAGCGGCCGCCGGTTCAAACACTGGCAAAGGCAGAGCGCGACTCCACCGTCTGGGCCGCCCCTGTGCCGACGGCCAGTAAGAGATATTTATAGGAGGTTCGAATCTAAATTTAATAGATAAATCTAACCATAAAGAATCTTTATCATAGGGAGAAGCAAACGTAGTAAGGATTACATAATCACCTAGACAACCGTAGCAGAAGACCCAAAAATAAGAACTTCAGGTACGAAATATCAGATTCCAGTATTAGACGTTAAACGTCATCATCTTGCTTCATCTAGCTGCTATGGTTTACATATTTAATATCTTTTCTGATATAAAGTAGCGAATACAAAATTACTTAAAGAAAAATTTTCCATTTAGTAAAATATTTCTGATGTTCAATAACACATAAAACAAATAACTAGTTCATCAAAGATAATAATAACTTAATTTACTTCCAGAATTAAGTTTACTAATATCAATGCTTAGTTACTTTGATAAAGTTGAGCTCAAAAAAATAAAATAATCTATTGTAAATAAAATTTCCTTGTAGGAATGTTCATACAATTTGAGGAAAACAATACAATCTGATTAGGTAATGAGATGCTATTCCTCCTCATATATTGTATTTAAAGATACATTTCTAGAGTTTTAATGCTCTTTATTTCCCTGCATCACAGGCAACATTACCAAGCACGTGATTTTCATACTTTTCATTTACTTACCCACTGTAGTTTTGCTTGTCCCAACTTCCCTAAGAAGAAAATATGGTAACTAGTCTTGATATTCCAAATATGTATATGCATCATACATGACACACTACGCAAATGAGAGGTGCACCCATACATTTTATGGCCAGTATTTTCATTAGTTTTAGTTTAGTAAGTAAAAAAAGGATACATAGTATAAGTGAAACTATATCAGTTATAATCACCATTACCATTCATCAATGGTAATAAGAAGGAGGAATAAAAACAACATTTGCTTAGAGTAGTTTTTTTGTAAGTTATATGAAAGTTATATGTTATTGCACTTTAAAATTACTTTTAGCAAGCGGGAAGTTTCCACAAGAGCTACAAGGAAAAAGTTTTATGCACTCAGAATATCAATTATGGGTCGGCTTTAGACTGTATTATTGACGTTTTCTTGATTTTAGTAAAAAGGATCCAATGAATACAAATTAAATGAAATGGGTCTCAATTATGTATGAAAATATATTACTTCATTAATTCTCTTTTGTACTGCACTGATTTTGAGCATATCGCTAAAATCTTTGCTTCTGAGTAAACCACCTCTAAGCCCAAAAAATTGATTAGAGTACAAACTCGAGCTTGTAAAATAAATACAATGCTATTTGACGTCGACACGGCCCTTGCTGGTGGGTTTTTTCCATGGGATCTGCGAAATGCCTATGACGTTTTGAATTTTTTTCCCGTGGCGATAACACAATGCGGAAATCCGTTGCTCAGCACCAAGTCTGAAGGGCTGTTGTTGTTGTTGTTGTTGTTGTTGTTGTTGAGCGATAAGCGGAAGGGTTCATCCCCGCAAAAGGTCAGCACTGTCAGCTCTCGGGTGGAAGGAGGCGTGTGTTAGCGTGCAACACAACGCGGCAATGTGGTCCGCGACCGGGAGAGCTGTGGGTGTTCCGAAGGGCGGAACCGAAGCGACCGCAAGGGAAAACCCTTCTCGGTGCTTGACAGGTGCTCTGCATATAGCTGTTGCTCGTTTTTTCTCGTTTACGCTATCCGTTAAGCTGATGTCATAATGAAAGTGATTAACACAATTAAAAAGCTAGAGCATGCGTAACGCCACTAGTGAGTACAACTTTACAATATTCTAAATGTTCATGGCTCAAAAGAGTCGATTGATGCGAAAAGCAATACTGTGTACATAAATAGGCCAAGCGTAGTAAAAAAATGAATTTAGCTGTTGGAGTTTATTTATTTGGGGTTTACATTAGTATACTTTTTAATATAAAGTAGTGTATCCAAAATTACTTATAGAAATTTTTTTACTTGCTGAAATATTTCTAATATTAAATAACTAACATAGATTAGCTTTAGAGAAAAAAATACTAAAAATAATACAAAATTGAAAGTAATAAAGTTTATCAAATTTATATTTATCAACTTTGCTTAAGTTAAATTAACAGTTAAACAACAAGATAAAAAATTTAGTAATTTTTTGAAGGTTGCTTACCTGGTGGGGTCTTGAGATAAGCTTGTCAATGAAAAAAAGTTTATTAAGAGCCCAACAGAAAATCCCCAAGCAAGTATTAATGCTAATCAGGAGATTCCCAAATCGTTTGTAAAATTTGGGAAAATAAATCCTTTAAGGTTCTACACTAGTGTCTTAATTACCATATATAAGGAGAGTCAGCTTTCTACTCTGTAATCAACTAATTCTAACTGTATAGTTTTCCTTTTGGCAATTTAAAATGGTGATTACTACTTGAAATATTCAAAATACAGTTATTAGGTTGGGGTCCAAAAATAGATCATGCTATGAAACCCTTCCGGGTTTTACTTGCAGTAGTATCTTTAGAGTTTGACACAGCATTTGTTTAACAGGCTCTTGTTTACAACCCTTTCAATATTTTCGTAGACTAAAAGTATTGGATTAAGCCCGAAGCATCAAAGCTTAAATACACTTATTTTATAGCATAAATTACATATTAATATACCAATCGCTAGAGCCAATGTATTACAACAGAAGTGTGACACATAGTGATTGTCAACTTCATTATTCTTTTTGCAGTTAACAAAGTGTGTAGGCTCCTTCTGCAACCTATAAGCACGTTTGAGAAATTATTATTTTACATTTAGTGCCGAAATACCGGAATAATCTGTTTTATTTCTAGAGTTTACAGAAGTTAAAGAAAATCGCCGAGCTTCGAGGCCCAATTGTATGTCTAAAGCCTAAATTTCGAGATTAACTTAACACTTAAAAAAGAAGCTATAAAAGCTTAAATTTTTCTCTAAAAAATTATAGTACATAATTTGATAGGATAAATATTCAACGTTTATATGCATATTTATCAGATCTGGTAGCCTGTGGTAATCGTAAATATTGATAAACAGCAAGGTTAAACAATTAAATTCTAATTAGCATAGGGCTCAAAACATGTAGTAGCAATGTACCCATCTAATAGCAATATATATCTTAAACTTTATATCTGTTGAGATGTAGTAGGTTGCAAATTAATGTCAGCTAAATCTTAAATTTTAATTACTTTCCTATGTTTAAATTGTTTTGAGTAGCTCTACCTGTTGGTGAAATCGTTAGGATATTTTTAGATATCAAATAATGTGTATACAAAGTCACTTTCAGTGAGGTTTCCCACTTGCGGAAATATCCATAGCACGATATAACTATATCCAACTTTAAGAAAAGTTTTAGCAAGTGAGTTCTCATAAATATTTTTGGCAAGTAATAAATAATTTATTTCCTAAAATGTTGGTTTTTATCAAAGAGTTATTCAATTACATCGATGTTCAATTAGTTAAAAAATATATTATATTTTAATACACGAGCTTGCGTAACTTTCTTTTAAAAAGTTAACCTTAATAGACATATGTTTAATATGTTTTTAACCTAGTATTTTGGCAAGCCAAAATTTTCACATATTACCTTTATATTAATTAAGAAAACATCAATTACTAGAGTCAGCCACATACAGCATTTATCAAATCCAAAAAAAACAATAAAAAAAATTTTATGTTAATAAGTTTTTTAGATTTATGGCAGAGACAAATTAACTTTTGCCTGCTCAGAATATCTTTTCATGGTTGGTAGGGTTAGGCTTGACTTTCTTTTTTATGCATCGAACAGATTCAGAATATAACTGTAACAAATTAGTACTAGAGAACAGAATTTAAAAAATTGTTATACTTGTTGTATGGACTAGTAGTAGTGGTAGTGAAAGTATTGCTATAACATGTTATTTAAGATTAGAAATATTTCACCAATTTTTCTATTAGTAATTTTGTATACACTATTTTAGATCAAAAAATAAACTAAATATAGAGACTTCAACAGCTAGAATCCTTGTATTACAACAAGTATGACAGACACAATGTATCATTAATACATGATTTTCAACTAAAAGCTATAAAAGGTTAAAAGATATAAAAACAGATGAATTGTACGTTAAAATTAAAATTATATTATATGAATTAAAATAATGGAAAGATGCCAGATGAAATATCAGTGTCTTACAAGATAAAAAGAGCTAACTATAGTTATACATTCCTAGAATTTTTGAAACCTGTTTCAACAAACCATCACATTTTAGCGCCACATGGAAAAAGCTACCTTAAAATAAGTTTACATCCGGGCAACATGATTGAAAAGTAGCCAGAAAATCCGCCATCCCAATGGTGACAATTGGTTGCTTGTTGATTAAGAGAGGACTGTGAATTAGCGCGATTAAGCTGACTCAAGTCCCACTTCATTTAATTTATGCAGATACCACTTTGACTATAATTTATGCCAATTGAAAATTATATGTAGTATTCCTAATTGCTTATTATTATACTATTGCAGTTAGTCTACTACACAGCATGGAGCTATCTCTCCTCTTATCTCGTTTTTCTAGATATCACTCAAGAACCTGCAATATGACCGGACTTTCATATGCTATAGTTAGTTTTTCACAAAAACATTTTGAGTAAAAAAATTGGCAATAGCTTCAACGATATTTACTTTGGACTCAACGGCTAGAGTAAACTTCTAACAATCCACATGTCCCATTTGTATATTCTTTCTTTATCTTCCCTTGGTTATATTACGAAATATCATCTAAACTCTAATTGAAAGAAGCATGATTGTTTTTTCTTAAAATTATACATATTTACTTTATAGACTATTAATTAAGTATTTTCCTTGGTTCAATTGACAATGTGTAGTATAAAAATAAAAATATTTATTTAACTATACTTTGATATATCATTTGAAAAAAAGTAACTGAGAGGGAGTTAAATTTAAAGTAATTAAAAAATATAACAGAAAATTATGGAGCGAAGGATATTCGCAAGAAAATCCAAGAAGTGTCTCTCGTGAAAGGTTCTAGGAAAATATCTGAAATAATATACACAGAGAGTTAGTGTCCTCACTTTTTAGTCAGCTATTAAAAGTAGATTTTCCAATAAGAGAATATTATCCTAAAAATATGATTGCATTTTGAAATCTATATGCCTGGTAATTGTTACAATATATTATTTAACATTAGAAATAGTTCACCTAGTGGAAATTTTTCTACAAGCAATTTTGTCTTTATAACAGAAATAAACAATTTATAGTTTGAATCATTGTGTTTCAACAATAATTTAGTGTTACCTAATCTATAGGATTGTTACATTTGTGTATAAATAGCCTATTTTCTAGTGAACATTTATAACTGTGACGCTTCATCCTTTTAGGTTAACCGGAGACCTATCTTTTATTGAAACTTTGCATAACTCTAGTAAGGAATGAAAGTTGAAATTATAAAGATTCTAAACTTCATGTAAAGAAACAGTAGCTCCAAAAAATCAACTTACGAAAACAAATTATTAGCTTACATCTTGAATGAAAGAAAAATTAAAGAGTAAACCTATTAGTGCCTTCAGTAAAAGAAATAGATGTTGATTCCATGCTTACTGTTGTCATTGATTGAAGCTAGCTGTTTGTGTTATCACATTGAATAATTTCTGACTTTTAAAGTAAATTACTCATATTTCTCAAGTGCACAGAGTAGTTGTAAAAGTTTTTCTCACTCAAAATGCTTTTATTGTTAAATAACTTATCACAACAATAGTTAAAAAATACTTCAAAATTTGTTGATGCACAAAACCACAAATCATGTAGTAGTTTCATAATACAACAGATTTAATGTAATTCTATTCAGCTGGTTTATCTTAAATACCACTTGATATATTTGAAGGCCCAATACCTTAGTGTTTTCTACCTACTATCCCACCTATAGGGTTAGAGTAAGGCAATGAGCCATATAGTCTCTCATCTAGTTAATCGGTTAATTTATCAACGCTTCCGCCAAACTCGCTAAATCTCCTTTAATTCTGCTAAATCTTAATAAATCTCTTCCATTCCTAGCTTAATCAAGGTTGGTAGGACGCACGGCTGAGGGGTTAATCTGTTTTTGTTTTTGTTAAACCCTAATAGTCCGGCGCTTGCAATGTGGTTTCATTGTATACGCGGCTTGTCCTCATGCAGTAACAAATTCCTGAAAAGGATAGCTTTGTTATAATATGTTACTTGACATTAGAAATAATTTATCAAGTGGAAAATTTTCTATTAGTCATTTTGTATATATTTTATGTCAGAAAATAAACTAATTATGGAATCCATTAAAGACAGAGTTAATGTGTTACAACAAGCTTTTTTCTAACTTTCTAGATTACAGGCAATCAATTATAACCAAGAGGAAGTTTACCTAATTTTTTTCCCTATTTTTTTTACTTTTGTTAAAATAAGCATGTCGAGTTGTGATTTTAACACTGGTATTACTCACCATATTTACTGAACCCTGAACATTAAAAAAACGATTATAATATTATGCCAATTTTCCTGTCTCTTATTTATAAAATTCCATTCATTAATAGATAAACTGAAAATAATCCATCAATTTTTTTTTCTGTTGTTTCACAAGTACTCACTAAATATAATTCCTAGATAAAATTCTATCATAACTACAACTTTCAAAAGAAAAGAAAACAAGTTGAGTACCTCATGAAAAATTTTGTATTTGGATCTCCAATCACTTCTGCAGCATTAGTTATTTTTGGAGTAATGTCAGTGATCTTTGAACAGAACATACTGCTAAATTTGTTTGTGAATTATCAGGAGTGTTAAAGACAGAACAACTGGTTCAATATATATTATAAGTAATTTTCTCCAACTGTTGGTGATTACATAATTGATATGAATTCTGTTATCAAATACGTATGTGTACAACTACTTAAATGCAATTTCTCATTTGATATAATGGTTTTAACGTTAACTAATATACAATTAAGCTTATCACAATTAATGACATACATTGTGATTGAAATGATATGTCAGAATTTTTTTCGTTACAAATCCTTTGCGGCAAATTCACTTTTTGAGAAATCTTTGTCGATAGCCAATAAGCGCGTGCATTCACTGACAAGAAGTTGATCTGTTTCTCCAAAAAATTTACGATCATTCAAAGCTCTCGACTGTTTTTAGTCTGATTAATAAATTGTGGAATATACGAGAAGATGTAACAAATAAAAATTCAGTCAACTGACGCTAACTGATAGTTTCTAAGCTTTTGGAAATATAGTAAAAATATGCAAAAATCAAAATTTAAATAAATGAGGGGAAGAAGGTTATGTACTTTTTGAAATACGGTCATTCTCATATAAAATATTATCAGACGAGATGTAACCTTTTAACTAAGACATTATCCTCATGAACGCCTTCAAGTGCCAAGAAAAAAGGTGGGCACAAAAAATCGGACTAACAAGTTGAAGAATTGTTTCTAATAGGCAAAGAAGTATCCCCTATAATAGCGAGCGATAAATAAATAAATCACTGTGCATAGAATTGTCCTTTGTAGGCAACATAGCAAGAAAGAATGATTGAAAATTACCCCGTATAAGCCAAAAAAAAGTAGAAGGTTAATCTACTCGTTTCGTTTTAAGGTACGACTTCTTTTAGGTCAACTACTAAACCTGGCAATCAAGTTTTGATCTACAAAAGCACACATATAAATGGTAACACCTTGAGGGCACATTTTTATTTGGCCAACAATTTGTTTTACGTTCTTACAGGACTCGATATCCAGTATAACAAAAGCTGTAAATCGTTACCTTACTCTGGTTGCTTCTCCCCATTCTAACAAAAAATGGCAATTAATTAATAATTAAGGTTATGTTTGATAAAGTTAAGTTACAGTTCTCAAGAATCCTTAATAATACTTCCAAAAATTAGCGTCATCACCGTGATAATTGAATGTTTTTCTTGTAGGCATGTTCATATTTTTAAAGCTTGAAGAAGTATAAAGATAGAGTTAGTTGTTAAACATACTAGTTAGTCCTTATTATTCTTATATGCTAAAAATTAAGAAAACTTATGTTTACAATTAATTTTAATATGTATCAATAGCATGAAAGAAAATCATTTAGTCTTGCTTTAGCGTTGTTTGATTTTAAATCAGCAATATATTACTATCTAATATTCTGTAATAAAACACTATTACCATTAAGCTGAGTTACATATATCTACGGTTTAAGTGTGACATTTTTATAACTGGCAAGGCGGATCTTCTTACAAATCTTTGATGAACTATTCTCTTACTTGAATTTTGTTAGTTATTTGGAAATAGCCGTTGAGAAGCTTATCTAAACAATATAAACTTGCAAATTATTCTTTTAGTTAAACTGGTTAATTTTTAGCGATGAAGCCAACCAAATCAAAGACTGTGACTCTATCCTTTGTATTACAATAGTTTTCAAATGTCGAATTTACTAAGTAAATATTTTGCAAATGTACATATTATTTTATATGATAGTCTATTACTAACTATGGATAAACCAGTAAAGGTAAAAACTTTAGTGTAACAATTTTATGATGTCATCTAAGACTGTATATCGATGTTCTCTGCTCATATACTGTGTGTGCATTTTGCCCTCTCTATCGTTTAGCAACACTCGTTAAATATACAAGCTATGACATGTATGTGTACTTATGATTTACATAGTGCATCCTATATAATACATATTCAGAACATAAAGGTCTAACAGTTATTTTCCCCTCAAAGGTATAATTGAATAAAAAAAATGTTATCTGCTCTTATAATAACAATTATGGTTTTCTCTCTTTTAAACTTAAAGTTTATTACTTCCCCTCCGATGAAGTAATCAGTTAAACATACATGTGTACTAGTTAATTCAGATTGCATATTACTAATCAAGTCTAATGTGTATAAATTGGAGAGGTTGTGGTTTTATAAATAATATAAAAGGAGGCAATCCTGTTATGTTTATCAGTTCGAGAGTCGAACTTTCATAGTGTCTAATACAACGCTCTATTAGTGGCAACAATTTGCCCATATCTTAAAATGTCTGTAAGGAGGTGGGATCTACTCACCTCTAAAATGCCTCGAATGTCAATGGAACTAACAGGTGAATTACCTCGTGACTTCACCGATGATATGAGAACTGTTGGTTATGAGTTATTCTATATATATCTTATAAAACCATCACTCTTGAATCGTGGATATACGTAATTCAGTTTATTCAGCAAAAGTGTTCTGTTCTAGAACATACTTATATATTGTACTGTGCTTTGTTCCTAGATATGGAGTATGCTCATTCACTCATGATCAAGATATGATGAATTTTCCTCTGGGAAACATTAACATATAGGTTTACTAGGAAATTCTTATTTGAATGTTAATAACTAACAAGACTTATGCCTTAAGTTAATTTTAATATGTATAAATAGTATGAAAGAATACTATAAAATATAAGTTTCTTTGGGTTAGTTTTTCTTCAGCAGTGTTTAATTTTAACTTTGCAATACATTAATTTCTTATACTCAGTAATAAAGATTAAACTGAATTATATATATCTGTGACTTAAGAGTGCCATTTTTATATCCTTTCTCTTAGCAGCTTGTCCTGCGCTACGTATAGGGTTGGGTGTGACTTCTCTAATTAAGCTATATTTAGATTAGGGTATGTGGGTACCTTACAATGTCAAATAAAGGGCGTGTGGCGTAGTTGGTAGCGCGCCTGCTTAGCATGCAGGAGGTCTTGGGTTCGATTCCCAACTCGTCCATTTATTCTTTTTTTTTGGAAAAGTTGTTTATTTAAAAAGAAAACACACTAAGTACAGTTGTATGACTCTAGTAGGGTTATGCGTTTTTAAATATTGGTCGCCTCAGTACACATTTTATATTATTGTTAACATTATTGTGAAAAACTAGTTTGCTATTGCACCATAGGTAACCGCTGAACTAGGATCTCTAAAAAACTTTAATGCTAGAAAGTGGTCAACATGAACCGGCTCCTCCTCATTAAGAATGTAAGAAGACAATAAAAGAGCCCACTTATTCTACACCTTCTATGTCTAAAACTGCAAATACTGCGATGAGGAACATCATGAATAAAGAGGAATTATCAAATGGAAGTGAAAATGAACGTTTGTAATGATAGTTCTTACTCCATACACTTCTACTATAGAAAGTACCAGAAAGCAGTACACCCAGATTGGAGGCACTAACAAAGGCCACACCATCGACTTTACTCGACAAGCATCAAAACATGGCTAGAAAAGGCTTATGAACGTGCATTATAAATGTTTTTTTATGCATATACGACTAGCACTGGTATAGACTTCTTTACCAAGTATATGGCAGTATTGTTATTTAGATACTTGCTTATTTCGATTAGTGATATTTGAACTCGGTCTATGATCGGACTAAGAAAATCTCAAGATTATTTTCATTGCCTACCGATTGTTAAAAAAATTGCTGTTGAGATAAGCTTGTCAGCTACTGATAAGATGATATTTCACAAATAGCTCAGCAGAAACACCCAGAGTATTCAAGAAGGTTCTAAGATTTTCTTAAAAAGGGTCTCTCTAATAGAGTTCTTGAAAGGCATCTAGAACTAATATATAAGGGGGAGTTGTCTCCTCCTTTGTGTTGTAATATGTTATATAACATTAGGAATACTTTACTGAGTGGACAATTTTTCTAAAGTAATTTTGCTTATTTTTATATTAAATATACTAATTAGGAAAACTATTGAAGCTAGAACTGTATTAAAACACTATGTAGCCAAAACCTAACTGTAGAAAAAGTAGGCAATTATAAAATAGATATTCCAATAAGAAATATACAATTATCCTATGGAAAGAAAGATAACTTAGCATATAATTATAAGAAAGAAGTTTTACTCGGCCAAAAGTACACAAAGGCTTTCTTACTCAATGTCTCATCTGAATATCTTGTTCATAGGTTTATATATATTTTTACCTTTCTAAGTATAGCTGCACCTGTTTTAAGAGTACTGAACTGGGATATTCAATTCAGCCACATACACTTCTAAAAATAAAAATACGGTCAACAATGGGTATTTTTCAACTTCAGTCAAGTTGCAGTAGAATTGTTCTTATTTTTAATTATGTAACGAAGTAATAATCATGAAGTTTTAGGTATATTTTTACCCCACTCGTATTTTCATTTGAAACGCCTAGGGGAATACACCCCTAGCACCTACTTACAGTCATGATTGTGACATTTTTGATCGAATAATTAACATATTAGATTCGGCATAAACTGAACATGCTAAGTTTGGACTTTCTTTCTTTTATATCACTTGATTATATATGATATAATGTTCAGAATGCTGCTGGATTCAAGCTTCAATTGAGTATGAAGCTCTGAAATATAGAAATTTTTATGTATCAAAAACGTGCAATCGTTCTTCAAACTTTTTGAGTTAGCATCATTTTTGAATACTGTTTTTCTATATATAGTTTGGGTTCAACGAAATAGTTGTTGAAAGAGAGACATAAACCATAGACACCAAAGCAAACACAGCCTGAAAGCAGTCTTAAGAGTGTGCTAACCTAAATTAAGCACGTTGCACTATGTTCTTGTTACTAACAGGCATTCCAATGGCATAATAAAAAATATTAAGGTTGCAATTTCTGTAACAGCCTTTATAGTTAGTTTTTGGCAGTTTGTTAAAAAGGGCACTGAGGCTCGCATTATTTATCAATAGAACTGTAGATGATTGGATTTTTTAGAGAAGACAAAAAAAACAAAGATAACGTTCCCATATCTTATATACGATAGGGAGATTTTGCCTACTGCCAGGATTGAACTAGCGACCTCTGCATTACAAGTGCAACGCTCTACCACTAAGCTAAACAGGCAAACATACCGCTTTCAGAGAGCGCTAATAACAGTCGTCAGCTAGTACCCGTATGAGTATAAAGACATCTAGCAGATTGATTATTCATTTGATAAATCATTTGGTCAGTCATTCATATCATCCATCATGTGTGTTGAATATACAGGTTATAACTGTTAAGTGTCAAAGAATTGACTAAGTCACGTGATACAATATAATTACGTAAAAGTCACATTCAAGCATGTGACATTCAAGTAGTGAATATAAAATGGCACTCCTAAATAACAGATATAACTAACTCAACTTAATCAGTAACAATGTTCTATTACTGAGTATTAGAAATTAATATAATGTTGATTTAAAATTGACAATGCTAAAGAAAGACTATATATAAAAGAAATTTATAAATATAATTTTCTTCCAAATTATTTATACTTATGCAATTCTATTTAAAACACAAGTTTTGTTAATCAACTATATTCAAGATTAATAAGAATTAACTAGTAAACCTGTATGTTTAACAGTGAAACCCACTTACTGGCCAAGTGAAAAGGAAAAGTTTTCACTTATAGCAATATGTATCTCTTTATAAAAGTAGTGTTTAACCTTCTGATTATATTAATAACATGTATAGGTACTTATAATTTACGTAGTGAATCACGCATATTTAGAGCGTATATAAAAATGGCACTCTTAAATAACAGAAACTTAATCAGTAACAGAGTGCTATTACTGTGTAGAAAGTATTACAATGTTGGTTTAAAATTAAAACGCTAAAGAAAGACTATATAAAAGAAAATTACAAAATACCCTTTTCTTGCATGCTATTTATCTTTATGAAAATCAATTCAAAACATAAGTTTTGTTAGTTATTAATATTCAAAATCAATAAAAATAACTAGTAGACATGTATTTTTAACTACATAAAGGTTGAACATTAATTTTATGCTTCTATGACGTATAATTAGACGAAGAGAAAATAAAATTTTCTCTTATATAAACATGTATAATGTTCGCTTCTTTAAGCGTTAAGTTTAATAATGTGATCTATCTTGTGACGAGCCAAGAAAGCTTGACGAACAAAAAAAAGTGTTAGACATACGGGTAATTAATCTTGAATATTGCCAATTAACAAAACATACTTTATAAATTGATTTTAATACGAATAAATATTAGAAAAGAAATCATATTTTACTGTGTCTTCCATACTGTCATTCTTTATCGCTGTTTAATTCAATGTTGAACATACGGGGTACAGTTAATTTTTATTAATCCTGAATGATATTAATTAAGGAAACCTGTATTTTCAATTAACCTAGTTGTATAGATAGTAAGAAAGTTAGAATATAGTATTTTTGTACTTTCCTTCTTAAGCCTTGTTTATTTTTAAATCAATTATATATCAATATCTATTATTCTATAATAGAACACTATTACCTGTAAACCTGAGTTACATATATACATGATTTTGAAATTTTTACATTTGAGTCAACAATATATTACCTTAAACTATCATATAATAGTTCACTATACCTCAATAAGCTGAGTGACATCATTCACGATTTAGGAGTTTTTTTATAAAGGAGACCAAAAACCTTAAGATATTAGATAGTATTTATACCTTAAATAATTAATTAGTTAGGTAGCTATAGAGCCTCACTTTACAATCTTATAAACTTTATTAGC
This sequence comes from Saturnispora silvae, assembly GCA_030579555.1. Taxonomy (NCBI): domain Eukaryota; kingdom Fungi; phylum Ascomycota; class Pichiomycetes; order Pichiales; family Pichiaceae; genus Saturnispora; species Saturnispora silvae. Next base: position 281,052 of record JAKTRE010000004.1, on the reverse strand, counting down.
GAGCAGTAACTCATACTAATAATTACTCTTTCAATATAAGGCCATCCAGTCTTCACTTTGCAAATGTAAATGAAAGCATTCATCACCTTAACGTGTTCTTGTCGGCCTGAAAACAGATAAAGCTGAGCTTATATTGTTCATTAAGTTAAACTTTTTGAAGTAACACTTTTAGGTAGCAAGGTGATGTACAAGTAAGGATATTTTTGATACTAATTGGGGCATTTTGATAAAACTTTTCCAATAACTTTAGGTATACTGACTCTATTTGTTATGTCACAACATTTTGTTCTAGAACCAAAGATATTATGTCATAACTTATAATAAACAACGCTAAAGAAAGGGGTACGACAGAAAATAACAAAATTGTATTTTCTTCTATTCTATATATACATATTCAAACTAAAGAATAACACACCTTTGATTAATGAAAATTGTAAACTAATATGCTTTATCTATTAACCTCTTATATCAATCAAAAAATTGCAATGTGAGAGAACGGCTTGAGGTACATATAACCACATTTTTAAGTGACACCCTTTGTATATGATCTAATATGTTATTTTCCGTTCAAGAACACATCACTTTAACAGAACAAGCTAAGCTAACATAAGAGAATAGGAAACGTAACACATTTCAATGCTCAATTCTACCTCACCTCCAGTTGGTGCGGTAGGTGTTTTCCTCTTATATGACAAACAAGTGGTAGACCAACAAGTTGTAAATGTGATAATTGTATATTTCTTGTTGGAATATCCATTTTATAATTGCTTACTTTATATACAGTTGGAGATGATTGACTACAAAATATGAGGCTGCCTCTCCTTATATATTAGTTCTAGGTAACTTTGTAGAAGCTTCTATAGGAGGGACCTCCTTTGGATCACGTTCTAAGAAAATCTTAGAACCTTCTTGAATACCTAGAAGTTTCTGCTGAGCATATTTCTTATTTCGGAAATATCTACTTATCTGTAGTTGACAAGCTTATCTCAACAGTAAAAGGGTACGTGTATTTTCCTTCTGAAAGTAGCGGAAAAGAAACATTTAGTACTGTAACACTACAGGCCGTTGTTCTAACACATAATACTAACACTTTTGTTACCAATCTACAAATCAATAAACTGGCTAAATATTTCTGGAAAAGATGTTAGAACCAGAGTTTCTGAGATCCAAAACTTTGAGTTTAAGAAAATGAAAACAGTGTAAACAAGAACCCTTGAGCCGTTATTACCAAAGCTAACGCCATTATAACAATTCAGGAACCAAAGATAACTAGATTAGAATAAATAATATACCAGATATCAAATTTTCTTTTTACACAAACATTGAAAGAATTAAGTAATAAAATAAACAATGGCAACGCATTTCTTTTCCAATAGTCAGGGTATTAAAGAGAAAATTTCTTCAATGCAAGATCACTGACGATAATGAACTGAGATAACTTTGTGATACATTGATAATGAGAGGTATTCAAACAGAATTGGATTTAAATTAGTCAATCAGTCAAATTCATATTGGTTTAACTTCCTTACATCATGAACCTATGTAAACATTTGTTAAGATTCTTTATGACCTAGACTGCCATTGGAGAAGAAGGTTTTGCTAATAAATTAAGGTAACAAGAAAAGATGATTATGATCAAATCACCTGATTTTTCCAATCGATCTGTTTTTTTGAGATACAAAAAAATATTGTAGCAGTAAATAGTACCGTTGGAGAGTCTAGCAAATATTTTTAATTTTCAAAAATACCAATAGTACTTTGATAAACGCGCCAGTTTATGAATTTATTCAAAAAGCTACTGAAGATTTCGTTTAATTTTTTTTGCTTGTCCGATGTTTTTACAAGACTTTTGCAAGGGTGATATCTGTTATCGGTCCATCTACATGGCGGTTGTTCTGTTATAAAATGGTTGCTATAATACGCTATTCAACTTTAAAACTTCCATAATATTTTGCATTAATTTTAGATAAACTTATTGTATCACACGAGCTTTATTAGGAGTGCTGGATAAGGTTTTCAACGGTTTCTCACATAAGAAATATGTTCGGCAAAATATTTCTAAATCATTAATAAAAATTTAGGGAAAAAAACAATGTTCTATAATAGTATATTTAATTATCTTATATATGAAGCAAGTCTTTCCCTCCAATGTAGTCAGCATCTTGTATAGTTTTCTTTCAAGAAAAATAATATGGACGTTCCTACTATAATCATTCAATTATCACAAGGAGTTATCCAACTACAACCATTTAAACAAAACATTAATATATCAGTTAATTCAATAATAAAAAGGATTGCAAAAAATATCTTATTTCATTCCTTGTTACGAAGTACTTTTTAGCTTAAAATGAATTATACATTAACATCAAAAATTCAGTAATTTGTCAAGAGTATATGGCTGTACTCTTATAAAATTAAATGGAGAGAAAAATGAATAAAGCTTTCTTATTAATTCTAGTCTTTATTATATATCATAACCATGAATATTGTTGTAAGAGCACGACGGTGTTATAATATGTTATTCAAAAATATTTTACCAAGTGGGTAATTTTCCTATGAGTAATTTTGTATGCACAATTTTATATCAGAGAATATATTACATATTGAAACCATCGAAGCTAGAGTCATTGTTTTACAACACACGCTAGCTGCAATTACTTGTAAATCTTCATAAGAATAAGTTTGATCATTTAGGGATAATGGTTCTAATGTTAAAATACATAAAGAAATATTTGCGGCAAAAGAGTCAGTTAAATTTATGCTAAAGAGCATTTTTAAAGATTTTCAATTTTTTCTCTACAAAACGACCCTGATAATGCAAAAAAACATGCCTTGAATCTGGCAGGCTTAAGAGGGATGGCCGGAACTTGTGAGACAGATTATTGTTCAATAAAATCATTTGCTGTACACATTTTTTACTTCATTATGCTCACTAAGGTTTATCTAGCAACTGACCAGATGTTTGACAAAGTTAACTGCGACAACCGCGCGATTCATTTATCACAAGAAGCAGTGCCCACATATTGTTACACGCATTATGATTAAAAGCTTTGATTGACATCGACTAGTTTCTAACGTGTATTTAACCAGCTCTTGTCCTCTTATTAAATAGTAATTGCACTGTACTGAACATTTTTTTACTAATATTTGTCCGCAGCAGACCAAACTGTGTCCTTGTACTCAAATACATGTCAAATGGTTGACCAGATTCTACCGAGACTTGACCTGAGGAAGGGCTGAAGGGGGGGGGGTTGCTCCAAACCGGAATTGGGCAATTGGTCATGGTTTTGTTGTGGCTTATCATGCAGATTCACTTGTGATTGCAATTGTGGTGATGTTGGTGCTGATGGCTGTAAATAATCTGTAAGTTTTCCCTTCCCAACCTTTTCGTTGATGAAGTAACTTGGTGGAGTTCTCTCGTCAATTGGACAATTGGCATGGCGCCATAATGAACCCATAGCTCTTCCCAGAAATTACTCAGAATTGACCATGTTTCACCTGTACTTGTCTGAGATTTTATCAGATTGGACCAATACTGAACCATATGTTGACCAAAATTTGGTAGTATTTATTCAATACTGGATCATAACACTTGACTTTATCTTCCCAAAATACTGCAATATTTAAGCGGATTCAACTTATAGGACCCTGTAAAATGTATTTGACCAAAAGTTAACCGTGTTTGACCAGCACTTGACAAGTATTTTAACATTTAATCGTATTTTACAATAATTGAGGATGTTCATCGTTACTTGACAATACCTTAACAAGATTTTGGAGTTATTTAACTAGGAGTCAAATAAATTAGTCCATTTCATGAAGATTTTGGGTATTCAGCAGGAATTCCACAAAGAACGAGGCTTACTCTACAACACTTATAAGTTAGAAGTGTACAAATTGCAATGCAATAAATACTAATTGCAAACTTATTGTATTAATTTGCAAGACACTTATATTTTTCCAAAGTGTTTAATTTTCCAAAGTGTTTAATTTTCCAAAGTGTTTAATTTGCAAAATCTTCAATCCTTCTGAAGTTTAGTACAATAGAAGTCATATAATTAATTAGTTGGTTTATCTCAATAGTAACTTTTGGTACAAAGGGCCAATATTATCGGATCACTAAATTTTTTTTCGATATTGCTCAAAAATAGAATATATTCTATCATTAATTATTAGATCAAGGCGGGTAGAAATTTCAATACAATGAGTTATGAGCTTAGCCTTGTTAACAGAGACTAGCTTTACAAAAGCAAACCAACTGGACGACATGTCAGCAGAACTCAATTACCGCCCATTTAGTTCAATACTTAATCCTAGTCACTCATTTCCATTCTCAGTCAAAACATCAGTCAAAACATGGTTGGTAGGTCCATAGCATCGGTGGTTTGAGTGTTCAAAATAGCTGGATACAGTGCAGTTTTTTTTCCTCTCTTTGATAGCGGGTGCCGGCCATAACATTCCCAACAGTAGGTTATATTTTGTGGCCCGCCAATGTAAAACAATGCCTCCAGCTTCAATAGTTTCCACAATTAAAAAATAGTGTATACAAAAAAACTACAAAAAATTTTGCCACCGAAGATTTCACATCTTTAAAGCATATTATAACACCAAAATAAAACGCTGCCCTTTTTATTATGTGGCTTCTTTTTCATGTAATGATAGCAGATTATTCACACCACTGGTAAACTAAACTTTTAATGAGGATGGCCGATTTTTTTGACTTTAAACGAAGCCGTCCGTAAGTTCATTTGGCTTATCTCTAGAGAGACTGCCCAAATTTGTACGTACTTTTCCTAAGAGCTGGCCGTAAGCTTACTACCGGCCAACTTGTTTTGCCCTAGATTGTTGTAAACTCTTGCAGTTGGTGATTCCATATTTTAAAATTCTGATAGAAGATAGTGTATACTTATAGAAAATTTTCCAATTAGTAAATATTTCTAATGTTAAATAACATAGTATAACATCATCGTCCCCGAAGCCTCTCAAGTAAGTGAGAAATTTGTGTAAATTTTGCAAATTAATTCCTGGCCGCTTTGTAGAGATATTATTTGTGTACCCATAATTTATGCTATATGGCGGTGATATAAAATAACTAGATATAAAACAGCAAACTATTGAAGAAATTTCCAAAGGCGTTTAAATCATCATACTATGATAATTCTATATTTTTTGTTGGAATATCCATTTTGTAATTGCTTACACTATACTATTAGAGTTTGTTGAACACAAGGAGGCTATCTTTCCTCATATGTTAGTTTTAGACACCTTTACAAGCCTTTCTAGAGAGGCCTCCTCTAAGAATATCATGGAACTACCTGGAATATTCTGCTGGGTGCCTAATTTTGCAATGAATTTATCAGCCGTTGAAAGCTTATCTCAACACAGATGGTTCAAATTTCGAGCATCTTCGGACAAAAGTATTTATCAGCGTCGCCTAGCGAGTTCTTACGATATGTTATTTAACATTGGAAATATTTTACTAAGTGGAAAATTCCTCTATAAGTAATTTTGTTTGTATACACAATTTTATATCAGAAAATATACTTACTATGTGAATCATCAAAGATAAAGTCATTGTACTAGAACAGACTTGTTTCAAAAACAGTATCACAAATTTTAAGCTCAAAACTGTAAGAAACTGTAAGAAACTAATGTTTTGTTTCTTCGAATATGTATATCTGTTGAAGAATAAGATAATGTGCAATACATCAAATTCATTTTTACTATTCAAAACTGAGTTCTGAAAAATCCATGCAAAGTGACCTGATAAAATATAACGCCAGATCGTTTTATTCAAGCACATACCCACTAGGTATTACATATTATCAATCGCTATCAAAAGCTGCCGTGCCATTGATACAGGAATAAGTTTAAAAGTAAAAATAAAAAACTATTACACTTTGATGCTACTACGATAGCTACGGGTAATAAAAGTCTACTAACCCAGCTGCCAAGCAATTTGCGCATTAACAAAAACGTAAAACTAAGAAGTTTCATAACTAAATGACAAGAGCTTTTAATAGTAGCTCGTTTCATCATTTATTAAAGTAGAAGTAACAGTTAAGAATTCTTTCCTGAACATAAGCAGAAAAAATAACACATTTAAGGATTCCAGCTCAATTATCCAAAGTTAGCTTCGCTTTACATGAAGAATTGTTGACGGAGAAAAAAACTTGATACGTATTATCCTTCGGCCATAACCTGAAACAGGCAAAAACGCATTAGCGACAATAAAAAAGTTAAATGCGATCTCTGAGGATCGAACTCAGGACCTCCAGATCTTCAGTCTGACGCTCTCCCAACTGAGCTAAGCCCGCATTAAATTGAATTGCATAAAACAGGATTCGAACCTGCGCTCTGTTGCCAGAAACAGAACTTGAGTCTGTCGCCTTAGACCGCTCGGCCATTTATGCATTCTTATCTATGTATGAGTACGGACATACTGTGTGCTGCATTTAGCATCTACAGAGTGATCGTCAGAGCTTACCCAATAGCGGACATGACACAGAACAAGCTTTGAAGAGATAAGGCAGTCCCGAAATATCTAAACCAGTTATGAGAGCATGAGTAAATGAGCATATTTCCTAATTAGGAATAAAGCAGAATACGCTGTAAGGTACATACCCGTATTTAGATGTATAGTAACTCAGCTTAATCGGTAATAGTGTTCTCATACAGAATATGATAGTAATATATTGTTGATTCATATTAATCAAAAAATAAAATATTTTTTTTAAAAAAATGGCACTCTTAAATAACAGATATATATAACTCAACTTAATCAGTAACAATGTTCTATTACTGAGTATTTGAAATTAATATAATGATTTAAAATTAACAACGCTAGAGAAAGACTATATAACAGAAACTTATAAAATACAATTTTCTTCACTGTTGTTTATACTTATGCAAGTCAAATTAAAACAAAAGTATTGTTAAATCCTTAGTATTTAAGATTTATAAGAATTAACCAGTAAACCTGTATGTTTAACATTTTTTCCTACTATTTATGCTTATTAGGTTAATAGAAAATACAGGCTTTGTTAATTAATTACATTCAAGATTAATAAGAATTAACTGTTACCCAGTATGCTTAACAGTAAACCTGAATGTTTAACAAATAGTTAAATATTAATAAAACGAAATCTTGAAGAAGAGAAAATAATATCTTCTATTTGTTTAATAATACACTTTAGAAGCACAGAATGAATGATACCTTTAAGTTCTTTTTTTACCATGCATGATGCACTACGTAAATCATAAGTAACCATACAGGTGATAACCTGTATATTTAACAAAAAGTAATCAATGTGCACAGAATTACTCAAATGAGAACGGATTAATAGCTATTGGTTAATTAAAGTCTTTGTTGACTTACAACATTTTGTAAGCTTGCAACTATACAAATCAATAACATTCCTCTAAAAGGATCATAAATACACTAGCAAATAAGAATTAGGAGGTGTGCTAAATATATATATTAATAAATTCAACGTTTAAAGAATAACATAAGGGTCGAACATTAATTCTGTAATTCTACAATGTGTGAATAAAAAAACAAAAGTCATTAGCGCCGGGTATTCTGGAATCTGCCTTCCTTAGTACTTCTGGGCCTTTTCTGTTTTAAAGTAGCTCTTATGGCCAAGTTGGTAAGGCGCCACACTAGTAATGTGGCGATCCTCAGTTCAAATCTGAGTGAGAGCATTTTTTTTGAATGTAAAAACATAACCTATTGCGGTTGAGGTACTAAATTTTCAACACCAAAGTTAAACAGATCTAAACTTAACCTCAAAGATGGAAAAGGTGAAACGTTGATATGCTTTCAGTTATTATCATTAAATTTACTATCGATTTTTTTGTGAAATTCCATTATTTGAAAGTACAGTCTCAGCCGCCTTATTGAATAAGTAAGACTAGAAAAAGAACAGGTTTAATAAAAATTTTTACTGCACAAAAGCCCTGCTACGGTAACAAAGAAGTGCAGCTCTTTTTATTGAGAAAATTTATCTAAAACTAATGAACGAGGATACGAGTTCAAGAGCCGAAAAGAGATTGCAATGACGGAACAATAGTTAAGGTTTCAGATATAGATTGCTCAAGAGGACTTTTCAGAAACAATAGAAGCGGAGACTTGGTACTATTTATTTAATTAATTTTATCTTGAATTCATCAAATATACTGGTTGGCTAAAAAAGATAGAACCATTTGCGTAAAAAAATAAGCCCGATGCGGGGGTCGAACCCGCAGCCTTTTGATTAAGAGTCAAACGCTCTACCGATTGAGCTAACCAGGCTTTTTAGTGAGGTCGTACCCGGATTCGAACCGGGGTTATCCGGATCAAAACCGAAGGTGATAACCACTACACTATACAACCCAACTTACAAGGATAAGAAGGCGGAGCTTATATCACTTTAATAAACTTAACCATACTATACATGTTTATAAATGGGAGAATATTATTTTCTTTTGGTCTAATTATACATTATAGAAGCAGAGAATAAATGTTTAAGCTTTATGTTCTAAATAAACATGAAGCACTACGTAAATCATAAGTACCCTACATGTTATAACCGTATGGTTAACATACGTAAAAATCTTATCTTATAAAACTAGATAAGTCCTTAATAATAAAGTTTTTGAGATTGAATTAAAAGCTCTCCGATAATAAACGGAGGCTAAGCTACTGAACACTTCATAATAAGCGCGAGTAGATGGGCAACAGATCCTAGACTTGATGAAACCAGAAAATACGGTGATAGGTTTCCAATTTCGGGTTGTATCTTACCCATAACGACGTGCTTTAGATGACTGGTTTTTTGAGGTAGTGTTTGAAGCTAAGTTAAAACGCTCATCAGCTATTACAGTTCAGACTTATCTATTTTACTGGCTTGCCACTAACATTGATATATTGGGTGATGTTTTGTCAGAGCCCTCCAAAGAACAAGTCCTGGGGCTGTGGCTCAGTGGTAGAGCTTTTGATTCCAAATCAAAAGGTCGCAGGTTCGATCCCTGTCAGCCTCAATGACTTATTTTTTTGAATTATCTTATGATACGACGTTATATGTTGGAAAAGCACGATACACAAATCGTACGTAAATTCCAAATATTTTTGCACTACAGTTTAACAACTGTCAAGACAAGGAAGCTACAACTAAAGCAGCTTTCATAGGTTATATGCAATTTTTTATTGCGCCACCACAAGAAGCTGAGGATTTTTTTTCTTTGGGGCTGACAACACTACTAATATATACTACCTGGACCACCCAAGAAAAAGCCAATTTCGATGTTAAGCAACTCATTTGTGCCCAAGATACGGCGATACCCATTTGCTTCTGTTAGTAGATTGATTAATCCTCTGCTTAATAATCAGTGTGCGGAATTCACTACACAGCGTAACAAGCTGAAAGTAAAGGAGGAGACTTGCGAACCTGTCTTAAGTATACTATCAGACACACGGATTTCTGTCAGTGAGATACACTCTAAAGTTTCCAAGCTTGAATCATACTATCATGGACATATAAGTCACAACTTGGGAAAGTTGAAATACATTTTGGACAATTTTGGTGTTTCAGATAAAGGCTATAAGTATGAACAAAAGAGTGTTAGGGAGCTTGAAATGCTCTTAGTTAAAGCAAAGGGTAATGAAGTTATGATTCTAATTTCTCATTTAATATTTAGGGATGCACTTAGTATTGAAATGTTTATGAAAGGTGTTTTAAGAGTTGAGATCGCTGATTTACTCAAATTGATAGACACACTGAAATCGACTCCAGAGGAGTTACTATACCAGTGGCATGAAAATAGATGCAGAGTTATGTCCTGGGTGGTTGTGGCTTCGAGGTTCAAAATGCTCCATGGGTTTGACCAATGTAGAAGTATCATTAGTGATAAGCTATTAACAGAATGGGTACCAGCAGTCGGAAAGGACATCAGCATTAGTGATGCAATGAACATGATGGGTTTATTGAATGGTATGGTCCAATATGATACCTTGAAAACAATTGTTGGAAACACCAGAAACGCCGATTTCATTTTTTCACTTTGGGTTTTACACTATAAGGATACAACTTTGAAGGAAGAATTGAGCGATTTGTTAGATAAGGGAAGTATTAAAGGTTTCATTATAGATTTAGCTCAAGATCCAGTTATTAGTACTAATAAAGAAATGACAAATAGAGTTTTGAGAATGGTCAAAGATATGCACATTGGATCATTACCTGATGACAAAATAAATAGACAGAGGGTTTGCCAGTGGGTTGAATTTTTAGTAAACGATTTGGATTCAATTAATGACCGAGAGAGGTTGTCTGATTTGATTAGAAAGTTTGAAGAGAAGCACGACCATGAGGGTGACGAGATAATTGCGTACGCTCATGAAAGGTAGCCGAAAGATAATGCTCAATCCAACGAAAAGATTTCTAAGTACACCTTTATAACATCAATAATACCCAGGTTAGAAATGATTTGAATTTTTCCTTTTTTGCTTCTGCTAAATTTGGAATCAATAGCGTACTGAATAACGATGTTTGAGAAGTCAAACTAAACATTAAGAAGTGCTTAAATATTACTTGAGACATTGATTTGTCTCCAGTTGGCAGATACCTTTCTTGAGGGCGGTTAGTTAGCTAATTAAACGGTTTTATTAAAGCATATTTAAGTTAATGTACTTAAATGATAGATATGTATTATGCAAAGATGCTATTTATAAAGAAGGGATAATTGGTTTGATGCAAGATAATTGATTTCTAGCCATTTAGACTTGTGAATGTTCCATTGTTTGTCTAATGAGATGGCCTGCGATAAAAATTGTATGTAAGCCTCCTTAAACTTATCCGATATACCATTGGAGAGAAGCTCATCGTCTAGTCTTTTCAAATGATCTAGGGGAATGATGGTTGAGGACTTGATATCTTTTTGGGTTTGTTTCAAAGATTTCAAAATGAGGTTCTTCACCTTAAGAGCCTGTGGCGGTTCGCCATAACGGTTAGGATCCAAAATTGCACTTGTTTGTTTGTAATGTCGACGAATGAACTTTTCTAGACGTTCTATCTCTTCGGTTGGCTCCATGAGTGAGAGACGCTTAGTATAGGAATTGAGGTATTTTTTTTTAAAGGCGTCGCCCAGCTTCATACTATCGATACTGTGAGAGACAGAGACCGTGCTGCCATACCTATGAATGAAATCCCTCTGTTGGTCATGGGAGAAACTTTTAGCGGCCAAAAAATGCGACAATTCAAGAGGCATCGTGTGGTTGGTATTCACGTCAACTGAATGGTGCACTGCTCTCAAAATCGCCCCTGCAGCGGCATTTGGCTGTCCTGGCTTTTGTATTTGCGCTAATAAGGGCCTCAACTTGCCCAGAGTGCTCTTGCCGCAGAGCGCAAGGGTGAAAGGGTCCATACCAGCCAGATAAAAGAGTTTTTGTTACACTTGCCTGCCTACAGTTCAAAAAAAGGCTAAAAGCAACTTTTAAATAGTACACAATGATGAAGGAAATACAAATACAAAAACAGGAAAGAGTCGCGGACTGTATAAGAGGATCAGAAGTCAGGAAACATGTAGCCGAACTCGTCGGGCACGTTCGATATACCGTAGTCGTAATGTTCTTCTGGATAACGCTCGAATTGGGAGGCATCGCCTACTCCGGGAGCGATGTTGGGCTCGTAGGGCGTCTCGATGTTGCCCTGGACTAGGTTCTCCCACACCACCTCGGCGAACCAGCTGTGGTGTTTGATGTCGTGGACGCCGTTCTGTAGATTGCCCAAGCGATAAGTGACGTCCTTGGTGATAAGGCCTGCGAGGAGGCTTATGGCGTCGGGCTGGAAATGCTTGGGGAACACGACTTCGCATTTGGTGATGTTCTCGTAGGTCTTCATGGGCGTGGGGTCGTAGAAGGGTGTGGTGCCCGCAAGCATCTCGTAGATGAGGATGCCGAAGGACCACCAGTCGACGGCCTTGTTGTAGGGCTGCACGGCGATGATCTCGGGCGCGATGTAGTCTGGCGTGCCGCAGAGGGTATAGGTGACCGTCTCGACCTGCTTGGCGAAGCCGAAGTCCGCCAGCTTGATGTGGCCTGAGCGCGACAACAAGATGTTCTCGGGCTTGAGGTCTCTGTAGATGATGTTGCGCGAGTGGAGGTACTCGAGCGCCAACAGCACCTCTGCCGCGTAGAACTTCGCCACCTGGTTCGGGAACACCTTCGACTTGCGCAACAAGCTGAACAACTCGCCGCCCTCGATGTAGTCCATGATGATGAAGATCGACTTGCAGTCCTGGAACGTCCCCCACATCCGCGTGATGAATGGGTGGCGGCACAGCGCCAGGATCTTGCGCTCGTCGTTCGTGTGCTCGATCTGCTTCGCCTTCACCACGTGCGATTTTCGGAACACCTTCATCGCGTAGTACCGTCCGTTGTGCACCGACCGCACAAGATGCACACGTCCAAATGAGCCTGTGCCCAACGTCTGGATCAGCGAAAAGTCCGAGAGCGAGTACTTGCCCTTCGTGGTAGGAATCGGCACCGGCACCTGCAACGCCGCTGCCTGGCCCTGCTGCTGCTGCGACTGCTGCTGCGCTGCCGCCGTATCTGTCATGGCAAGACTGTGTTGACTGAAAAATAAAGACAAGACGTGGGCAGTAAAATATTTTTCCCTATACAAAAAAGAAAGGAACAATCCCAGACACACCCAAAAAGGCCCCCGAGCCGCGAAGCGGCCCTGGGGGCCCTCCAGACAAGGGGCGAGACGGCCATGGCCGAAAGTAGTGCTGTGCGCGTCATACGATACGAGTTTGTGCGAGTCTTGCCGACGCCCGTGCTGAGCATGGGGTGTGTGTCAAAGTAGGTCGGCGGCACTCAGAGGAGCGTGGAGCGGCGTATAGTGTTCTGCATAGGGCATAGCATAGAGCACGCAGTGCGGTGAAACACAGCACAGCACAGCACAGCAAAGGATGCAGTTGTGAAGCACTGAAAATGTCAACAAAGCGTGTTGAGGTGTGGGGGTGGGTAGGCTGTAAGTGGGATAGCAACGAAGCTTACCACAGTGCGCAATGCAGTGCATAGCGCGCAGCTTAGGACGAAGTGCACAGTGCGGTGAGGCACAGCGCATTACAGCATGTGGCAGATGTGCAACAGTAGAAATATCAAGAAAGTGTATAGAGGTGTAGGGATTAGAAGTGAGGGAGTGCCCGAGCTTCCGACAGATCGCAGTGCAGTGCGTCGCATGCAGCCTAGCATGGAGTACACAGTACGGTGAGACACAACACAGTGCAGCATGTGGCAGTTGTGCAACAGTAGAAATATCATGAGGGTATAGAGTAGTTGGTAAGTTAGCGCACCAGCGCCGCGCAGCTCAGTATAGAGCAGCACAATGCACCGTGTGTCGTGCAGAAAGTAAAGTAGAATACAGTGCAGGACATCTTAGTTTACTGCAGGAGCGCCATTCGCAGTCGTTCAGCATTAGAAATACCACGAATGTAAAAGTAATCCAGAGATAGTTATAGAGCAGGGAGCAACACAGCGCAGCGCAGCACAGTACAGCGAAGTACAATACAGTACAGAGAATACACCACCAAAGGCACAATACAGTAGAGTGGAGTACTGTACCGCAACAAAGTACGTCACAGTTGCGCTCGTCGAAAACTCCATGAATGTATGCAACAGTATCTATCTAGTTGTAGAAAGAACAGCAGAGCAGCCCAGTAATGGTGTAGTATCAGCAGTGCAAAGCACAGTACTAAGAAGTACACATCAGCGTATGTCAGCTGTGCAGCATTGGAAATGCGATAAGCGTTTATAGTAATTTATACATATTTGTAAGAGAGCAAGCTGCGCGCAGCTCTCTAAAGAATGTAAAGCTCAGAATGCGCACTGCTCCATGCACATTGCACAGCACAGCACGTGGTAGCCCGTCACCACGCATATTAATGCAGCTTCAAAAATATCCGAATGTGTAAAGTGTTATATAGGTAGTTATAGATGCGAAGGCAACGCCGTACAATGCAGTTCACTACACACTACACGACACACTACAACAGTGCACGTCACAGTCTGTCGCCTCCAGAGCAGCATCAAAAATATCATGAATGTATGTAGTCGTATATAGGTCCTATAGGTAGGGTAGCAGTGCAGTGCGTCTCAGAACTACAGAGAGTGGCGCACACAGTAGTTACAGACCGCCACAGACCATCACCTCTCACAGTTGCGCAACATCAAAAATATCGTGAACGCATATAGTAGTATCGGTAGTTACAGGGGCGGCAACGCAGCTGGCGCTGCGCTGCGCTACTAGCTCCTCAGATCTTCTCCACCACAAGCTTATCGGAGTGGTACATGCGCGACACGGCCGCCTGTCTGCGGAGAGCCTGCAACTCCTTGAGAGCAGCAGCCTCCTCCATTGGCTCGCCGCTGCGGAAACGCGTCTTCACCGTGCGCACAAAGTACGAGCGGAAGTTGTAGTTGTCAAAGCTGTTGGCAGCACGCAGAAATGCACGGTAGAGCTTCACGTTGTTCATCCTGGAAAGCTCTTCAACCGTAGTAGCAAAAGACTCTCTTTAGTGGCAAATATTAATAATGACAATTTTGTTTCGTGAAATACTCCAAAAAAAATTCATCCAGACTCTTCGGCTCGGCTAAAGCGTCGCACCGAAATTTTTCAGGTGAATCCAGTTACGTAATCATAAACTCCAAAAAGTCTACGAGTTTGTTTGTTGCTTTAATGGACACGTCTTTTCTTCATCGAATGGGTTCACGCAGAAGAGTCTATCCCGAGGCGGACTTGTCGCAAGGCATGGCGCATCTTGACATCCAGGCGGGCCAGCAGGTGCCTCAACAGCCTCAAATGGTCCCAATGGCTCCTGCTGCGCAGTACCAGGCCTACCAGGCTCCTGTTCAACAGCAGCAGCAGCAGCAGCCTCAGGCACAGGCTCCGTATTTCCAGCAACAGCAACAGCAGCCACCGCAGGCTCCGGCTCCTTACTTCCAGCAGCAACAGCAACAGCAGCCGCAAGCACAGGTCCCGTATTTCCAGCAGCAGCAACCAACTCAACAGGAGTACGGCTTGTCGCAGCTTGCCAGAGACTTGCCGATCGAGTACAACCAGCTCTACTCCACGGACCTTCTCAGAGACTTGCCTCCGCCTATCAAGGATCTGTCCTTTCCTCCACCTCCTATCTCGCTCCCGCTCAACAACCCAGATCTCATGGCGTCCACCGAGTACATGCGCTCGTCGCTGAACGTCGTTCCTAAAACCAGCTCGGTGTTCAAAAAGTCCAAGTTGCCTTTCAACTTGGTCGTCAGACCCTACATCAAACTCACCGACGCCGAAGAGAGCTTCCCGTTGGCCCCAGACACCTCCATCATCAGATGTAGAAGATGTAGAGCGTACTTGAACCCCTTCGTCGAGTTGAAGAACGGTAACACCAAGTGGAGATGTAACATGTGTATGTTGCTCAACGATGCTCCAAACATCGGCGACATCACCCAGAGAGGCGAAATGAACTCTCTCCATTATGAATTCCGTGCTCCTTCTGAGTATGCAGCCAGACCTCCTGAGGCTCTTTCTTACGTTTTCATCTTGGATGTCTCGCAATCAGCCATCCAATCAGGCCTATTGCAGGTCTCTATTGAAACCATTTTAGACAGTATCGACTCGCTTCCAAATCCTCAGGGTAGAGCCTGTGTGTCCTTCATTGGTGTCGATTCCCAATTGTACTACTTTGGCGTCCCTGAGGATTCTCAAGGCAATGAAATCTCAATGATGGTTGTTGGTCCAAAATCAAACATCTCTCAACCAGCTCCAAACGGACTATTAATCAATGTCAAGAACTGCAGAAACAATTTAGAAAAATTACTAACCCAATTGCCAGGCTTTTTCAATAACAACGTTAACCCAAGTTTCGATTTAGCCAATGGTTTGAAGGCTGGTTATAAATTAGTCGAGCACTTAGGTGGTAAGTTAACCGTCATTGCTGCCACTCTACCAAATATCGGTGATGGTAAATTGGTTTCCAGAGATGAAACCAAAGAAAATAAGGTTTTGCAACCAAACAACTCATTTTACAGATCGTTTGCTGTTGATTGTAATAGAAACCAAGTCTCGGTTGACATGTTCTTGGCTTCCAGCTCCTTTATGGACGTCGCTACACTCAGTCAATTACCTAAATTCTCCTCGGGTCAAACACATTACTACCCTGCTTGGTCAGCAAGTTCCATTGAGCATATTGTTAAATTACAAAAAGAAATGTCCAATTATTTAAGAACCGAGATCGGTTTAGAGGCTGTTTTGCGTGTCAGAGCTTCGGACGCAATCAGCACCAAAACTTACTATGGTAACTTCTTCTCACGTGCAAGTGATTTGTTAGCATTCCCAACTTTCCCTCGTGACCAGTCGTTCATTGTTGAAATGGCAGTTGAAGAAGACATCAAGAGACCTGTTGTTTATTTCCAAGCGGCTGTTTTGCACACTAGTGTTCACGGTGACAGAAGAGTCAGAGTCTTGAACATGGCTTTACCAACTTCCGATATGTTACAACAGGTTTACGCAAGTGCCGATCAATTGGCAATGGGTGCCCTGCTTGCTCGTAAGGCTGCTGACAAGGCTACCACTACCTTGGAATCTGCTAGAGAGTTCTTGGACAAATCTCTCATTGATATGCTTGCGGTTTACAAAAAGGAGATCATTCCAGGTAACGTTGGTGGTGCTTCGCCATTACAGTTTTGCACCAACTTGAGAATGCTGCCATTAATTTGCCATTCTCTAAAGAAGAACATGGCGTTCAGACCAAAGGTCCCTAGTGACCATAGAGCCATGGCCTTGAACAGACTCTACACTTCTCCAATTGACCATTTCATCCAATTGGTCTACCCTGATGTCTACTCATTGCACGACATGGCCGACGATGTCGGTTACGAATACCAACCTCAGGAGGGCGAAGAAGACGAGGAGGACGACTACTTCCCGCCAAGAGTGCCAGGCGAAGTCATCTTGCCTGAAAAAATCAATGATACTGCCATGTTCTTGGAAAAGTACGGTCTTTATCTTATCCACAACGGTGTTGAGATCTTACTGTATGTAGGCGGTGACGCGGTTCCTGAGTTGTTGAACGACGTCTTCGGCGTGCAGGACATTTTGCAGGTCCCAATTGGCAAGGGAGAGCTCCCAAAGCTCGACAACGACTTCAATAAGAAGGTTAATAGAATTATTGAAACTGTCAGAAGCCAGTCTGGCGGCATTGGCTACTGTCTCCTGTACGTTGTGGTGGGCCCATCGTCGACACAGGAGGCGGCGCTTGTGCAGTCCCGTCCAGAGACACAGGGCATGCGCGCATGGGCTGCTGCCACGATGGTCGAGGACCGTGCCGTGGACCAAGCGGCCTACAAGGACCAATTGGGTGCCTTGAGAGACAAGCTGTAGCTGAGCAGATGAGCTTTTTTGGGCCAGCCAATTAAAATCCGTTATTTTTTTTGTGTAAAGAGAAAAAAAACTAGAATCATAACTTAGAAGTTGAAAAATTGAACCACTCTTGAAGTCTACCTGTTTCTTTCTTTATAACCTAAAAGACAGCAGCGATGTTCAGATTAGCCTCCGTCTCATCCCAAGCCACCAAGGTTGCTTTTGCTAGACAGTCTTCCACTGTTGCACACCTCACCCCAGCCACCATCACCAACCTAGCTGGCAGATGGGAAAAGCTCCCAGAGTCCGACAAGCAGGACATCATTGCCACCCTGGCTGAAAGACAGACCTTGCCATGGACCGAGCTCTCCCTTGAGGAAAAGCGTGCTGCCTGGTACATCTCCTTCGGCCAATGGGGTCCACGTAAGCCATTGAGAACAGACGAAGACGTCAAGAAGATCTGGGTGGGTATCTTTGCCGGTTGTGCCATCTCATTTGTCTTATTCTTGGCCTACAGATCCCAGAGAAACATTCCAAAGACCATGAACAAGGAGTGGCAATTGAAGTCCGACGAATACTTGGCCTCCAAGAACGCCAACCCATTCTCCACCTACTCCCAAGTCCAATCAAAATAAGTGGCCTAACCACGATCCCGTGCTGAACGCCACAGCTAATGCGCACAACTCGGTAGCGGGCCTCAGATGAAATGCATTTAATTGTTATACGCTTGGAAGTCTCTTTTTTATCTTTCTCTATATCAGATATACACTTTAAAATAAATAAAAATTAAGTCAGCAGCCCACAGCGGCCCCAGCTGCGGGTGTGTACAACGATACTACAGATCCACACCTGTTTCGCCTTGTCGCACTCCAAATATCTGCAAAAACACCCCTTAACCGCCTTGATATCAAAAACCCCTATTATTTCACCAATCCGCTATGTTATTCTTCTTGTTTATTGTTAGCTGGCCAGTAATAACGTGAGTAATTTCAATTCTCAGCCAATGAAATTTTTTGGGCCGCCAGAAAGACGCGTCACGTGACGCGTCACGTGACTCAAATTTTGCCGCGACAGTTTTGCCTGTTGTAGGGGCAACAGCAATTTCTAATTATCCCCTAACGCGTCCTGTTTGAGCATCTTGTTTCTTTCTCTTCGCTAGCAATGGCACCGACGACCGAGGTGGACGCAGAGACGCGCCACGACATCTACTCGCTGGTGCTCTGCGTGCACCAGGTCGAGCGCGCCTGGACCAAGGGCCATTTGGACCCCGACGAGTACCGCGAGACGCTGCAGCAGCTGTTGCAGCAGTACGATGCTTTGCTGCCGGCGGGCGTGGCGCTCGAGGAGCTCATAGACGTGCAGGGCGTGGCGCTGGGCGCCCGCAGAGTGGTCCTGGGCATGGGCGGCACCAAGGAGCGCGATGTGGCCGCCACCACGGGCGCTTTCATCACCCTCATGGACGCCATCAAGCTAGGATTGGCAACCAAGGCCGACTTGCATCCGTTGGTGGCCGCGGTGGCGGTGCGCACGAAGGCGCTGCTGGCCGCAGACCAGCAGGCGCTGCTCGTGCAGTGGCTCGTCAAGCTCAACCATCTTCAGGGTGAGCTCCAGGACGACCAGATGGCTGCTATCTTAGCAGACGTGGAAAATTGTTATCACTCCTTCATTGATTCTCTCTGATGGCATTATAAAAGAAAAAATCCATTGAAATTTAAAATATCAACCGATGTCTTTTTGTGACTCACGTCTTCTCTTCCTACCTGTTATTCTCCAAACCACGATGCAGCAGCCTTGGGTAGTCCAGAAGTTCGGGGGTACCTCCGTGGGCAAGTTTCCGCGCGACATCGCGCAGAACATCGTGCGTACCTACTCCGCGCACAACCGTGTGGCCGTCGTCTGCAGTGCCCGGTCCACCCACACCAAGTCCGAGGGTACAACCACCAGACTTTTGCTCGCGAGCGAATACGCCCAGGACGGCGAGCCATTCAAGCACATCTTGGCTCTGATCCTCGAAGACCACATCAACAACGCCCACGAGTACATCCAATCGGCGTCGTTGAGGGACGACTTGATCGCCAAATCCGAACACGAGGTCAAATCCATCGAAAAGTTGCTCGACGCCTGTTGCACCATTGGCGAAATCTCAGCCAAGTCCCAAGACTCGATTATGGCCTGTGGTGAGAGGTTGTCGTGTCTGTTCATGAGCGCCTTGCTGAATGACATCGGCATCAAATCAGCCTACATCGATTTGTCGAATGTTGTCCAAAAAATCCAGAATAATCATCCTGAATGGGTCCTGGATAGTAATAAGACTGGCGCCGAATCAGTTTCCCTGGATCCAATCTTCTACAAATACTTGGCCCTATTCATCAAGAACGCAGTGGACTCGTTAGAAGCAGACGTCGTTCCTGTCATCACCGGTTTTTTTGGTTCTGTTCCTGGTGGGCTGCTAAATTCAGTCGGTAGAGGTTACACCGACTTGTGTGCCTCTATCTGTGCTGTTGGGTTGGAGGCCGACGAACTGCAAATCTGGAAGGAAGTCGATGGTATTTTCACCGCTGATCCTCGTAAAGTCACCACAGCTAGACTGCTTTCTACTGTCACACCCGACGAAGCTGCTGAGTTGACGTATTACGGTTCCGAAGTCATCCATCCTTTCACCATGGAACAAGTTATCAACGCTCGTATCCCAATCCGTATCAAGAACGTCATAAATCCCCAAGGTGAAGGTACCATCATCTACCCAGATAACGTTGGCCGTAAAGGTGACGTCACACCGGTTCATCCTCCAATGGCCCCACAGAGAGTCCCTTCCATGTTATTTAATACCCTTTGCAAGATCCCAACAGCCGTCACTGCCAAGAGCGAAATCGCCGTTGTCAACATCCATTCAAATAAGAAAACCTTGTCACACGGGTTTTTGGCTTCTGTTTTTGGGGTTTTGGATAGCTACAGAATTGTTGTGGACTTGATTTCTACCTCTGAAGTTCATGTTTCCATGGCCATTCATTACACCAAGGAGAAGCGCAAAACCATTTCTAAAGTCATTGAAGACTTAAAAAGATGGGGTCAAGTCGATATCACCTACGATTTGAGCATAGTCTCATTAGTTGGTATTCACATGAAACAGTTGATCGGCATTGCTGGTGCCATGTTCAAAATTCTGGCTGACGAAAACATTAACATTGAGATGATTTCTCAGGGTGCGAATGAAATCAACATTTCATGTGTCATTGGCAAGGACAATGTCATCAAGGCATTGAATGCGCTTCATGACAACTTGATCCTGAGACCTTTCAACAGCAAAGCCAGTGGTAACATCAGCAGCTTGGCAAGTGCGAGAGGCACAGAGTCTCGCAGTAGCAGTGGGATTGTCATTTAAAAAGGAAGCAACAACACAACACAACATAAAACAAAACAAAACAAAACTTATATAGAGGCCAGCTCTCACCCCCGTTGAATTTAACATTCAACAAGATCGGAAATCATCGGACATTGCACATGGATTATGGATTATTTTTATTAAAATATATAGAATCTGTACATATTCAACATATATAAAGATTAATTACTATCATTATTAAGAATGGGGTAGGAGAGAAAAGAACACGCCACTTGTTTAGAACACGAACACTTGGTCGTCGGCCTTGGACACGGGCTTGGCCTTTTGCCAGCCTAGCTCGTTGGAGGCCTTCTTCAAGGAGGACACCATAGGAGGAGGCCCGCAGAGCAAGAGCTTGGTGTCTTCGGCCGGCGCTGGGAACTTCTCCTTGATCACGTCGCCGTTGATGAAGCCCACGCCGCCTTGCCAGCCTTCTGGGGCCTCGTTGAGGTAGTAGTGGACCTGGATGTTAGGGTTCTGCTGGACGAGGGCGTCCAGCTCCTGCTTGAGCAAGATGTCCTCCTCGGTCACGGAGCCGTAGAGGAGGGTGACCTTGGTGTTGTCGCCTTCGGTGACGCAGATCGACTTCATGATCTGGAACATCGGGGTGATACCGGTACCGCCCGCGACCATGCAGAGATGCGACCACTTGTTAGGCTGGTAGTTGAAGTGGCCGCGCGGGCCCTTGACGGTGATCTTGTCGCCGAGCTTGAGGTTGTCGATGTACTTGGAGATGTTCCCCTGCTCGTAGACCTTGATCAACAAGTCGAAGAAACCCTTAGAGTCGTGGTCGATGGACGTAGGCGTGTAGGATCTGAGGATGTTCTTGCCTCCGATCTGCGCCTGGATCTGGATGTGCTGCCCAATTGGGAGCCCGAGCACGTCGTTGGGTCTGGCGAGCCCGAAACGGAACACTGCAGTGTTGTGCGAGAGAACCACCTTTTGGATCAGCGGGTACTGCGCGAACTCGGTCCCTGCGAGGGCCAACGCGGAGCGCGGGCCCGAAGCAGTCTTGAACAACGCAAAGTAGCCGAGCGCGATTGCCGCCAACGAAAGCACCACGGCCAGCAGCGTAGTGGACTCCAACATCGTTTACGGAAAATGTTGGCAAAGAGGGTGGAAATTTGGTCAATGGTCTAATTTTTCAGCACGACTTTTCAGAAGACTTCGCCGGCCTTTCAGAAATTCACAAACGGCAGCAGAAAACAGGTTGACGGTCTGCAAGCATGCCAGGGCGCTTTAGCAGCCTGGATTTACCCCCTAGATGTTTTTTCAGCGCTCCACCACCCCCCAAACCGCAGATAGGATACGTAAGTCGCCCCAGACGCAACTTTTTCGCTCGGAAAAACCTTCCAGCCATCAAAGCCAGGGCGCAGAAGCGCCCTGGCGCATTTGCAGACCTCCAGCATGTCTCCCCAGACGGCAGCACGGAAATATCGGCGGCAGAAACCCACGGGCTCGAGTTTGTGGCTGCTGAGCAGCCCTTCATTTTTTTTCCCCTAGAGCTCTAACGGTGCTTGACAGTAGAGTAAGAAGCATGGCAGACTGGGGCTACGACTCGGACAGCGACGGCGACTCGGTCGCGCTGAGCGACGAGGAGTCGTTGGGCCACTACCATCCGGGCGGATACCATCCAACGCGGCTCGGAGACCGGCTGGGCCCGCAGCTACAGTACGCAGTGGTGCGCAAGCTCGGTTGGGGCCACTTCTCGACGGTGTGGCTGGCGTGGGACGCCAGCAAGCTGCGTCACGTGGCGGTGAAGATTGTGCGGTCGTCGCCCAGCTACCGCGACACCGCGATCGACGAGATCGCCATCTTGAAGACGGTGCAGAACGGGCCCAGCAGCCATCCTGGCAAACGTCACATTGTCCAGTTCCTCGACCAGTTTGTGCTCAGCGGGCCCAACGGCGACCACGTCTGCATGGTGTTCGAGGTCTTGGGCGAGAACATGCTCAACTTTCTCATCAGGTACAAGCATTTCCGGAAGGAGCGCGAGGGCGTGCTCAGGAAGTCGGTCTCGCAGCAGATGGCTCACCAGGACTCGGATCTGCCTCAGTTCATGAGCGAGTCGTCGCGCGCCTCGAGTCTCGCGGACCTCAAGGTGTTCTCGGAGTCGTACGGCGGACTCCCAATCTCGCTAGTCAAACACATCGCCAAGCAGCTTTTGCTGGCGCTCGATTATCTGCACAGAGTGTGCGGGATCATCCACACGGACTTGAAGCCAGAGAACGTGATGGTGGAGATCAACGACGTCGAGCGGTTGGTGAAGCTGCTAGAGTTGGAGCGCATCAACAAGAAGAAGATCGCGGCGATGAAGAGAGAGCAGCGCGATGCAGACCAGTCTTCGCACTTCGCGGTCAACAGGGTCCGGCCCAGAAGAAAAAGCTCGGTGCCCATCATCGCAAGCAAACCGTTGTCGTCCCCGGTGGAAACGTCCAGTTGCGACAACTTCTTCAGATCGTTCTCGTTCTCGCAGAGAAGACCCACCGTCAGCAGCAGATCCTCGTCCATCACCAGCAGCGTCAACATCAAACCCATCTCCTTTGCTAAAACCCCGTCTTTGGACGACTATACCCCGGACTATGCAATTGAAGAGGAGGAGGAGGAGGACGAGAAGGAGGACGAGAAGGAGCAGCAGCAGGAGTACGAGAAGGACACCCCCCACGACTTTACGGACAAAGAAGATACAAAATCTATTTCTAGCGAATCTACTGCGTCGTCTTCGTCTGATGAAGCCTTCGTCGACGCCTTGGAATCCCAGCCGCCTACGTCTCCCACAGACTACTCAGACAATCCTCAGAGCCCATCGGAGGCTGACTTTGATTTCGACGCTATCATAAACGTCAAAATCGCCGATCTAGGAAACTCCTGCTGGTACAACAAGCACTACACGTCTGAGATCCAGACGCGGCAGTATCGATCGCCGGAGGTGATTCTTGGCGCCCCGTGGGGCGCGTCCACCGACATGTGGTCCTTTTCGTGCATGATTTTCGAGCTGGCCACGGGCGACTATCTTTTCGATCCGCGGAGTTCCAAGTCCTACAGCCGCGACGAGGACCACCTGGCCCAGATGGTGGAAATACTCAATTACTGGCCCGAAAAAGAGCTACTCAACGTCTCTGCACGCAGCCGGGAATTTTTCGACAAGAAGGGAACTACCTTCAGAGCCGTGTATAAGCTGCAGATGTGGCCCTTGGAGAATGTGCTCGTGGACGCGTACAAGATGGATCCACAGTTTTCCAGAGAATTCGCCTCCTTTCTCAGATGCGGTCTGAGATTTTTGCCAAGAGACAGGATTGACGCCGGCAGTGCCTACCACCACAGCTGGTTATGGGAGGGCGCACCCAAAGAGTATGCCTTGCAGAGAGACTTTGGTCTCAAGGGTGAAGACATAAAGGGCTACATCGACCTGTGGGAGGGACCTGATGGCAGCGACCACGAGAACGATTACGGCGATCCCGACGACGATATAGAAGACGAGGACATGATATAACCGTTTGTCTCACGACTGCATTCTAAAAAATATTCTTAAGTCCGCTTTTCACACCCCCAGCCAAGGGACCCGAGGGGGTGCGTCTCAACTCTGCTCGGAGTTCATAAAACGGCCATGCAGCGATGTGCGACCTGCGCGAAAACGGCCACACTGTTCTGGACCGTTAGCAAGGGTCCTCTGCCACGTGCAACGCCACCTTTGCGGCTGTGGAACGGCGATTAGCGGCTCGTTTAGCGGCGATTAGAACCCGCCAGCAGATTTTTGCCAAGCTTTTCAGGAACAAAGTGTGGCGTCTTTGGCTCATACGAGGAATAAATGATGCCAAAAAGGCTAAATGTGCAGGCTGTTACAGAGAACAAAAAAAGTGCGAACCACAGTGGCGAGCTGCAGATTTGGTATATAAGCAGCTAATCCGTCCCTGTCAACGGCTCTACTGCCCCCCCTGTTTCTTCACACACACATAAAGATGTCCTCCAGCTCCATCGCCGACGAAAAGGACTCCAAGCTTGAGATCGTCACCTCGCCTAGGGTCAAGGGTAACCAGTACATAGTCACGTCCAGAGATGCCGACACCACCTTGAAGTACTTGGAACAGTACGACGCAGAGGTACCGGAAATCACCCCCGAGCAGGAGAAGAAGCTCAGCAGAAAGGTCACAGCTATCATCTTGGCGTTGACCTCGTTCACCAACTTGTTGCTATATGCCGATAAGGCCACCTTGTCCTATGCATCCATCTTCGACTTGTGGGAGGACGTCGGATTGACACAAGACACTTACAATAACTCCTCGACGCTATTCTACGTCGGTTACATGCTGGGTCAGATCAACTTGATCCTGGTGCAGAAGTTTCCAATTGGAAGAGTCATGACCGCGGCTGTCTTCATCTGGTCGATCATCATTTTCTTGACCTGTACGGTTTCCAACCATCAGGGTATCTATGCTATCAGATTCTTCTTGGGGTTCGTGGAATCCGTCGCAGTGCCAATGTTGAACCAGACCATGGCTCAGTTCTTGACTAAGAAGGAGAAGGCCGCTACCGCTCCTCTGTTCTACTCCACCTGTTTGGGTGTCACTATTCCTGTTGGTTTCATTGCCTACGGTATTCTCTACGCCAAGTCTTCTGTGCCTATCTGGAAACTCTTCTACATCATCATTGGTGGTCTCACTTTGATTTGGGCCGTTGTTGTTTTCTTCGTCTACCCAAACAATCCAACTGACGCTGTTTTCCTCTCTAAGGAAGAAAGAATTTGGGTCATCAGAAGAGTTCAAAGCTCCACTGGGGCCTCTATTGAGCAAAAGGTGATCAAGAAATACCAAATCAGAGAAGCTTTAACTGACCCAATCTCTTGGTTGTTTGTTGCCTTCTTCCTTTTGCAACAATTAGCAAACAACTTGACCTACCAACAAAACTTACTTTTCACTGGTATTGGTGGTATCTCTAGCTTAGACTCCACTTTGGTTTCTGTTGCCTCTGGTGGGTTTGCTGTCATCTGTTGTATTATTGCTACTACCTTCTTGTTCTATTATGAAAACTGGACAGCATGGTCCACTGTCTTCTGGTCTGTTCCAAGTTTTGTTGCGTGTATTGCGATGGCAACTCTTCCATGGGATAGAAAAATCGCCTTGTTGGCTATGCTTTGTTTGGCCTCTCCATTGTTTGGTATTCCATGGATTTTGATGTTCTCTTGGAATTCGGCTTCCTGTTCCGGTTATACAAAGAAATTGACCAGAAATGCCATGATTATGATTGCCTACGGTGTGGCCAACATTATCTCGCCTCAACTATGGAGAGAGAAGGATGCACCAAGATTCCTCTCTGCCTGGATTGTTCAAATTGTTTGTTCTTTCTTTACCGCTCCATTGCTTGCGGTTGTCATTTGGTTCATTTTGAAGAGAAGAAACGCCGAAAGATTGGCTAGAATAGAATCTGCCGGAGAATCGGTCCTTGGTCTTGTTAAAGAAGAAGATGGTGCTGAGATTGAAGTCAACTTAGCTGCATTGGATTTGACTGATCTTGAAAACGAGAAGTTCATTTACCCTCTTTAATTTCACGCGATTTATTTATACTCATGCTCTTTAGTTCTAATCATTAAATTAATAACAAAGTGAAACACGCAAAGATCACTATAAAGAGGCAAATGTCTTGATAGTATGCGGAACGTTAGCATTTGGTCAACTTTGAGCGTGCTGAATGATTTACACCAATTATTTTGAGTTTAATTTACAAATTGGGCCTGGTATCTGAAAGGATGATTATATTAGAGCTACCGCAGGAGTTGGGTGATATCTTTTTTCGAATGTGAATAGTTTATTGTGCATATAAATAAATATTTAGTATTGTATAGTATGGTTTCGTATTTTTGTATTTTTTGGTTATTGAGGTGATGTGTACTTGCTAAAGCTCACAATGCATTTAGTTTCTGTCACCGTAGCCAAACAAATCTAAACCATTCTTCGGCGTGTTAACATAATCTCTCAACTTCAAGAACTCCTCTCTACCGTAAACGGTTCTGTTCTTGGCTTGAGAACTGGATTGAATATGTGGCTTGACATATTTGTAAATCCAGTCAGCCAAATCGTCGCTTTGGATGCCCAAGTCAGCGTAGGTCAAGGCATTTGGATCGATGTGCTGGTGAATGGAGGATCTGACGTAGGTGTCGTAGTTGTGGGCGTCCATCATTGGGTTCAACTTTTCGTTGAGGAAACACCAAGCTTGGACGGCGATTTCAGGAGCAGGCATGTGGTAACCACTGGCGGCGGTGTAGAACCCGTACTGGTTGATGTGGGTCATGTATTTGAGGATTTCTCTCAATTCCAACTTGGAGTATCTTTCCTTACCGTATAATTCGTAGGTCTTACCGTAGGTGGAGTCGTCGTAGACGACCTTTTCCAAGGCCTGGGCCACCTGCTCAACGTGGGTAGGGTAAACTTCCTGTCTGTAGATGATGTTACCACCGAAGATCTTGATTGGCAAGAGTTCGTTCAAGAAAGGCGAGTTTCTACCGAACATTGGGGCTGGTCTGAGGATAACGGCGTCGGAGTAGTGTTCTCTAGCGATCTGCTCACCCATACCCTTGGTGGCAAAGAACTCGGAAGGCGAGTTGACGTCTGCGTTGTAGGAGGAGACCTGGATGAACTTGTCGACGCCGTAGTCCTTGGCGATCTTGGCGATTCTGTTGGTGGCCTCGACGTTGGCGTCGTGCATGGAGAAGTTCTTGGTGTTCTGCTGCGACCCGATCAAGTTGATGACGACGTCGGAGTGTGCGACGGACTCCTCGATGGACCTGAGGTTTCTGATGTCGAATTCGTGGAAGTTGACGACACCCAAGTCACCGTTGACCTTGAGATGACGCTTGGATCTGCCGTTTCTGAAAGGAGCAACCACATGGGTACCGTGCTTGGCCAGCTTGGCGGTGGTGATCTTACCGAGGAAACCAGTGCCCCCGAAAACAGACACCTGGAACCCGGTACGCGACGAACGGCCGCCCAGACCGGACGTGATCTTGGTCTTGCCCGACTTGGTGATGGCAATGTCGCTCTGGAGCGGAAAACGGTGGACAGCTCTGGCGGCAGCAAGGGAGCGCTGGGAGAGCATTGCGAGATGGGGATAAAGCACAACCGCCACAAGAGAGAGCTGTTGTTAAATTTTTTTGAAGAGCTCTCATTTGACAACAGTGCACCAATGAGCTTCCATGAATTTGCAATCTGGTCACGTGACAAAAATAATTATTACGTAATGAACATTGTCACGTGACCAAACAAGTCACGTGATCTAAGCTGTCACGTGACTGATGATTCCTTTGTCTTTCTCTAGAGACTTTTCAATATGCCACGCGTATCGGACTTTGCAGCGTTGTGTGTGCTTTTCTCTACCCCAAATGCTTCTTGTTTCGCTTGTGGTGTCGGTAGTGGCGCACATGGCCACCTCATACACGGTTGGTGCGACACAGCATGCGTTTCTTAGCCGTGGTCTTTGCGGACGCGACATGTCTAAGAAGGACACTCCGACGATCCCCGAGACGCTGGGGCTTGTACCGGCGGTGGTGTATCTGGTGGTGATGATGGGTACGGCGCCCTGGCGCGCGGGCAGGTTGGCGTGGCATTTGGCCGGCGTGCTGTGTGTCCAGGCCATGGTGCTCTTGGGGCTTGTGGACGATCTGTTCGACGTGCGATGGAGGCACAAGTTCTTTCTGCCCGCGATCGCAGCGATCCCGCTCTTGGTCGTGTACGGGCTGGAGTACAACATCACGACCGTGTTGGTCCCGAAGTTCGTGAACGCGCGAGGCACGTACGATCTGGGGTGGTTTTACTACTTCTACATGGCCTCGGTCGCGATCTTCTGTCCGAACTCCGTGAACATCCTGGCAGGCGTCAACGGGCTGGAGGTGGGCCAAACGCTCGTGATTGCGCTGTTGCTTGTGTGCAACGACCTCTACTACGTGTTTTGGTTGGGAAACGCGTCGGCTCAGCAGGTCCATCTGGACTCGCTGTATCTGCTTCTGCCCTTCATAGCCGTGGGTTGTGCGCTTCTGAAATACAACTGGTATCCGGCCAGGGTGTTTGTGGGCGACACCTGGTGTTATTTCGCCGGCATGGTGTTGGCGGTCGCGGGGATCAGCTGCCATTACGCCAAAACACTTCTGATGTTCTTCATCCCCCAAGTGTTCAACTTCGTCTACTCGGTTCCGCAGTTGGTCGGCTGGGTCCCGTGTCCGCGGCACAGAATGCCCAAGTTTAACGCCGCGGACAACAAACTGTACAACTCCTGGACTGAGTACACCAAGGACAAGCCGCTCAGGCCCAGAATGGCCGCGGCCTTCAACATCATGGAGAAGGTGGGCTTGATCAAGCTGAGACGCGAGAAGGGCCAGATCGTCGCTAGCACCAACATGACCTTGATCAACCTGTTCTTGATCTGGTTTGGGCCAATGAGAGAGGACCAGCTCTGCTCGCTGATTCTATTCTCGCAATTCCTCTTTGGCTTTCTGATGCTACTTGTCAGACACACAATGGGTCCGTACGTTTTCGGCTTCGACAACTCCAAAGTCTAGACACGAATTCTATGATGTTGAACGTGTGTATATAAGTGTGTGTTTGTAGTTTAGACAGTGCATCACAGTGTATCTGCTAGTCAGCTTATAAGTTGAACTACCAGGCTCCTTTACGTCTTCGTCTAGACATGAATTCTATAATATTAAACGGTTAGTGTATATAAGTGTTTATCGATGTGTAACGGTGTCTCACGGTGTATCACGAAGTATCGCTTGTGCTAGCCAGCTTATAAGTTGAAGTAGGAGGCTCTTTGCTGGATCAACTCGTCCGCCAACTGCTGGATTTCCGCGGTCTTGATCACTTTGCGACATCCCCAGAACTCGTCCATTCTTTTGTCGTGCTTGCGCTCGTAATGGAAGGTCTGCAAGAGCAGCTCGTATTTGTCGACATCCTTCACAACTACGGCCTCGCCGTTTCTCTGCAGCTCGTAGTCCAGCCAGTAGTCCAACAGCTGCTGGCCGATTTTGGGGTTGTACTCGCTGACAATCTCGCTCAAATACAGAATAGCCTTGTATTCTCGCTTGGACTTCTCCTCCTTGTCCACGTGAGGATCGTGCGGAACAATGTCGCCGACCAAACTCTCACTGATGTCGTGGCAGAGCGCAATGGCAACACACTTGGCCCTGTCCAGCTCGGAAGGCAGATCCAGAGTCATGCAAATAACCCCCATACGGTACATGTGGTCTCCGATGTGCTCGGGATTGGGGATCCCCATGTTCACCCAGCCAGTACGGTCTTGGTCCTTGAGCAAGCTGACCAGCTGGTAGAAAAAGTTCATGGACGTGTATTTCTTATCCAGAGCAGAACCACTATGAATGTATTTAAGCACCTTCTCAGGAATCTGCGTCGCAGGGTCCCACGACGTCTCGCAGGAGATTTCCTTCACCATCTTTGCTATGAGTAAGTAGATCAGACTCAGAACCCTATGAATTTTTTTTTGTAGCGAAAAGTAAATATTGACCTCCGTTTTGGTCAAATGCTCATGAACCCAGCTGACAGTGCTCAGCAAAGTTGACCACAAGGGTTTCCCTTACGGTTGGATTATGGCTGTTTTTATTGGACTGCGGCCCACTGAGGGTTTGTCTATTTTGAGTAGTGTTTTCAGCAGATGCAGCGACTTGAGTTTTGAGGTTAAAATTCATTTAAGGGTTAGTACTGCATATATAATGTGCTGCTACGTTCACCAGCTCAGTACATTGAGCCAGCAATTTCTGCGTTGAGCGTGAAAACTAAGATTTATACTTATAAATAATACCATAAAACCCACATAACTACCAACCGATACAGTCTCTACCAATGACTCTAAAGACTCTGATTTTACCCTTGACTAACTCACCAAAATCATAAACGGCTTCCTTGAACCCAGAATCAGTCTGTTCAACAGCATGTGCCTGACTATTGACCTTGTCCCAACTGGTGACAACACTGACTTGAGGGCCGTTGATGCCAGTAGTGAGTCCAGAGGAGAAATGGGCCCCGAGTAAAACAATGATATCACCCTTGCGGATGTCATCTAGCGATGAAGAGTCCCCGTTGGTGTTTTTATACACAACAGCACCAAATGTCTTGTTGCCAATGGATGGAAGTACGTCCAATTGATCTAAAATAGAGTCGACGCTGGCTTCAGCTGACTGCTGTTTGAACATATTCATGGCTAATGAATATACTTGAGAACCATATTTTATGTACTCGGATTTTAAAGCAGGACGATCCAGTTTGAACTTGGATTTGGTCTCTCTGAAATGAACCAATTCTGTAGGATTGGACTGATCAAAGGCCAATTCAATCATTCTTGTATTCAACGCCAAGTCAATAGTATAATATATCATCACAATCAAAGGAGGGAACGATCTACGTGGTATAGTATTGGTTTGTGTTTCAAAATACGTCGACGATGGTGATAATTCAGGTGGCAATTGTGCTTCTAGCCACCAAGCATGGGACGTGGACAATTCCTTAGAGGCATTAAATGTTGTAGCGCCTGTGGTAGAACGAGCAATAGGTTCCATTTCAAAAGCAGGTGGCTCGGACGCAGGAATTGCTGGGGGTGGTGGAGGTGGGGGAGCATGATTTTGAGTGGATATTGTGCGTATGTTTTGAGTCAAAGGCGAATATGGATGACCGTGAGATGGGATTGGAGGAGCAGCAGCAGGAACCTCAGAAGGAATTGGAGGTGGAATGTCTCTTACTGGAGCTGGAGGAATCTCAACAGGCATATCCGTAGGAATAGGAGGCGGCATGGCTCTTGTTGGAATAGGAGGGGCTTCAGCTGGCATCTCTGTTGGAATTGGCGGCGCAGCGTCTCTTTTCGGAATAGCAGGAGTTTCCAATGGCATCTCTGTTGGAATAGGAGGAGCTGGTGCTGGTATTTCTGCTGGAACACTTCTATGAGAAGGGACAGCAGGTGGAGCCCCTGGAGGAATAGAAGCCTCCTCTGTTGGAATAGGAGGCACTGGAGGTAACGCTGGAGGTGCTGAAATAAAAGCAGAATCATCCTCAGTTTCACTCTCTGATTGTTGTTCTTCTCCAAGTTCAGTGGAGTTGTTTGCAAGGGCTTCTTCTTCCTCTTCTTCTTCTTCTTCTTCAGACTGTTGAACTTCAATTTCTTGAGAGACATCATCTTGAAACTCCACATCTTGGTCGGCTTTCACTGGTTGCTCTACTTCTTCCTCTCTTTCTTCTTCTTCACCATCACTCCCTGCCTGAGCTTCTGGACCACCCAGCTGAGGAGGCAATGGACTAGCATAAGGCAAAATTGGAATAGCCTTTGGAAGCTGCGCAATTTCGGGATCTTCCTTAGGCTCAACAGCCTTCTTTGGCTTTCTGGAAATTGGTGGGGCCATTGGCATGCCCATCATGCCCATCATGCCCATTCCACCAGAGAGTTTGGCCATACGAGCCGCGAGGTTTCTTCTTCTGAGCTCTTCTTCTTCTTCTTCATCGTACTCCTCTTCCTCTCCCTCTTCCTCCTCACCGTCGTTGCCTTCTTCACCCTCTTGGTCGTCCTCGTCTGTGACAGCCTTTTCGTCAACCTTATCCAAGTGTTCTTCTTGCAAACCTGATTCCTGTTCTTCAACTTCGTTGACGTTGGCCAACTCGGTATCCAAATCAGTGCTTTCGGTTGCAGATTTCGCGGTGTCGCTGGTGACAGAAGATGATCTGCGAAGCTTGTGTTCAGCAGACTTCTTTCTTTCCTCCTTTCTCTTCAAGGCAGTTGCTAGAGCTTCTTGCTCTTCCTGCTGCTGTTTCTGCAACTTCATCATTCTTTCTTTCAACGTCATCCGAGGGCCTTCTTCGACCTCCACTTCTTTGGATCCACTCACAACATCGGGCTTTCTTTCCTCAGCATGGTGATCGGGCTTTTTGACGGAGCCCAATGATGGGGGAACATACGAAGACTTATGCTCCACACCTGCAAAAGGCTTCCTCACCATGTAGGAGTCGTTAGAAATCGCAGCTGAGGGAATTGGCATCGGAGGTTGATTAGCTTGCGAGGCAAACGTTTGCATTTTCGACTTGAACTGCTTGGATTCATGGTCAATTGATGATCCCGCTTCATTGGTTTCACCCTTGCCGCCCTTACCAGTCTCACTCTTGCCAGTTTCAGCCTTCGTCGCCACTTCCTGCGTTGTGTGTTCAATTGGCTGCTCCACAGACACGACAGAAGGTTCAACCTGGTCTTCGGAAACTGCTGGCTCTTCATCCACGGTCTCCTGCTGCTCCATACGCTCCACAAAGGCTCGCGGGAAGAACCCCATTCGGGACCCATCGGTGGTTTGGCCACGCAGCCAATCGGCGTCCACTTCTTCCAAAACCTCAATGATCTCGTCCACCGCTAGCGGCAAGTCGTCTGCCGCATTCTCCGCGTCTGGATCGTACGCGTACAGTGCTCTGGCCGTATATAGCACCATCTGTGATAATAAACAGGGTTGATAAATAATTGAGGCACACTCTATAAAGATTCTTCTCTTATAGAGGTGAGTGAAGGCTGATTAAAAGAGGCCATGTCCAGACGACCTGCGAGAAGCCGCAATGCAAACGGACTGCCCCAGAACACACTGGGGGCCGAAAAAGGCTTTAGAACGGCTGAAAACGGCCGCCGGACGCCCAAAGACGCGTCTTCGCTGACCAGATCGACATCTGACACGTCGTGGCGACGCGACAACGACAGCAGGGACCTCAAGCGGCCGCTGGGCAAGGTTCTCAGCTCCGATGACGGTGTCCAGATGTTTTGGAAGGCGTCTCCGCGCCATAAACGCGTAAAAGAAGTGCATTCCTCGCCCTCGAAGGCAACTGAGGAGGAAAGCAGTCTGGTGCTGGAGGAAGAGTCGCTGGGCGACATATACCAGTTGGACCTCAGTCAGGACAAAAATGGCTTGAGCCAGCAGCCGCAATCACAACAGGACCAGAACCACTTGAATAAGAGCATTTTGGCGAGTTTAAAGACCATAAAGAAGACGACCGAGAAGACACAGACCAACACCCAGGACCTGCTAGACGCCAATTTCTCTAACCTGTTGCAACAGATAGGAAACTCTATGATGAGAGGCACGCAGCCGGCAGCCAGAACGAATACCGTTCAGGATTCGCTCGAATCCTCGACATCCATCGCTTCCATAAAGGATGAGCACACGAAGATAGAGGGCGATCAAGACGATAAATTCAGTGATGACAGTTTCAGCGACGACGATATGGATTCGTTAATAATACAGCAATTGTCGCAAAGGCCAGCAACAACAATGACGACAGCTACAATTACAACAGTAGGAGTATCCTCTATTGGGAACGATGAGCCACTTTTTTCCCAGCGGCCAGCAATAAGAAATACAACCACAGAGGCGACCGCAGTAACGGTAGACGACGCTGATGACTCGTTCAGCGACGACGATTTGGAAATGTCAGCGCTCACCGCTGAAAGTCCCAAAGCTGGTCAAGACATCAATTTGGCCAAGAGCTCCATTGTCAATCCGTCTCTGCATAGATTTCAAATAAAAGAAATCAGTCTCACCACTTACAAAAGGAATAATATGACAGTCAAGCAAAAGGTACTGAAGTGTCTTGATGAGAACGATACGATCAACAACGTTGTCGTTAGAGACTTTTGGTCTGAACTAGATTTTAGGCCGTTTGACATTGTTCATGTCATTTCTGAGAACGGTGATGACTATAAACTTATCGATAGAAATAAGGGTTTATTGATTTGGAATCCAGATGAGTTAATTTCTCCCACCAAGATCGGCTCTGCTACGTATTGTTTGCGTGAATCCGTCATCAAGGAAAAGTTCAAGGGCCCGGGCGAAGTGAGCGAGGCATTCGTTATTGGTAACATCACCCATTCGCTTTTTCAATCGTGTTTGAAACATCGTAAGATTGATGACGCATACATCAATGCATTCATATCACAAAAGTTAGAAGACAACCTGTTTAATATATACTCAGTTGACATCAGCCGTGATGAGATGGAACAAGTGATAAGGAAAAACGCCCAGTATATCAAGAAGTGGATCCAAACATACTATTTAGGCGCAGGAGAAAGTTTCAAGGTTTCTAAAATTCTGGATATTGAGGAGAGCATTGTCTCTCCCACATTTGGTTTGAGAGGTTATATTGACGTTGTTATTGAAGCGTGCATTGCGGAGTCTAAATATGTCATTCCCATGGAAATCAAATCAGGTAAGGAATACATTTCCAATAGGGCTCAAGCAGCGATGTACACGTTAATGGTCAAGGATAGATATGATATCGACTGTAATCAGTTGGACTTAGTATATACCAAATTGGAAAAGAATTGTCATCAGGAAGTTAAATTAAGCGATCTTAAACATTTGATCCATTTGAGAAATTGCTTATCCCAGTACTTACTGTATGATCAAACAACTTTGCCCCCTTTGAAACAAAGATCGTCGTGTGAACGATGCTTTACTGTTGAGCCATGTATGGTTTTGAATAAACTAGCTGAAAATGGAAAGCCTGAAGACAGTGGGATTAATGTTGACTTGTTTACAGCACTTACTGATCATATAACGGATACAAAATACGGTAAGTTTTTCAATCATTGGGACTCTCTCATTACTAAGGAAGAAGGATTCTTGAAATCCATGAAAAATGATTTATACAGGCTAACATCCGAACAAAGAGAAGAAACAGGCGGTGCCTGTTTAGGTAATCTTGCGCTAATACGATGTGATTATGATTCTGAAAAAATGGTGTACTTCTATGAATTTGAGAGGCCAAACAATAAGATCATCAGCAAAATAAG
This sequence comes from Saturnispora silvae, assembly GCA_030579555.1. Lineage (NCBI taxonomy): Eukaryota > Fungi > Ascomycota > Pichiomycetes > Pichiales > Pichiaceae > Saturnispora > Saturnispora silvae. The sequence continues at coordinate 245,475 of JAKTRE010000004.1, read as the reverse complement.
TAAATTTGATTTGGTCACATTAAGTGAAGATGGAGGTTCTAAATTTGGGTTGGATACCTTGCTTGTGAAGTATGTTGATGCTGAATGTGTTGTTTTGAGCTCAAAAAGAAGGTGGATTGATTCTGGTGTTAAGGCCCCTGGATTTGACCCTTCCAAAAACCAAACTTTTAAAAGCGTTTTAACGAATGAGCGGATCATTTTAAATGATGAAGTTAAAAATAAAAGGTTTAGAATTGACAAGAATGTTTTTGTGATGGGTTTGAGTACATCTAGATGGAATTTATTGAATTTGTTTCTACCAGGAGGTGATTCCAAGAGACGTGAACTGATTGTTGAATTACGTTCACCTGAATTCAGGGATCGACCAAATTGGAAAATCTCTCATGGTGAAAACTTCAATAGTGACCAAACTAGCGCTTTTGACATAGTTTCAAAAATGGACGATTATGCACTTATTCTTGGTATGCCAGGTACAGGAAAAACCACTGTAATTTCACACATTATTAAGTCAATGTTGGAGAATGACAAGACGGTTTTAATTACTTCATATACCCACTCAGCTGTTGATAATATTTGTGAGAAATTAATAGACATTCTTGGCCCTGAAATTCCTTTGTTAAGATTGGGATCAGTTGAGAAAGTTCATGCAAAAGTTCAACCCTATTGTCTCTATTCAGAAAATTTTGCCGGTGACATAAGCTCTAAGAAGGCTTATAGAGAAACTATCGAGAACAGAATGGTAGTTGCTGCTACGTGTTTTGGTATAGCCGATGGTATTTTTGGGCGTTATTTTGATTATTGTATTGTGGATGAAGCCTCGCAAGTACCATTACCTGTGGTGCTCGGTCCAATATCTTATGCAGATAAATTCATCCTTGTAGGTGATCATTATCAGCTACCCCCATTGGTCGTTAACCCTGAGGCAAGAAAGGGTGGCTTGGATAAATCACTTTTCCAATTATTGAATGATGTATATCCTCAGAGTGTTGTGGAATTGAGCACCCAATACCGAATGAATGAAGAAATCATGACTATCTCTAATCATTTAATTTATGATGGTCGTTTGAGATGCGGTAATGATGAGGTGGCCCAGAGGAGGCTAAGCATTTCCACTATTGATGACATTGAAGATGTTTGGATTAAAAAGGTATTAAATCCTGAACAAAGTGTTGCTTTTGTTGATTATGCGGATGTTGACGGTATTTCTGAGCACCGTAATGGTGACCAGATTGAAAATGTTGGTGAATGTGAAATGATATCGCAATTAGTAGAGCAGATGGTACTGCATGGTGTGAATGTTAGTGATATTGGTCTGATGTCCTTTTACAATGGTCAATTGAGAAGGTTCAGACAGAGACTTGATTATGAGGGGTTAGAAATGTTGACGGCTGATAAATTCCAAGGCAGAGATAAGGATGTTATAATTATCTCCCTTGTTCGTACGGATGGCGTTGGTGAGTTGTTGAAGGAGATGAGAAGAATAAACGTAGCTATGACCAGAGCTAAGAGAAAACTAGTTGTTTTTGGCCATGGAAAACTTATCGAAAAAGAAATTCCCACCTTAATGAAAGCATTCACCCAACACAATTGGGTGATACAGCCAGAGGATTTTCATTTTGACTCTAGCAGTCAAACTACTATTGGTGGTAGAGGAAGGTCTCAGGCGAAGGTCAAGGTGAAGGGAGATATTTTGAAGGCTATCATGCAAGAACTTGAGTAATAAGTATTAATAGAATAAAACGATTTATAGATATATATTGATGGGATATAAGTAAAGCTGTATATATTCGCTCTAAACAGGAGGCGATTACAATGACGAGGACAATCATAATAGTGGTGGTACAAGATGCATGTAGTATATGCTTGTGTATGTGTGTGTTTATAAAATGTATGCTTCTTTTGGTCTACTTCTCCATCTTCTTCTGTTCTCGCTCTTTCAGTTGTTCAAAGTAGATTTCCAATTCCAATACTCTTTCAATCTCAATTCAGAATAACTTTTGTAATCAAAATCAAGTGCTGATATCTTCGCCTGGATCTTAGCCCATACTCCCCAAAAAAAACCCGGGAGGCCGTAGTGGAGCTTTAGTTCTTCGACCAGAGCATCTATTTGGGATTTTTCTTGGGTATTGAGGTAATGTTGACACCATAGACGCACTTCAGACGAACCGACTTCTGGAATTCTCTCTGTCTGGCATTCAAAACCTTGCCATTCCATCAAGTGGTTGGCAATGTCAAAAGCTCTTGGGCCTATCATGAGATATTCGTAGTCGATGAAGTTGACTTTATTTTGGTCCTCGATGATGATGTTACCAGCAAGTAGATCGCTATGACAGGCAACGTTAGGCGAGGTCCCTTCCAAGGTACTTTTCAGCCAAGCTAGTTCCTTTTGTAGCTGTTCATCTTCAAGCTGGTTCACCCAGCTGGACATAATAGGCCAAATCTCACACAGGCCATCTATTTGACTTTTGAAAGCCTGGATGTCGAATTTGTCGTGAATATCCTTGAGATGAGGTGCAATAACGCTCGAGTATTGCGGGAGCTGCTCGAAACTCAACGATCGGCCGCGGATGAACCCATAAACAATCCCATTAGCAAACCGTGCGTAGAGTTTGGAGGCGAGTTTCAACTCGTGGAGCATTTGATGAGCGACAAGCTCGCGCTGACGGTCAATGATAGTATCCGTGGAGCGTCCATAAAGACGCACCAACACTCTTTCCTGGGTGGACGTATTGATACAGGTCAAAAGTGAATTCGTGATCCCGCCCTGCACGGGTTTGATTTCAACCAAATCTGGCTCATCTGCGGCCCATCCAAAAACACGTTCAAGCAAATCACGGGCCTGGCTCACCCCCTCTGGAAAATCGGCCACACTGAGGTCTTCAAGCGTTATCATCAACAGCAGTTACTGATTCTGGTTGAAGAAACACATGTGAAATTCTTCCATGGTTACGGGAAAATTTAGAGCCGTAAACGCTGCTCAGCACCGGTTCGATTCTGGCTACTATTAATGTTTATATATATATTGGGTGATATGTATAGAAGGATGCTACAAAGGAAAGAGAACAACAAGGAAGAGAGCAGGGGGCTTATACCTGCTCGGTCTTGTTCTTAAGTTGGGCAGCGTCGGCCGCCTTCTTTTCAGCAATGGCAACCTTCTTCATACGGTAACCGAAGAAGAAGATACAGAAAGGCATAAGGAGGTTGTTGAGAAAGATCCAGGCAACCAAGATCCCAAACTCTCTGCCAATGTTGTGACGCGAGGTGTTGAACATCAAGACCTTCATCAATTCGTAAGCGTTCTTGATAGGCATGGCGTAAGTGAATCTGTAGACCTCTGGACACAACTCGATTGGGGCAAAAGTAGCGGCAATGTTGGCCATGACGAAGAACAAAAGCCAGAACCCAAAGCACGGTGGGAAGGTACAGAAAACAATGAGTGCGACGTTCTCGTTGGCACCACCGACAGCAGACATGGTCAAATAGGAGATCATCCAGAGGACACCAAACCCACCCTTCCAGGCTCTATTCAAAGGAATTTGGTACGCAGCATTCAAGCAAGCAAAGGCCAACGAGAGAAATAGATAAACGATCTGCGACAAGATCATTCTGAAAACGATGTAGTCTCTACCAATGACAACCTTACCCACTTGAGCGTTCAACTTGGTGAACCACATGATCTGGAAAAAGGTGACAATGACAATATAAATCAACCCAACCTGTAGGGGACCGTTGACAACAGGGGAAAGCACAGGCGCACCGTCTGTGTAGATCACCTCAGGTATCGTCAATAGGTTTGTGTGTCTCAAGGCCGTGAACTGGGTGTCATTTAGCGATTGGATCATGTCAGCATAGAAGTCCTGCTGCAAATAGCTCTGCAGCACGTCACCAAACTCGAATAACGTTGGCTTGATGTATGCAGTGATGGTGTTCATGTCTCTACCGGTTTCGTAGTACGATCTCAACAACCCGGTGGTGTTCAACGACTCGCCGTTCTCGAAGGCGTGCTGCAGGTCCTGGGAGATGTTGTCGTTGGTGATGTAGATGGACCCCCAGTAGGACTGGCCATGAACCAACCTGATGATTTCCTCTTCGGACAACCCCGGCAAGACGGTCCAACCTGCGAACGGGGCGATTCTTGGGTCCTGGGACGCTTTGATCATGGCCTGGGAGAACGGCTCCGTCTGGTTCGACTCCACACCCACTATGACTCTCAAATTGCCAAATCGCGTGTCTCTCTTGAACATGGACCCCCAGTATATACCCCATACAGACAAAATGAATGACATCAAAATGACTATGATGATGGTGATTTCCTTGAGGGCCGCAATGCGCATTGGCTTGTTGTGCTTGGAGAAGAACGCGTACTTGGGTGGAGGCCCGCCCGGAGCTGCGTCTTCTGCTAGCTTCTCTTCGAAAAAGTTGTTGTCTCTATCTGGCAAAGTGTAATCAGTGAACTGTGTGATGGTACGCATGAGCTCTGACTCATGGATTGGTCTTTCCCCGGCCAACGAGGAGCCTGTATTATTGACCATTTCTTCTGGGACATATTCGTCTATCGACTCTGATTTGGTTACCTCCTCCGAATGCATTTTTTGCAGATTGAAGAGACAAAGAGGCCCCGATTCCAACGGTGCGGCGGATAATGGCAGGTATTTATAATATCTAGAGAAATTTTCATTTAATCCCGACCCGCGGGCCCAACCTGCGGCGATAGACGGCGATACGGCGATAAGACATAGGGCCGCCACGGGCTCAAGTGGAAATAAGCCGGCAATAAGCTGGTAGAGGCGCTCGCACGTGATGTAATCGCCGGAGATTACTGCGCCTGCCAAGACGGCAGGCGCGGCTTGACACTATACAAATATAGCACACAGGAGGCCGCATGTAAAGAGAGTGGGTATGTGTTTGAATAGGTACTGGAAAAAATAGTATGCCGTAGACGAGGGGGCCCACAGCGTGGTGGTGTATGTGTGTGTTCTCTCTCTCGCAAACTGGTTTGTTGTCTGTTGGGAACGAGGGACATTCGCAGGATCCGCGCGTTTTACTCTAGTTGGAGTCCCATGATAAGGTTTCAAATTTCACAATAGGAGATTACTAATTAGTGGCATGTGTAAACAGCAGTGGGGAGTGTGCTAACTGCACACAGCCGTGTCGCCTCATACTTACACAGTTAGGCGTGTGGACAGCGAAGTGGATGAAATGCGCTAAGCAGAAAAAGAATCCACACTCCGTAAAGCATAGCACGCATACGACTGAGATGCTATTTGCTAGAACAACAACCTCAGAGCTATGCTAGAAGATACACATCTGTATTGAGCTGTATAGTAAGTCATAGTCGTCTGCCTTTCTCTCTCTTGTTGACTATGTTACATTCGAGTCGGACGACCCCTATTCTGACTAGTGAGTCGTTGACTCATGAGAAAAGACTGTGTTAACTAGAAGAACTTTGACTAATGGCCAAAGGACTCTATTTACTGCAAAGCAGCTTACCCAGCACTTGACCCGCGACAATTCCCCAGCTGGAGTGCTCTACAAGAGGTTACTTAGTTAATGGAATACACAGCGATAAGAAAATGACCGTCCTCGTTCTTCTCTGTCGCGCTCTGCCTACTTTTGACGCCTACAGGCTTAGTGAGAACCGGCACCTCTGGAGACTCTTTCCAACACGGCCTCGTAGGCCACCTCGGAGAAGTCGGTACCCTGGATGTCGGTGGAGATCCCGTTGAGGGCTCTTCTCAACGCGTCCTTGGAACTGGCGTACACCATCTTGGCTCTCACAGACGCGGTGTCTGGGGACCATTGGAAGAAGACAAGCTTGGAACGCTTACCCTCGCCGGCGGAGATCTCGTACTCGAAGTCGTACACGGCGTAGAGACAGTCGTTCTCTGGCAATTCAGCAAGGAAGTCGTCGTAGTCGGCGGCCTCGGACGTCTTGGCGACCACAATGGCCGTCTTGGCGTCATTGAGAGTGTAGAGCACGTACTTGTACTTCTTACCGAGCTTGAGGTCGTTGAACGCCTTGAGAGCTTCGTCGGAAACGGCAACACCGGATCTGGACATTGTGTTATTAGTTAATAAATTGAAAGAAAGAAGTTGTGGACATCAAGGAAAGTTTATTTTTAAGTGGTGAGAGGTGGAGACATGGGCCAAATGTTGAAACGACTGCAGCTGCTAGAGAGCCAGTTGGCCATTGACGACACCACATGCGACAAGCTGGCTGTGCTGGAAAGTCGTCTGCCGCTTTTGGGCGCAATCAACGCGGTTTTGGACAAACTAGAGCCTGAAATGGCCCATTCAAGCATGCAAAGAGCTGTTGTGGTGGCACAGATGGACCAATTACGTCAGCAGACCGATCAACTAAGTGACATTATCCTTCTTCTGTCCCAGGTGGGACGACTGACACAGTCACACAGCAACCATCTGTCGGACTTGTCGCCTCTTTTGGAGCGTTACCAGACGATTTCTAACAAGCTCCATGTGGTTATCGTCAAATTCATTAAAGTCGTTACAAAGTTACACAGCACGTAATTGTCCTTCTGGTAGAGGAGTAACCTTCTTCCCGAAAGCCACATCGGACCTTCGTGCAGACGCGGACTTGCCATTGCGTGTTTTGTGCCGCTGCAGTGGATATCGTCAAATCCACTAAAGTCGTTACAACGTTACACAGCACGTGATATGTGGCCCGAGCCAAGCAACTTGTCGTTCTGGTAGATGGCCAACACCTGTCCAGGAGCTACACCAAACATTTCGTCCTCCATGCAGACGTTGACCTCCTCTTGCGTGTCAGGTGTCGCTCCGCTACTCACACTGATCGAGGTGACTGTGTTCGGTTCTTGCAAAGACCGTATTTGACCGTTGAGGCCCTCCATGTCGGCCAGACTCTCCCAGCTGAGACCCTTCTCCATCCAATACCATTCTTTTGGATCCACCACCACGTTGCGCTTGTAGAACTGCTCGCGTTGCGTCTTGGGGGCAATCACCAGCTCGTTCTTCGCGATGTTCTTGTCGCACACAAACCAAACGCCCTTGTACTTCGGATCGCCCTGAGGCATGCTGATCCCGCTTCGCTGGCCAATCGTAGCCTGCCACAACCCCTGGTGCTGGCCCCACACCTTGCCCTCCCTGTCGACGATATTACCCGGACTTGGTCGAAGATATTGCGAGAGGAAGTCCGAAAACTTGCCTTTCTGGCCCACAAAGCATAGTCCCTGGGAATCTCTCTTGGAGTGGGTCACCAAGTCGAAGTCCCTGGCGATTTCCCTTATTTCTGGCTTGGTGTAATGGCCCAGAGGGGTTAGAACTTTGCTGAGCAGCTCATTCGACATCGACGTGAGATAGTACGACTGGTCCTTGGGCTTGTATTCCGCCCGGTACAGTCCGTCCGTCATGGTGGTCTCAGACTGGAGGATCCTCGTGTAGTGGCCTGTGACTAGCCATGTTTTGACGACATCCGTCTGGTCCAACCGGATGTGCTGAGCCATCGCCCCGAACTTGACGTACTGGTTGCAGTCGATGTCAGGGTTGGGCGTCAGCCCCCGCTCGTACTGTGCAAGCATGGGCTCGAACACGTCCGTCCAGTACTGGTGCTCGAAGCTCACTCTGGAACAGGGCAGCGCCAGCTGCTCGCACACTTGACGCACGCTGGACCAGTCGTCGTCTACCGTGCAGACGGAATTAGTCGTCGTCATTTTTTCCTGCGACCAGTTGGCCATGAATAGTCCGGTCACCTGACCAGGATAGAGCTTCGACAGTATCAGTGCCGTCACCGACGAGTCCACACCCCCAGACATGGCAACGACGATCTTGTCCTGAGCACCTGGCAAACGCTGACGCGTTCCCTCGAGCGCAGATCGCGTCCATCGCAGCAACCGTGGGTCCAGCTGCGGCCAGTGCGGCAGCGTCGTCTGCGCAGTACGCCAAAACCCAGTCAGTCGCATCGGATCTGTCAGGATTGCGACTGATTTGCTCTTGGCACTGGATTTTTGCTCTTCTTTTTTTCATGGCAGAAACCCGTTGCGATGGTCACGTGACCGCTTTTGCTTTATCAGCGAGCGAATGGGATCAGGAAAAGGGCCAATTTAAAAATTCTCTCTCCCAGAGCCTTTGTTTCTTTAGTCTTACTAATCACTATGTCCGAATCCGCTTCCAACAAGTGCTGCGGAGGTGCCTGCATGACGCGCACGACCTCCAGTCTTCTTTCTTGGACCAATCCCCGTGCCTCGGCACAAGGGCTTGGCGCCATCTTGGCATCGCTCATTGCGTTGAAATACCTCGACGTGTCGTCTCTGCTCCTCTGGGGGCTGGCTGCGTGGCTCGTGGTTGCATCAGGCGCTCAATTCGCGTCTCAGGTTGTCGGTTTGCCTTCGGTGAGAAAGCTCGCTGGGCCTGCTGTGCAGAAGGCCGCCAGAGGTGCCACCGTCGAGTATTACGCTCCTCATGTGGTTACCATCTACAAGAAGTATGAGCAGAAGGCATTGAGCTTGATCTTGGTTGACGACGTGCAAAGCTCTGTCAAGGCCGGGTTAGCCTTTTACGTCGCTTACCTGGTCGTTTCCACCCTCGGGTTGTGGAATGTGTTCTTCTTCGGCACCATTGTTGCCTTTGCGTTCCAACCAGTCTACCAATCAAACAAGAAGGTGATTGACGAGAGCGTGGAAAAGGTCCAGAAGGAAGTCTGTGCTGTCTACAACGGTAAGGTCAAGCCTGTTGTCGGCCAATATGTTTTGCCTTTCTGGAAGACCTTGGAAAGCAAGCTACCAGTCAGGACTGCAGGCTCCACTGTCGGTGCTGAAACCGCCAGCAGCGCCACCACCACCGGTTCTGAAGCTGCTGCTGCCTCTACTGCCACTGACGCCCCACCAGCTGCCACTGAAGTCGATTTCAACGCTCTCGGCGAACAGCTGAAGCGTGACGCCGAAAAGGCCACTGCCGACGCAGCCGCCTTCTCACGTGCCAAGGTGGACGACAAGTTTGAGTAAACACATAGCATTGAGCACACGGGACCAGTCTAAAGGTCGGGGTATTACTGTTTCTTCTTTCTTTTTAGCCTATAGTTATATTCATTGTTATTTTTTTCTTATAGTAGTGAAAGAGTGTTAATTACCAGGATACAACTGTAAAACAACGATCCTTGTCTATGTGTTCAGACCTAGCAGCGCCAGCAGTCCAGTAGCAGTAAAGGGGGGATTTTTTTTTCTTTTTAAACAAATTAATAGATACTGCTAGTCTTCATCCGTCATCTTCTTCAGACAAGCACAAAAGCTGGTGTCCACTAAAACACAAAAAAATAACGCGTCCGGACACAACACGCACGCACAAACGTACACACACCCAAGCATTAGCCTCCTAGCCGGTGTGGAAGTTTCTTCAGTGCGTGCGGAAGCCTGCTGCAAACTCAAACAATAACACAGCACCCACCAGTGGATTCTGAGTTTTTAGGTTTGGTGGCCTTGGCGGCTCCTGCGGCAGGGCCTGCGGCCTGGTGGCCGTTGTCCAGGGCCACGTCGGCCTGGTCCTTCTTGCCCTTCTTCTTCTTCTGCTGCGGCGACGCGTCGCCGTTCTGCTGCTGCTGCTGGGGCAGGCTCTGCGCCTGCTCCAGCTGGGCCCTGTGCTCGCGAAGCTCGCTCTCGGTGGGGTAGACGGTGTTCTGGAGATCCGCGTAGAGCGACTGGGCCATCACCATCTTGACCACGTTGTGGAACGCGGACGAGACGTTCTCGTCTGTCTTGGCGGACGTCTCGATGTAGGCGCAGTTGAACTTCTGGGCCAAGGCCGCGCCCTCCTGCTGCGAGACCTGGCGCTCGTCTGGGAGATCGCACTTGTTGCCCACCAGCACCAGCGGCACGAACGCCACCGACTCGCCCTTCACACGCACGATCTGGTGGTAGAACGACCCGATCTCGTCGAACGACGCCCTGTCCGTGAGCGAGAACACCAGCAAAAAGCCCTCGCCCGTCTTCATGTACATGTCGCGCATCGACGAGTACTCCTCCTGCCCCGCGGTGTCGAGGATGTCGAGCGACACCGGCTGTCCGTCAAGCACGCAGTAGTGACGGTACGAGTCCTCGATCGTCGGGTCGTACTCGTTCGCAAACTCCGCCTGCGTGAGCCGGATCGTCAACGCTGACTTCCCCACCACTGGCGGGCCCACCACAACTAGTCGGTACTCCTGCATGGTTCGTTTACTGAGGATTAGCGGAGGAGCGAGAAGTTATTATGACTTCAGAATAGGAAAAACCTGTCAGCCCAACCAGCTGCCTATTATTTGTTTGTCGCGCTTTGTGTGCTGTGAAAAAGAATGTCGCATCTGACTTCCGCACCGCGTCGCTCCTCCGCCAATCCAATGGCTCCGATGTGTTCTGTGCGTGCTGCGTTCGAGGCCGCGGGCCAACAGCACCTTTTTGCGTTCTTCGACGCGCTCTCGCCCGGCGAGCAGCGCGCGTTTCTGGACCAGCTGCAGGCCCTGGGCGACCCGCAGAGGCTGTTTCAAGACGTGCAGCAGGCGATCCGGCTGTCGTCGCAGGCCACGGCGGGCAAACACTTCGACGCGTTGCCTGAGTCGTCGTGCGGGTCGACGCTGGCCATGACGCCGTCGGAGACGGCGCAATTGGGCCAGCTGGGTCGCGACCTGATCGCGCAGGGCAAAGTGGCCGTCGTGTTGATGGCGGGTGGCCAGGGGACGCGTTTGGGCTCATCCGCGCCGAAGGGATGCTACGACGTGGGGTTGCCGTCCGGCAAGTCGCTCTTCCAGCTCCAGGCCGAGGGCATCCGCAAGCTGGAGCAGGCCACGGGCGGACAGCTTGCGCTGTACGTGATGACGAGCGAGGCGACCAGGACGGCCACCGAAGACTTCTTTGTCAAGAACAACTACTGGGGGTTGCAGAAGGTGAGCTTTTTCAACCAGGGCACGCTCCCGGCCTTCGACATGCAGGGTGAGAAGCTGCTGCTGGGCGAAAACAAGTCTAGTCTAGTCACCAGTCCGGACGGCAACGGTGGTCTCTACCGCGCGCTGCACGACCACGGCATCCTGGACGAGCTGGTCCAGCGCGGCGTGGAGCACATCCACATGTACTGTGTGGACAACGTGTTGGTGAAGGTCGCAGACCCGGTCTTCCTCGGGTTTGCCGCGCAGCACGGCTTCGACGTGGCAACCAAGGTAGTCAGAAAGGAGAACCCGGACGAGAAAGTCGGACTTATTGTGACAGACGGCCAGTCGCCGTGCGTCATCGAGTACAGCGAGATCACGCCAGACCTGGCCCACGCCACGGACCAACAGACGGGACTCCTAAAGTTGAGAGCAGCCAATATAGTCAACCACTACTACAACGTCCAGTTCTTGCGGAAAAACGTCCCACAATGGATTAACAACCGCTCTTTGCTCCCATATCACATTGCCAAGAAAAAGGTGCCCTACACCGACGCCAGCGGCGCCTACATCAAGCCAGACGAGGTCAACGGCATCAAGCTCGAGCAGTTCATCTTCGACGTATTCCCGGCTGTGGCTATGGACCGATTCGGCTGTCTAGAGGTGGCCAGACAGGACGAGTTCTCGCCCTTGAAAAACGCTCCCGGTGCTGCGTCAGACTCCCCAGAACAGTGTCGTCGCATGTTTTTGGAAAGAGGCACTAAATGGTTAGTAGCTGCTGCTGCTGCTGCAGGGGCTGCTGCGCCTGCTGCAGATGTGCTCGCAGAGGTTTCACCACTCACATCTTACGCTGGTGAGGGCCTCGAGCAGATCGCCACGCAGCCGATCGCAAACGGGCAGATTGTGTGATCTGTTAGTATGTAAACCCAACGGATGGTGTGTGCTGAGCAAATTTAACCTCTGCACGTGCTTTGCTTGTAGAGGCCTCTCCTCTCGCGTACTACGCCAGCGAGGGCCTCCAGCAGCCTCCAGCAGCCTCCTCGCGGCAGCTTGCATATCTGCAGCTTGAGTGAGCTGCCAGTCTACATAAAAACGAATGAGTCTGTGCTGAGCATCTTTTGTAGCATCTCACTAATTATCCATCTCGGAATATCCTCTAATGGCTATGGAGTTAATAGGTAAGCTTCACTGTAGTCAAAAGCTATTCCGTTGGTCGTGAGTCTTTGACTCATTAGTCAGAATACTAGTCGTCCGACTGTAATGTGACATAGTCATGTGGGACGGCAAGCCTGACGACTATGACTTACGATACTGCTTGATACAGATGTGTATCTTTTAGTATAACTCCTAGATTGGAATATCTACTGATGATCAGCTTCTAAAAGTTTTATCACCCACTCTAATATTCAAAGGCTTTAAATAGCTCGGGCACCAACAGGCTGTATGAGCTGCCTGTTTATATAAAAAGGAACAAATAAATAGATTGCGTGTGCTGAGCACTTTTTAAGACGTATCTGCATTTCACAGTGGCAGACAATAAAAAGGCCCGTAACTTCCGATAAGTGAATTTGGGTAATTGCGATGCTCGTTTCTTCTAATTTACTCTTCCCCTCGCTTTAAAGATGAACATCCCTTCACCGCAGGCGTCAGCAGCATCCGCCGAATTTGTGCGCAGAGTGCACCGCCGCACGATGACCGGCTTCACGCCACAGGAGATCCGCGCCATTGACGCGCACATTCCGCAGCACTGTCGCGAGGCATGGCGTCGTAACGGCGTCGAAAGCTTTGTGGCCACGCAGGAAGCGCTCCAGAAGAGACTCATTGCGCACGTGGAAACCACATTGGCCCGTTCCATGTACAACTGTGACAACTTGGCTACGTACCAGGCCCTCTCGAACACGCTCCGGGATGAGCTCATCCTCCACTGGAACCACACGCAGCAATTGCAAACGCAATGCGAGGCCAAGAGAATCTACTACCTTTCGTTGGAGTTCCTCATGGGTCGTGCGTTAGACAACGCGATGATCAATCTGGACGTCAAGGCCTTGTGCGGCAAATCGGTCGACCAGCTCGGATTTAACTTGGAGGACGTGATCGAAATGGAGCCGGACGCAGGCTTGGGTAACGGTGGTCTTGGGCGTTTGGCAGCCTGCTTCATCGACTCGCTCTCCTCAGGTAATTACCCTGGCTGGGGGTACGGGCTTAGATACAACTACGGGATCTTCTCCCAACAGATTGTCAACGGCTACCAGGTGGAGTCCCCGGATTACTGGCTCAAGTTCGGTAACCCCTGGGAGATCCCAAGATTGGAGATCCAGATTCCAGTGGATTTCTATGGTAATGTAGACCACACCGACGACGGCAAATCTGTTTGGAACGCGGGCGAAAGGGTCTTGGCCATTGCCTACGATTTCCCAATCCCCGGGTTTAAGACCTCCAACGTCAACAATCTAAGACTGTGGTCGTCTCAGCCAACCAGCGAATTTGATTTTTCTAGTTTCAACCAGGGTGACTATGCCAATTCCGTCTCACAACAACAGAGGGCAGAATCCATTACCGCTGTTCTTTACCCTAACGACAATTTCTACCAGGGTAAGGAATTAAGATTGAAGCAGCAATACTTCTGGGTGGCTGCTAGTTTGCATGATATTGTTAGAAGATTTATGAAGGATGAGAAGCCTTGGTCTGAGTTCCCAGAAAAGGTTGCCATCCAATTGAATGACACCCATCCAACGCTGGCTGTGGTGGAATTGCAAAGAATCTTGGTGGATTTGGAAGGCTTAAAGTGGGACGATGCATGGGACATTGTTACGAGAACTTTCTCCTATACCAACCACACCGTCATGCAGGAAGCATTGGAGAAATGGCCAGTTGAATTGTTTGGTAATTTGCTACCAAGACATCTGGAAATCATTTATGACATCAATTTGAAGTTCCTTCAACAGGTCGAGGCTAAATTCCCTGGTGACAGGGAATTGGTTAGAAACGTTTCTCTTATTGAAGAATCTAACCCTAAAAATATCCGTATGGCCAACTTGGCCATTGTCGGGTCTCGCAAGGTTAATGGTGTTGCCGAATTACATTCCGATTTAATCAAGACTACTATTTTCAAAGATTTTGTCAAATTTTATGGCGAGGATAAGTTCACCAATGTCACCAACGGTATCACACCAAGAAGATGGTTAAAGCAGGCCAATCCAAAGCTTTCAGAATTAATTTCTCAAAAGTTAGGTTCTGATAGATTCTTAACTCACACGAGTGAATTGAAGAATTTAGAAAAGTTCATTGATGATGATGACTTCTTGCACGATTGGTCCAATGTTAAATTACACAACAAAAAGAGATTGACCAATTTAATCAAAAAATTGACCAACATCGAGGTTAACCCTGCTAATCTGTTTGATATTCAAGTCAAACGTATCCATGAGTATAAACGTCAACAGCTGAACATTTTTGGTGTTATCTGGAGATATTTGAAGATCAAGGAAACACCAGCTGAAAAGAGAATGGACCAATGGTTACCTAAGGTGGTTATCATTGGTGGTAAAGCCGCTCCGGGTTATTATGCTGCTAAAAGGATTATCAAGTTGGTCAATGCAGTTGGTGATGTTGTTAACAACGACCCAGATATTGGGGATTTGTTAAAGGTTGTTTTCATTCCTGATTATAACGTTTCGAAGGCAGAAATCATCTGTCCTGCCAGTGACATTTCTGAGCATATTTCCACTGCTGGTACAGAAGCGTCTGGTACCTCGAACATGAAATTTGTGCTCAATGGTGGGTTGATCATTGGTACGGTGGACGGTGCCAATGTTGAGATCACTAGAGAGATCGGGGAAGACAACATTTTCCTCTTCGGGAACTTGTCTGAGGATGTCGAGGACTTGAGATACGAACACCAAATGGGTAGAATCACCATTTCTGAATCGTTGCAGATGGTGTTTGACGAGTTACAGAAGGGTACGTTTGGTGACTACGACGAGTTCAAGGATCTAGTTGATAACGTCAAGTACCATTCGGACCACTACTTGGTTTCTGACGATTTTGAGAGCTATTTGGAGGCGCAACACGCTATTGACCGGGAATTCCGCAACGAGAAGGAATGGACCAAGAAGTCGGTTCTGTCTGTGGCCAACATGGGCTTCTTCTCCTCGGACAGATGCATCAAGGAATACGCCGAGGAGATCTGGAACGTCGAGCCTATTACCGAATGAACGTTGCGTCTACTTGAGTTTTGTTTTTGTTTTTGTTATGTATATCACCTAAGTTACTTATTGTTGTAAGCACACAGGGTGCGCTGCGTCGCAGCCTGCTCGAAATAATATTGGTTAGCCGTGGTATACAGAAATAATAATATGAAAAGTTAGATAGCATGTAGTGTACAGTGAGAGGCCGCGGGCCGTCTCTATTCGCGGTTGAGCTTCCTGAGGAGCTCGTAGTTGGACATGCGGCCGATTCCTGCAACCCAGTTGTCGTTCAGGTCCTCGGACTTCCTGGGTCCCAGCACCATCTGCTTCAACAGCTCGTTCTCCACCTGGAGCCGTTTCATGTCGTTCTTGAAGCGCTCGATCTTCGTCTGCTCGGCCTCCAGCGCCAGCGCCAGCTTCTGCAGCGCCAGCTTCTTGTTGGCGCGCATTCGCGCGGACGCCTCCGACACGCGCTTCTTGCGCAGCGCTGCCTGGATCTCGTCCTCCTCGGGAGAGTTAAGCCGCGAGCTTGACACCGAGCCGCTAGGCGGCGAGGGCGAAGGCGCGGGCACGGGCGCTTCCGTGTCAGCCGCCATCTACAGAACTAGAACAGGAACAGGAACAACAGGAACAGGAGCAGCTGCCCTCAGGCCAGCCAGATCGCTCCCACTGCTTTCAATGTGGTTGCTAGTGCTTAGCCTTCAAACTCCGAACCCCGAATCTGAAATGATGGAAAGTCACGTGACCGGACAATAATATTATTATCTGGTTCTTCTACAGAAGAATGGCGTATGTAAGAGAGGGCTTTTGCATTGTTTGCGGCTATGACGGTTCTGACGCTTGCCACCGAGGGCCAGCAGTTCCGGGTGGACTACGAGGTGATCAAGGTGTCGAAGTACATACGCAATCTGGCGGACAACTTGGGTCTGGACACGGATTCGGACGCGGAGGACGAGGACAAGGCTGACGTGGATGTGATTCCTGTGCAGGAGGTGACGGCGGAGATCCTGGCCAAGGTCCTCGAGTGGTGTGAGCACTACCACGAGGTGAACGGCGGGAGCGCGGGCGATGGCCCCGACCACCAGCCGCCGGCCGAAGACGACGACGACGAGGCCTACAACGACATCATGCCGGTCAACATCGACGCGTGGGAGAGGGCGTTCTTGAACACAGACGCCAAGACGGTGCAGGGGATCATCAAGGCGGCGAACTTCTTGGACATCAAGCCGTTGTTGCGCGTGGGGTGCAAGGCCGTAGCCGAGCTGGTCAGGGGAAGGTCGCCGCAGGAGATCATTGACGCGTTCAACGCGGTTCAGAGCTCCAAGTGAGAGCTGTCGCTGGCTCGCCCTCTTTATACTATTTGCTATACATTCGCTAATACTTAGGTGTTATCTGCTCCAGAAACCAGCGCCACGCGCTGAACTCGTTATCTCCCCCGGTGTTCCACTGGAATCCAAAGTCGTCTCTGTGGTATTCCGAGCCTGTTGAACGCGCTCCGTATGTGCTGTTGGGCAGCAGCTCGACGACCTCGGAGCCTGGCTCCTGGCTCTGCTTGCCCATCCCGATTGTGAGGTTCTCATAATCAAAGACCAGGTAGAGCATTTCCAGTATGTCGGTACCGATGACGACATAATCCTGCACAATCGTTCCGCTGTTCACGTCCGTCAGCATCAGGTACCCAGACGAGGTGCCATTCAGGAAGTTCACTGGCGTCAGAAGTCTCTTCAGCGGAACGTCCAGCTCGTACCCGTCAAAGTTGAAGTACAGAGTTTGCTCATCATCGATCTGGTCTTGGTGAATGATGTACTGGTAGTAACTGATGGCCTCAAACTCAAACCGACCCAGAACCGACTGGTACATTTCCGGCGTCAACACCGAAACTTGAGTCCCCGTGTCAATCAGCGCAAATACGGACCCGTACAGGTCTGGATTACCCTTCTCAAACCCAAAAGAGTTCAGCTCAACCGCATTATACTGGGCAACTGTCTCGTACGCGCCAATGGCTATCGGCTCAACCATGGGCAAGATGGTCAAATTGCCGCTGCGTGCTTTTGCCATATCAACTCCTCCAAATATGACTGACGGGTGCCCACTGCCAAGGTCAACTGACAAGATTCGCGATTGGATTTCTCCCCTCCTCTTCAGTGTTTCCACTAAGTTGGGGTACTGTGGCAGCCCGTAGGTTGCTCCTGCTTCTAAGGATGTTGGACCCAGTCCTAGAACCGAGCCAGCATAAAACGTGGTCTTGTCGATCAGTGCAAATTGGAAATCCTCCAATTCGATGGGACCCAGCTTCACTGTGTCCCTGGCAAAATACCCACTGTTATCCCAGCCCGTGTAGCTGATGTAGGCTGGCGTGGTGAGATTCTCAAAAGTTTCAGAGCGGAAATAGTCGAATCTACCTGATTGCGAGCAGTTCATGCCGAAATAGTTACTTGCCAGATCCAGCTGCTGATGCCAATCGTTTCTGTGGATCTGTTCTTCTGTCAGGAGATCCTCGATACCAGCGAACTTGGCAGGCAGAAAGGGTTTCTTGGTATTCTTTGCCTTTGAGATAGCATTGAAAACATTCGCATTGTAGTTGTTCTTTGTTTTGTTCCCTGGATCATGAGCTTCGGAAGGTGGAGCTGATGAGCCGAGCCATTCTGGTGTTGGTAGCTTGTCTAAAAATCCAAGGACACCTCCACAGTTGATGTTGTCAATACTTTGGACGACCAAATCGGACGAGCCTGTATCAAGCAAGGCCAAAATGGTTTGGTTGTTTGACCCGATTTCCAAGTGCACACCATAATATTTAGAATCAACAACCAAAGGCACTTGGGAGGTTTCCGTTTCCTGGTTTTGGCCTTCACGCTTTCTGACTGGGAAACTGCCTCGGTGTTTTGCCTCCGTTTTTACGTGGACATCGTACTGGATGTATTTCCCAGCACAGAGCCCCAAAAGACAAATATAAACGAGTGACTGTGTCAACATCAGGACTGGTAACGAAAAGGAGAAGAAGAGAGAGAGAGAAAATGACAGTCTTTGGTACGGGATGTTGTGAAACAAGCAGTTTTAAGACTTTTGCCGTACCGTCCACATACGTTTAGGACATGTTTTCAATGAGCTCTTCTTGCCTGGACTTTGGTTCTTTGGGTTCCCAAAGCGGAAGTCGCAACAACTGTTTCAGATTTTTCCGCGTTTGAAAATAACTCTCTGCTGTTTCAAAACAATAGCCGCTGTGTCAAAATTTAAAGCCCTTCCTCTTGGCTTAGTCACATTTCCAGCCGTTATATTCCACCAAAAGGTAAATTCCAAAATCCGGACATAAAATGCTGAGCACATTTTTTTACTTCCATTGGGTGGCAAAAATTCAGTTATGTGAAGGAAATTGTCTAGGAAATTCAAAAAAGGTGCCTGAGTGTTGGTTTTTGGCCTCAACTGTGGTTCCGCACTTGGAGAAAGTCCCAGTGTGACACTGATCCCAATTCCATCCTTTTTGGCCTCCTAATAAGGGCAAATATGCATTTCACTGTTTTGAAGATCAGTATTACATAAGCTAAACGGTTAGGCTCAATAAATTTCCAACGTGGCGAACTTCTGATCGTCTCGGAACACGTTTCTTTCTTTGGAAAAATGGCACAGGATTTGGTCGTCAGCGACACCATTGAACAGTCTGCGTTGCTGCTTCCTCGCCACGTTTGGCAGAGGCCTTATGTGTTTCCGTTCCTGTTTATCTACCCGTGCTACTACCAGATCTACTCGCAGATGTACGATGAGGTGTTCGGCGGCAGAGAGTGGGTGTTCATCTACACGTTGTTGCTTGTTTCCGTCCATGCACTCATCTGGCTTCTGCCTAAGTGGAACTTGAACATGAGAGTGCTTTTCCAGTACAATAAGGTCGATACCATCCAGGAGGCCACGCATATCTTGATGCAGGCCAAGGCGTCCCATGGTATCTCCGACATCTGTGAGTTCGAGGCGTCCCAGGGCCAGTTATCGTTCAAGTACCAGAAGAGAAAGTACATCTGGAACAGAGAAACCCAGAAGTTCTCCCCTCCTATCTACTTTGTCGATGACGAGAAATTGACTATTAAGGACTTGAAATCCTTGAGAGGCTTGAACGACGCCCAAATTGAACCGCTATTGAAGAACTATGGTAAGAACGTTTTTGATATCCCTATTCCAACCTTTCTGGAATTGTTTGTTGAACACATGCTTGCTCCCTTCTTTGTTTTCCAGTTGTTCTCCATCGCTCTTTGGTTGATGGATGAAATGTGGTATCTTTCCTTGTTCTCTTTGTTTATGTTGCTCACCTTTGAAGCCACTACTGTTTTCCAGAGAAAATCCACAATGACAGAATTCCAATCCATGGGTATTAAGGCCTACGATATCTGGTGTTTCAGAAACAACAAATGGGAAGAGATTTCTACTCATGACTTATTGCCTGGCGATATTGTTTCTGTCGTCAGAACTCCTCATGATGATTTGTCCATTCCTTGTGACATGATCTTGTTGCAAGGTTCTTGTATTGTTAACGAAGCTATGCTTTCTGGGGAATCGACTCCTTTATTGAAGGAATCCATTGAAAACAGAGAAGCTAACTCCAACTTCGGTCCTGAAACTTTAGACAAGGGTTCTCTATTACATGGTGGTACTTCTTGTTTACAGGTTACTGCCCCAGAAAATCCAACCTTCAAGTTGGCTCCAGATAATGGTGCCATCGGTTTAGTTACTAAGACAGGGTTCGAAACTACACAAGGTTCCTTGGTTAGAGTTATGATTTTCTCTAGTGAAAGAATGTCTGTTGCCAACAAGGAAGCTTTCTTCTTCATTTTATTCTTGTTAGTCTTTGCCATCATTGCCGCTAGATATGTTTGGGTTGAAGGTACCAAGATGGGTAGAGTGCAATCTAAGTTGATTCTTGATTGTATTATTGTTTTAACCTCTGTTGTGCCTCCTGAATTACCAATGGAATTAACTATGGCTGTTAACCAATCTTTGGCTGCCTTGGGTAAGCATTACGTTTTCTGTACTGAACCATTCAGAATTCCAGTGGCTGGTAGAATTGACGTTTGTTGTTTCGACAAGACCGGTACTTTAACTGCTGAAGATTTATTCTTTGAAGGTTTGGCTGGTTTTAACTCTAACGATAAGGCTCTCCTATCTAAATGTGATGATCCTGAAGTTCCTGAAGTTACTGTTGATTTATTAGGTTCTGTCCATGCCTTAGTCAGATTAGATGATGGTGATGTTGTCGGTGATCCAATGGAGAAGGAAACTCTTAAGGTATCTGGTTGGAAATTAGCTGAAAAGACTAAAAATGTCGTTGAAGGTCATGGTAAGAAGATCAAGGTTTTGAAAAGATTCCAATTTTCTTCTGCTTTAAAGAGATCCTCTGTTATTTCCAAGGTTGATGGTAAGATTTTAGTGGGTGTCAAGGGTGCCCCTGAAACCATTGGTGAAAGATTGACTAATGTGCCTTCTGACTATGAAGATACCTTCAAATTGTTTACAAGAGCTGGCTCTAGGGTTTTGGCTTTGGCTTACAAGTACCTGGATGACGAAAAGTCTGTTGATAAGTTGGAAAGAAATCAAATTGAATCTGATTTGATTTTTGGTGGTTTCATTGTTTTCCATTGTCCTATGAAATCAGACGCTATTGACACAATCCAAATGTTAAACCAATCTTCTCACAGATGTGTTATGATTACTGGTGATAATCCATTAACTGCATGTCATGTTGCTAAGGAAGTTGGTATTATCACAAAGGATGTTTTAATCTTAGATAAGCACGGAAATTCTGATAAGTTAGAATGGAGAAATGTTCAAGAAACTAAAATTATTCCATTTGATGTTTCAGAGATGTTTGATCGTGAATTCTTGAAACTAAATGATCTTTGTATTACTGGTCATGCATTGACTGCATTAGACCAGCATGATGAATTGCCTCAATTGATCAGACACACCTGGATTTATTCTAGAGTTTCTCCAACTCAAAAGGAATTGATTCTGAACACCTACAAGAGCTTGGGATACAACACTTTGATGTGTGGTGATGGTACCAATGATGTCGGAGCATTGAAGCAGGCCCACGTTGGTATTGCCTTACTAAATGGTACAGAAGAATCATTAAAGAAGATCCAAGCAAACCAAAAGATTGAAAATGTTAAGAAAATGTACCAAAAGCAGTGTGATTTGATGAAGAGATGGAACCAACCACAACCTAAATATCCACTTGCCATTGCTCATTTGTATCCACCAGGTCCATTGAACCCCCACTACTTGAAGGCCATTGAAGCTCAAGGTACCGAAATCACCCCTGAAATTCGTGCTGAGGTCGAAAAGGCTAACCAGGAAGCTCTTCCAGCTGTTGAGATTAATGGTGAACAACCAAAGCCAAATGTTAATGATATGGCAGAAAGTTTCCTATCCAAGTTACAAGAAGAACAAATGGAAGAGGAAGCACCTGTTTTGAAATTAGGTGATGCATCCGTGGCTGCTCCATTTACTTCTAAATTGGCTAACGTTACTGCTGTTGTCAATGTTATTAGACAAGGTAGATGTGCCTTAGTTTCTACCATCCAAATGTACAAGATTTTGGCCTTGAACTGTTTGATTTCTGCCTACTCTTTGTCTGTCTTGTACTTAGCTGGTATTAAGTTTGGTGATGCGCAAGCTACTGTCTCGGGTATCTTGTTGTCCATTTGTTTCATGTCCATTTCCAGAGGTAAGTCTATTGACAAGTTGTCCAAGGAAAGACCACAGCCTGGTATTTTCAATATTTACATTATGGGCTCCATCTTAGGTCAATTCGCCATCCATTTGGCTGCCCTTATTTACATCACTAAGGAAATTTACATTCTAGAACCAAGAGAGCCACAAATCGATTTGGACAAGACTTTCAGTCCATCGCTTTTGAACACTGCCATGTTCTTGATCCAATTGTCCCAACAAGTGAGTACCTTTGCTGTCAACTACATTGGCAGACCATTCAGACAGGCTATCACCGAAAACAAGGGTATGTACTACGGTTTGCTAGGTGTCTCCTTCTTGGTTGTCTCCGGTGCCACTGAGTTCATCCCAGAGTTGAACCAGGGTATGCAATTTGTTCCAATGACTGACATGTTCAAATTCAAGTTAAACCTTACTATTTTGGTTGATTTTGTTGCCGCCTGGGGTGTTGAAGTTGTTTTGAAGCACTTCTTCATGGATTTCAAGGCTGCGGATATTGCCTCAAGAGAATTTGATGATGATTCCAAGTTCTTGGAAGCTGAGCAAGCTAAGAAACAGCAATGAGCATAATTCGTGTTTGGCTTTTTATAGCTGAAAAAATTACGTAGCCTTAATTTAGTTTTTCGAGATCTCGCATTTAACCATTGACTAAAACCGCGATGAGAGGTATGGCAAACAAGTCTAGCTGTGTCTATTACGAAAATAAATACTAACAAAATGCAGACTACAAGCTTGTGGTACTAGGTGCTGGTGGTGTTGGTAAGTCTTGTCTTACTGTGCAATTCGTGCAAGGTGTTTACATGGACACTTATGATCCAACCATTGAAGACTCTTACAACAAAGAAATCGAGGTCGACGGCAGGCTGTGCAACCTTGAGATTCTGGACACTGCAGGGGTGGCTCAATTCACCGCCATGCGTGAATTATACATCAAGAACGGTCAGGGGTTCCTGCTAGTCTACTCCGTCACTGATAGAAACTCCATGCAGGAGCTTTTTGCCATCAAAGAACAGATTGCCCGTATCAAGGGCACTTCCAATGTTCCTCTCGTTTTGGTCGGTAACAAGTGTGATCTCGTGAACGAAAGACAACTCACCGAGGAGGACGGTGTCGAAGTTTCTACCAAGTGGAACAAGGTTCCCTTCTACGAAACCAGTGCTGCTAACAGAATCAGTGTTGATGAAGTCTTCATTGATGTTGTCAGACAAATCATCAGGAAAGAAATCCAACAACAACAGCAAGTCGAACAAGAGGAAATCCAGACACATAAGATCTCCAGAACTGCGACCGGTGATTTGAACATCAACCAACCACAGCAGCAGCAACAGCAACAGCAACAGAAACAGCAAAATAGCCAGCAGAATAGCACACCAACTAATACACAAGCAAATGGCAAGAATAATTCCACTAACTCTAAATCTACTTCTGCCCCAAATGCTAACCCAGTATCTAAGAAGAAGAAAAACAAGAAGAAGTGTGTTATTTTATAAATTTCTTCTTGCCAGTTCTTTAATTTGTGTAGCATATATATCACCAATCATATTAGACCTGTATCTTATTCAATATATCAGATCATAAGCAAATAAAAAATACTGATAAGTCAAAAATGATTGACAGCTGAGGGGTTCGAACCCTCGCCTCCGAAGAGATCAGGACCTTAACCTGACGCCTTAGACCACTCGGCCAAACTGCCAAATTCGAAGTTATTTTTGGCCCAGACATTTATGCCATGCGTGTTATTAAGAGGCAGTATCAAACTTTTAGTATTAGTATTTAATGGAAAACTGAAAAAGCTAGTCTATTAGTGGCCATTTTTTAATTTTTTAATAGATGGAGTTAGTGAGCATTGTTAGAGCACAAAAAATTTTGAAAGGATTATTAGGTGATTCTATATTTTCTTTTTTGATCCAAATATGTTAGAGCTCTTAACAGCCCGTTAATAGAAAGTAACAAATTCTTAGTAGATGGTTAGGTGCTGAAAAAACTTTTCTAACCAATGATCTAGGTTAGAGTGCACAAGGACAGAATTAGAGGAAGTTATCACAAAATTTACTCAATGACAACTGAGACCTTGTCGCAATACTGAGCATTTCAAGATACCTTGTAAAGAAAAGCCCAGAACTTTTTTAAATTATAACGTTAATAAGCTATGCGTATATCTATAAATATTAAACATCAATTGTATCCCGAAATCTCCCAGCCTTTAATCATATCAATCCAAGAAATTTCCTTCTCTTCATATTGTTCCTGCTCATCATTTCTACTTCGCCAAATTTCCATCATAATCTGCTTGCCTATCCATTTGTGACCAGCCACAAACCATGTTCTTCCTAATTCATCAAATCTTTGCTGTACACTAGGATCAATAGCATCAGATCCAACTAAGAAAAAACACCAAAATGGAGGAGCAATTTTCATGTCGCGTAAAAAGTTCCCGTTCATACTAAGTCTTTTCAAGTCTTCTAGCTGCTCAATGGTAGAGATAACCCTATCTTGAAATAAAATTGGATCAACATCTTTGATTAATCTGAAAAAAAACAATAAGGTTGTATTGTAGACTGTAATCGTTAAATGATAGAGAGCCTTATGGAACAAACTATGGAAAACTAACCGCCCATCAGACGAAAGGGAATATAGATCCCAAGGCAATTTCCAATTCATTAAATCTTCTTCTAGATCACAACAAAACTTTGGAAAGTTTCTAGGATGTATATTTTTTCTCAAAAACCAATTTCTGTGGTCTGCCAAAACTAATGCTCTTTCGATGAGTTCCAACAAAGAAATAGGAATCCCGTAACTCATTTCAACCGTAGAAACACCAGTTTGACCAAACTTAGGGTCAGATGGAATAGGAATGTCAATACTCTGATGTGGTATTTGATTGACTATAACTCTTTTCCCATCTTTAATGTGCAAAGCTTTATTTTCTGTCCTGGAAATGTCTGTATTATCTTTATGTTCATTATCTGGCAATATATTTTGAAAGTTGATAGTAAATGATTTTGATTCTGTATTACCCTGCCTTTCAGCTCCTAAAGAAATACCCTGATCGGCTACATTCATACAATTAATTTCAACATTTTCAGATTCATCTTCTTTGTGATTCAAGTAAGGTGAGAATTTTTTGCTCAAATCATAGTCAGACCTAAGATCTTCAAAACCTTCGTCATCAACCTCATAATTTTCTAGATCAATTGTAGAACATGTTTTGAAAAACACATTCATGTACCTGAACCATAAGAGAATGGAATCCATTTGTTCGTCATGAAAGTTTAGATTGGAGTAGTATATTTTGACATCTTCTAAAATGCCAAACAGTAATTTGTAGTTGTTAATAATGTCAACATAAGAGTCTTGATAAATTGCCATGATAACCGTTATGGTAAACTCTTTCAAAAGTCCAGCTTTGAATAGTTGACCTAGTACGATTTCTGTGTTATTTTCTTTTACCAAAGGTTTCAACAGCTTGGCAAGATAGATTAAGGCCATTTCTCTGAATGCAATAAAAGACTTGAAATAACACAAAGATGCGTCATAAATTGCGTTTTCATGAAACAACATTTTGTATTGAGAAAATGAAGTTATAGACAATGAGATCATGCAGAATGCTCTCTTGAGGACATCACAGTACTTATTGAATTGAACATCTCCTCCTCCATTCATACCCAATGAAGATTCAAAAACAAGTAACTCACCAACAGTTTTGTACAAAAAAGGAATCAATAGTTTGTCAAATAAACATCCATTGTAACTTAAATACATTATATTTGGTTGAGATTTAACAAAAAGTCTAACAAGCTCCTGAACTCTATGCAGCGTTAACAATTTGGTAAAAGTATACCACATGGGAATATGCAAAGTATTAACACTCAATGCTCTGACAACATCATTCGATCTCTTTGATATCTCAGAATTGACAAGGCTGTCATCTAAGTTCATTTTGTCTATGATTCTATTTTTGAATTTATCGCTAGTATTGTATAGCTCACTGAAAATTGTCCGCTGAACATCATCCCAGTCGTTATTGATTACATCACACGAGCCTATCAACGTCTGATACGTCAGCATGGCATCTATTTTCAATCTTGGATGGATCCATATAGATCTAGCAACAACAACATCTGGCTTCTTTTGAGATTGACCAGCTTCTCTCAATAATGACATTGAAAAAGCCGTGTTAAGTTGTTGCGCAACTGAACTCGAATCATTTGGCTTCAAAATCAACGGTGGCTGCATTTCTCTGGCATTGATTGTTCCATGCGGTTTCAAAATCTCAGATAACGGAGGCAATTCTGACTTTGCGCCTTTCAAATTCAATTTAAGAAGCCTAAACGGACCTCGCTTTTCATCATGTATCAAGTTTTGGAGTTCATCCAGACTATCCAAATCAGGATCCATTTCTTTAAAATTCGCATAGATTTCACTATCATCGACGAATTTCATAAACGGCACAGCTCTTCTTTGGTATTTCACTGTATCCGGCTCTTTTGACTCTAAAGCAGTCATCTCACCTGATTTATCAACCACTAGAACATTGCAAAACTTCAACTTGATACCATAACCCCCGCATTCAATATTTGATTTGATACATCTGGTACATTGTGGTCTCAAACCATCGCATTTGATTTTCCTATTTCTGCAAGTTTCACACCCAGTAAGAGTTCTTTTTTTCCGCTGATCTACCTCTTTTTTGCGCACCGGTGTCTTCTTCTGAGTTCCCCCAGCTTTCTTCACAGACATGTAATTCGCTTATAATAATAAAGAAACGGAGTTTGTGTAAAATTATATAGGAAATTCTAAGCGAGAGCATATCAAATTTCCGCTAAAGCAAAATAATAAAAAAACGCTCAGCAAAAATGTATTAAAAATAGAGAAACGATATACACATTAATGAAGTTTTTCAAAGGAGTCATCAATTTCAGCACGAATCTTCTGCTGCTTATGCTTATTCTTGAGGGGAGAATTAGACTTTCTCTTCTTTTCCAGCAGTTTGTCCAGAGTTTCTTTGCGGTTCAAACTGGAGGTGGTCCAATTGGCCAGTGGATTTCTCTTCGGTGTGTTACTGGCAGATTTGGAACGTTTACCGGAGGCGGATAAATCAGAATGCTGTCTTTTGGCCTTAGCCTTCTTTGGGGATCTGATAGGAGTTGCTGGTTCATCTTGATGAATTTCAAAAGTTTCTTTTAATGGTGAAGATAGGAGATGACTGTCTGGAATGATAGGGGCACTCATATCCATATCCAAAATATTGTTAGAGCCTGACAGACTCTTTCTTTTATTGGAGGACACCAGAATACTCAGTTGGTTAAGTTCTTCAGTTTTCTTGCGTAATTCCTCAGCGTGCTTCAATTCTTGGTTCTTCATAGACTCATTCAATTGTTTGATATCCTGGATGAACTTATCTGATTTCTCCTTGGAGACTCTTAGTTGGTCAAGAAGTTCATTATATTGGGAATCAGATTTTTTCTTTTCGGACTCATTTTGTGATTTAAGTTGCTCGATTTCTGAAGTGAACTTAGCCAACTGTTCACTCTGTTCAATGGACTTCCTGGACTCTTCTTCTAGCCTGAGTTCCAACATATTGGAATGAGCCTGTAAGTCTTCTAGTTCAGTTTGATAGCCGTAAAGCTCAGCACTTTGACATTCAACTTCTTCGTAGAGTTCATTAATGGTTTTTTCATAAGAAACCAGTCTTTCGGTATCATCCTGTCCGTGGAAAGATTCAAGTTTCTTCATCTGTAAATCATAATCCAACTTCAAAGATTCCACAGCTTGAGTGTGAGATTGTGCATCACTTGATATTTGGGTTTCAAGTTGTGTTTTCATTTCTTCCAATAATCGCACTCTTTTTTGTTCATTCTTTAAGTCAGCTTCTAATTTAGATAAGCTTTCAGATTCTGAAGCGGACATGGAATCAATTCTTTCGTTCAAAAATTCTAGCTCCAGCTCCTTTTTGGAAATATCGGTTTTGGAGTTAGCAATATCACCTTCTAATAATTTAATTTGAGAATCTCTTTCAAGAATAGTTTGCTCCAACTTAGCTATAGACCCATCTCTTTCGCCAATAGTAGCCTGGAATTTTTCAATTGATACTTGTAAAGCAGATTTTTCTTGCTGAAGCAGATCAAATGCTTGAGACTTTTCATCAAGCTGCTCCGTTAGAGTACTAATTTTCGCATCCTTTTGTCCAATTTGAGAATTCAGCTCATCTAACTCGTTTTTGAGTTCTTGCACTTCCAGTTTCAGGAGATCAACCTCTTGTTGGTCCTCATTAGATTGATTGTTAGCTAATTGGATGTCTTCTTCCAATTTGGAGATTTTAGATAAAAATTCTTGTTCCTTTTCAGTAAAGTTTTCCTCTAATACTGATTTGTCTCTTGAAACATCATCTAATTCTTGCTTGAGGACACTTGATTCATTCCTAACGTTTTCTAAAGTTTCATTAAGTGTTTCCATTTTAGAGCTATGAATCTTGGTCAATTCATCGATTTTACTGTTAAGTTCGGTATCCCAGTCATTTTTCAGCTTCTGCACATAGTCTTGATGAATGAGAGCTTGATTGTTAATGGAGTCTTGGTGTTTTTTAGTTAAACTAGATCTAATTTCTGTTTCCTTATTATGAATTTCGTTTTTCAAGTATTCATTGTGTTTCATGATAGCATACATTTCTTCACTGTTGACAGAAGAAGGTCTGTAATTTTTCATATGAGCAATGTTGTTGTTATCAATTTCCTTTGATTTCTTAACCATTTCTTGAGATTTCAATGGGTCGATATACTTCAAAGTTTGATGAACCAGAGATTGGTCACCATAGGGGTCTAAGGATACAATTAGAGACAAAGGCGAATTGTTATTTTGGAAATCGGTGAACAATAACCTAGTCAATTTTGTTTCCCTGATGGTAGTCTTATTTAGAGTACCCCTAGCATAACCTTCCAAAGCTGCGCCAAGTGAGGTCATTGATTTATTGGTGTAGTTTGTTTCCTTGAATGCCTTACCCTTGGTCATGGACGTGCCTGACCTTTCCAAGCCAGCTAAATCGGCTAAGGTCAATCTATGTGTAAATCTCTGGTTAACACCAACAAGCTCATGCAAATCGATGAAAATAAAACAGTGCGACCTAGAAGAGCACATGTTGATATTGGTAGAGGACGTTGATCTGGATAGTAAACCTCTGCTGATTAAGTCTTTGGCAGATTGGTATGTGTTGACCAAAGAACGCGTCATATGATGAGGTCTCAATTTCTTGTCAATTGGGTCTGTAATAATACCCAGATCTCTCTGGTTAGCGGCCTTCGTGCTTTGCAATAGCAAATCTTTTGTTTTGTCCAGATGAATTTCAAACATGGAAATGGTGATGGCCCTTTTGACATTGGACGGTGAGTCTTCCAAAAGTTCGGTGCAGTTTTCGATGATCGGATAATCACCTAGAACATTTTTGTTTTCTCTTAGGTTGTCAGTTAGCTGGCCTTCTAACTGCTCAAATAGGTAGCTCAGCGTCTGGTTCACCAAGGAATCGTCGCCGTTTTCCAACATGAGATAGGTTTTGCCGGAGTTGGTCGGACCCAAAGTGAACAAAAGCGAGTCTTTGCCGCTCATGAGCAGCTTGTCAACAAGCTCCCTGGACGTGGCATCAAACAAGTCTGCAGAGGAGTACTCGCTAAAAACTTTGTTGAAATCGAACGTGGTCCCTGTTTTAGCAAACTGGATGGAGTTGGTGGTATCTTGGGGAATGGAGAAAAGTGGCTGATCTCTTTTCGAGCCCTTAGCGGATCCGTGTTTCAAGACCAAAAACGTGTCCATGAGGAGAGGAGAGACGCGTCTTTTTTCTTGTCTAAAAGGAAAGCTAATATATCAAAAAACGACAACAAAAAAACCGTAACCAAAACATGAGGAAAAAATTATTGCCCAAAAAGGAAATAAGTAAACATTGGCCATTTGGCTGGCAAAACGTTGTTTCAAGGGTTTTGAGCATTTTATTGTGAAAATAGATGATTTGGCAATGTACTGGAGCTTTTTAATTTCCTGAAAGCTCTACTCTAGCCCAAAATAGAATAAAAAACGTCCAGATTTTACCCTGTGAACAATTTTTTTAACTGGAAAATTAGACAGAGCTAACCAGATTCTGTCCAGGGTGATGTTGAAAGTAGCAGAAGCGCAATTATATGACAAAACCATGTTTTTATTAATTAATTGCAATTTGGAATATATCTGGAATGAAACCTGGGAATCCCCAAAAATTTATGTCAATGTGTTAACTCTCTGTATAGGAAAGTTGTATCCACAATGAGCGACATCGAGGAGACAAAGAAGAGAGAGCTAGAAGAGGAGGAAGCGCGCGTGTCTTCTTTGAAAAAAGAAACCAAGAAGGCGAAGACGGAAGCGGCCGTGACGCCGAAGGAAGAGACTGATACCAAAACCGCGGACAAGACTGATACCAGGGCCGCGGGAGAGACGGAGACAAAGCCAGAGAAGCCTAAATATGTTTTTGGGTCTTCAACTGGGTTTGGCCAGATGTCAGGATTCAAGATGTTTGGCTCAAGCACTGCCTTTTCCTTTGACAAAAATAGCGAAAAGAAGTCAGAAGATGCTGAGGAGAAGAAGCAGGAGACGCCGACTGGAGAAGAAACGAAATCCCCAGAGACTGAGAAGAAGATCACGGCCCCCACATTCGGATCCTCTGCGGTTTTTGGGTCTGGCTCTACGTTTGGGAATGCGTTCCAGGACAGTCTTAACAAAAAGTCTATCTTCGATTCTCCTGTGAAAGAAGACAAGCCAGCCGCCGGCGACGACGATAAGGAGGGCGGTAAGAAACAGGAGAAAAAGGAAGCTACAGCAGACGGCGAAGAGGAGGGAGAAGATAATGAAGATGCTCATGATGATAACGATAGCAACAAAGAAGATACTGAGCAGCCGGATGTCTACCAGAAGGTTCATCTTGAGAAGCAGGAAATCAAGTCCGGGGAGGAAAACGAAACTACTATATTCCAGGCCAAGGCCAAGCTCTATTATATGGAGCTAGCCAAGGCCAATGACGGCTGGAAAGAGAGGGGAATAGGTTTGATCAAAATCAACAAATATAACGAATCGCCCTCTGAACTGTATACCTCAAGGCTGATTATGCGTCAAGAGGGTAACTATAAGTTGATCTTGAACTTACCCTTGATCGAGAGTTTCAACATTGTTAAAGGTATGCCATCTTCGTTGCATGCGGAGAAGTTTTTGCGTATCCAAACGGTTGACGGCAAGGAACCGATTCAGTATGCATTGAAATTACAGGTGGACAATGTCAACAAACTATACGATTCAATCCAAAGCAATATATTTAAGTCGAAATAGGACCATCTGTGCCAGCGTCCATTTCGTATGTATACATGATTAAATAGCGCCTAATTAATTTCTGATGAACGCCACGCTGCAAATGGTGGAGCCCGTTTGACCCCCGAACTCGAAAACCGGGTAGTCTATTCTGTTGAACTTCTGAAAATCGCCGTTCTTGGTGATCAGAGCCGTCAGCTCTGCCTCGGTGAAGTTGCACGATGTAATCAGCAGTATACCGTCCTTCTGCACCAGCTGTGCCGCGTGAGACGGATAGGTTTCAACACCCGATTGACCATTTTCATATTTGGCGTCGTTCAACGCGATCGCGTCAAGGGTACCCTTATCGAGAACCAGGTTAAAGTACTGCTGATGGTTGCCAATGAACTCATCGTTTTCCACCAACAGATCCGACTGATAGAACTTGACGTCGAAATCTTTATCCTGAGCAACCTGCTTGGCAAATTCCACGCTTGTCTCGCTGTAGTCGATACCGACTAATTCGTCGCCCGTGAGACCCTCTTCGTAGAGCTGGAAAAGCAAGTGGCCGTTACCCGTGCCCAGATCGCACACCTTGAGCTCTTTCAGTAGCGGTTTTATTTCCTCAAAGATGTACTCTACCATCTTGTCTTCTGCGTTGGAGTCGTTGAACCAGCACTCGCCGGTGTCCTCTGGGTTCTCCGAGAAGTTCTTTTTCTCCATCTTGTAGAAATCATCCCAATACTGTTTGGTTCCAAGTTTCGAAGGCTTGAGTTCCACGTTTGACATGTGTGCTAATCTTCAGATCCGATCTGCAAAAGCCTGAAAAATATGTTCCAAGATGGAAAATGCACAATTTTTCCCAGGACGGAAAGACCAAAAAGGAGATGCCCGATTGGGAAGGTGCTCAGCAGAACGGGGGAAGATGATAGCAGAAGAGCCGGTTGGAAACCAAGACAGTGCGGTAGAGAAGCTTGTGAAGTGGTGGGGCCGTGTTTCTTGACTGGTATTGAAAAAACCAGTAAAAGAGCGGGATTAGGAAGGTGCTCAGCACTGCGACACATGATGATATGCTAAGCAAGCAGTGGAAGGAAGAGCGCAGAGCCCTCTTCCTGGAGATGGAGAAGCCAATAAGAAAACACCCATTGGAAGTTGATACAACAGCACCAACATCACAACATAAGAAAACAGAAAGAAGCCTTCCCATTTGAAGATAAGAGTAACTTGGGCTAAAGTAGCAGCAGGGTGTTGGAAAAACAAATAACAAAGGCAGTTCCCAATTAGGAAGCCGCTCAGCACACCACAACAGAGGCACACTAAGTCTCCCTTTCAACATTGACGCAACACAGCACTATTCATGTACAGGCAATTGCCACACTGCGCCTTGCAGAGATTAAAAACACAAGTAGTGAAATTCCCAAATAAGGACCACTCAGCACAACAACGCAGCACAGACATAAAAGACGTGAATCAAAACAAAAGCAAAGGAAATGTGTTGAAAAGCACAGAGCAGCAGCGGTCCGCTGCTGCATCAACACGGCTTCTAAAGCACAAAAAACAAACACTCGAACACGCCCAAACAGCTCAGCACAACAACGCAGCACAAACACAAAAGACGTCAATCAAAACAAACAAAAGCAGGGGAAGCGTGTAGAGCAAAGTAGAGCTGCAGCGCATCGCCACACTGCGCCCTGTAGAGGACGGAAAAACAAATAACAAAGTGGAGTTCCCAATTGGGAAGGCGCTCAGCACAACAAGACGAACACCTCAGCAGAGGAAAAGAGAAAAAGCGGCAGCGTTCTCCCTCGAATATCGGCGCAGAACCGCAAACTATGGCACAGCACGGGATCGTACGGCACCGCACCAAACGACCTATGTACGGACCACTGCAAATGCGCCCTCTACAGAGAGCACGAAAACAGACACTCATTTAAGACGCCCAATTGGGAAACCGCTCAGCACAACAACACAACAAACACACGAGCCAAGTCAAACGCACATAATACACTCCCGCACCTCACAAAACAACGGTACACCACTGCTGCAACAGTGCTTCCCTCACCCCCTCACCCTCTCTCTTCCACCCTCCCCCTACACACCTTTTGGGACGCCTGCACCCGCTCCTAAAATGTCCCCTCCAGCCAGCCATTTTCAGGTCCCAGACGGACACATTCCTGTCTGGCCACGTCTCGCGAGGCCGCAGCGCGTCCAAACCAACACCCTGCTAAGCTGCACTGTGCCTGGCGCGCGAGCGCGCCCAAGGGGCTTTGCTGGACCAGGGGTGGGTTTCGCTCTTTCGACAGGCTCTTTGTTTTGAAAGGGCTTCCAAAAATAGCCTAAACGCAGTTCAGGGTCCAAATAACCGTTGGGACACAAAAGGGCCTGGCCTGCGCGCAAGCGCGACAATCGCCCCGTCTGCACCACCATCGTGCTCGCCAGACCCGCCGCTATGCAACAGGTCTTGTCTGGTTTGCGTCGAGCCGTGCACGGCCGATCCAGATCTGGCCAGCTGGCCTCTTTGGGCGTCTGCAGATCTGGCTGCAGACGGCCTAGAACGTCCGGGGCAAAACGAGACGCTGGGCCACGACGCCCGCTGCGTGT
The DNA here is from genome assembly GCA_030579555.1 of Saturnispora silvae. Lineage (NCBI taxonomy): Eukaryota > Fungi > Ascomycota > Pichiomycetes > Pichiales > Pichiaceae > Saturnispora > Saturnispora silvae. Next base: position 211,812 of record JAKTRE010000004.1, on the reverse strand, counting down.
CCAGGGTCTGTGCGAGCATGCTGCGACGCTGACGCGTGCGCAGCAGACATGCGATGCCCTCTGCGAAATGGCTGTGCTGAGCTTCCGAGCTTGGCCCCCTGCCATATTGTTTACCTCTTGCCGGATCGGGAAAAAACACGTCGCGGTCAGCCATGTCGTGTCAGGACAGTTTCATATTTAACCACCCACATAGCACACAGTTCCCATTCTTTTGCGGACCGCCCCCAGCTAACCTCTCGCTCTCTCGCACCACACTCCTTTGCCTACCAACTACCTATTGCGATGAGACTCTCCAGCCCTCTGCTAGCCACCCTTGCCGCAGCGCTCGCCGCTGCGCCTGCCCTTGCCGACAACTGCCAGTTCATCGGCGGAAACACGTACTGTAACGCGGTCTCGGCCGTCCAGTACAACGCGCTCGGCTTCGCAGGCTCCTACAGCGACGTCGTCAGCATGGACGAGTCGTCCTGCCAGTGCCAGCAAGCGCCACTCTCGTTTTCGGGCGCCCTCGCTCCTCTCGACGAGGAGCTGTCCGTCCACTTCAGAGGCCCCATCTCCCTGAAGCAGTTCGGTGTCTACTACCCATCGGGCTCGTCCTTCGCCAAGAGAGACGACGCGTCCGACGACTGCTCCACCACCCAGCACGTCCACCACCAGCACAAGAGAGCGCCTAAGGTCGTCTACGAAGAGGTCACCATGACCGTCTACAAGGACATCGACGGCAACATCATCAACAACGTGCCTGCAGGCCAGACCCCTGCTACCGACGCCACGGTCGAGCTCACCACGCTGCAGCCTACCACCCCACCGGGTCCAGGGCCTGCTCAGCCAACTCTCGCCACCGCGCTCGAAAACACCGCCCCTGCTGGCGGCGACGACTCCAACGCCCAGCAGACCACCGCCAGCCAGGCCGCCCCACAAACCACCCAGGTGTCCTCCAACAACGGCGACTCCTCCGGCGGCTGGGTCAGATCCTCCTACTACAACTCGGGTTCCACCGACAACGTCGTCTTCATGAACAACCAGGGTGGTACCGCAGGCTCCGGTATCTGGTCCGCCTGTTTCGGGAACTCCATCTCCTTCGCCGCGTCCAACGGTGTCGACGGTGCAGGCTCTCCTCAGCCTTTGGAAAGCAACAACCTCATCGACTCTACTCACGAGTACATGATTTTCTCCGGTAACCAGTGCTCAGGTAACGACTGTGGCTTCTACAGAGAAGGCATTCCTGCCTACCACGGGTTTGCTGGTGCCGAAAAGATCTTTGTCTTTGAGTTCCAAATGCCTCAAGCCACTGGTTCTTCCTCCGTCTACAACTACGACATGCCTGCTATTTGGTTATTGAACGCCAAAATCCCAAGAACCTTGCAGTACGGTAAGTCTGACTGTTCCTGTTGGAGTACCGGGTGTGGTGAATTGGATCTTTTTGAAGTTTTATCTGCAGGCTCTGATAAATTAACCAACCACTTGCATTCGGGTCAAGGTGCGTCCCTCAACTCCAATGCCGGTGGTGGTGGTACCCCAGATTACATTCAAAGACCTTACGATAGCACAATGAAGGCTGCGGCCATTTTCACGAATTCAGGTGTCGACATTGTTGTCTTGGATGATTCAACCACTTTCGACTCATCTTTGGCCTCCAGTGTCGTGGATAACTGGTTAAGCACTCCAGGTTCAACAGCCAACTTAGTCTAAGGCTGCCTCGAGAAACCCCGCTATCTTTCCTGCTTACTTTTATGATCGCTTTTCTTCATTTTGTGTACTATATATTTATACCTTTACAATATGTATATTTGTTAAAGTTTTTGGTTTTCTGAATTATAATAGGGAGAAAGTGTAGTGCTTGATAGAGCCCGAGAACCAAGAAGAGTCTCTGAAGTAATTAAAGCACATATCGCTTTCGTAGGTTCGTCCCTTCCGAAAACTCACCAAATCAACTAAAAATATGAGAAATATAAAAAGGAGATAGCTGTTAGAACCGGATCACACAGTTTTCAATAATAAGTCAAGTACAGACAATCAATGAAAGCGTTGTAGAACCAAGGCTTTTGCGACTGATGCCAGTTTTTGGGAAATGTTTTGGAATTTTACCTAACTCTTTGACAAATTCAATGCGCTTCACAAGATGCAATACTGCATCAAGACTTGGTCACAATAGACAACTAATATCACTAACGTCCCCTTAGCATTTGTATAAACAAGCTTTTAAACAAATAAATAATAACTTTTTGGGTATCACCTTCACATATCCTGATCAAGCTCTTCTAATAATTCCACAGGATCTAATCTATGCATCATGACGACATTTTTGTAGCCCTCTCTTTCAATCCAAAGCACTGGAATATCGTATCGGTAAGACTCAAACCATTTTTCGTTTTCTGGTTTGGTTATATCTATGTATTTTACTGGCGAAACCTGACTTTGTGTTTGACTAGACAGTTTTGTTAAGGTTTTCTTAAGCACTTCGTCCGCTTCATGACAAAGCTGGCAGTCTGGCTTTGAAAAGAACTTAAGGTTTGTTACAGGTCTAGCGGAGTAAAAACGGAGCGATTGTCTTACAGACTGCATTGCTGGAAAGATTCAATGAAAGAGATTGTTAAGGAAAAAAGGTTAAGATCTGTATGATTACAAAATTTCAAAAGAACTTAGTCGCACAAATCCAGCACCGACAAGCTACTACAATGGGGAGTTATAACTAAGACTGCACTACAGCCAGTCCAGGAAGATTAGCGTGCTTTGTATCCATTAACCTTACATTTATTTGATTTGCATAGAAACCAAATTCTAAAATGTTGAACGGTAAATGGATATATATTAGTAAAGCAAATAAAAAAGGTGAAGGTTGTATTAATTTGTATCTATAAACACATCATCACAATTAAGCGACTAATTCAACAACACCACCAGCAGCTCTGATCTTTTCTTCGGCTAACTTGGAAACGTATCTAGCCTTGACAATGACTGGAACGTTTGGCAATCTACCCTTACCTAAGACCTTACCGTAACCGGAAGCCAAAGTGTCAATGACAACAGCGGCGTCCTTGGTGGAGGAAGCGATCTTTTCGTCCTTGTTTTCAACCAAAGACCACAAAGAGTCGATGTTGATAACAGGCTTCCAGAAGTGAGCTTGTTGCTTGTGGAAGTATCTCATACCAACCTTACCGAAGTAACCTGGGTGGAACTTATCCAAGTTGGTTCTGTGGTGATGTTGACCACCAGCCTTACCTCTACCACCGGAAGACTTTCTGTGCTTACCAACTCTACCGTTACCGGCTGTACGAATGCGTGTGTTAGTATAACTATACTAATGGGAATCATTATGGAGAACTAAATCTCCCCCCATTTTTAAGTCGCGTAGGTTATTCGCTGTACAAGCGCACCTTGCAGACTCATCAAAGGTAAATCACCACAATGAGTGGATTTCGATTTACATACCGGAGACGTGACCTCTGTGCTTTCTAGTCTTAGTGAATCTGGTTGGCATTTCTACTAGTTTAGTTAAAGAACAAAAGTATTGCGATGTAGGTTTGAGTGAAAAATTTTGAATTCTTTTTAATAAAAGGGAGAGTTTGGTGGAAAATTGTCAATTTTGGGACTGCTTTTTTACGTAATACAAAAATTTAAAACATATAAAAACCCTAATCTAACCCTCATCCAAATCACGTGAAATGCACGTGACCATAACATTGTAGTATTCATTGCTCATTCTCATCGTCGTGGACATTCCAAACCTCACCATAGGTAGACTTACCCATGGTTTCAGGAACATAGTAATACACAAAGGCAGCAAAAGCTAAAGCCACAGTGGCAAAAATTAAATAGACAGAAGGGCCGATTGCTTGGTTTAGAATAGGGAACATGACCCCAATGATGAAAACACTAACCCAGTTACAATTTGTGGCCCAAGCCTGGGCAGTTGGTTTTATCTCGTTTTGGGAAATCTCAGAAATGAGTAAGAAGGGGATTGGCCCACATCCGATTGCAAAGGAACCCACATAGGAAAATATAGAAATGATTGTCACCAGTTGGCCGTTCATTGCCAAACCTAGAGTCAGACCCAGACACGAAACGGTCATACCCAGGAGAGAGAAAAGTAGTAGCGGCTTTCTGCCCAACCTATCCAGAAATAGGGATGAGATCGAGGTGATGACCATGTTACCAACCGAAATCAGACAATTGATGAGGATGGAATAATTTGGGAACACACTGTTTAGAATGGAAACACCGTAGAAGATCACGGCGTTGATACCAGAAAACTGCTGGCCCAACATAGCCGACGTGGCCACCACTCTGGACTTCAGGTATTTAGGATGGGTGAGATAGGTGTAGTAACCGATATTTCTTGCTTCACTATCACCATGAGTTGAGACATTCCATTGATCAATCTCCCAAAGAGCAGTTTCTCTATCGCAGTCTCTTAGAACCATCAAAATCGATATGGCCTTTTCCCTCTGGGACTGCTCCAAAAGCCAGCGGGGAGATTCTCTGAGATAGAAGTAAGACAAGGCCAACATAACCGCCCCGATGACCCAACCCGAATGGAGAACGAGTCTCCATTGGTCCTGAGTATATATTGCCACGAGCTGAGCAAATAGGATACCTGCATTAACCGAAACCTGCGTCATGGAGCCCAACAAGCCCGTGAGATAGGAAGGCGAGATGGCGTTGATGTACACCGGCACAAGAACAATGGCCATACCGCCAGAGACCCCCGAGATGGTTCTTCCGAGGGCCAAGGAGAAGAGAGAGAAGCACCTTGCTTCAGCGAATGATCCCACGCAGCCACAGGACAACGCCAACATCAGACCGCGGCGCAAACCGAGCGAGTTGGCTACACCGGACGCCAGAGAAGAGCCCAACAACGCACCGAGAGAGAAAGCGGCCGTGACCCAGCCGAATTGCGCGTCTGAAAGACCCAGCGACTGTTTGATGTGCTCGCTGGGCGCATTGAGTTCCGCCATGTGCAGTCCACAGAGCAAGGTGGCCAAGCAGGCAAAGCCAGCGCAGCTGTAGAGCGCAATACGCGCCCCGGAGGCGCCGTTCGCCAAATTGTGCGGTTGCATCTGACGCGTTTACGAGGAACAAGTGAAAGAAATGATGCTTATCGTTTGTTATTGTGATGTAATCACGAAAGCCTAACTACAAGCGATATACGCGACAAACACAGCAAACGCGACAAAATATGCCATTTTACTTACATGTTTGTTGCTGCGCAAACGCAATTAAGGACAATGTCAGTCTCACTTTTCAAGTCTCCCGACACACAGTATCCATTCTATTACTTTGGAGTAAGCAAAAACATATAGTTCTCTTTTTCGAAAGTTGAAGGCGAAACAAGGGTGAATCTTGCAATTAAAACAATTACGTTAAAGGACGTCATGATATTGCAAACACACGTTGAATCTGGTGGTACAGCCAAATTGTATTCCTTTAGCTTATCTCCAAGGCTCTCTCTCACTATAAAGAAACAGATAGTTCATTTTTGGAAAGCTGGAAGCAAGACAAGGGTGAAACTTGGATTAAAACAATCACGCTAGATCAAAAAGAGTCATGGTAGTGCAAACATACGTTGAATCTGATGGGGGTACTGCCAAATTGTATTTCCTTTGGCTTATCACTATGGTTCTCACTATAGAGATTGAAATTTTTCACTCTTAGACTCTTTTAATAGCCTAGCAAGAGATGGCCTCGATAACGCCGGACGATTTCGACGCAATCAACATCAACGCACAGAGCACCGCTGAACAGCAGCAGTCTTTCAGGGAGGCCTTGGAAGAGCTGCAGGACGCGTCTTTCGAAGAGCGTTTCGGACTACCTGTTCCTGCGCGTTTGGCCTTGCTGGGAATGGGTGCGGGTATCGTGGGCGCGTTCGGCGGCATGGTGCATGGCTGGTCGCAGGCCAGTCTGAAATATCTCGCCTCGAATGCTCACAGACTGCCTAAGAGCTACAACGGGTGGTTCTTCTACCACAAACGTAAATCCTACTACTGTGCCACGTCGGCCATGGCGACGGCCTTCACCACGGGGCTCAAGCTAGGCGCGTTTGTGATCGGCGTGTTTGGTACCGAGGCTGCGCTCGACTGGGCCAGAAACGGCCAGAAGGACGCAGCAGACACCGCCATGGCCGTCTGTCTCACTGGCTTTGCCTACGCCTGGGCCAAGAACATGACGCCCGTGCAGGCCAAACAGTTGATCAACAAGGGTGGGAAAATAGGGCTCGGGTTCGGGCTCGCCCAGGACGGGCTCCAGTTTGTGCGAGGAGCCAACGTGTGGTATTTGAACGACTGGTTTGGCATCAAACCCATGAGACTGGTAGACAGAGTCTATCCAGAATATGCTCAGCAGAAGTCGTCCTGATCTACTAGTCTATATAAGCTTGTAAATATACTATATACAATTGGGAATGAATTAGTTTTAGTCTTCAACAAACTCCTCTTCCTCTTCCTCCTCTTCGTCCTCGTCGTCGTCCAAGCCGTAAGCCGGATACTGTAACACACATGCAATTCCTGTCAACCCGTCGAGCTGCTTGCCGGAATCGTGTAGCGACGAAAAGATAGACACCTCACCGCCTTCGTTCTCAACCCGCTGCACAAGGTCGATGTATTTCTTCCTGATGGCCACGTCGTCGTTCTTGAAGAGCTTATCGGACACCAGCAAGCTCTTGATGGTCCCGGGCCCCAGATCCATGGCCTTTGTGACGTCCTTCTCACCATAATACGCTTTGCCGTTATCCAAGTTCAGGTCGGCCATGAACTCGTCAAACAGAATGACGTTTCTCTGGACCTTTGTGTCCTGAAGTCGCTTTTTCAGCTCGGGACTCTTCATGGCCTCCTCTAGGCCCTGTAAATATCCCGATGACGACTTGGCCGCCACAAACTTGTCTCTGCATCTGGCCAGCTCCTTATCACCGCTCTCCTCTAGTCTCTGGACGATCAGCTTGACCATTTTGTCCGCCCAGATGCCCGGTGCGGCAACCACTATCGCCTTCAAGGCCTTCAGATCCAGGTTTCTCAGCGTCGAGTCCACCAGCATGTCCAAAAACCTCACCATGGCCTTGTCGTGGCCCGACGAGTCGCCACGACGCTTCTTAGGTATCGACTTATCTATTTTGTTTTTGATGATGGTCATGTTCTCCGTGATGAGACACACGTGGCCCACACCCTCCTCAAACACCAAGGCGCCCATCTCGGCCTTTGCATCGATATCGCACGCGTCCGTGACGGTTTTCATGGCCAGAGGATCCCATTCGTCCTTTTCGATGGTGACTGGATAGTTCAGCAAAACCTCAGCGGTGTGGAACGAGTTCAGCGGCACCAAGTCGTGGGGCTGTGTGGTCTGGCACTTGATACGCAACAGACCCTCGCTCGCTATGAACTCGGACTGGTGCACCTTCAAGTGCAGAGTAAGCAATTTTTGCTGTGACTTTGATTGGGGCGTTGGTTTGACATTACGGTAGGTCTTCAGATGTAGCAGGTCGTTCGCTTGCACAAGATTGTACAGCGTCCACAAATCCTCTCTATCCTGCGGCACCACTGTGATCGTGCCGGACGAGTCTCTGTTGAGCGTCTGCGCTACCAACTTCATTATTAGTTCAGCTTCTTATGACTATTGTGACGCTACTTACAGGGCCTTGGAAAAAATAGTCAAAATAGTCCTGTAGTCACAGAAAGACTAGCAGTCTCGATGTGCTCAGCACTGGGTGGCCTTAGCGTTAATTAATCTTATGTTCTTCTTACTATATACTATACGGACACTCACACGGTCTCGTCGTGCCCTAGTTGACGACGGCGCCGACAATGGTGGAGTTCTTACAGACACCGTTCTTGGTGACCAACTTGGCGTCAGGCTTGCCCTCCTGCTGGTACACGACAGTGAAGTCTTCCAAGGTGGTGAAGTGTGGCTGGATCTGCTCCCAGAGCTTCTTCTTAGGGTTGAGCTGCTTGTCTGGGGTACCTTCGTGGCCCTCGAAGTAGATCTTGTCACCTGGCTGCGAGCCTGCAGGTGGGTTGACAAACTCAACAACACCGTCCTCCTTCTTGCTGGCACAGAGGACCATACCGCAGGACTTGATACCTCTCATGGAGACAGGCTTGAGGTTGGCAACAATGACCACGTAACGTTCCTGCATGTCCTCCAATGGGACGTAGTTGACCAACCCAGAACAGATGGTTCTAGGACCCTCCTCGTCACCAACGTCAATGGTGGAAACGTAAAGCGAGTCGGCGTCAGGGTGCTTGACGGCCTTCTGGATGAAACCAACACGCAAGTCAACAACAGATGGGGATGGTGGCAAGGCGGCGGCAGCAGATTCCTCAGCGGCCTTGGCAGCGTTGGCGGCAGCCTTAGCGGCCTTCTTGGCTTCCTTGGCGGCCTTGGCAGCAGCGATCTCTTCTGGGGTGGATGGAGGACCCTTCTTCTTAGGAGCAGCAGAAGTAGCGGCAGCGGCTGGAGCGGCCTCCTTCTTGGCATCCTTCTTGGCAGGAGCAGCAGCGGCAGCAGGAGCCTTCTTTGGCTTTTCCTTGATCTCTCTTGGCATCTCGGTGTCCAAATCGATCACCAACTTGTCAGCTTGCTCGGTGGTGTTCTGCACCAAGTCGTACCATCTGAGAACGTGTCTGAATTGGGCAACGGTGTCCTTGGATTCGACCCACTTGGAGGCCAATGGAGTGACCTGGGTGAAGATCTTGGAGTCTAATGGAGTGGATTCGTGGCCAGCAACGTAGACGTTGGCAGCTAAATGCTTGTTGAGTTCAGCAACATGTTCAGAGACGGTGTTTGCGCTGGAAATAGCTTCCCATTGAGCAGAAACGGCTGCAGCTTCCATTATTTAACACGAGAGTTACAGAAATGAATATGAACAGTACTCATATGTGAAAAATTTGTGTGCACTGGGATGAAAATGACTGTAAAGGGCTATTACGTAAGCGGTGGGAGGTTGATTACAGAAAAGCAATTGAAATTGGGTTTGGTAGTGGCGCCAATACAGAGATAGCAGATGGGTGACAACAGAAGTAGCTTTAGGCTGTACTCAACGTCGGTTTGCAATTATTCGTTTCAAGGAACTTTGAATTGTATCGATAATTGGTTTTCCCTTGCAATGTAAATTGCCAGAAGCGAAAACTTCACCAGGGAAGAAACTATACGTTGAGATCTATTTAAGGCTTCCTTGTACATTTGAAAAAAACAGGCATATCTACTACCGCTCACTTTTCCCTCAGACTTGCTTTTGCGTCACCAGCGCTGTTGCCCACCAGTGAGCTAGAGTGATGCTAACAACTAAACACCTTGACTAGTAAGTTAGTCTTTGGTTTCAACGTCTCTCATTGACTATGTTACATTGTAGTCGGACGACTATTATTATGACTACTGTGTTTTGGACTATCGAGCCTTTGACTAGTAAGCCTTTGACTATCGAGCCTTTGACTAGTAAGCCTTTGACTAGTGAGTCTTTGATAAGCGAGCCTATGACTAGTGAGTCTTTGATGACTCTATGACTATCTAGCTGCTTGGTCACTCACCTAGTAGTCCCGTCAACTTAATCCAAAGAAAATAGATCAAAATTTCTGACAGTTGGTCAAAGTTCTCTTATCGGAGACCAAATCAAGAGATAAGAAAGTTAAGGGGAGTACACCCCTCGCACCTACAAAAGGACAGGCCCAACTTAAAAAACATGCAATTCTTTGTTTGACACAGCATAGTCTTTGGTCCAGCCGTTGAGCCCAGCGAACGCTTTCAAAATTGTTATTGATTGTGTTCTTGTGCAGATCTCATGAGCAGATGAGCCGACTGTCGTCAACCGGCTTGGAATTTTTTCTTTTGACGTTTTCCACTCTCGGACTACTCTGCGAGCCGGTTTCTTCTTGTTCTCCACATTTGGACTCTCCGTTCACATAATTCCTAGGTAGGCATGCCTGTGCCTAAAAAGAAGATACGAAGACGTGTTCCCGCCAACAAGGTGTCGCGGGCGTGCGTGCACTGCAAAGCAGCACACGTTACCTGCGACTCGCACCGGCCCTGTAAACGATGCGTGCAGAAAGGTCTTTCGGCCAGCTGCCAAGACGCACCGCGCAAACTGCGTAAGTATCTGCAGGAGAACCCTGCGGTGGCCACTGCGTCGAGTGAAAGCGGGCTTTTTGAAAGCGGCTTCAAACAGCCAGATCCGTCTGATCCAGCGCAACAGCATATGCAGCAACAGCTGCAGCAGATGAGAAGTGCGTCGCCTCTGGAAGAGTCGTACAACGACACGCACATCAACCAGTATTTCATCGGGACGATGGACTCGATGCACGGCGAGAAGTCTCACTACACGTTCCCGCAGATAGTGGAGGAGATCACCCAGTTCAAGTTGGCCAACCCTCTGGCGTTTGCGATCAGAAACAAGCGCAGTTGCATCTCGTTCAGTATAGGTATCTCAGATCACACCACATCCGGCACCTCTTCGTCGAATATCTCGGAAACCGGCACGCTAGGCACGCATTGTGGCTTGCAATACGGCTCGGCAATGGAAATCTACCAAAACGTAAACAAGCCGTACAAGTACGTTCAGCCCTACCACGACCTGAACGTGTATTTGCGTAACCGGTTTGGACGGGACTCTCTTATCCAGATGGCACGATCCATGGCCGAAGTCAGACCCAGTTTCATTGCCAGTATGATCAGATTGAAAGAACCTGATTTGGTCTTTGCCGAGCAATGTTTCCAGAGGACACTACTAGAATACCACGAGTGTATCTTACTCTCGGGGACTCCGACTATTGTGTGGAGGAGATCCTGCCAAATTGCATATGTCAGTGAAGAATTCACCACCTTGACAGGATGGACCCGGGCAGAATTACTTGACAAACCAACTTTCCTGGTTCAAATCATGGATGATAAGTCTTGCGTGGAGTACTTCCGACTATTTTCCAAGATTGCGTTTGGGGATTTCCGTGGTGCGACCATGACTGAGTGTACATTGAGTACACGAGAGGATCGCGGGATTCGAACCACCTGTGTGTGGACATTGAAGAGAGACGTGTTTGGGATTCCGATGATGATCATTGGGAACTTTCTACCCATTCTCACGTAGCAAGGGAGGGATCGCATCTCTCAAAGACATTGACGCTTGTAATCTGGAATCCAGTGATTTATGTTTCACATTTGTATATTATCTGTATAGCTTTTTAAACGTTCAAAACAAACATTGAGCTCTGACACGAACAGGCACGCCTCAAGCTCAGACACACACACCCGCTCCATCATGGTAGCTCACCCATGACGCTTCTGTGTATACATATATATATTAATAGGGTTCTAAACAACGAATATAAAAAACGCGTACACGCCGTTAGAGAGTGAGAATGGACTTGACGAAGTCGGCGTAGTCGACCTTGTCGTCCTTGACCTGCACGTTCTTAAGCAGCTCTTCCACTTCCGTCTCGGAAAGCGGCTCACCAATGGAGGTGAGAATGTACTTGAGCTCGCCGAGGCCAATGAGCCCGGTCATGTCTCTGTCGAAGATCTGGAACGCCTTGACGTAGTCTTCTGGGTTACCGGTGTGGCTGGCAAAAGGAGGCTCCTTGGCTAGCTGCTGAAACTCCGCGAGTGTGATGCCAGAGGCGTGCTGTTCAGCGAGTTGTGCCACGTCCTTCTGGGTTGGGTTGTGGCCCACGGCGCGGAAAAGATCCCCGACGTCCGCTGCTGCAACGGTACCCTTGCCGGAACGGTCGAAGAGCGCAAAGATGTCCTTGATGTTGGCGTCAGAGGCAGCAGACATGTTGAATACGTAAACAAAACACCAACCTCAAAACAGCGAGCAAAAAAAATACACCCACATAAGCACTGATCTGGCGTCAACGAATTCACAAGACCAATGAAAGCCCACCAAAAGCCCCAAAATAGGCACATTGATAACTACAGCAGCTTACATCTATTTTATTGGACCTGTATACGTTTTTAGATTTCAAAAAACGGCCAAAATGGCCAAACAGGCAAACCAGATCTGCTGAGCAAAAATAAAAATAAGCTGTTATAAGCGCCTTTCAGGCGCGAAAAAGCTGAAAAAGGCACAACAGCAACCTAACCTTCCAATTAAACCACCTAAAGCAAAGAGAGGTTTTTAAACGACCCCAAAATTGCCATAATCGACCGAATACATTTTTAACGATTATTTCACTGCCTGAAATCTTTAATAGCTGTGTAAGGAAAAAAATAAAAAGAATAATTTTTCACCTGCATAGGATAAAGTCTGCTGTAGTCAAGACCACAATGGCGGAACCAGCATGGAAAAAGCTAGGGTTATCACTCAAGAGACAGGCAGATAAGACAGACAAGAGCGCACAACCGGGAACGGGTGAGCCAGCGGCTAAAAAAGCCAAGAAGGAAAAGAAACCTAAGGCGCTGCGTAAGATTCAGTCGCTGGAATCGCACTGGGACTACTGCACACGGTTTGTGCACGACCGTGCGAACTGGAAGTTCTCGAAGCAGGACCAGAACTGGCTCCTCAAGCACGTGGATCTGATTCCTGAGGAGCGCCAAGACGATGTCTTTGCGTATCTGGAGACGGTCCAGGGCGGGTCGAAGGACAGACTCGTCGAGGACTGCAAGAGCACGGTGGAGCAATGGAACGAGCAGAACAGGCCCAAGGACAAGGACGAGCAGGAGACTAAGAAAAAGGACTACGACGGTAACGGACTCAAGCCGTTGAAACAGAAGGAACAGGCCAAGCAGAAAACGCTGATTGCGGGCGACCATGCCCTGCGCGCCAGAGAGCTGTACAAGAGACTCACCGGGGAACACATTGCCTTGCTGGAGATCGACGAGACAACCTTGATCGAGGAGGACGTGGAGGTCACCGACTATGTCGAATAGATTGTATAGACTGTATTCAAAAAAAAGTGCTGAGCAAACTGTCAAGAAGGGACTGAAAGAAGAAGTAGTCGTCTTCTTGGGAATGGACGACACGACTATAGTCAAGAAAGGGGCGGAAGTCACTGACTATGTTGACTAGACTACAGCCAACAAATGTGCTGAGCAAATTGCAGATAAGAGACTGACAGCAGAACTCATCATGTTGTTGGAACTTGGCGAGACGACTATAGTCAAGAAAGAGGCAGAAGTCACTGACCATGTTGACGAAAATATAGTAAGCAAAAATCTGGGGTAGTCTAGCCTTCCAACTTGAATGTAAGTACATTTTCGAGCGGGCTTCTTTTCTTTTTGCCCGTTTCAGACCCTGAGCCTCTTTCGGGCAGTGCCAACAGACATTAATGTTTAGTGTGCTCAGGAATCGGCCGAGAAAGAAAATACTCGGTCTAAGTAAACTTGTGACGCAATTCTCGGACGTGTATATAATGGCCTTCCAGTCCCCCACTTGAGTGTTCCAGCTGCTGCTATGAAAATATCTCTAGCCTATGAATTTACTACCAATCTTAACTTTGCTTAGCCTGGCTTTAGCGCTCAAAGACTACGTGAAGCTCAGCGCATTTAAATTCTACGGTGATGGCCAAAAAGAAAACTTCGATCATCAAAAGCGTCCACATCTGCTCGTCCGCAGAGAGGAGGGTGGTTTGGCGAAGAGAGAGAATTACATCCAAGCTCAGCTCAAATACACCCAAATGGCTTATATGGCAGAACTGGAATTAGGATCGAACAAGGATAAGGTTTTAGTTGTTTTGGATACTGGGTCTTCTGATCTCTGGATTAACTCTTTTCAAAATGAGCCTTGTTGGCTTGACAGCGAGGAAGATGAGGACGAACCAGATGAGCCCTCCCTTTCGACCAGCAGTGCTCAGCCTTCGTCTGTCGTCGGGTCTTCTCCAACAGTCTTTTGGACCTCTATTACTGTTACTACGGACATTGTCATTGAGTTCGCCTATCCTGCTTTGGAAGCTACCTCATGCACATCAGATGTCTCATCTGATCTTTCTGTTACCACTGAGCCTGCCGATATCTCTGACGGAGATTTGACCCAAAAAGCAGACGCCACTGATTGTTACACCGTTGTAGAAGAGCCAACTGTATCCTTGTTGAAGAGAGATGTCGAGGAAGAGAATGACGAGTGGCCCTTTTTTGGTGGTAATTGCTCTTCATTTGGTGTTTACAACCCTCTCAAATCAAAATCGTTCCAAGAGACCAATTTAGAGTTTAGCATTAAATACCTCGATAACACAACTGCATCTGGAGTTTATGCTAGGGATGACTTATTTGTTGCCGGTACCAAGGTCAATGGAGTTACTTTCGGTCTCGCTGATAACTCAACCATGAGCGGTATCTGGGGGCTTGGGTTTCCCAGTAACCAAATGGGTTTCGCAAATCTCAATCAGTCAAAATATACTTCGGTTTTGGAACATATGAAAGATCAGGGTTTGATCAATCAGCAAGTTTACTCATTTAAATCAAGTTTAGCTTCAAGTGATTACCATTCTGACTTCTTGTTTGGCGCATATGATAGAAACTCTTATCTTGGCCCATTGATGTTATTACCTATCAAAATCTTCATTACCCCTACTGGTAGACGACTCAATGATTTCACCTACATTTCAATTACACTAAGTGCAATTTCTTACGATAATGAAGAGTCTCCATTTGTTCGCGGACCAGCAGGCTTTGTCCTCGATACCGGTGCCGCTGCTTCAACATTACCCGAAGAAATTGTGCTAGATATTGTCCACCATTATGGATTCAAGTACTCAAGTCAATTAGAGGTATTTATCATCCCAGAATCTGAAATTGCAGATGATGCAAAATTGAAATTCAATTTCCAAGGTTTAGACATTGAAGTACCATTGCTTTATTTCACTTACCCTATTTTAGACAGCGAAACAGGGGAGCCTACCGATTTAAGGATGTTATCTATACAAAAAGGTAACTTTTTTGTTCTCGGTGATGATCTTTTGAGTATGGTTTCGCTTGTTGTTGATATTGAGCACACTCAAATTGCGTTAGCCCAAGCAAACCTGAACCAGACGTCTGAAGATATTGTCGTTATTCAGGACACCATACCTGATGCTGTAAGAGCTCCTCTATGGGAAGAAACTTATGACATTGGCGACGGGAAAATAAAGATTGTAGGTACACCTATCTCACGTGATGATATCCCAGTGATTGATAATTTAAGTACCAATTTGAGTCCATCATTTAAGTTAGGTAAAACCGGTGATGTTGGTTGGGCTTGAAAGTTGAAGTTCTTTGTTTTGTGTGTCAACGCCCCCATTATTTGAATAACGTCTTTATTGTTGATTTATAACGTGTCAACGTGGAACAAGGTAGATTGCAGCTGGGATTTCTATCCTCCACCATTCCTTTTCTTTTATTTTTAGTTTTATTAATATCGTGATTAGCATAGCTAGTTCTCATAAAAGGTGTCTTGGATTGCTTGCACCTAAAAAGCTTCGTCAGCCCGTTCAACCATAAAGTTTGGTCAATTGACTCAATTGAAACTTTAGAAGGTCTCAACTATGCTCTTAAACACCCAACAACTAGATTGAAGTGTGACTCTTTGCAGCAAAGGGAGTAGCATTATCTTGAAGTATACAAAGCCAAAACCCTAACTGCTGATGAAGTTTTCGATATCACTATACCAAACTAAAAGATGAGTCTGTAGTTTTCAATGGACCCGCTTCCCTCCCCGTATTTAAAATCAAATTTATTACTATGGATACGTCCACAATCTGTAAAACATTTCTTTATAGAGGCACTGATAGTGCTTGCAAGCCTGTGCTGAGCAAGGGAATCGCATACCTATTTGGACAAATTACTTTTCCGTGTCAACCAAATTAATACTGGTATGTCACATTCGTAAAGACTTCTCTCTATAGAAACCGTGTTGGTGGTTGTCAATTGAATGTGCCGGTGGCTAACTGTCGGTGCTGAGCAAGGGCATCGGGTTTTTCTTTTTTTCTTTTTTTCACGCAAACACAACCCTATGGCTTCTCTCCTCTCTTTTAGTCTCTTACCGAGAATGGCGTCGCTTTACAAGCTGTTTTCTTCGTCAAAGAAAACACACTCGCCACATTCGCAGACAGCAAGCCAGCGAGCTGGTTCTGGGTCGAAAACGGGGGCGCAATCTGCTCGCTCAGCAGCAGCTGCCACATTACCTAACAATTCGAGCTGCAGTACTATCGGAAACAAATATCACACGAGCAAATGTAACGTACCGCAGCCAGAGGCCGCAGTGAAAGTCACAATGAACACGGAAACACCCCCTATATTGATGTTTGGCCCCAGCGGGGATTCCACGGGGGCGTACTTTGCTGGTAACGTCGCTGTGAATGTGCAGAAGCCAACATTGATAACCCAAATGGAAATATATTTCATCCAAGTGACTAAATATTCCTCACCCTTCATCTCGCAATCCTCGTTGCAAAACTGCCTGCAGTGTCAGACTCACATAGAAGAAATAGCCAGCTGGGATTTGCTACCTGCCAAAAAACTGCTCGATAACACCAAGGAATTCTACTCGTACCCAATTTCTACGCTGCTGTCAGGCGACTTACCGCCATCCACACACTTGACTAAGGGAAGTTATATAAAATACGAGTTGGTCTGTGTGGTGAGATACGAAGGTGGCGGGCTTATTAACTTGAGCATGCCTATAATCATCCAGCGATCTATTTTACGTTCGCACGACAGGAACTCGCTGAGAATTTTCCCACCAACGGATGTTACGGCTAGTGCAGTCATCCCCAACGTGGTTTATCCTAGATCCACCTTCCCTATAGAAATTCGTATGGACCATGTTGTTTCCAAGGACAGGCGATGGAGAATGCGGAAACTCAATTGGCGTTTGGAAGAATCATGCATTGTCAGATTGAACCATTGCGATGACCATCTGCAAAAATTCGATGCTGCTCAAAGGGAAATGAAGAGGCTACAACGTAATAGAAAGATCCACAAATCCTCGGGAGGCCTAGGTCATAATACCCTCAATTTTTACTTTGAGGTTCCCCAAAAGGTACTGAAGGCAAGAGAGCTGGCCGAACAAGCCAGACAGGCGGCTGAACAGGAAAGAGAAAGAATCCAGCAGGGGATTGACCCAGTTCCTGTACCTACCGAACAGGCAGATATGAATTTAACCAACATTCAATCGCCAACAATCTCCACGAACCAAATTGGATCTGTGGCCAGTGGGACCATGACAAACAATCCTAGTATTTCACAGTCTCTACAAGATGAAGTGGTCATGCCTCAACTGAAAACTGAGCTTTATGTTGAAGAACTGAAAACTTTAGCCACAGGTGAGCTAAAATCAGGATGGAAGTCTGACTTTTCAGGAGATGGCAGAATCGAGATGAATGTCGAGGTCCCATTGAGGGATATGGTTTCTACCGGGTTCAACAACTCCATGAGCTTGTTAAGTTCTATTTCCAGCTCTAACTGCCAGTCATCGTTGTTCAATAGCCAGCTCTATGAACAAAGTAATAATGACTGCAACTGCTCAGTTGATATAGATGACGACAAATTGGGTATCTTTGTTTCTCACAACCTAGTTCTAGAAGTGGTTGTTGGCGAAGAAGTACTGAACGGAACTCTATACCAACCCAAAGGTACTTCACAGACGCCTAAATCCGAGGTGACCAAACATCCGTTGTTACCACAGCCATCGATATCGTCAACATTGAGTGAAAGCAATACCAGCACCAGCGGAAATGCCAATGGGAACTCAAGCTCGAGCGCAGGCGGAGGGACTAGACTAGGATTGTCATCTGAAGATTTTCCCGATGTCAAAGTGGGTCCCGACCAGGCTACAGGGAACAAAAAGAGTCCGATGAACAACATGCAAGGTGTAGCCACCGGTGTGGCCCGAGTGTTGCGCATGCAGTTTAGGTTGTGTGTCACTGAACGAAGCGGGATGGGGATCTCGTGGGACATGGAGGTGCCTCCAACTTATGTGGCCATTGCGGACGAGCCTACTCCGCCACCATACTAATTATTTATGATTTGAGCAACTATATTATGCGTCACTGCGATAGCCTCTAGCTGTACAGTATTTTATAAAGTAATAAGCAATAAAAGGAAACCCTGGTCCTGAGCAAATGAGCAGCTTCTGAGACTATAAATTGAGACGAAGAAATTTTTTCTTCCTCCTCTACTGGCAACTCCTTTCTTCTTTAATCAAAAAGAGACAGAGATGGGAGGATTTTGCCACGATGACCGAGTCTTAATCAATGACCGAGCGCATTGCCATATTAAAAAATATGTTTCATAAACCTCTCCCAGAACAAGCGCCACTGTCTGGCGAACCCCCAAGGAAGTTTACTGGCCGAGATTGATGGCCTTTGAATGTCGAGATGGGGTAATATATGTAGCTGTAGAATAGCCGATGTCGCTCGCGGTGATCGGCACCCAGTAGCTCGGTATGCTTGCTATCCTTCTAGCCTGCATCGTTATGCGCCGGAGCTGCCAGAGCAACAAGCTGACGACGATGAACGCCAAGAACACGAAAATGACAATTGTGTTTGAAGCCAAGTTTGCGTTGTTGGTCTTCGACTGCACAATGATGTCGATCGGGATCACCGAGAAAAGACCCAGCATCGCCGCGATGCCCAAAAGCCCCAGCACAGTAATCAACCCGCTCACTAACTCCATCGCTATTGCACCTCTCGGAAAAAAAAGGGTTAGCAGAGAGTCTAAATTCACAAAATAGTCTAAATGATGGTCTTGCTTACGTAAACGGAAGGAACAAGGCAGTCACGTGACCAAATTGGCTTACGTAACAATTTACTGTCACGTGACCAAGTCACGTGACGTGCCATGTGAGATTTGAGATTTGAGCAAACTGAAGTTTTTTTTCCTCTAAAATGCCGTTCTGACTTGGGTTTGGAGTGTGAATCATATCATGTCTGAATACGATCAGGAGCCTGTGGCTGAGCACGAGCACGAGAACCAGGACGTTCTTGCTCCTGTGGCTGCTAGACGCGAACCTTGGTACAAGAAGCTTTCTGCGGTGCCTCTCAACGCGCGTCCGGCCTCGCCATACACGCTCACAGCGCCTATTGAGATGGACGGGCTCTCATGGCCTTCCAAAGGTGCCCGTGAGAGACTCGAGTCGACCGAGGAGGAGAAGCTTGCCAGAGAACAGCGTATTGCTGACGCTGTGAAGGTCATCTTGTCCGAGTTGGGCGAGGATGTGGACAGAGAAGGTCTTTTGGAAACCCCCCAAAGATACGCCAGAGCAATGCTGTATTTCACCAAGGGTTATGAAGACAACATCAAGGATGTGATCAAGCGTGCTGTCTTTGAAGAGGACCACGACGAGATGGTCATTGTTAAGGACATTGAAGTCTACTCTCTTTGTGAACATCATCTTGTGCCCTTCTTCGGTAAGTGCCACATTGCGTACATCCCTAACAAGAAGGTGTTGGGTCTTTCCAAGTTAGCCAGACTAGCAGAAATGTTCTCCAGAAGATTCCAGGTCCAAGAGAGATTGACCAAGCAAATTGCCACTGCTTTGAGCGAGATCTTGCAGCCTAGGGGGGTTGCTGTGGTTATGGAATGTACCCACATGTGTATGGTCTCCAGAGGTGTTCAAAAGACTGGCTCGTCGACCTTGACAAGCTGTATGTTGGGCTGTTTCAGATCTCAACAGAAAACAAGAGAAGAGTTCTTGACTTTATTGGGTAAACGTTGATATCTCTGACGCTGCTAACCTGAGCAACATCCACACAGCATACTTACTCACTCGTATAAATGAATAATATATATTTGCAGCTTAAGCTCTACATAAGAGAGCTTTGTTTGGGATCTTCAATTAATCGTTTATATAATACTTTATATATATACAACAGGTGTATTTTTGTTTTGTTTTGCTTTGTTTATTTCTTCTTTGACTTACCAGGACCGTTCATGTTACCGATGGTGATATTCACCTTTGGAGGGACAGTGAAACCGAAGGACTTACCGACCTTATTCAGTTCCAACTTGTCGACCTTATAGACAGTCTTCAAATGATGTGAGGCATATGCCTGTAAGTAAGATCTATACCCATCCTTGGCAGATTGGTGTAACCAGTAGTTGTTCTTGATCAATTGTTCTAACTGTGATTGAACATTGGCAATTTTGTTTTCAGGGAATTCAAATTCGTTCAATGGAACCTTGGCTGCCTTTAAATAACGTAAGAATCCCAATTCCTGAGGAATCAAAAACATCAATGATTTACCCTTACCCTTAGAACCTCTAGCAGTTCTACCAACACGATGGATGTAATCTCTTGGATCATCAGGTGGATCGAATTGGATGATCCAGTCAACTTCAGGAATATCTAAACCTCTAGCGGCAACATCGGTACATAATAAAACACCCTGCTTAGCGTTACAGAATTCAAAGAATGTGTTAGTACGCTTTTGCTGCTTTTGTTTACCATGGAGATCTAAAACGGGTATATCGATGTAATTGAGCAATTCCGAGTAGTATTTAACACAGTTACATGATGAGAGGAAGACAATGATTTTGTTTTTCCTTTTCAGGTTTCTCTTAAGGAATGAGAAGAGTAACAAGAATCTTTTATCCGAGTCGCAAACAACATAACCCTGCTCTAGACCATCAGCAGTTGATGTGCTTCTATCTTCATGGACGTTAATGTAAACTGGTCTCTTCTTCAAACTGGCTCTGGCTAAATCTTCAACCTTGGTAGTTTGTGTTGCTGAGAAAAGCATTGTTTGACGATCCTCGTTTGGCAAGATCTTGACAATTTGTTTCATTTCATCTTCGAACCCGATTTCCAAGATTCTATCGGCTTCATCCATGATTAAAGTCTTCAAATTCTTGAAAACGAAGCCTGGGGTGTTTTGTAAATGATCCAACAATCTACCTGGGGTGGCGATCAACAGATTAACACCCTTAGTCAACTTTTCGGCCTCTTGTCTTCTGTTAGCCCCACCAATGACAATACCGAGAGTTTGAGAATGGTTTTCCATTAGTTCCTTGGCAACACCGAAAATTTGGAGGGCCAATTCTCTAGTAGGGGTGATGACAATGGCACCAGTACCATTTCTTGGCTTGAACTTGAGAGAGTAGAGCAATTCGATGGCTGGTAAGAGGAATGCTAAGGTCTTACCGGAACCAGTCTTGGCAGCACCCAAAACGTCCTTACCGGCCAGCAATGGGGGAATAGTACGAGCCTGGACCTCGGTCATGTTGGTGAAGCCCATCTTCTGGATAGACTTCAAAGTTGGAGCAGAAAGGTTCAAATCGGTGAAGAGCGTAGAGGTAGTGATATCAGACTCCACAGGAACTTGAACTTCCAAGGCATCGTCATCGTTTTCAGCTGGAACATCGATGTCTTCAGCGTCTTCTTCTTCAGCAGACTCCTCTTGCTCGTCCTCGTCCTCTTTTTCTTGCTCCTTCTTGGATGCAGGTTCTTCCTTTTCCAAAAGAGCCTCAACATCGTCAAATTCAGCATCTAGATCGTCAATTTGCTGGTCGTTGTCGCTCGTTTCCACCGGTTCTTCAACCTTCTTAGCAAAATTCTTGGCCTTCTTAGCCTTGCTGCTAACAGAAGACTTACCAGCCCTTTTGCTAGACTTGGAAATAGCCATACTGATGTAAAAAGAATCTAAGAAACCTTACAAAACCTATAGAAAATTTTTTTTTTTTTCAAATGGAAAAAAATATTAAAAAATATTCAAACCAAAGTCACGTGACAAAATTGTGGATTGTAGCCGTTTACTCGTTACCAAAGAGGTGTAGCTCGGTTAAAAAAAAAGAATGCAGTAGACAGCATGGCAGAAACGCTACACGCAAAAATTGAGACCAAAATCGTAACGCCTTTTAACGTTTTTTGCATGTTTCCAAAAGCTCAGCAGCACAAAAGTTCCATTTTGGCCTAATTTTTGTTACCAGCTAATTGCAAACAATGGCTGGAGCATGCTCCAGCCATTGTTTGGCAGCATAGCTTACCGCCAATGCCATATATTAATTTATTTGCTTATTTTTCAGAGGAACCACAGTATTTTCTTATCGGTGTGGATTTTTCAGCGATTGCGTAATCCTTTCCCGGATTTTAGTGTTCTTTCTTTCCATTAGTAATAGCCAAGATGGTTGTGCAATTGCCAGTGTCGAAGAACGGTATCCCGCTATTGGGTTTTGGGTCCGGTACCAAGTACTACAAGGGCCCAGGTAGAGAAACGGAGCTGGACACAGCTCTCGTTGACACGACTTTGGAGGCGATCTCGCAGGGTCTCACTCACTTGGACTGGGCAGAAGTGTATGGTAACGACAAAGAATTGGGCGCGATCATCGCCAAGAGCAGTGTGCCACGTTCGGAGCTGTTCATTACCGAGAAGTACTTCGCTGGCGATGGATCTTACTCGATCCACTCCGCCAGCGCCAACCCGTACGAGAGATTGAAGAAGTTCATTGCGGACACGGGCAGCGAGTATGCGGACTTGTACTTGCTCCACGCCCCTTTCATTGCGGAGGAGACGCACGGGTTCGACTTGCGCGGCGCCTGGAAGTACATGCAGCAGTGCCAGCGCGAGGGGTTGGCCAAACGCATCGGCGTGTCGAACTTCGCGGTCGAGGACCTGGAGGTGCTCTTCGCCACGGAGTTCGAGAAGCCGCAGGTGAACCAGATCGAGTTCAGCGCGATGCTGCAGAACCAGACGCCGGGCATCTTCGACTGGTGTCGTCAGCACGACGTCGTCGTCGAGGCCTACTCGCCATTGGGTCCGCTCTACAAGGCGGACTTCAGCCAGGAGAGCTGCGCAGCGTTCAAGAAGCTTGTCGAGGACATCGCTGCCAAACACGCCAAGACCCCTGGCCAGGTCTTGCTCAGATGGACCATCCAGTACGGCGCGGTTCCTGTCTCCACCACCACCAATCCCAAGAGATTGGCCGAACTTATCGGTGTGTTTGGCTGGGAGTTGCAGCAGGGCGAGGTCGACGCCATCTCCGCCGCTGGCGCCGCCTGTCCAACCTTGAGACAATACTGGAACAACGAGTACGCCAAGTTCAACTAGCCAACTGTGTATAACCCGTATAGTAATGATAGTGTCACGTGACGCGGCACGTGACATCGCTTACCCTGTTCAGTTTGGAATTTCACCAGGGCCAGGTCAACAATCGTTCTGCCCCCGGCACCGCCTGTCCAACCTTGAGACAATACTGGAACAAGAGTACGCCAAGTTCAACTAGCCAGCTGTTTATAACCCATGTATTAAAGAGAACATCACGTGACACGTCACGTGATTCGGCCTACTCTCCTCTCTTTCCGATTACGTAATCGGCCGTCGATAATTCCTGCCAGAAAGGTGTGATTTCCCCGGGGCTCTAAATTCCGGGTGCGCGTTTTTGAAACGGGTGTAGCGGATGCAATTGGGGTGCTGGCCACATCGGAGCTGGCTTGTTAGATAGCGCTGGATGCGGAGTGTGTTCTGAAACTTTGTTCAGCGTTTTGGCTGCCCAATTGCGTGTGAAAACCGCCCTTTTATTTAGATGACCTGCTTTTGCAAGGTGTCATTTCCCACATGGCAATATAAAAGGAGAGCTCTTCCCACATAAATTGGTCAATTGCCAGAGCTGCTTCTTCCTCCAGTTTAAAGACTTACTTATCAACTACAACTAACATGGCTATCACTATCGGTATCAACGGGTTCGGCAGAATCGGCAGACTTGTCCTCAGAATCGCCCTCACCAGACCAGACATCAAGGTCGTCGCCATCAATGATCCTTTCATTGCCCCAGAATACGCCGCCTACATGTTCAAGTACGACTCCACCCACGGTAAGTACAAGGGTACCGTCTCTCACGAAGGCGAGTACTTGATCATCGACGACAACAAGATCAAGGTGTTCCAAGAAAGAGACCCAGAAAACATCACCTGGGGTGCCTCCGGCGTCGACTACGTTATCGACTCCACCGGTGTCTTCAAGGACATCGCCGGTGCCACCAAGCACTTGAACGCCGGTGCCAAGAAGGTTATCATCACCGCTCCTTCTGCCGACGCCCCAATGTTCGTCATGGGTGTCAACCACGACAAGTACACCTCCGACATCAAGATCTTGTCCAACGCCTCCTGTACCACCAACTGTTTGGCCCCATTGGCCAAGGTTATCAACGATAACTTCGGTATCGAGTCCGGTTTGATGACCACCGTCCACTCCTTGACCGCCACCCAGAAGACCGTCGACGGTCCTTCCCACAAGGACTGGAGAGGTGGTAGAACCGCCTCCGGTAACATCATCCCATCCTCCACCGGTGCCGCCAAGGCCGTCGGTAAGGTCTTGCCAGAATTGCAAGGTAAGTTGACCGGTATGGCCTTCAGAGTCCCAACCGTCGACGTCTCCGTTGTTGACTTGACCGTCAACTTGAAGAAGGAAACCACCTACGAAGAAATCTGTGCTGTTGTCAAGAAGGCCTCCGAAGAAGGTCCATTGGCTGGTTTCTTGGGTTACACCGACGAAGAAGTCGTCTCCACCGATTTCCTCTCCGACTCCAGAGGTTCCATCTTCGACGCCAAGGCTGGTATCCAATTGACCCCAACTTTCGTCAAGCTTGTTGCCTGGTACGATAACGAATACGGTTACTCCACCAGAGTTGTCGACTTGCTCGAACACGTCGCCAAGACCGCTTAAATTAGTAACCAGTTCTAGTATTTATTATTATTACATATTAATTTTTAATGAAATATCCCATTTTTATGCAATAGGACAATAGCAGAGAATATTATGCAAACAAGAGCCTCTGCGATGTTTGTTTTCTCACCTCATTAGGAACGAATTGACTGCATTAAGAGTAACCCTTTGCGGGTTCACCTTATCGTTCAATTCGATCATCCTGATAAGATCTTTCCTTATAGAAACCTTATTAACTTGCGACAGTTTACCAACGGTACAATCTCCATTGGAAAACTCTTGGTAGGCCATAACGCACAAACAGACACCTACACTTAAATCTGTGCCTGTAGAACAAAGCACTAACGTTTTTGCGTCATCAACTTGGGTCATTATTTTAGGTAAATGGTCCCTTAACAATTTACCTGACTTTTTGTTACCAGATTCTAAATCATAAACATGCACCTTATTGAGTGTTGAGCCAATAGAGGTTTCCAAAACGATTATACTATCAAATCCATTCATGTCCGTAATAGTTGTTCCTGGTTTTATAGAACCAAATGACAAATTAGAGTTTATTTTATACTCAATCCATGGAACTGACGAGTCGCTTTCTGCAATAGCAGGTGTATTACCATTCTGCACTATTGTCTGAATGACGTTTTCCAATTCTTTGTCCGTCATGTTGTAGATTGCTTTCTCGTTCAATTGATCCTGGTTAGACCAGAAATTCTCGGGCGATAACCCATTAGACCATAATTCGTGATCATCACCCGCTCCTTGGACATATGTAAACCCTCTGGATTTATCAGAGCCATCTTTGACCATTTCGCTGACTGTTAATAAAATCAACGGTTGGTAGCCGTCTTCAAACTTAATGGAATCTAGGTTGGTTTTCGGATTGACAAAATACGGTTTGATTTTACTAACCATACCCTGCTGTTTCAAATTGGATAGAGATAATGGCCCATTTTCCTTTAAATACGGGCTTATTTGATTTTCTATTGATGACATTGATTTTAGAATCATTTTACGTTCTAATTGCGAAACGCACGATTCGTCTATAAATAATTCTTCGTCGTAAGTTGCGGATGGACTGCATATCTTGTTGAGCACACAACACCAAATGGGTATAGTTTTGGATAGCGAATCTGGTGACAATTTGCCACTTCGAGTTGAATCAACGATTATGGCACATTTATTCAAGATTTGAAAGTTTAGCCTCCGGATTGAAAACCCCCAATTATTGGTATGGCCATCTGTTGACTTGAAATAGACCTTGTTACTCGTTTGGCTTGAAGGTACATACCACAACCCACATCTTTCATTAGCAAAAGTCTCAAATTTCCCAAAATGGGTAGACACTCTGTTATAGAAATGGACGTCATGATGTATAGACAATAATCGCGATCTTACAGATAAGTTTTCACTTTTAAGTGACTTGTTCAACTCTTGTAAGTCTAAAGCGATCTCAGGATCCATCTGAGACTCAACACAGCACTAAATACAAGGTTGAAAAGTTTAAAACCGGTCAAGATTTTTTATTTTTTTGTTTTCTTATGTTCCTTAGTAGAGATCTCTTATCTTAATTTATCAAAATGTAATCCAATTCCAAGTATTATCACAGTAAGCCAACGATAAGCTTGATAATCTCTTTCTAATGGTGAGCAGGCTACAGTTATCTTGATGAGGCGGCCATGTTGTACCTTGGAGTTTAGTGGGATAAACAAAATCAGCACTCTTACTTATAATCCAAGTTTACAAGCTTGACATACTTTTATTTTTAAACAAACATACAAACCTTTCCTGATTGTTAAAGTGTGTGTCGAGTACCACCCTTTTCTATCTAACGCAAGCACTGGCGCCATCTTGCTGAGCACTTTCTTGGCTTTGCTTGGCTCTCCATTTCAGTTTGAGTGCGATAGCAACATTTGAGTGACGATTTGTATGGACTCCCGCCGTGCAAGGCTCGGTAACCACTTCATTTTGTTAGCAAAACAATGTGGCACCTGAAGTTTACTATGCGAAAGCGGCAAGGCGGGCCGTGTTATTTTCGCAATGCCATTCACCTCTCAACCCGATGATAAAGCACGTTTCGGGGGACTTGTTTCAGTGTGTATCTGCAGCCAAGAAGCCTGTCTTGGCACACTCATGTAATTGTCTTGGCGTCTGGGGCGGAGGAATCGCTTTGCAGTTTCGCAAACGGTACCCGTCGGCCTACGACCGGTATAAAAGCTATTGTTTGTCTCAGGAAGGAGAGATCTTAGGATCGGCTTTGGTTATAGAGGAGAGCGACTGTCGCATCGCCTGTTTGTTCACTAGTATTGACGGAGGGGGCGACATCGTAGGCAATACCGCCTTAGCGATGGAAAGCTTGAAGGGCCAGATAGGTACTGGTGAAGTGGTTCACATGCCCAAGATCAACTCAGGTATCTTTGGGGTTCCGTGGCCAGAAACGGAGGAGGTTCTGAAAGACTCAGGATTAAATATACAAGTTTATACACCGTAGTTCTGGATGTAGGAGCCCTCGCCATGGAAGGAAAAGCCCTTGAATGCATTTTCATTATCATGACCAGCATGATCTGAAGACGAGTTTGGGATATCAATGCCTAGGGTGCTGAATTTCATATCTGTGAATTCTTGGTCAAAACACTCGGCATCCTCTAAGTTGGTGATTTCTGGCTTTATGGGAGGAACCACGGATCTGTTCTCAATGTCTTGGAATTTATAGTATTTAAAGAATCCCAGCTTCTGGAATTGCTCCCATTGCTGATCCACGTTGAACCGTTTGCCGACCTTCTTCTCCAACAATTTGTTCATCATAGACTTGCTATCGGGCATAACCTGAAACGGGTATTTGGGTTTGTCCTTCAAGACCTTTTTGATAATTGCAGCGTGTGAATTGCCTGTGAAGGGTGGATCGCCCGTTAGCAAATCGAACATAACACACCCTAACGACCACCAATCTGCTTGAAATCCGTAGTCAGATCCACTGAGTACTTCTGGAGCACAGTATTCTGGTGTACCGATGATGGATCTACACCAATCACTGCCTTCGTCATCAGCCGAGTGCTGAGTAGATTGTTTCGCCAAGCCGAAATCCGTCAAGACTAGATAACCGTCTTTATCAAGCATGCAATTTTCCGGTTTCAGATCGCGATAAATAATACCACAGGAATGCAAATACTTCAAGGCCATGGCCATCTGTGTTATGTAGAAACTGGCATTTCTTTCACTCAAAAACTTCTCTTTGGCTAGATACTGGAAAAGCTCTCCTCCTGGAATGAACTCCATCAGCAAATACAACTTGTAGTCATCGTGCAAGGCATAGAATAGCTTCACGATATTTGGATGGCGCGTTATTTGCGAAAGAATCGTCCTTTCGCTGATCGTGCGCTCCACGGATTTTTCGTCAATGATAACACTGGCCTTCTTCAATTCCTTCTGAGCGAAGAGCCTGTTATCCTTTTTGGACCGAACTAGCGTCACTTTCCCGTAAGCGCCCTGACCTAACACGCAAAGTTTGTCAAAGTCGCTCACCTGAACCTTGGTATTAGAGTTACTGCGCTTGTAAAGCACGTCGTCCGAATCTTCGCCATCCGAATCTCCTTCGGCAATAGCAGAATTATTTTGCTGAGTGATAGAAAGCTCTATAGAATTTAGCAAAGACGATCCAATGGTCACGCGGCCCATCACACTCGACCTTCTGCGTGGCTTTTCTTCTGCCAGCGCCACCGAGAGCTTGCTCATACCGGCTGAAGGCACGTCTTTAGGGTGTACCATTTTCAGACGGGTTTTCCTCTGATAAAGTGAAACTTTTCCCTAGTGAAGTTTTTGTTCCTATCGGCTCAGCACAACGGGCCAATCATCGCCTATACATACATAATACTTGCATTCTGGTATCTAAAGCTACACAAGTAGACTGCACTGCTACGATTAGGAGAAAAACTTGGCATACTTTTCTCTCTGCTGCTTTTTAGCGTCCAGCGCCAACTGCTGGACGCTCTGCAGCTCCTTCTCAATAATCTTATCGTTAGGGAGAACAACATGGGCCTTCTGCAAGGTTTCCAGGGCCTCTTCGGGCAGATTGAGCCCCATTTGGGCCTTGGAAAGTCTGTAGAAAACCTTGGACACTTGGGTTTCGTTCATTTCGACGCCCTCCATGTCAAAGATGAACTGACAATAGTCTTTGCACAGCTTGTAGCTCTTCATCTGCAATGCGACTAGGGTGATATTCAGAAACAAGGTCATTTTCATGTTCAGGAACTTGTCGTGCCACTCCTTGTTGTTGTGGTTGTCTGGTAGCAACTCGTTGCAGTATCGCACTGCCTTTTGGTATTTCATGAGCGACTGGTCCAGCTTACCTGCCTTGAGGAGAACTGTTGCGCAGGACTTGATCGTCTCAATCACCTTGAAGGAGATCTCGGGCTCGTCAAAATTGACGCCCTCGATCGGCTCGTTGTCGTCTGGATACTCCTCGTAGACGTCCTTACCACCTACAGTATCAGTACAAGCAATGGAATTAGGTAGCGACATGTCCTGGGTCCAGATCCCCGCCTGCGAAATGACAACTGGCGACGATGGAATCCAAGCATTTGCTTCCGACTGTTTGTTGGATTCAACTGGTATCCTCTCGATGTAACGGATGACGGATTTTCCGTATTTGACCTTACCCAAGATAGTGTGTTTGTTATTCAAATGCGGCGAGGATTCCACTGTGACAAAGAAACTGAACGGTTTGGCATTGGACACACAGAGAAAGAAAGAGGAATTGATCTCACCCGTATTCTCAGTTTCACATCCCAGATCAAGATCTGTGGATGCCAAGACCATGAAATTTTTAATGATTTTTCCGATTTGAGTACCGTTGAGCTGTCCGTTTTGTGCAAATTGCGCAAACCTCTCAGCACTACCAGCAGCACCGGCGTCCAGCTCAAAAACAACCCTTCCGATCTCCCTTTTCTCGTAGGTTATATCAAAATACACAAATTTCATCTCTCAAATAAAGGAAAAGTCTCAAATAAAGAGGTGTTGCGGTGAAAAATTTTGGATTCCCATACATTTCTTCAACACTCTCTCAGTCCAACGACACTCGTGATGTTCTCCAAGACGTTCAGCCGGCTGTTCAGCGCCTCCAAGAGAGTCTTCAACGCTCCTACCTTCGCCGACGTGAAGTCAAACCCTTCCTTGCTCAACGTCGCGCAGAAACAGAAGGTTTCCAGCGACATGCAGGTGTTCAAATACGTGCTCCATGCCCGTTTCAACAAGAACAACACCTTCCTCACGCTGACCCGCGTGGAGGGTGACAAGAACTACGCCAAGCTGCATCCAGAGGTGCCGTTCAACGAGCAGGTGCTCTACTTCCTCACATTGCCTCAGAGGATCTGCATCTCGCAATCCACCGGCTACCTGGGGTTCAGAAAGGCCCAAAGAGGGGAGTACGAAGCCAGCTTCCAGCTCTCCAGTTCCATCTTCAAGACCATCAACGAAAAGAACCTGTTCAAGAAGTGCGGTAACCTCGAGGTTGTCGTCAGAGGTTTCGGTAAGGGCAGAAACGCCTTCTTCGACGCCCTCAAGGGTAAGGAGGGTAACACCATCAGAGAACACATCACCAGAATGTCCGACTTGACCCCTATTGCCTTCGGTGGTAACAGAGCCCCAAAGAGAAGGAGAATCTAAGCTGGGCAAAGGGAATATACCACTATTATTCGTATTATCCTTTCTTCAGCTTGCTGTATATATTTATATCATTACATACTACTAGTAGTAACATCTTTACAAAGAACAGAGAGAACGAGCAGAAGAGGTCCTCGACAGCGTTGCATGAGGGCAGTGTGCAGTATCTGACTGTCAGAAGTAGAACCGTTTCCGATACCATAAGAGGACCACCATCCAGGGTTAAGTGAAAAATCGGTCACGTGCTTGGACCCAGGGTTTTGTCACATTATTTTGTGTCGTGAGACTCAATTTCACTACATGAACAAGAAATTTTTCATTTGATATTTTTTCACCTGTGCTTCAACTCCTTCTTCATCAAAATGGCTCCAACTACTAAGGCTCAAGCTGCTAAGAAGGCTGCTTTAAAGGGTGTTAACTCTTCTAAGGCTTTGAAGGTCAGAACTTCTGCTACCTTCAGATTGCCAAAGACCCTCAAGTTGGCCAGATCTCCAAAGTACACCAAGTCTGTTCCACACTACCAAAGATTGGACGCTTACAAGGTCTTGCAACAACCAATCAACTCTGAAACCGCCATGAAGAAGGTTGAAGACGGTAACACTTTGGTTTTCCAAGTCGACTTGAAGGCCAACAAGCACCAAATCAAGCAAGCCGTTAAGGAATTATACGACGTTGAAGTCTTAAAGGTCAACACCTTGATCAGACCAAACGGTACCAAGAAGGCTTACATCAGATTGACTGCTGACCACGATGCCTTGGACGTTGCCAACAGAATCGGTTACATCTAAATCTTTTTTTAACACTTTTAATATATATATCCTGAAAATATAGAACTAGTTTAATACTGCGGGCACTTCGGAGTGGGTGAAGCCGCGTTTGTGTCTATGGCGCTACGCGCAGTAGATCCTGTGGCGTCTGCCTGTTAAGCGTGCGACTTTCCCAGCAAAAGATCATGAGCATGGTAAGAACTACCTAGCGGATTAAGCGCCCCCTCGATGCACCTTTTTCAGCGGAAAAAACACGCATGCTAGTCTAACAATTACGCTCAACTCATAAACGTCAACCTCGACCTCGTAACTTGCTCTCACCCCGCGCCGTAATCGATTTCCTGCTTTCTATCGATAACCCTAAGCATCTTGTCTTGAATTTTTCACTGAGGGTTAGCAATGAAAAATTTTTTAGGGCCCATGGAAAAAGTATAAAAGGAGGCGGATTGGCCATTTTTTCAGGAATTTTTTCAAAGAGTTTTTCCTTTCTTTGTCGACGTACTTCATAGGATCATTTCTATAGGATTCGTCTCTCTTGATTCTTTTTAAAGAGTCACTGTTCCAAACTTGGTTGATGAGATAGATACCCCAGTACCTTCAAAGTGAGAATTCCCAGGAGATGTGCCATCACAGTTTGATCACGATTCTTAGCAATCTGGTCATCTGGGCTGTCTCCGCACCCCCCTTTTTATTCCTTTTTACAGCTTCTTCGTGAGGTGAAAAAAGCGAGCAATGATCTTTACCCCTGTTTGGTGTACCTTTTCGGAGGGGACCTGCTGGGGTGGGAACTGGCGGATGTCTGACAAGTTACTATTTGGAACAGGAGAGTGCGGAAGTGCGTTTCGGTCGTTAAGGCTCCATGGACAGGCGTCGATGGTGATTAACAAAGACTGACTTCGACTGATTGTGCGATTGTGATGATCACAACGCTTGACTTCTGAAAAATGAGGAAGACAAACTTCACATAATCTGATGTTCGCGCAACTAGCTAGTAAAAGAAATAACAGGTAAACGTAAAAATATCAAGTAAACACAATTAACAGCCATAATTTAGGTGTATCGGGGGAGGGTATGAAAGAATACAATTTTTGGGCCTCTCTTCTGCTCAGAAGGTGGCAGCCTTAGCAATGTTCTCATGAACGAACTCGCATGCAACTGCAATGGAGTTGAGTTCGGCCTTGTCGCAGGTCTTAGTCCATTCGGTGTCGATTTTGAGAACGGATAAATCTTCGAACTGAACAGGCGTACTGAAGAACTTAGGAACCTCCTCCATGCCAACTTTTTCTCTCAAGAACTTTTCCAAAACGTCGCTGCCGGGTATGCCCATAGAGATGTCGACGTAGGCACTGGCCGTCTGGCCGGTCACAACGTTGTTGAAGAAGTTCAAGGCTGCGTATGCCATGGAAAGCGTGGCAGAACCTGAACCTTGCTTGGCCGCGACCACCTCGTCACCACCGTACTGAACACGCTTGACTAAGGCCTCTCTGACCTCGTCAGGGAAATTGTACTGGGACACCAACGGAACAATGGAATGGCCCGAATGGCCACCGACCACAACGACGTTCAACTGCTGAGCAGGTGTCTTTGTTTGCTCAGCAACAAAACAGTTGGCCCTCACATGGTCCAAATTGGTGACCCCGAGAAGCTTGTGCGGGTTGTAGGTGCCCTGTTTGATGAAGATCTGCTTGAAAATGGCAGTGGTAGAGTTGACCGGGTTGGAGATCACCATGGTCAACGCATTTGGGCAATGCGTAGCAATAGCCAGAGCTAGAGAGGCGCAAATGGATGCGTTGATGTTGAAAAGATCGCCTCTGGTCATACCAGGCTTACGCGCCACACCTGCCGGAACCAACACACAGTCTGCGTCGGCTAGGGCCAGCGGGAGTTGGTCCTCGCCGATGTACGCGGAAACGTGCGTGTTGGTGTCGATGTGGGCCAAATCAGCGCCGACACCGGGCGCGTGCACAACATCGTAGAGCGCCAACTGCGTCACATGCGGGGAGAGCTTGAGAAGGAGGGAGAGTGGCTGGCCAATACCGCCAGCAGCACCGAGAACGACAACTTTCATTTATATACTAGAATGAATCAAGACAGGTCTCAGAGATAAGCTCTATTTTTCCTGACGTCAAACCCTTTTTATACGGATAGCGCGGATGACCTGCGGAAAAGAGGCTCCAATATCGGAAAAATTCTTCATCCTGAATTCCGTGACCCCCCACAAAAACCCCCCTATATTTAAGCCGGTCACGTGACCGGTGGCGAGTCACGTGACTGAGGACGACTGAATAGTCAAGACGATAAAAAGAAAAGTGCTAGCTATTACTAAGACCTGTGTTCTTTGACTATGTTCACTGGTATTGTGGAAATCAAGGGTGTTGTATCTGCGATCTCGGAGCTCGACTCCTCGTCTTCGGGCGGGAACGGGTTTTCGTTGACTATTTCGCAGGCGTCGGCCATTTTGGGCGACTGCCATTTGGGAGACTCCATTGCAGTCAATGGGGTGTGCTTGACTGTGACTGAATTTGACGAGGACAGTTTCAAGGTGGGAATTGCGCGTGAGACGCTGTCGAAGACTAATTTGGGGTCGTTGCAGGTGGGGTCCCATGTCAACTTGGAGCGTGCGATGAACTCCGAAGTGAGGTTCGGCGGCCACATGGTCCAAGGTCACGTTGACACGGTGATCGAGATCGTCAGCAAGGAGGCCGACGGTAACTCCATTAGGTTCAACTTCAGACCTAGAGAAAGAGAGTTCATCAACTACATAGTCCACAAAGGGTTCGTCTGTGTTGACGGGACTAGTTTGACTGTGACTAAAGTCGACTACTCCGAATGCACCTTTGAAATCATGATGATTGCGTTCACTCAGGAAAAGGTCGTCCAGGCCGTTAAGCAGGTGGGTGACTGGTGCAATCTGGAAGTCGACTTGACCGGTAAGTTGATCGCCAGACAGGTGGAATTGAACCTAAAGGCTCAGCTGGGAAACAGCGAAAGCATGTTGATGAAGGCCATTGAGAAGGTCGTCAAGGAACAGCAAAAGGCATAAACTCGTGTGTATATATGAACGAAATCTCTGAACATTTGAATGGTATTTCTAATTATGTTTCTATCTATATCTCTATACAGTATTGGAGCTGCTTTACTGCTCCATATTAAACACCAGACCCACGGAGTCGTCACCTGCTGTGACTACTCTGCCGGCACAATCAACGTCGAAATCAAGCACACCCATGTGGTGGCCCATACCGGTAAAGAGACATTCACCTGTTCTGGCGTCCCATTTATAAACTTTACCATCCATGCTGGAGGCCAACAAGAACGGTGATTGATCGATGAACATCAATTTAGTAACTGCATCGCCACATTTGAGGGCCCTCCTGACTTTCCATGTGTTGGTATCGAAGATGAAAACGTCACCGGAAACCAGACCCAAGGCCAACAAGTTGAGCTGAGAACACCATGTAAGAGATTCGATCGACACATCGTAAATGTTATCGTTTTCTTGCAACTCCATAGCCACAAACGTGGCCAACAAGGCCCCGGTTTCTGTGTTGATGATGGCCACTTGGGAGTCTCTCGAACCTGCAATGACAATTTTAGAAGTAGGGTTGGTGGTGATGGAAACCCAAGGAGGGAAGAGACCCTTGAGGTTGTTATGGTCGTACTTGAACTCTTGTTGTTGCGTGTAGCAGTTCCAGCCAATGATGCTACCGTCTTCACTGACGGTGACCAGCTTCAATTCGTCCATGTTGTCCACCTGGACGAAGACACCGTTGTTACATTCCTTGGAATGCGAGTAACCTGAGAAAAGCAAGTCCAAGGTCTCGTTGATCTGGTACACAACTACGGTACCGTCTGCACCACCCATGGCAAAGACGTTGTGCTGTGTAGGATGGCACTTGATCCAGATGATCTCGTTGACGTCCTCAAGAACTCTGTCGAACGGAGTCCAAACTTCGCCGCCTCTTGAGGCCTTGTAGATGATCGCTCTACCGTTCATGTCACCTGTGACCAAAAACTTACCGTCCTTAGTGAACGCCAAACTGGCGACCGACTCCTCATACCCGGAAAGCTTGGTGACCGTTGGAGCCTGACCCTGCTTGTGCGATAACCAAAGATACGCAACGTTATCACCGCCACCGGTGCAGACCAACGGCAAGGTAGGATGAGCCGCAATGGCAAAGAGGGAGTCCTCGTGGTCCTCAAAATACGCCTGCGAGTTATTAGTCATGTCAATCTCGATTTGACCATTTTCGTCATAGTCGTCAAGGTCAACGTCCCCGTCAACGTCACCTTCGGCCTGGTCATCGTTATCATCAACAGGCTCCACCTGGTCCAAATTGGCGTCGTCCACAACCTCGCCCACCTCGGCCTCGTCGATCATCACGTCGCCCTCATCTGACAGATACTCGTCCTCCTGCTGCATTTCTTACTAAGCTAAAAGAGTAAAAAAGACTGAAAAAAAATTATCATAGAAATAAAAAATAAAATAAAAAAAATTCAGTCGACCGTTGCACTGCCTAGCACAGCCTTGCACCGCCTCGAATCTGCAATCAGGCAAAATAAATTTCAAATCTTCTTATTCTGTCTTAGCTGTCTTGTTTTATCAGCGGTGTCATGGACAGGACTCTGTATGAGCCGAGCGAGCAGTTCAAGCAGACTGCGTTTGGAAGATCGTTGCCCGGTAAGCTTTCTCTTTGGGGAGACATGGCCAAGGGGGGGCGGATAGATGCGCTTACAAGACTTCGAAACAGTAAGATCTCCAGTACAGAGATCAGTCTTCCGGGAGAAAACTCGCTGATGGACTCGGTGGCAGCGGAATTGACGCCCAAGATTCAGCCGGAAACCAGGGAACCTGAAGCGATGGCTGTGGACCATTCACCTGTGGAGTTGACGAATGTCGTTCTGGGCCACAGCGGTGCTGTGACCTCGTTGTGCTACGATCCACTGAAAGAATACTACATGTCGGGGTCGAGCGATTCGAGCATCAAGGTGTGGTCGCCGCACCACGAGCTCCTGCTGACGCTGCAGGGACACATCATGGCGGTGCGAAGTATCCGGATCTCGCGCAGCATGCCCTACATGTTCTCGGGATCTGAGGACAAGATGGTCAAGTGCTGGGATCTCACCACCAACAAGGTGGTGCGCGACTACCATGGCCACATTTCCTCGGTCTACAGCGTGGATCTGGACGACGCGCAGGGCCAGTTGGCCAGTGCGGGCAGAGACGCAGTGGTGCGACTCTGGGATGTGCGGACCAGGGACCAGACAGGCGTTCTGTCTGGCCACAAGGCCTTCATCAACCACATAGAATATGTCCAGGAAGACGCTACTAAGCTGGTGAGCGCCGACATGGACGGTGTGGTTCGCTTGTGGGACGTGCGAACGCAGACGTGTCTCAAGGCGGTGGCATACCACTCCAAGGGCGTGCGAAGCTTTGCGCAGACTGCTGAGCACATCATCACGGCGTCTACCAACGGGCTCAAGCGGTTCACGAAACAGTTGCAGTACGTGAACGACCTGGAGTTCTCGTTCGGGGGGCACGACAGCCTTGTGGACGGCAACATCATTGTGAACACACTTGCTTACGACGCGGGGGTGCTTTTTGCAGGCTGTATGGACGGCCAGATGGCGCTTTGGGACTGCGCGAGCGGCCGAATGTTCCAAGAGGAAACGCAGCAGCTGCTGCCCAACTCTCTTCCGGGCGAGAACGGGGCCCTCTGCTCGCTGTGGAACGACGGCCAGCTCCTCGTGGGCTGTGCAGACAAGTCGATACGTGTTTACAGTGCTACTGGTTTACAGACGAGATAATTGTGTAGCTTTTAGTCAGAAGGAAGGCAACAATCGTGAAATCCGCAACTCCAAGAGGATCGGTTCAGGTCTGTGAATAATTGCGTTCATCATCAAAGCTTGCACGTGTTTCTCGGATGCCAAACGGGCCCTCGACGGCTGTCAAAGGCTACTCGTTTGTGCACACCAAGAAGAAACACCATGGAGAGCCTGGGAAAAAATTTTCTCCGTAGGGGCCTTTTATAGTAAGCAGGAAATCCACATGCTCAGCACGGCAGGGTTTGGGTCACAATAGACAGAATTCGTTTTATTTAATACAATTATACACTATTTGGGCTTATTTGCCGGCCTTCTGCTTGGCCTCTCTGGTGTGCTTGGCCGTGGCACCGGCCTCGGTGTTCAAAATGTAATCCCAGACTCTGAAGGAGGAGGCGTAGTTGCCGATGAAATGGTGGTGGTGTTCATCGTGGTGGTCTGCTCCTGCCCAGAGGAACAAAAAGTGATGCAAGGAGATTGGGAACTCGTACCCAGAATGGGCGTCGACGGCCTGGAACAATCTCAAGGTGATCCAGATGGAAATGGTGAACAAATGCAGGTTCTGTGTGAAGTAGCACCACATGATCGGAATACCAACAGTACCGAACCCCAAGAGCATCACCTCAATAGGGTGTGCGTATTCTGCAGCCAGGCCAAATGGAGCAGCGTATCTGTGATGCTGCTTGTGGATGTATTTGTAGAAGTTACCGTAGTGCAAGCCTCTGTGGAACCAGTAATGCCAGGCGTCCTCCAAAAAGAAGAAGATAGTCACCTGCAGCGCAATGGTCTTCCACGATGGGAATGGGACCTCAAAGGAAATGCCGATCTTCTCGCAGATTGGATGGAAGAACCAGATAGGGAAGGCCTCGACCAGGAAATGCGACTTCAAAACAGACTTTAGACATTCCCATTGTTCTTTGTCGCTAGGGTATTTGTCAGCCTGGATCTTCCATTTCTGGAAGTATGGCGTGCGATCAATGATGTACCAAGGCAAACATCTCCCAAAATACATGGTCTCGTGCAGAAGGAAGAACAGCAACCCCGTGGCGAAAAGATCGTTGTTCAGATACACGTAATACGAAGCCCATAGCTTCTCCAGGAAGTTGAGCCCCGGAACCTCTCTCACCTGCTCGTAAACAGTCCAGAACGTGTCTCTGTTGACGATGTCCACCGACTTGTCCAAAAATACCTTACTCATCTCGTCTTATCGTAGATAATAACTGGTCAAACAGGGAAACAGAAAAAGACAGACGCGTTCACCAATGGAAAAAAATTGATTATTACCTTTGATTTTTCTTTTTATTCCCGGTACGAGCGGAACGAATCTCAACTCCCTTCAAAAAATTATACGACGCAGAAGCTCATCTGCTCAGCACGTTTATTACTAATTAAATTTATCTTATAAATACGGGTTTTATATATGTGGAAGTGTATGGGGGTGTATTAGTGTGCTCAGGCAGTGGCGCCCGCTTCGTTGGAAGCAACCCACTTTCTGGCGTTTCTGAAAAGACGGACCCATGGACCGTAGCCTTCCCATTCGGCAGCCTTTTCGAGAGGATAGTAGGAGTTGGATTCTAATCTGACAACTCTTTCTGGATGAGGCATCATTGACAGCACTCTACCGTTTGGAGTGGTGATGGCAGTGATACCGTCTGGAGAACCGTTAGGGTTCAATGGGAACTTCTCGGTAACTTGACCGTAGTTGTCAACGTATTGGGCACCAACTAACTTGGCACCGACAAAGGAGCTCTTCTCAGCTTCAGACTTCCATTGCGCTCTACCTTCACCATGGGCAACGGCAATTGGCAACTTGGAGCCTTGCATACCCTGCAAGAAAATGGAGTTGGTCTCGCCACTCACTTGTAAGGTACATACTCTAGCTTCATACTGTTCAGACTTGTTTCTTTCAAAGGAAGGCCAGTTTTCAGCACCGTTGATAACAGACTTGATTTGTGAAAGGAATTGACAACCGTTACAAGCACCAAAAGCAAAGGTGTCGTTTCTTTCGTTGAAGAAATGAGAGAACTCGGCTCTGACCTTCTCGTTGTACAAAACGGATTTGGCCCAACCGTTACCGGCACCAAGAACATCACCGTAAGAGAAACCACCACAGGCAGCCAAACCAACGAAGTCCTTCAAGGTAACCTTTCCTTCGATCAAGTCAGTCATGTGAACATCAACTGATTGGAAACCAGCTTGTTCGAACGACCAGGCCATTTCCATTTGACCATTGACACCCTGTTCTCTCAAAATGGCAACCTTTGGCTTAGAGTTCAACTTGGAAACACCCAAATCATCAGCTGGGTCAAAGGTTAATTGATATTGTAAACCTGGGTCTTGGTTATCTTCAATCAATGAGAATTCTTCATCAGCAGTAACTGGATTGTCTCTCATCTTTTGCATGTGGTAAGAAGTCAATGACCATTTCTTTTGTAATTCAGCTCTAGAATCTTCAAAGATGGTTTCACCGTTGAACTTAACGTTGATGATTTGCTTGGCGTCGTCAAAGACTGGCTTACCAATAACACTGACGAATTCTTCAGTGACACCATGGCTACCTAAGATGGCCTTAAATGATTCCAGTTGAGATTGGCTGATTTGGAAAACGGCACCTAATTCTTCATTGAATAATTCAGCAAAAGAATCCTGCTTACCTTCTAATTCTAATGATAACCCACATCTACCAGCAAAGGCCATTTCCAAAGCGGTGACAAATAAACCACCATCAGATCTATCATGGTAAGCTAAAACATCAACCTTAGAATGTAATTCAATGATAGCTTCTAAGAAGCCCTTCAAAATTGAGGCATCGTGAACCTTTGGTGAAACATCACCAATTTGCTTGTAAACTTGAGCCAAGGCAGAGCCACCAAGAGCCTTAGAAACCTTAGCGGCCAAGTCAACTTGAACTAAAACAGTATCCTTGATGTTTTGTAATTGAGGAGTCCAAGTCTTGGAGGTATCACTAACACCACAGAAAGCGGTAATAACCAAAGATAATGGAGACATAACAGTCTTATCATCCCAGGTCATTTTCATAGACATGGAATCTTTACCAACAGGAATTTCAATACCTAAAGCTGGACACAAATCCATACCAATAGCTTGAACAGCCTTGTAAAGGGCAGCACCTTCACCAGGGGTAGAAGCAGAAGACATCCAGTTAGCAGACAATTTAACCATGGATAAAGTTTTCAAGTCAGCAGCAGCAATGTTTAACAAAGATTCGGCAACACACATTTGAGCAGAGGCGGCAGGATCAATGATGGCCAAAGTTGGCTTTTCACCCATAGCTAAAGCTTCACCTGTCTTAATCAGTTCTTCACCTAAAGAAGTACAAGTGACACCGACATCAGCGACTGGCACTTGCCATGGACCAACAAATTGGTCTCTGTCAATTAACCCAGTAACGGTTCTGTCAGCAATGGTAATCAAAAAAGATTTTGAACCAACGGATGGTAATTGTAAAACTCTATCGACAGCATCCTTGAATGAAACGTTGGTCAAATCAACCGGCTTCAATTGCATTGGCAAAGTAACATCGGATCTTGACATCTTAGGTGGCTTACCGAACAAGAGAGACATATCTAAATCAATTGGGGTAGTCTTTAACAATTTATCGGTTAAGACTAATCTTTGTTCTTCGGTAGCAACACCAACAACTGCAAACGGAGCTCTTTCTCTTTCACAGATGGCCTTGAAAAGTTCCAAGTTTTCTTGGGCAACACCTAAGACATATCTTTCTTGTGATTCATTACACCATAATTCCATTGGGGACATACCTGGTTCTAAAGAGAGGATGTCTCTTAATTCAAATCTGGCACCCAAATCGTTATCGTGGACCAATTCTGGCAAAGCATTAGAAAGACCACCGGCACCGACATCGTGAATACATTGAATTGGGGAATCATAGCCTAAGGAGTTACATGCGTCAATGACAAATTGAGCTCTTCTTTGCATTTCTGGGTTACCTCTTTGGACAGAGGCAAAATCCAAGTCGGCAGAACCTTCACCTGAAGCAACAGATGAAGCAGCACCACCACCTAAACCAATCAACATGGACTGACCACCTAAAACAATGATAGCAGCACCTGGGGTAATTTTGAATTCTGGTTTGAGGGCCAATTGAGGTCTGACCGCACCCATACCACCTGCAATCATGATAGGCTTATGGAAACCTCTGATTTTGGAATCACCTTCCAGCTCCATGGTCAAAGTTCTGAAATAACCAGTAATACAAGGTCTACCAAATTCGTTATTGAAGGCAGCAGAACCTAATGGAGATTCAATCATGATATCTAAAGCAGAGGCAATATGATCTGGTTTACCCATATCGACTTCCCAAGGTTGGTTTAATGAAGGAATCTTCAGATCAGAAACAGAGAAACCTGAAAGACCACACTTAGATTTGGAACCTCTACCAACGGCACCTTCGTCTCTAATTTCACCACCAGAACCAGTGGCAGCACCAGGGAATGGGGAGACGGCAGTAGGATGGTTGTGGGTTTCAACTTTGATCAAAGTTTCGACTCTTTCCTTAGTTGACTTCCAAATGTTCTTATCGTTGATATCAGGAGTGTAGACGTAGGCTTCGGAACCTTCGTAGAT
Organism: Saturnispora silvae; assembly: GCA_030579555.1. Taxonomy (NCBI): domain Eukaryota; kingdom Fungi; phylum Ascomycota; class Pichiomycetes; order Pichiales; family Pichiaceae; genus Saturnispora; species Saturnispora silvae. The sequence goes on along the minus strand of JAKTRE010000004.1, from coordinate 170,414 downwards.
GGCAGCATTATCGGAGTAAGCAGAAATGGTGAATTGTGGGTTGAGCTTGTGGGTGTTTCTGATCATTTGGAAAAGAGACATATCCTTTGGTTCGTTATCGATATCCCAAGAAGCGTTGAAAATCTTGTGTCTACAGTGTTCGGAGTTAACTTGGGCAAACATGAACAGCTCAACATCAGTAGGGTTTCTCTTTAAGGTTTCCTTAAATGCCATGATCAAGTAATCGATTTCACCCTGATCCAAGGCTAACCCTAATTCCTTATTGGCATTGATCAAGTTATCTTTTGAAGAAAGAATGTCCACGTGAACAAGAGGCTTTGGCTGGTGGACTTCAAATAAGTCGTTGAAAGTTGGGACTTCGGCTTCACCCAAATAAAGCTTGTCGGTCATTCTGTCGAAGACAGAGGTCAAGCTTTTTATGTTAGATCTGATGAAGGAATCGAAGTTGAAACCCTGTTGGAATTGGACGATAATGGACATACCTCTTTCGACACGAGAGATTTCAGAGCTGAGACCACAGGTTTCGACAATGTTGGTAGCCTTGGAAGACCATGGAGAAATGGTGCCCGGTCTTGGCAAAACCTGGATGAGGTAGAGATTTGAATCCAACTTCGAAGCAGCAGGAGATGTGACAGCAGCTTGCAGAGAAGAAGCCAGCGAGTCATTTGCATCCAAAGGAGTGTCGTAGGCCAAAAGCAAGTCGAGCTTGCTCTTAGTTTCAGGAGTGAGATCGCCAGAGACAGTTTCAACATAATGAACGTGGCAAGCTAAAACGCGTTCCACAGGAGTGGAAGCGGCACCTTCAGAGGTTGCAGCAGCAGCGGTGTTAAGAGAGGAAACCAAAGCTTCAACTCTGAAGGGCCTCAAGGCGGCAGAACCGGCCAAAACGAGCATCTCAGCAGCCATTATGCGTTTGTTCTGAAGAAAAAAGATTTATTAACCTGATGACTTCTCTAAACTTTTCCTAATCTAAAGGAAGTCACAAAAAAAGAGTCAAACTTTTAAGAAAAAAATTTTGAAAAATGAGCAAATCAGTCACGTGATTGTCACGTGATTTTTCAGGCTGTGCAAATTAACTGAACTTTTTGAAATTTCGAAATTTCGGATAAAGAACATCAGAGTTGTTGTTGTTGTTGACGCTGTAGCAGCTGCGGACGCTTTAATGGGAGAGAAACGACGTAGCGATGAGGCTCTTGAGACTGAGGCTGATGAGAAGCGCTTGAAGGTTGACGGTGAAACGAATCAAGACGAGGACCAGTCTCAAGAGACTGGAGCCACAGAAGCTGTTGAAGATCCTGCGCTGGAGCCAGAAGACATTGACGAAGATGAGGTGAAACGCACTAAGCAATTTGATTTTGATGGGCTTGTTCAAACGTACAAGGAGAGACCGAGTGTTCTTGAAGAGAAAAGCGGGAAAATCAAGTTTAAGGTAGTCAATAACGATAATAGTAGAGACAATATGATCATCTTGACAGGACTGAAGAACATTTTCCAGAGACAATTGCCGGAAATGCCCAAGGCCTACATTGCCCGACTAGTCTACGACAAGTCGCACTTGTCCATCGCTGTTGTTAGAGACGAACTCACAGTAGTGGGTGGTATCACGATCAGACCGTTTGAGTCTCACGAGTTTGCTGAAATTGTGTTCTGTGCCATTTCGTCCACAGAGCAAGTCAGAGGTTACGGTGCTCATTTGATGAACCATTTGAAAGACTATGTGCGTGCAACTAGTAAAATGAAATATTTCTTAACCTATGCAGATAACTATGCCATTGGATACTTCAAAAAGCAGGGCTTCACAAAGGAAATCACATTGCCTAAACATGTTTGGATGGGATATATCAAGGATTACGAGGGTGGTACCTTGATGCAATGTTCTATGTTGCCTGTTATCAGATACTTGGACTCGCCGAAAATATTGGCGTTACAGAGGGCAGCAATCTTGAGGAAAATACGAAAAATAGGCCAATCACATGTGGTGAGGCCCGGTATTGAGGCATTCAAAAAGGGCAAAGCTGGAGGGATTGATCCACTGGAAATTCCCGGTGTCAAAGAGGCAGGATGGTCCAAAGAAATGGACGAGTTGGCCCAAAAGCCTAAGCGGGGACCACACTATATTGCTATGCTATCGATATTCACGGAAATGCAAAATCATCCATCTAGTTGGCCATTCATGGTTCCTATCAATAAGGAGGAAGTTCCTGACTACTATGAGGTGATTAAGGAGCCTATGGATTTGGGAACCGTTGAAAATAAGTTGGAAAATGACAAATATGAAAGTATGGACGACTTCATCTACGATTGCAAATTGATTTTCAACAACTGTAGACAGTACAACGGGGAAAGTACGACATTTTACAAGAATGCCAATAAATTGGAAAAGGCTGTTATAACAAAATTGAAAGATTTCCCTGAATATTCTGCATTCATAGAAGTCCTGCAAAATCATACCCATTAAGTAGATTAATTATTATTATTAGTGTTGTATATGTATAAAGTATCTGTATTTTTTTCAAGAGAGGGAAGAGCGAAAAAGTTAAAAGATAGAGGAGCCACGCGCCTTTATTTACTTAGGTAATAGTTATGATAACAGTGTTGGTACATGGAAATGATCAGAACGGAAATTAAACTGATTATCGATGCCAACCTAGTCCAATCCAAGTTCCATTGGTTTCCTAAATTGATGAGATTCATAACTTTGATGTTGTTGACCCTATAGTCCGGCTCGTCGATGAGAATATGTTGTAGGAACTCGATCGTTTCCAGATGTAAAGTACCTGGCTTCAAGGTATCAGTGATGGCATAGTGGACTGCGTTAGTTCGTATGAGTCTGCTTGAAGCGCAACCTACCATGATGGCGATTGTTTGAAGCCAGTAGATGCTCTTGTTTATGTTAGAGATGCAAACTGAGAGAATCAAACACCAGGAATAGGCACTGTTTGGGTACAGCAGCAGCGAGCAAACGCTCATGAAGGACAATAAAAACTTGAAAACCAGCTGGTTCTCCTTCAAAAGATACGACACAAACAGAATCAGGCCTAGGATGGTGGCACAGGGGTAATTCCAGCTGAACTTCTCCGAGCAGGCGGGAAGCAAAGTCATGACAGGTAGAATGCAGAGCGCAGTAGCGAGGGAAATTGCTGAGCTCAGCATTTCGAGAGAGAGTTTTTCCGAGAGAGAAACCAGCAATCCCGCGAGACAAACGACGGACACCAGCAGTAGGATGAGGGCAACAACGAGCGGCATCTCAAAGGTGCCTAAGATGGCTATCACGATCACCAGACAGCAGACGAGACCAATCTCGGCTATGTAGAGATGCGAGTCATCCTGATCGGGCTCGGAGAAGATTTTTTCATTGATGTGGGTGGGAAGCAAATGCTTGGCGGTGGCCGAGGGCTCCTTTCTGGGTCCGCACAGCAGCAGCACAATCATGCCTGCTATGACCACCAAGGCAGTGTACTCGGTTTTTCTCTGAGACGCGGAAGTTGCTAGCAAAACCAGCGCGTAGAACATCCCAATGCCCTCGTCGTGAACGTTGCTCGTATAGGAATTGAGTACAAACGAGGTACCCAACCCCGAAAGCACGCTGGCGGGCAGCGCCCAGCGCGCGCTGCTCGCCAACAGCGAGCACAGCTGGCCTGCAATCACCAACAGGGGTCCAGCTTTCGGGAGCACAACAAGGGAGTGAGCTACTGTGAACGCGAGGCTGTATAGAGCAAGGCTGGAAAGCGAACGGCTGCGCAGCAGGGTGGTGGAAAGCCCTTGCTGCGCCAACGGCAGCGCTAGCTCGAGCGCAAGAGGCAGCATGGCCGACATCGTTAAGAAGAAAGAGTGTTACCGTTGAACCCTAGTGCGGGCCACCCGGCTCAATAGGGCATACCCACGTGTTTATGCCGATGGCTCATAAAAAGGGGTCGGGTCTAGGCAATTTTCCGGGGTCTAGATCTGGCAGGGACGGGGTCTAGTGGGCAACGCTCTGGGTGTTGTTTGAGACGCGGTGGATTCGTGTTAGCGCCTCGTTCACGCGCTCCCACCGGGCCTTGCAACCAACCAAGGACCCCTTCTTGGCGGCCCATATTACAATGCAAACCCTTAAACTACCGACCGCGCGCCCGTATTAAATTTTCTAAAACACACAATAAATAATATTAAACGGTTCTAGCCTTAATGGGTGTGGTTAGGGGTCACGTGACCGGATATAAGAGGAGAGATATGCAGATGCGGGACGAAATAGCGACAGTGAAGGGTGTGACTTGGTATTGGCCTGTGGGTGGTGCAGCACGAGACAGAGGTGTTGTGAAAGAGGGTGCAGCTACAGAGGCACACGGAAAAAGCTGGAGTCTTTGTTTACCTGTTGCCATAGATAAGGAGATATCTTTAAAAAAGATAAACACAGCCACACTGAAACTGGGTCTGTGTTTCATATTGCTGCTATGGAGCGGATGGTCTCATACAAGGAGGTAGGTCAAGCAGAGGCTAAAACTGATAATTACTGATTGTTGCCATAGATAAGGAGAGATCTTTACAAAAGATTAAAAAAGCCACGCTAATGGCACTAAAAGGGACTGGAGCACATTACGGCTATAGAGAGGGGGATCTTTGAAAAGAAGTATGCCCACACGCATAGAGACGTTAAAAAGATTCCAATTGGTGGTGTCTTCTTCTCGTTGCTGCAGTAGAGTGGAGGAGATGTTAGAAATAGAAACACGCGCACGCTAAAAGAACCTCAATCGATATTCACGTCTACACAGACGCCAAAAAGACACTACCTGATAGTCGCGTTTACACCGACGCCAAGAAAACCAGAACTGATATTCGCTTCTTCACAGGCACTAAAAAGGCACTGATCCACAATCACGTCTTTCTTTTCCTCTTTTTTGGTACGCACACTGTAGTCCACGCTCTTCCTGTTGACAGAAATCTTTTAAAAAGGTATACACACATGCTAATCCATATTCACGTCTTCTTCAGGCTGCTGCTGCTCTTGCTGCTGCTGCTGCATTTCGTCGATGAGAGCAGCGACCTCCTTGTCATCGTAGATCTTGAATCCGTGCTCCTTGGTCACCGAAGCAAGCTGCGAATTTGTGCTGTTTAGCTTTTCCTCCATGACTTGCTTCAACACCTTCAAGGCCAGTAGTTCGGCCTCCTTGAGGGTGAGCGACTTGTGGTATTCATTTTGTAGCTCAGTCTGGGCGCCTTCAGACCCAGACCCAATGGCTCTGGCGTCATATCTATAGAAAGTTCCGCTCGGCTCTGCGTGGTACAATTGAGGGCCTAATTGGTCGTCGTACCCAGCAATCAAGAGGGCCACCCCAAACGGTCTGGACATCAATCTGTCTTCACCATTGGCACCCTCGCCAAACCTGAGAGCCAAGTCGCACACGGATTGCGTGAGCGCTTCCACGGAAATAGGCTCGTCGTAGTAGAGATCGTGCTGAACGGACGCAACACGCGCATGGTCGACCATGGTTCGCGCGTCGGCCGTCAACCCCGACATGGCACACCCAATGTGACGCTCGACCTCCATGATCTTCTCGATCGAGTCGGACTCGACCAAGGGTGAGGTGACTCTCTTTTCGATTGCCAAGATGACGCCCTCGGAGGTGGATATTCCAATGGCGGTGGACCCATGTTTGATGGCCTCAAGCGAGTACTCCACTTGGAAAAGTCTCCCCTCGGGAGAGAACGTCGAGACGCCTCTGTCGTACTCACTTCTGGTAAGGAACATGCTGCTGAAGATTAACAAGAAGCGCACACAGATGGATGTCTAATACAATTTTTGCCACCCAAAAGAGGAATCACAGGAAGGGAAAAAGGGAACGTTACGTAAGCAAAAAAAGACAGGTCACGTGACCCGATGGCATGGAGTAGTAAAATCAACCTAAACAGAATGAAGGTCGAGCACGTGCTACTGCTACAGGGATCATCACCGTTTTTCTTGTGTTACTTTAACCCTTCCTCGGTGTTAGATTCTCACCGTGAGTTTAAACAAGTTTGAAATTGAATTTGCACCTGAAGTCACGTGACAAGCCTTTAGTTTGTGCACTCAGACAAAGACAGGAATTAAGACTGTTACGTAAGCCAAGGAGTAATCACGTGACACCCGCGGATTCCGAGTGTCACGTGACCTCCCTCTGTCTTCTTCTTTTCACAGAAAAGTATGAACGTTACGTAAACAAAAAAATATGGAGACATTTAGTCACGTGACTTACTTCCCCTTTCTGTCTGCCTCCCTTTCTACCTGCCTCCCTTTCTATCTGCCTCCCTCTCTACCTGTCTCCCTTTCTACCTGTCTCCCTTACCCCTCGCTCCCACTGCGCGCCTATTCGGCGCGCCCATTTCTTTTCGTTTTTCCGCATCACTACGCGGCGACCGCACATGGGTCTCCCCTTCTGTTGTGATGTCTCAACATCACGTAACCACCGCACAAGCGGGGTCACGTGACGCGATGCCCTCTGCCTTTCCCCTTCAATTCTTCCGACGCTGCGTAAGAACTGGTCACGTGACCCGTTACGTAAGCCACGCCTTGCTGTCAGCTGATACTCTAGATAATTCTGCATGCATTGCATTGCTTGGCCGGTCTCGTCTCGGCATGTGGCTTCTGTCTGCTCTGCGGCTGCGTGCGGCTGCTGCTTGCTGTTTGCGCACGCCCGCGCGTCTCCCGCACGCCTCCCTTGTGCCCGCCGACTGTTTGCATTTCACTGCCTGGCCTGGCCTGGCCTGGCCTTTGTGCCCGCGGCCTCAATCACGTGACCCGTCTCCCGTGTTGCTATTTTCGTTCGCGAAGAGAATAAGCCTTAGAATTTCCTAATTGGGCGTGTAATTGTGTTTACTTCTGTTGGGCCCAATCGGGGTTCGATCCCAGATGGCGGCCGCTCAGGCACGCCACAGAGCCCATTGAGGTGTCGGTGGGTAGCGCTCGCGCGCGGCTATAGGCCGCTATTATACCGAGCGCGCCAGCGGCCTCGGACGCGGCCGCTGGCGCGCTACAGAGGCCCCGCGGGCGGGGAATGTGCCTTAACCCACCACAGTAAACGGTTTTTTCTCTTACGGCAATGACTTACCCCGTTTCGGCAGGAATTCCCAATTAGTATATAAACCAGCAGGTGTGCCCACTGACAGGGTTTTTTCGCGGCTCTTCTCTTCTCCAGCCACCTCGAAATGCAATTCCAAGTCGCCTCCCTCGCTGCCATTGTCGCCCTTGCCCAGGCCGAAAACATCGCCGTCGTCTTGAACTCCGACATCAAGAACCACGTCAACGAGTACCTCTCTGTTGTCCAGGCCCAGACCGGCGACCAGGCTCAAGGCTTGCTCTCCCTCTACGCCGCCGCCCAGACCTACACCGACAACTCCTACACCACCTTGGTTCCTGCTGACGAGTACGCCTCCCTCTCCGCCTTCGCCACCCAATTGCCATGGTACTCCGAGAGATTGGCCTCCCAGCTCGACGCTGCTGAGTCCACCGCCGCTTCCTCCGAAGCCGCCTCCTCCTCCGAGACCGCCTCCTCCGAAGTTGCCTCCTCCACCGCTGCTTCCTCCTCTGCTCCAGTCACCTCCTCCGCTGCCCCAGAGTCCTCCTCTGCTGCTCCAGAATCCTCCTCTGCTCCAGCCCCATCCGTCTCCACCACCGAATCCCACTCCGTCGCCGGTGCCAACGCCTTGGTCCCAGGTGCCCTTGCTGGTGCTTTCATCGGTGCCTTGGCCTTGATCTAAGCGCGCCGCCGTTTATAACTTTATCTTCGTTTTCTGTTTGCCTTTTTTGTACTATAACTAAAAGCAATTACTTAATCTTGAACTCATCGGATCCATCAAAGTCACGTGAGATCACGTGAGATCACGTGATGGCTGCTCCGGCGCAAGTGCTCAGCAGACGCGTCAAATTCAGGTTCCGTTTCCAAAATGCTCAACTTGTTCTGTGGTCTTCTTCTTTTTGCCATGGGTCTGCTCTTCTGTTCCGTCTTTTCCTGGCCGCTGCTGGCCCGCGCTCTGGCCTGGGTGCCCGGTTTCTCCATTCTCGAGTCCGTCTTGCACCAGTTCCTCATCAGCACGCTCAAAACAGGCCCCATTCCGCAGCACGTGTCGTTTGTGATGGACGGCAACCGGCGGTTCGCCCAGACCCACAGGCTTCCCTTGAAGGAGGGCCATCGTCTGGGTGCAGAGGCGATGGTCAAGGTCTTGGACTGTTGCTATCTGCTCGGCATCAAGTCCGTCACAACTTACGCCTTCTCGATCGAGAACTTCAGCAGGAAACCAGAGGAAATCGACACCATCTTCTCGCTATTGAAGGCCAAGTTGGCGCTAATCTCCAACGAGAACCAGATCTGCGACTTGCACCAAATCAGAGTCAAAATCATAGGCAATAAAAGCTACTTGCCGCCCGATGTGTTGAAGGACATCGAGCTGATCGAAAAGAAGACCGCCAGCCACACCAAGCACAATCTTTTCATTGCTTTGCCCTACACATCCAGGGACGATATTGCTCACTCCATCTCAATCATCTCCGAAAAGATATCCACAAACGCGCTGGCCCTCGCTGACATAAACTCAGATCTAATTGAGCACAACTTCTATTACGACGGCCTGGCTGAGCCTGTGGATATTCTAGTACGCACTTCGGGCCACACCAGATTGTCAGATTACATGCTTTGGCAATGTCACCAGGACTCTGTTATCGAATTCCCAAACACTCTATGGCCGGACTACAAATTCCTACAAACCTGGTGGACTATCTTCAAGTGGTCTTATTGCAAAACTCTAATCATTGAAGATGCAGAGAAAATGCAAATCAAAAGAATCACCTCCGAACAAGTCAATCGAAGATATCAAGATGTAATTCAAATTCATCCCCCTTTTGCAAGCGTTACCAAAAACTAGAGAGGGTCCAAAAGCGTGGGCTTAATATCGAAAAAATATATCTATCAGGTATTACATTGCAATAGAAAAAAAAAACCGTTATGCAGTTATTATGCTGAGCGGATAAAGGTTCTTCCGGCAACCTTCCTTTTTGAGATAATTAAATTTGTATTAGATAAGAATAAAATATATATATTATATACGTAAATGCAAATGAAAAATAATAATGTGCGTGTGCGTGAGTTTGCGCGTGCTAACGTAGTAGAATTTAGTTAAATCCCGACATAGAAAAGAATATCATCATTGTATTTTTTTGGTTTTTTGAATTTCTTGCTGTTCTTATTCCTCATTCTTTTCGAATTGATTGAACGGATGATAAGCCGCCATACCCGCATTGCCCTTTTCTAAATCATCTTCTGGGTTATGAGCATGTTCATCGTTTTTGTAAGCTTCCCTCTTGATAAATTTCCACAATTCTGCACAAACTAGAAATAACAAAGTACTGAGGAACGCCCAAGCCCAACCAGTGGACATACCCTTCTGTAAAAACACGTAATCGTTGATAACAGGAATGTAAATGGTAGGAATTAATGTGATGAACCCTAAAATGACTGACCAGAAAAGGAATTGGTTTGACCATAAGTCAAGCATCCATTGAGTCCATGGTCTGTCGGTTTCAGGATGCATAAAAAAGAGTGATCTTCTCATGTGGATGACTTCCCATGCTAAAATTAATGCACACCAAGTCATAGAAGTAAACGCCGCAGCTCTTGCCTTGAAAACATGTTCACAAGTGTCTGCATAGTCAGTTCTGTTACAATTTTGACCTAGTTCACCGTTACCATACCCATAAACTTCAATGACAAAAGGAATCATACAAGATGCTGCAATGACAATCCCATAAACAAACATATCAATTAAAACTTCTTTCGTAAAGACTGATTCTTTGGAATCCTTTGGAGGTTTGTCCATAATATCCTCAGAAGCCTTTTCAACACCAAGACCCATTGCAGGGAAGCATGAGGTGACAACAATGACCCATAAAACTTGTACCGGTGAAAGTGGGAAGACAGAAAATCCATCATCATCCATGAAAACTAAACCAACTAATAAGTAGATGGCTTGGCCAACATTCATAGCTAATAATTGCAAAACAAATTTTTGGATATTATCAGCCATTCTTCGACCTTCTTCAATGGCATTCAAAATGGAAGCAAAGTTGTCATCTGCTAAGACAATATCAGAAGCATCCTTGGCAACATCAGACCCATTTTTACCCATGGCAATCCCAATATCGGACATTTTCAAACTTGGAGAATCATTAACACCATCACCAGTCATAGCAACAATCTGCTTTCTTCTATGCAAAGCTTCAACTAATCTGACTTTAGTTTGAGGAGCACATCTGGCGATGACTAAAGGTAAAACAGGTAAATTGTCAATTTCATCTTCGGAAAGTGAATCAAATTGTGTAGCGGTCATAACCATAGATTTGACAACATTTGGAGGGTACTGGGTTAAATCTTTAGGTAAAATACCAACTTCTTTAGCAATGGCACTAGCAGTGGATGGGTGATCACCGGTAGCCATATGAACAGATATACCAGCATGGTGACATTTCAAAACACTTGGTAAAGATTCTGGTCTTGGAGGGTCATAGATCCCAATTAGACCTAAGAAATGTAAATCATGTTCAACATCCTCTCTTGGAATATTTTCCCATGATTCCAGAGGTTCAGTTTCTCTGGTTGAGAAGGCCAAAACACGTAAACCTTTAGACGAAAGTGCGTCCATTTGAGTTTCGATTTTTTTGATTTCTTCTTCAGTCATTGGGATGGTAGAACCATTAGGAGATTTGAGCGTGGTACACAACCCCAGGATACGTTCAACGGCACCTTTGGTATAGATGTGTTGTTCTCTCTTTTGACCATCTTCAGAAGTAGTTTCATAGATAGCAGTCATTCTCTTAATTGTGGAATCGAATGGGTATTCAACAAGTGAGGTGTAATTGTTTTCAACAATGGAAGGTCTAGAAAACCCAAGACGATGGGCAAAGACCTGAATGGAAATTTCAGTTGGGTCACCTCTAGCCTTCCATTTTAAGGAAGGATCCATTTCTTCTTCATCGATGAAAAGATTGGCAATATTGGCAAGTGAGGCAGTTTGGATCCAATCAACAAAAGTGTCCCATTTTTCATCACCTTCAGCGCAACTAGATTTGAAATCATCAAAAGAGACCCATTTGGCTGAATCCAGTTCAGTTGGCAGATTTGGGGTGTACCTAACCAAACCCTTGGTTGGGTTAAAAGGCTCATCAAAGTCTTCAACTTGGAAGGTACCTACGGAGGGAATATAGACATTCTTGGCAATCATTCTACCCTGGGTTAGGGTACCCGTTTTGTCGGAACAGATGGCATTAACAGACCCCAAGTTTTCCAAGGCATCAAACTTTCTAACAATGACGTTTCTCTTCAACATTTGCTTGGCGCCAACGGCCATGGTGATTGTCAAAACAACCACTAAGGACGAAGGAATCATGGAAAGGGCAACACAAATGGCGTAAACGGCCACCTCCTTGGTAACATTGAATTTTTGCGAGGCCATCACGACAATGGCGAAGAGTACTGCAATCCAGAAAAGGTAGATAGCCAACCAGGAAAGTCTTCTTTTCAAGGGGGTACCTTCTGCGGTACCCAGGATGTAGCCGATGGTGTTCCAAACGGTGTGGCCTGCGGCCTTGGAGTAGTCTTTGAGGCCAGCCTCGTCTTTGTTTTCGATCTTGTGGATAATCCCGTTGCCGCCCTTCAAGGACTTGGCGATTTTCCCGATTTCGGTGTTCAAGCCGGTCAAGACCACGATCCCAGTGGCTCTGCCCTTGGAGACGGTGGAGGACGAGTAGGCTAGATTCAATCTGTCGCCGACGGGGATTTCCTGGGTGTACAAGGCGTTAGCGTCTTTGGCCACAGGCAGGGACTCGCCTGTGAGCAAGGCCTCGTCGGTCTCGAAGTTGGTGCACTCGACCAATCTGAGGTCCGCTGGGACGGTGTCGCCGACCTTGATCAGCACGAGGTCGCCCGGGACGACGTCCTCGGTGGGGATGGTCTGCTCGTTGCCGTCTCTGATGACGACCGCGGAGGGCGAGGAGAGCGACTTCAACGAGCCCATGGTTTTCTCGGCCTGGTACTCCTGCTGCGCGCCGATTGCGATGTTAAGCACGATGATGAAGCAGATCACGCCCCCGGTGATCCAGTCCTTGATGGCGAACGAGATCACCATCGAGATGATGAGCACGATGATCATGGCGTTGCAGCTCTGGCGCATGAGGATGGACGCGAGCGAGATCTTCGTCTCGTCGCCGAGCCAGTTGCGTCCGTGGACCGTCTGCAACTGCGCAGCGGCTGCAGACGAGAGCCCGTGCACCGGATGCGAGTGGAAAAGCGCGTAGCACTTGTCGATCGGCATCAGGTATGCCTGAGCACCTGCGGCCGCAGGGTCGTCGCTGGTTGTGTTTGCGGTGGTCGCGCGCGAGATGGCGCGCTCGTATTCGTCGCTGCGTTTGTCGCTGTCTGAGGACATTTTCGGTATGGCCATTACAGTGCAGCGGAGGGCGATTGGACAAAAGAGGGGGGAATGGCCTCCTTTTAAGTTATTTTTTCTGTAGATTGAGCATACCACGTTTTTGCCTCGCAAGCACTTGACAGGACCCTTGCTCAGCAGCCGGACCGGCCATAAACCGGGGCCCGCGGCCCCTTTCTGTGTCTTCCCGCGGAGCCAGCAAGCCTCGGACAAGCCGCCCGCGCCGCCTAGACCGTGGCAACGGTCTAGGCGGCGCCGCCGTTGCCAGGGCCCGGCCTGGACCCAGTGATCTTCCTTGGCAGCGTTATCTTCGGGGAAACCTAAGCGAAAAGAAAGGTAAGCGGAATGGAAAAAAAGATAAGCCCCAGGTCACGTGGCTGGTTTTCTCGGCCGATAAGCCCCGAGAGGGGGGGTAAATGGCGAAGGGGTGATTTGGCGGCGGCAGAGAGGCCAAGTGGCGAAAGAGCATCGGAGGCGTGGTGTCGGCCGCGTTCTGGCGTGTCTGGGACCCAAAAAAGCTACCAAGAGAGGCCGCGGGACAACGTTCCGCGGCCGTGGGAAGCGAGTGGCGCAGCGGGAAAAAATTTATGTGCGATTTTGGCTCTTCTCGCTGAGCTTTTTTTTTTCTTCCGCCTCGCGTCTCTTGTTTGTTTTTCTGGCAGGGGCGAAACGCGTCAGACGTTAGACAGAAAATAAACATACACGTCTAAGTCTTAGTATTATGTGCAGAGGTGTTTTTTCCGTTCCTCTATTCATTCGAACATGTCGACGGACGCGCCCAGCACTCGCGACGTGGTGGTGAAGGTGCTGTACTCGTTCGACGAGAGCGCGACCGCGTTCCTGGCGCGCTCGCAGCAGCCGGTCAGGGCGCGCGTGCTGCAGGTGCCGCAGACCAGCCAGCAGATAGGCTGCATCGACCTCAAGCAGGCGATCGCGCTCGTGCAGTTCGCGTCGCCCGAGTGGTTCCAGAAGGGCGCAGACTACTCGCTGTACTACAAGGACATCATGGAGGCGGGCGAGCCGTTCGTGGGCTTCGGATTGTGTTCCAAGGTCCTCAAGGACAAGTCGCAGGCGTCGCTGCTGGTCACAGGCAATGTGTCCACGAACTTCATGAGTCTGCTCAGCTCGGGCGGCGTCGCCGACACGCTCGAAATCAAGCTGAAGTTCTGCCAGGTGGCCAGTGCAAACGCAGCAAGCGCAAACACTAACGCGTCAGCGGCCTCTGCTGCGCCGCGTCACAAGAAACTCAATTCGTCTCCCAACGAGCTCCTGCGCGACCAGCTCAAGTCGTCGTCCAGCCCCGCCTTCGACGACTTCAACCAGCCCCTCGTGAAGCGCAAACCGTCGTCATCTAAGAGACAGCCGCTCAATCCTGGACCCGGGTCCGGACCCATCATCGCGTCAAGAACTCAGTCGCTACCGTTCTTCGACGAGAACTCGCTGGCCCACAAAATCAGGCAGTCCGACACCACCAAGTCCAAGCAGGCACAGCGCGAAAAGGAGCGCGACATCAACTCGCGTTTCCAGACCCAGGACGCGCCCATCAAGGCCAAGAAGACCAAGAGTTTCATCCAGTCCATCGTCAAGATCGGCGACACCACCATCACCAATGACTACCAGCGCTACAAATGCATCAACTGCTCCATCAACAACCAGCCTCCCTACAAATACTACAAAGAGGGCATTTTCCACTTCGGCAACTCCGGCTTCCTCTGTTCTATCTGCAACAAGTTCAAGATCGCAGACGATATCAAGAAATTAAGAGAAAGGGGCGAGCTAGGCTCCCAGGGGCTACTGCAAGGTCCTTATTCCAAGTCGACAGGTACCAGGAAAAGAAGAAAGCAGCAGCCGCAACCGCAGCAGCAATTGTCTTCAAGTCCAAATCCACAATCCGCATCTTCATCTTCACCGTCGTACAAGAGACTCAAGGCACAGTCCACCTCTAGTAAGTTGATTAACAATTTCCCATTGATGCAGCAATCCAAAAGCGAGCTTTCAAACATTAGTAATAGCATTAATAATAGTAGCAATAGCAGCCATGGCAACAACAACAACAACAACAACAACGATGACGACGACCAAGTCTCAAGCGCCACACATCATGACCTTTTCGACATCACCAACATTCTGAACTTGGAAAAGGACATCTCAGACGATTTCAACCCTCTGGGCGCCACCAAACTGAACACAACCTTAATCCAGTTCGATGACGAAGAAAAGGAAAACGGCAAGCTGCTTCTCGACGATCCGCCTGAGGTCCATTCGATTCATGACATCTCTCCAAGCATCAGACGCATAATAAACTCATTTCACGAAGATATCAAGAAAGACGAAGACCAACAGCAACAGCCGCCATCACCCTCAGCTGGTCATTCTGAGGATTGGAATTACGATTTCTTCAATCAGCATCACCCTCACACCGAGCCTGACGACCAGGACGAAGAGATCAATAGAATCCTGAACGTCCCTCGAAGGACGCCTTTGGAAGTCATTGACGAGACTCCTAGAGATGCCGGCACCGTGCAAACACAGGACGACTCTCCGAAAATGATCAACAGCAACAGCACCAGCAGCAACCTCAAATCCAGTATAATACCACCCAATACCAACGTTAATCTCACGAATGATGACACAACTGTCACCGGTATGCCGAGCTCTCCCTTTTTCATGAATTCTGATAACAATGACCCAAACGATTTGTGGGGCAACAACAACGTTACTAAATCTTCGCCCGTAACAGAGATGAGCAATGTTACCAAATAATCATACTTTGCTGCATTGAGCTCTAGTCTGCCCTTTTTTTACTAAGCTTTTATACAATAATCAAAACATTATGTATCATTAATCTACCAAAAATATATGCTGAGCCAGAAAGGTTCTTCTTACGTAATATGACGTATCTGTTTGTGCTCTTTTTTTTTGTCCCGGAGCAAAGTTAAAAATAAAAAATTTTAACCTATATGGAACTATGCAGTGAGTATTCTACCACAGCCTTTTTTAGCGAAAAGCGATAATTTTTTTATCACGCTGATAAGGGAACAAACACACAATGCTACAGTTTCGAACGAGAGGATATAATGGACAGAGTTGCAAGTACTCGCCGTTCTACGACAATAAGGTGGCTGTGGCGACATCCGCCAATTTCGGATTAGTAGGTAATGGGAAACTGTACATATTGACAATACAAGATGATGGTATGATTACCGTGGATAATACGTTTGATACGCAAGACGGTCTATTTGATGTATCGTGGTCCGAGGTGCACGAAAATCAGGTGTTGACATGTTCAGGTGATGGATCTATCTCGCTGTTCGACACCAAAATGAACAGCTACCCAATCAAGAAATGGGTCGAGCACCAAATGGAAGTTTTCAGCGTAAACTGGAATCCTATCAATAAGGGCATCTTCTGCTCGTCCTCCTGGGATGGGACGATCAAAGTGTGGGATCCGCAAAGAGGTCATTCGCTCACCACCTTTGTTTCCAAACAACCAAACGACTATTCTCTACGATATAATAATAAAAACCTTGATACCACAATGAATACCCAAGTTAATAATAATCGTCACACAAATGACAAGAGAAACAATGACAATTGTATATACCAATCCATTTTTTCACCGCATGATCCAAACATGCTAACGTCAGTGAATTCCACTTCTCACGTTCAAGTCTGGGATTTGAGATCTGGCCCGAAACCAATATGTGATTACATTGGTCACAGAGGGTTGGAAATCTTGTCTGTAGATTACAATAAATACAGACCTACAATATTGGCCACCGCGTCCGTTGACAAATCAATCAAAATTTGGGATCTCAGAATGATACCCCCAAAGGTTACGGGTCCAATCCCCCATGCCGACAAAATGGGCCCGACACCTGTTAATAAACTTATTGGCCATGACTTTGCCGTCAAGCATGTCACTTGGTCGCCTTATGATTCTAACAGATTGATGTCCTCGGGTTATGATATGTCAGTCAAAATTTGGAATGATCTGACTGATCCAAAGTTTAACAGGCAACCACAAATCAATCAACCGATCCTAAATAATTACACAAGGCATAGAGAGTTTGTAATGGGATGTGATTGGTCTTTGTGGGCTAGAGGTTATGTAGCTTCCGTTGGTTGGGATGAAATGGTCTACATTTGGAAGGCCTAAAATTATTTATTCGTTACTTATATACTATTAAACAATATCAAAATCTTCTTTCCTATGTATGGAATACCTATCAATTTCAGCCTTTATTCTGGTAACCCATAAATCTCGTTCCAATCTTGATCTGGCTAAAAATGTCAAGATTTTGCCTCTGGCGCCTAATTTAGAGATCATCTTCATTATGTCCCACATGCTTGCATGTGGGTCATCAGGGTACATTTCTTTTAATGTTGTTATATCTTTATTTTTCTTCTTTTTTGCAACTTTATGCTTCTTTTCGGTCTCATCATCATCGTCTGATTCAAATTCGGTCTCAGGCTCAGTCTCGGAATCCGTTGTGTCTTCAACATCTGACTCTACCTCAGTTTCGTTTTCGTCATCTTCATCACTATCTGCAAATTCGATTTCTTTCTTTATCAAGTCGGACAAATTCATTTGCCTTGCTCTTGTTAAATTATTAGATTGTTTGGTCTTCTTGGTAGATTTAATTAGCATCCTTTTGGATCCAAACCATATGCTAAAAATACAATCACTTTTAGAGTCATTAGTTCTTAAACCATCTTGGTATAACATAGAAGAATTAATATTGAAATCATTTCCTTCTCCTGCTAAGCATAAAGAACCTGCAAAGATATAACAATTACAGAGTGCAACGGTTGATTCCTTTTTGTAAAAAACACTACCTTGACCGTATTTATTAACTTTGGTTCTATTGATCATATCATAAATAGTCAGAAATCCTGAACTCAACACCATATACTTTTTTTCAAAGGGTTTTGACTCTGAAACTCTTCTATAAACTTCCCTATTGAATAACATTGGTTTGTCAATTGAATGGGGACTAATGGAATATATCGATTCATCTGTATAGGCATGGGTGAATTCCCATTTGGCATTCTTCTTGAAATCATGATCACTAATATTATTACTGAAACTCATTGAATCATTGTTAAAAGGTGAATTCATTTCTCTCAATTTCATCTTTTTCTTTATATTCTCAGCCTTTTTTAATTTCCAATAACGACTCAATTCCGTTAATCTTTCGACCCATTCATTTCTGGATGTTCGTGAAGCAACTTGAAATTGAATTCTTTTACCATTGCACAGAAACATTTCAAAAACATTATCATTATCTTCGAAATCAAAAGGATCAACGTTACTTTGATCTATCTTATGCTTATGAATACCATGATGAAAATACTCCATGTTAATATCTCTATCTTGATGCCAGACAGTTTTACCAGCGGCTTTGACTAATTTATCAACGTCTTTGGAATTCACTGGAGAAACCCTTTCGACTTGGGTTAAATCTATAATGCAACTAGAGTTGGCAATTAGTACGGACCTTCTTTCTGCTTCGTGGATTGCATCTAAATCATGATCTTCAACATTTCTAATGTTGTCATCTAGCCAATCGATATGCCTTCCATCTGTTGATTGGAAAGGTCTATAAGTGTATGCACCGTCTTTAATATATTGAGCATGAGTTTCGGCTTTATCCATGTCTATAATTTGACCATTGGGTGTTATAAATTCTTTGGCGCCTTTTCCAAAAGCAGGAATTGCATGATAAAAGTGCTGAAGAAACAATAGCTCGCTACATGTATAGCCATACATTAATTTGAAATAGTTCCTTCCCATTCTAGACCGATTTTTACCTCTTCTGTTTGTTAACCGGACAATAAATCCCTCAAATGGCAATGGTTCCATTGGATGGCTAGGATCATATAGAAGAGATACATCATCATGGACAAATTCTCTCAACTCTAAATCAAAATATGTGCCTAATATCGACCAAAGAGTGTATTTCAAGGACTCTTCTTTACCAACTAACCATTCCAATCTATCAAATTTCCTAAATGCTAATGATAAGAATCTCCGATCATTCGTTAATAAATTTAGGAATTCATCAACTTTTCTTTGGTGATCCTGAGATCTAAATTTCCCATTAGACATTAAATAATTATTAATAGACCTTTGAATCATAGTCAAAATTTCGTCCATTACACCCATTTTTTTGAAGTGATAACCGTTAGGTGTGACTTTTAATGAAATGTATTCTGAGTTTGAGTTTTCAAAGCTCGTAACTAAAGCTTTATGGTACAATTTATTCATATTGCAAATGTTGAAAGAAACATCTAATAATGGTACTTTGATGAAAATAGTTTCTCTCTCTAATCTCCTGGTGTCACCGGTAAAAGATTTCAAAAGGTTCATCCAGGTAATTGATGTTAAAGATGAATGGAAAAGTAAAATATAATTTACAATAATCTTTCTGTGTTCCTTACTAACTTTCAATGCCCTATCCAATAAATTGAAAAATCTAACTTTGGTATCTTCTTTGGATAATACAATTTTGAAATGGCAAGCTCTACCTCTGTGCTTTTTGTGTTTCTTCCTTCTGAGCTGTTTATCATTTATCTTCTTTAAGTCATGATATGTACTATGAACAAAATCATCCTGTTCTAATCTATCTTCAATCTCTCCTAGTAAGTTGTCAACTTCAATTTCAGATTCATCCTTTTCTAACACTCTATTCATTTTGTAGAATTGTAAAATCACTGGAAAATCTATATTCCCTGTGAATCGAGCAACAATAAGGTATTCTCTCCATTTATCCATAGTACCAGTATCGTTTCCTTCATCAGTTTCCATGACACCCATGTGGTTCTTATAAGTTGTGGTTACCATTACCAACACTTTATCAATTTTAACTATTTCTCCGGGGGTATAATCATGGAATAATTTACCATATTTTGAATTGGTCCTTTTCATTTTTATGATCCTGTCATATTCATGATCTTCTTCTTCGCAATATTCATCTTGAGCCTGATGTTTCAACTTTTCAGCTTCGTTTTTTGAGGACAATTCAAATTCCTTGTCAAAATTCTTACACGGTTCTTGATTAATTTTTCTTAATGGTAACTTTTTAGATTCAAACGTGTATAAATAGCTACCCTTGGTACCGGGGGTCCTTTTCATATTAATAGCAGTGAACTCAACCGTCTTTCTATATTTTTCTTTGTGGGAATTATTTGGCAAAGGTAGAGGAGCCTTATCTTGCAGTTCCTCGACCTCATCCAGCGATTCGCTAGCAGTCACAAAAGAATCAACAGAGTCTGAGGTCGATTGACTATCATTTTGTTGGTCGATAGGTTCATTGGAAGTAACCTCGTTAGAGAAATTGAAAGCAGCAGAAATGGCAGGATCAAGGGGACTTGATTTTTTTAGCCTTTGTTTGGCTGCCAACTCAATCTTTTCATTTAGCAGAGGTACATTTAACTCGTCATCCTGTTTTTCCCCTCTCTGTTTCTCTCTCTCAGAGAGCGGATCGTTGCGCTGAACATCCTTTGATTGTATCGTAATATCCGACTCTGGCTTCGTAGTGAGTGTAGCTGCAGATGGCGGTGGTATAGTAGGGGTATGCAGACCATCTGATAAGCCTTCATTATCATCGTCTTGTTCGTCTTCTCGTTCATGATGCTCATGGAGCATATGTAATATTTTCAAGTTACTTTCGTCCCTTTGTCTGGCAAGAATGGACGTTCTCTCATGGAAAGCAGGTAAAATAGTTGGTGCTTCCACCTGCTGAGCAATTTCGAAAGACTGTGCATCTGTTGCTCCGTTTCCGTGAGAGACTTTTCTCTGGATATTCTCCGGTGAGCGACCCTCATATTCTGCAGGGGCCACTCTATTGGCCCTCCTGGAACGTCTGACGCTAAAGCTGCGCAGCTTGTCACGCAATGGGCGTTTGCTCTTTTCCGAACCCGCTTCCGACCTCCGAGAGCTCTCGGAAACGCGTCTCTCTGGCCCCAAAACGCTCTGCTCCATTGAAACACTGGCCAGCATCGCCTCCGAGTCTACCGGAGCCGAATCAGTCCGTTTGAGGCGGTAGAAACGCGACAAAAGCACCGATTTCTTATCAAGGGTCCAAGCACGGGGTACAGGCCCGATTCGCACGCAGGAAGAAAGTCTATCAATCTGGTGCGCCTTAGCATACTTTAGGCGAAACGCAGTGAAGCTGTTTGCCGGCAACGAAACGTTGTCGCACATCAAAGGTGTGCTTACGTAAGATTGTAGTATAAGGGAGGCGCCTCTAGCCTTTGAGGGAAAAGCCAAATTTTAACTCCCTCTAGAGGCAAAAAAAAAAGGATTGGGTCGTTGATCTTTCTTCTTTCCTGTCGTTAACTGCGCTTGCTCTCTTTCCGGATAGCTCCTGCGTAAATCGTCGTCTTTCAGTCTAGCTTTCCGAACGCACGCACGCACTCGAAGCGCATCTTCCAACTTATTCCGCGCCTTTCCCGTCCACAGCAACAGCTCTACAGACAGGAAAAGTCTCCGTGACGCGCTCACATCAAGCAACAGAAACAAAGACAAAAGACCTTCGGTTTCCGGTATGTGTGTCTTATGAGTGGTCCATTGCGACAACAGTTGTCTAAGTGATTAGGGCCGCGCCTTTCTGCGGCTATCGAAGCAGCTGCGGCCTCTCACTTTGATGATTAATGATCGGTGGATCAAATTTTATGCCGATTTAACATATACTAACACATTTTTACTTGCAGAACTCAAAGCAATCCGCATAGAACACAGGTGCCAGCATGAGTCAGAACCCTAACAACAGTGTGGATTCACCCTTTGACGACAGCTTTGCCTTTGAGGACACCGATGCGCATGGCAATTTGGTTACTCCTAAATTAGGACTCTCCAGTAGCGGAAAGCGTCATTTCTCTGGCTATTCCACTACATCCGACTATGAAGACGCACATGAAACAGGATCAATCGGTAAAACCCCAATACTTGCGAAGAAAACGCAATTCGCCGAGTCCGTGGATTTGGAACCTTTGCAAGCTCCGTCACGATTTGCCGATAGGGCAAATGGCGAATCAATGAATCTTACCGATGAAGATTATTACAAAGATGGTCCTAAGCGTGCAGACACGGTGATGGAAAGAACAAGATGGGGTACACAGAGGTATAAAGACGGTAAAGTCAGGCAAACAGGTAATCTAACGAGGGGTGTTTCTATGTTAGGTAGAAGCAAAACCATGAAAAAGTTACAAAAAGATTTTCAAAACGTTTTCCATCAAGGTGACGATGATGATGATCTATTTGCCACCGATGGTAACAAAGATGATAAAGATAAATCTCACAAAAAGAGAAACATTTATTGGAACCTCAGGCTGCCTGCAGATGATTTAGATGAAGACGGGAATCCTCCAAACTATGCAAGAAATAAGATTAGAACAACAAAATACACACCCGTCACTTTCATCCCTAAAAATTTGTATTTCCAATTTGGTAATGTTGCCAACATTTATTTCCTTGCTATGATTATTCTTGGTGCCTTTTCAATCTTTGGTGTTCCAAACCCTGCTATTTCAGCTGTGCCACTTATTGTCATTGTGGTCATCACTGCTTTCAAAGATGCCCTGGAAGATTCCAGGAGAACTGCCTCGGATTTAGAAGTTAACAATCAAGTCACGCGTGTATTAAAAGGTATGGACAATCCAAACTTCAATGGTGAAAATATCAGTTTATGGAGAAGATTCAAGAAGGCTTGTTCTAAAATTATAATGACTTTACTTAGAATGATCCAGAATAAACAAATGATTGACCCACTTGCAGACGATTATGAAGGTCACGCTGCAGGTAGAATGTCTATGGATAGTATTGATTATAGAAGAAGCGTTCAAATACAAAGAAGAAATGAAGCTTCAGACATCTTTGGTGAAAGTGATGACCCTAACCCATTTGCTGATCCAAAACAGAATTTAGCTGATGATGACGATGAAATTATTGATGACGATGATGATTTGAAATTACCTCCATTTGTTTCTACTGCAGTTAGTCCTGATTCAGTTTTCCACCCTACTTTCAAGAAGGAATATTGGAAAAATGTCCATGTTGGAGACGTCATCAAGATTAAAAATAACGATTCCATTCCGGTTGATGTTGTGATTTTGTCAACCTCGGATGCAGATGGTGCATGTTATGTGGAAACTAAAAATTTAGATGGTGAAACTAATTTAAAGGTCAAACAAGCTATGAAATGTTCTCATGGTGATTTACAATCTGTTGATACTTTAGCTAAATGTAAGTTTTGGATTGAAAGTGAAGGTCCAAAAGCCAACTTGTACAGTTATGAAGGTAATATGAAATACTATGCCGAAGGTGATGAAAATAATGAAATTGCATACGAACCTGTCAACATCAACAATGTTTTATTAAGAGGTTGTTCTTTAAGAAATACCAAATGGATTGTTGGGTTGGTGGTTTTCACCGGTGATGATACAAAAATCATGTTAAATGCTGGTATTACCCCATCCAAGAAATCTAGAATCTCAAGAGAATTAAATTGGTCTGTTGTTTTGAACTTCTTGTTATTGTTTATTCTTTGTTTGGTATCTGGTATTGTCAATGGTGTCTACTATAAAACTACAGTTACTACCAGAACATTTTTTGAATATGGTACCATTGCAGGTTCCCCCGCTGTAAACGGTATTGTTTCCTTTTTTGTTGCTGTTATTCTTTATCAATCTTTGGTTCCAATCTCGCTTTACATTTCCATTGAAATTATTAAAACTGCTCAGGCGTATTTCATCTATTCTGATGTTAATATGTACTACGAAAGGTTAGACTTACCATGTGTCCCAAAATCGTGGAATATTTCAGATGATCTTGGTCAAATTGAATACATTTTCTCTGATAAAACTGGTACCTTAACTCAGAATGTTATGGAATTCAAAAAGGCAACCATTAATGGTGTCCAATATGGACGTGCTTATACTGAAGCATATGCAGAAATTAGAAGAAGACAAGGTGTCAACGTTGATGAAGAAGCCGTTTTAGAAAGAAAGGCTATTGCACTGGACAAGATTGACATGATTGAAACCTTAAAGAAGGTTAATAATGGTTACCAAGATGAAAATATTGAAGATGATTTAACTTTCATTTCTAAGAAGTTTGCCAATGATTTACAAGGTGAAAGTGGTGATAGACAAAAGCATGCTAACGAAAACTTCATGTTAGCCTTAGCTCTCTGTCATTCTGTCTTAACCGAAAGATCTGAAGAAGATCCAGAAAAGTTTGAATTAAGAGCCCAATCACCTGATGAAGCCGCTTTGGTTGGTACCGCACGAGACGTTGGTTTCAAATTTGTGAATAGAACTAAAAAGGGTCTAATTTTAAATGTTCAAGGTGAAGAGAAGGAATACCAAATCCTGAATATCCTAGAATTCAACTCTACTCGTAAGAGAATGAGTGCAATTGTGAAGTTACCACCAACCACTCCAGGTGGTGAACCTTCAGCTCTATTAATATGTAAGGGTGCTGACTCTGTTATTTACTCAAGATTGAGTGATAATAATGACAAGGATATCCTAGAAAAGACTGCTGTTCACTTGGAGCAATTTGCTAATGAAGGTTTGAGAACTCTTTGTATTTCCCAGAAACAACTGTCCTGGCCTGAATATTTAGATTGGCAACAACGCCATAAAGCAGCTTCATCGTCCTTGCAAGATAGAGAAGACAAAATGGAAGAAGTTGCTTCTTCCATTGAAAGAAATCTGACCTTATTAGGTGGTACTGCTATTGAAGATAGACTACAAGATGGTGTTCCTGAATGTATTCAACTTTTAGCCAATGCTGGTATCAAATTGTGGGTCTTGACCGGTGATAAGGTGGAAACTGCTATCAATATTGGTTTCTCTTGTAACCTATTGGAAAATACTATGCAATTATTAGTTATAAAAACTACTGGTGATGACTTAGAGGCGCAAATCCCTCAGGATATTGCTCATGATAAAAAATCTGTTGTACAATATCTTCTTGAAAAATATTTGGAAGACTATTTCAATATGTTCGGTACGTTAGAAGAACTGGAAAAGGCCAAAGGTAATCATGAACCTCCAAGTGGTAATTTTGGTGTTGTCATTGATGGTGATGCTTTGAAACTTGCTCTTGGTGATTCTCTTAGAATCAAATTCTTGCTTTTGTGTAAACAATGTAAGGCTGTCTTATGTTGTAGAGTTTCTCCTGCTCAAAAGGCCTCTGTTGTTAAGTTAGTCAAGGATACATTAGATGTTATGACTTTGGCCATTGGTGATGGTTCTAACGATGTTGCCATGATTCAAGCTGCTGATGTAGGTGTCGGTATTGCTGGTGAAGAAGGTACCCAAGCTGTCATGTCTTCAGATTATGCTATTGGACAATTTAGATACTTAGGTCGGTTGGTCTTGGTTCATGGTAGATGGTCGTATAAAAGGTTAGCTGAAATGATTCCTTCATTCTTTTACAAGAACGTTATTTTCACTTTGGCATTGTTCTGGTATGGTATTTATGATAACTTCGATGGTACTTATTTGTTTGAATACACATACTTAATGTTCTATAACTTGGCATTTACTTCTTTGCCGGTTATTTTCTTAGGTATTTTCGATCAGGATGTTGATGCACATATTTCATTGTTGGTTCCCCAGTTGTACAGATCCGGTATTTTAAGAGAAGAATGGACATTCATGAAGTTCTATTGGTATATGATTGATGGTTTCTATCAGTCTATCATCTCTTTCTGGTATCCTTGGTTTTTGTACTACAAGACTGGCTATGTTTCTAACAATGGTTTACCACTCGATCATAGATTTTATGTGGGTGCATTGGTTGCCACCATTTCTGTTGTTTCATGTAACACCTATATTTTGTTACGTCAATGCAGATGGGATTGGCTTTCGTGCTTTATCAACTTTCTTTCTAATATGGTTTTGTTTGGTTGGACTGGTATCTGGTCATCTTTTGTTAGTTCGTCTGAATTTTACAAGGTTGCAGCCAGACTGTACGGTGCTCCATCATTCTGGGCTTGTTTCTTTGTTGGTTGGATTATGTGTTTGCTTCCAAGATTTGCGTATGATTTTGCTTCTTCAGTTTTCTGGCCAAGAGATATTCAAATTATTAGAGAATGTGTTAAAAAAGGTGATTTTAAGCATTATCCTGCCAGCTATGATCCAACCGATCCTAATAGACCTATCATTTCCAAATATGCTCAAGAGCATACCATTGAATCGCATATTTCCCCACAAGATTTCCCTGCTCCTGATCCAACTTATAGAGATAACTTGAGCAGCGGTATGACTGATAGAGGTGCAATGTTCAAGAGATTATTCCAAAGAAATGATAGAAGGTATTCTCCGAACATTCCCGCTGGTACTCAATCATTAGAAACTTTGAATACAGAGGAAATTGAAATGAACTTTTCTCCTAAACAGAAAAATGCTGATGGCACATTCTCAAGCCCTGGATTAACTGTCAAGAAGCCTGCATTTTTTGGTGATGAAAGTGATGATGAGGAGCAACCCTACAGAGGACGTAAGAGTTTGGACCGCACAAGGAAAAAGGTTTATGAAGAAGGTCAAAACGATGCCGAAAGTAGACCATCTGGTACTTTTGAAAGATTTAGAAGTAGTTTGGACATGCCTGACATTACACGAGCTGAAACCTTGTTGAGTAGAGTTTCACCTGACTACCGTTGATATTAAAGTAGGTTAAAAATACTTACAAAAACATTCTGTATATCCAAATTATTATTGTTGTATAATAAAGAAAAATTATTGTTTTAACTTTTGAAAGGTGTCAAAGATTTTGAAATTATATATTTCAAACTGGGAACATTCTGTACTTGAGGTTTTTCCAAAATCCTCTGTCATATATATTAGTCAAATCCTCCCAAGAAGTTATTCTTGTAAGTTGTTCATATGGTACATTCGAAATAGATCTATCCCTTAATGTAATAAAAATCCTAGAGCCATCCCAATTAGTTTTATTCAAAACTAGGAAAATCTTATGCCCTTGGATGTCATCATAAGAGAATAAGATATTCATTTTCATCAAATCAGAAATATCGTCCCATTTCATTAGTTCATTGGTAGTGACACCTAAATAAATTTGCTTTAGGTGCTCACAAAGGAAAGCATATATTACTGGGGTGATCAACACAGCCATCATCAATAGGATTCCGGATATTTCATTTTCCCATGTTGAGCTATTCGTAACTCTCCAATATTTCAACCATCCTTGTGTAAAGCTTGGAGGTAAGCTCTTTTCATAGAGAATGTAACATTGAAGTGAGTAAAAGCAAAGGTAGCAGCCATACGTCAGCAAAATAGTAGTGCTGACAATGAATCCAAAGAAAAATCTATAGTTGTAATATCCGACGTCATTGTTAAGCCAAATGCAATGATGGTCAAACATTAAAATGCATCTATCACATGTTCCGCAATGTTTACTTCTTGCTGGCTTGGGTATTTTGCACGTAGAACACTTTTTTGCTTCAAAATACAGTAGATTATCGTACGGAAATTCAATCTCTAGGTGCTTGTCATATTGAGTCACATGCCCAGGGTCCGTAAATACCGCAAACAAAAAAAGTAACAAATTAGATGTCAAAATTGGTATTATGATGAAGTATATGCGAAAGCTCCAATTGGTATGTGTGTCATATTTGAGTATCTGTGGAAAAGTATACTTGAAAAATAAGTTCAAGCAACTTCCCATAACAATGAAATAAAACCCCGGAACAAACCACTTTAATGCTGAAAGCGTCATAGATGAGACCTCCGGAGAAGATAGTATTCCATTGAAATATTTATTGTCTATTGCGTGGAAAATAAAAGACGCCTTCTTTGGTATTTTATTCAGAAGAATATTCAACGAATGGATGAAGGTACCTCTATATGCGGGAAGATCACCAAAAAGAACTATGAACATAATTGCTGCAAACAGCAAAACTATAGCTATCTTCAGCCATAGCTCAATCATAAATCAAAGAAAGCTATTAAGAATAGAAAACTCAAAAAAATATAGCCTTTCTAAGTGATGAAAAACTAAAAAAGAATGAAAGCTGTGGGGTTCGAACCCACGCCTCCGAAGAGATCAGGACCTTAACCTGACGCCTTAGACCACTCGGCCAAACTTCCATTTCTGAAAAAGAATTATTTCAGCTATGCTGAGTTGTGGCACAGGGCTATTTAATTAGACTTCAAGATATTAATCCTAAATGATCATATTTGAATTGTGGATGATTACCAAAATTCTTGGCCTTACATTCACAGCACTAAATAACAAATATTGACCAAAAAGTAAACAAACCTTAACGGGGGCACTACGTTGATACTGTGTTTGTTAATGTTGTTTGAGTGGCTGGCGATGGTCATTTGGGTGCGTGGTCATGGTTATAGCAGGCTCAATTGACATTGCGGGGTTGATCGCGGGTTTTTGGATTGAAGGGATTCTAGCCAATGCGGTGTTGTACAGAAAAGACTGTGAAGAGCAAGAATGCTTTCTAGAGTATGATAAATCGATATTGTTCGTTGATTTTTCTAGTTTATATTTTTGCTACTATAGGGGCTTCCAGGCACAATTTAGTACATTGATTGACACCAATTCCATGAGAGCTACTCTAACCATGGGCACAATGCAAAATAAGGAGAATTACTAACCTCATCGCCGATTTACAGAGATATTTCAAATAGTTGTCGTTTTGCATACAAAATGAAATGGAAAAAATCGATATCGAAGGTCAAAAGCAAAAAGTGCCGCACTAAAAAGTCCATCTTTTGAGCAAATTTGGAGCTTGAAAAAGGTTTTCCCACAACTTTCCCCACATTCAGAGGCTTTTGAGGAGGCCAGCTATTTTTTGGCAAGCAGAATGCCTCCTTTAGCATATGGTGTTGGAAAAACCTGATTTTCCTCTTCGGGTCATTTTGAATATAAATTTTTTCTTTAGGAGCAAATATGGGTAAAATCAATCAGCCGAACACTCAGATCAAACTCACCAATGTTTCCATGGTGCGAATGAAAAAGGGTAAGAAAAGATTCGAGCTAGCATGTTATCAAAATAAAGTTCAGGACTTCAGAAAGGGTATTGAGAAGGACATTGACGATGTTTTACAGATTCATCAGATTTTCCTAAATGTTTCTAAGGGTCAAACAGCGCCTAATGATGAGTTGATGAAGGCTTTTGGCACAACTGACCAAGACACTATTATCATGGAAATTTTGAAGAAGGGAGAAATCCAACTCCACGAAAAGGAAAGACAGTTGGAAAACGATAAGTTGCAAGCTGAAATTCTGACTATTATCAGTGCCAAATGTATAAACCCAAAGTCAAAGAAAAGATACCCACCAACAATGATTGATAAAGCCTTGAAGGAATTGAAGTTTAATTATTCTAACTCAAGGAATGCTAAGTCTAAGGCTTTGGAAGCAATCAGATTGCTACTTGAAAGTCAATTGATCCCAATCGCTAGGGCTAAAATGAAGGTTAAGGTCATATTCAAGACAGAAACCTTTAATGATATCAAAGAAAAGTTTACCAGCACTTATGTTGCCGACTCCATTTCTCAGAATACCAATAATGATTCAATTGAGTTGGTATTTTTACTAGAGCCAGAAAACTATAAAGAGATGGCTAAAGAAATAAAGACATTAAAGGGTTCTATTGATGTTCTAGATACTGCTGTTATTCAAGAAGGTGATATGAAGTTGTGATTCAGCTGAATCAAAGGTATTAATTACACATAATTTTATAAAATAACCCGTGTATCTTTAATTTAAAAAGTCAATCACTTTATCACCTACTCTAGTAAGTACATCATCTGCCCACAAAACGTCTAAATGGCTGTACTCGGGTATCTTAATATATTCCCATCTCCCCTCCATCTCAGGTTCCAGGTTGTTCAGTCTGTCAATGAACATGTCACCATTCACCAGATTGTCTCTCCCACCGACAACAAGCATCAAGTCAGGGGTTTTTTCATCGAACCAAGACGACGAATCCCTTATGATTGGTTTCCCCTCCTGAAATCCTTGACCTTCCTTATCTCTTAACCACCACGACATTAATTTGACAGAGATATACACAGGGGAGAATGTAAAATGTATACCTCTTATTCTCTTATCCCACAGATAGTCGTCCCAATTAAACAAGTAACTGAAAACAATGTAAGAGGAAAACCCAAAGAACTTCATTTTGTAAGTCATTGACCGTAATCTCATCAAAATTGGCATGAATGCTTTCCTCCCAAAGAAATTGTAATATATTGAGTCAGGCAAAGATCTGATAAATTTGATGAATGTTTTAGTGTTCAATAAAGGTCCTCCGTACACAGCTGGAGCCATCAAAACACATTTATCAACTATTCCATGAAAGTCAGATTTGAATTGTTTGGAAAATAACCAGACGCATTGAGTGGTACCTTGAGAATGGGCCATAATTGAAACTTTGCCGTGGTAATGCTTTTTCTCTCTTAAGTTATTGATCATGGCAGGTATATCATATCTCGCCATTTCGTTCAAATCCCAGTCCCACATCGCTGTATTATTGATTTTATAAACAGTGTGCTCAGGTTCAAATCCACATCTATTATTGCCCATCCACACATCGAATTTCTTCTGAGTGAGCAAATAGGCCAAAGACTTGTATCCTGATGTCAGAAAAGATCCACAAGATTGCATCAACCCATGAACTAATAAAATCGGCTTTCTTTGGTCTAGCTCTTCAACAGGGACCTTTGGATCGTATAATCTAAATAACGTAATGACGAACCCGTCCTCAGTAGTTATTCTGAACGTGTCTAATTTCAATCCGATCAAATTGGCATAGTATCCCATATCAGAATCAGCTCCGGGCTTGGGTATGCTGTATGCATCTCCATGAGGCTCTATATAGTTGGATTCGTTGAGGATGACATGATGATAGAAGTAGTAGACCATTGCAAGCACAAAGATGACGGAAATGAAAAGAAATCCACATACTGAGGAGATAACATAAATGAACGCGTTTTTCATGCTCTTTTGAGGATTCCAGCGCGCCTTTTTCCTCTGTGATTCTAAATCTCGGCCACCCGTCAGTAGATCTGCTGACTCTGAGCGCCCAGAGGGCGATTTTGATGATGAATCCATAAACTTTTAGATAAAGAAAGGAAAAGCTTGGCGTATATGAAAAATAAGGCTACGCTTTTGAATTTCAGCCCAGGTGTCTATTTCATTAACATGTCTACTTCTTTTGAAGACAACTTCAAGCAGGCGAGCTTAACCATTGACGGAAACAAACTCACCAGCACGCTCATAGAAATGCAGGACAAGCTGCTTCTTTCTGTGGCCCGTAATGGTGAAATCAATGTGTCCTACGACTTGGAAACACCATCTTTTTTGGACTGGAAGAAGCCCCAGAGGCGGTACATCTTTGACGAGGAGAACGAAGAATCCAGAGAGCTGAATAACACCATTGTGCCCAAGCTTCTGATCGGTGTTCCAAATATGAAAATGCAGGTTCTGGCTTCACAGATTGGTCTTTTGATCAGTACTCTATCTTCTAAGAATATAATCCTCAATATCAGCAGCAAAATCTTTGGCGATCAACTGAGTGAAGAGTACGCAGAAACTGATTTTGAAACGCTGCACCAGGTCTTGTCGTTAGTTAAGGAAACGTTCACTAGCTCGCGATCTAAGTAAATGTATTAACTGAGAGTTATTGTAGGTCCTCAATTACGCATCAAATGTATAAAAGTATATATATAAAGTTCCGTTTTTTACTAATGGCGCCAGATCAGATTAAATGTTGTTGTACTTGCCGAATTCTGGGTTCCACCATTGTCTTAATCTTGGCTTGTATTCCTTACCCAAGGTCTCAATCTTTAAAACATCTTCCTTGTCCATCTTCCAGCCAAAAACACCCTTCAATTCAGCTAATCTTTCAGCCTTGGAGGTGGTAGAAATTGGGATGATACCTTGTTCGATAACCCATCTCAATAAGATTTGGTTTTCGGACTTGGAGTACTTAGCGCTGAGTTCGTCTAACAATTGCTTGAATTGCAAACCAACACCTTGAGTCAAGTCAGCCTTGTACAATGGACCTAATGGAGAATAAGCTTCCATGACAACGTTGTGGCTTCTACACCATTCAACAACACCAGGAGTTTGGTCTTGCAAGAAGGCGTTGTATTCGATTTGGTTGACTTCTGGGTTAGTGGCGGTGGAACCCCAAAGTTCTTCCAAGTCCTTAACTTCAAAGTTTGAGACACCAATCTTCTTAGCTAAACCTTCGTCCTTACATTGTTGCATGAATTTCCAGGCACCCTTCAAGTCGAAACCGTGAGTTTCTTCCTTGATGAATGGAGCATGTAAAAGGAACAAGTCAACATATGGTGTGTCAACTTCCTTCAAAAACTTTTGTAGTCTGTCATATGGGTTAGCACATTCAGAATGAGAGTCATAAGAACCATCACCACCAGAAAAGTACTTATCAGTGATAAACAAATCTTCTCTTTTGTAAGTACCATCGTTGATGACTGCTTTCAAAGCTTGTCTCAACTCCAAATCATTACCGTAACATTCAGCAGAATCTAAGTGGACAAAACCTTCCTTCATGGCGGTGACAAACATAGAAACTAAAACTTCATTAACCTCTGGAGCACCTTCTTCCTTAACATAATATGTACCTGAGCCAAAACCTAATAATGGAATACCGTGAGAGCCAGTTTCAATGAAAGTCATTTCAATTAATATTTTAGATTGATTAATAAGCTAGACACCAAGGAAAAAGGAGTTGGTAATAAGAAGTACAGGCCTTTTTATAGTATTTCCAGAATGCCGAGTTAAAAAATTTGCCAATATGCATCCCACCTCTTATTTTTTTTTGCCTACGTGCATAATCGGCATGCATGACGCATGCAAGGGAACAGAAGGTGCATGCATGACTTGACAGGTCTAAAGATAAGCTTAAACACACTCAATAGTGTGTATCTATATAACATAACATAACGTAAAGGGCCATTACTGAAAACTTTGAGCATCTGGTCATCCCACCCGGGACCGGAAAAAAAGCGGCATTTTCTTACTTCGATCTCCATTCAAATAAACTTTTAGGAGCACCGCCATCCGAAATTGAAGGAGGACGATTACTAGCACTGCTCGGGAATAGCTCTTTATTGAGCTCCTCCAGATCTTCCTTGAAGGTATCAATATCCTCTATCATACAATCTGGGTTTGACCCATTGAAGTTGGTGATTGAATTCATGCCATAACCACCAGCCGAAGGATCATCATTACTTATAGCATATGACGATCTATGAGGATAATCATGCTCATGTCTAGCACCATAAGTATTATTTCTAATATTATTGTTATTCAATTTACCCTTTTTAGGCTGCGAGTTGTCCAACTCAAAATCAATTAACGACAAACCTAACGAAGCATCCACACCGAAATCATTAATCATCATCAAATCAGATATAGATTGCAGCTTTTTCAAATCAGAAGGTGTTGGGTGAGTTGATTCACTCCCCTCTAGCATTGAATTTAGTTTGTCTTGTTCACTTGTTCTAGGATCAACCTTCATGAAACCAAACAGGTCGCTGTTACTAGAAACTTGACTAGACTGCGATTTTTCGTTGGTGGCATGTTGATTTTTAGGAGTCGGTCCATCAGGTTCTGGTGAACTGAAGATATCATTAATAGCAGGTTGTTGAGTAACACCATTTTTTAATTTTGAACCAGTTGATTTCTTCCTAGATTCTTTCTTGATAGCTTCAATGGCATTGTTACCAGGTGATGAACAATTGCTTTCGGAGATTGTCTTCGGTTGACAGAAGATAGCTTCTATGGCCAGTTCTAGACAATTGAAGCAATTCTCCGATAAGCAACCCAATAATCCTATTTTAGTTTCAATTCTCATTTCATCAACAGCTGAACTAATCAATACTTTGGCTTCCTGGAATAAAGATCCGCCTCTGGCATATTCTAAAGAATTTCTTGCTGCTAGTAGACAAAATCTTGCCTTTTGTCTTGTTAAATTCATAGGTAATGGCATAAAGTAATAATTATGACTCGCAGAATTAAGAATTTTGCAAACAACCAATAAATTGGTAGATGCTTGTTGAGTATTAATGAAAGCTGGTGATTTCTTGGAAGCAGCTTCATTGTTCAATAACGTCATATATATCAGAGCCTTTGCCTGATAGTATAAAAACATTAAAGTCAATCGGGTATTTGAATATTTCTCAATAGTGTTGACATTAGATCCACCTCTTGCAATTAATTCAAAAGATAATGATGGCGGTAATTGGTGTAACCACCCATTTAACATTTCTTCTAATAGTAAACAAGTTGACTCGGAGACATTTGTTGCCTTTAGACCATCATTTCTTTTGAAAATGGTATCAACAATGGTACCTAAAACTTTAGAAAATCTCATTATTTCTAAAGCTGATTCACAAACTTTACCAACCAAGGATAGTTGTTTGTTATTCTTGAAGGTGATCAAGTTGATATCAGATTCTTTATTTTCATTATTTGACGTCGAAGACGGTAATGCACATTCAATCTCATAGTCCTTCAATAATCTAGGTACACCTAAAATGAAGGCTGAAAATGATTCTAATGTATATATACACCAAAATAAAATTCTTCTTTCACCCTGTTGTAATTTTGAAACTTCTGAACCATTTGAACCAAGAACTGCCGCAGGACATCTGTGTAATCTCATTTGTTGGCACATAGTAATCATTTTACCTCTAATCTCATAACTTGAATCTAAATCACCAGTTGTTAAACAATATAACAATTCAATTGTTTTAATTTGTAAAGATGATATACAACAAATTGAAGAAATATTTGATTGAATAAACTGCTTAATTAGATGATCGTAAAATTGTAAAACATCACTATTACCACTGTTTTCACTTTGGTTAGCTGTATAGTTGTTTCTCTCATTTGAAATCATAACTAAACAGGTAATAATAACCAACAACTCACCAAACTTTTCAAATTCAGCCATTTGTCCATCTGAAAAATTAACCTCTCTTGATTTATTGAATTTTTGATAATTATTCATGAAGATTTCTTTATTCAGAATTGGTATCGTGGTATTCCAAGTTTCGAAGAAAATGGAAATACATATCTCCAAATTGGCATGATTCGGTAAGTTCAAACTTTGGAAAAATTGAGCAGATTCGTTAGGTTTCAATTCATTGAAATTAATACCTTTGAAGGTGATGGGGAAGAGCTTGTACCTTTCCTTCTCATTGTAAGCTTCTTTCAACAATGCAATAGACCTAGCAGTTAAAAAAGGAGCCTTAGAGGCGAATCCGTGAACTCTCACTATTTTAGCCAATAAAGTTGGAATGAAAAGAGTTTCATCTGTCGATCGAGGAATGGAAGTGGCAATCAAGTTAGCTAGATTCATAAAGTTTTTAGTTTTCAACTTCTTATGAAGGGAAATAGCTGCAGCGGCACCAGGAGCATTGATTTGCTCAAAGGAATATCTTGACGAATTGAGCTGGTTGCCGGAAGACCTAGGGTGATGATAATCACTTTCGGACCTCGGAGACTGTAAATCGTCTTCTAAGTCCGTTAGATGACCGGTATCGATATCCACTGAGCCAGCAATGGAGACAGGTCGGTTGATCAACGTATGGTCAACGCCACATGTGCAGTTATCAGTGTGAGAATCACGATCGGAGCAAGATAACTCATTATTCAACACAGACAAATTGGCCACATTCAAATTTGATGAGCCGTTGTTGTTTATCGAGGACATGGGAGACATGGGCCTGAACGTGGGAGATTCCTGCTTGACCATCACTTTTCGTCCATCCAGAAGCTCGTTGCTGTTCTGTATCATGTTCAAGGACGAGTTGTCGTTAATAGCGGTCGGAGACGCCTTCATAGACATCAATGTCATCAACTTCTTGTTCTCGTATTCTAGCTCTCGCACACGCTCTTCGAGCGACTCTGTGTACCCTCTCGGAAACGCCTTTCTGGCAAGTTTGTCACTGAACGTGCACTGCAGTGCCACGACGGTGCAGTTGGCGCACTGCTTGCTGGGATCGTCATCGTTATCATCGTAGAAACACCGAATTTTCTTTTTCCTGCAACGGTCGCACGCGACCGAGACACGCGCGGTGAGGGATCCTGGGGGTTTGATTGTTCTGGACTTGCCGTTGCCGTTGGCACTGGATGAGTCCATGCTGAGACCGATATCAAGCGATTAAAAACTAACGGGAGATGGACTTAAATTTCCTATATTCGATTTTTTTAGATGGGGTTACAGCCGTTTCGTCTTGTGACTCATGAAATGGGGGTGCTGAGCAAAATGCCCTATTTTTACTGTGTAGAGCTTCATATAACGTGTTTTTAAAGCTGTTGTAGGGAGTAGAGGCCCTTTTTGGTAAGATAAATGCTTTTGGAAGACGCCCTAGGAAGAACTGCGCTTTTTTTGGAAGGAAAAAGAGCAGACTGCGAATCTGACTGCGAAGACTTTATAATTGTAGCACATATCTTATCGCGGCAAACGAGATTGAGCTTTTCATGTTGAAATAACGGGACTAGACAGAAACGGTGGCAATTAGCGTTTGATTTGTGAGAAATCGGTACTGGCTACCGTTATCTATCTCCTCTTCTAGAGATGTGAGTTTTGTTTTTTCCTCTTACTGTCAATCTTTGAGTGTCAGATGAACGAGTACGACGAGAAAACGACCCCAGCCATCTGCGCGAGCTGTCTGGGGCCAAATGAACATGTCTCGCTGCGACGGGTGGTGGATGGAGCCCAATGTAAGCTGTGCACCCGGCCGTTCACGCTTTTCAAGTGGAACGCAACCAAGTTCAGCAAGCAGCGACCGGATTTCAAGCGCACGGTGATCTGTCTCACATGTGCACGCGCTCGCAACTGCTGCCAATGCTGCATGCGCGACTTGCTGATGGGGGTCAGCGAACAGATCAAGGACCGATTGGTGAAAGAGGCGGGTCTAGGGGACATCATCACTACTAGGGGAGACGTGGATGTAGTCCAGAACGCCAAGACCGTGGTGGGACGGTTGTACAACGCAAATGCTCTCCAGGACAAGTTTTCCAAAGAGGAGGCGAAACAGCTGACGGCCGAAGAACGCGAAAAGTTGATTGACAGGTTGGAGCAGTTTGTTAATACTTTCCAGGGATACAGACATGCCAAACGAGGTTTTAAGCCGTTACCAAAAGAGCAGTTGGTGAAACTGGTTGCTGATTTTCCTTTGAATGGCAATTTGAGCGAGTGTCCTTCTGATGACAAACTCAAAACATTCTTCTTATTTGGTGTGAATGAGAACACGCCAATATACTCTATTAGACAGTACTTCGAAGATTTGTGCGATGTTACAGTAGAAGCTATTTGCGTATCGGAAGATGCGAAGTTTGGATATGTGGAGTTTGAAACACGATCGCAGGCTGAGCAAGCTGCTCAAAAGGTGCTAAAAGCGTCAGCGGCGCAAAAGAAGAACAAACCCCAGTCACCATCGGCCATAATGATTGACAAAACAACCGTTGGAGTTTGTTGGATCCATGCCAGAGATTTGTCTCTTCCCTCCAAATTCACACATGCGCAATTGTTCAATATAGGCAATGTCATTGAAAAACAGGTGAAGAAATTACATGTACATTAGTATCATAATATATAGATCTATAGGCGTCTAGTCAGTATTCTATAATCAAACTAGTATCCCCTTGTATTCGCATCTAGGGTAGCGTTTAGCTAACTCAGGCCATTGAACCAAAATCCTGTTGGCAATAGGCAGGATTAGTTTTCCAGTCAGACTCAAGCTTTTCACTCTTGCCAAGGACTCAACATAGACGATTGTGGTATTACCCAAACCTAGAAATTTCATGATGAACGAGCTGTATGCTAGAGGAATAGCCGTTCCAGGACCATTTGAGAAAAACACGTCCGGATTGAGTTTCCACACCAACTGTATGCAGTCAAAAAACGAAATGACAGTATTTATAGTAGCTGATAACTTACCGTGACCAACATCACGTGCCCTGTGGATAGTATCAACCGTGCAATTGTCAGTCAATTTTGTTGACGCGTGTTTTATCTTCTGCAACGACGTCTCGTCTCCTGACGAGATCACAAAATGTATCTTGAATCTTTCCAGATGTTCCCACTGGTCCAATACACGCAACATTTCGCCTGTGTGGCCGCCGGATCCAAGCAAAACCATTAGTGAAATCGATGATGGAGACTTTTCTCTCTCTGCAACCGAGGAAGCCCCAGTAGCCGCGCGGCGGTTTGCCGCAGGCAACACATACACTAGCCTGAGAAGTCCAATAATGCACAGCAGCAGAACTGGCGCAAGAACCGCCGTGAAAAGCGTCTCAGAGGGTTTTGAAAACATTATCTAACGTTATTTGTATATAAGGAAATAGTGGTTGCTGAGACAGATCTGTAGAATTTCAATAAAAAGCTCCAATTTCCAAGTATACAGAAGGAAGCTTCTCAGCTTCCAATAGTGCAACTTAGCAGTAAACCATACTTAAACTGAGTTGAATATCTTTCAGAAGGTAAGATTTTAAACTCCGTTGGAACACTCTGCTTGCTACTTCAACCACTTATTTTTTTGCCACTGATAAACTAGTTATCGATGTCTACATACGAAGACGATCACAATCTGACCGAGACACAACAGCAACAGCAACAACAGCACAGTGAGGTAGAACGTACGGTTCCAACGTTGCAGCAATCCTTGGAGCGTTTCATGAGCGCTTCTGCTGTTGATGATGGAAATAGATCCATGATGGCTCTCGATAGTTCTGTTCCGAGCTTCATCCGTGACAACATCGCGTTGTTGATACAAGGAGCTGCTGGAATAGAGGAATCAGACGTTGGCGGTCGATCCAAGGGTGTGGATCAGCATTTTCTAGACGAATTGGAACGCGTCAATGTCAAAAAGGAACTGAAGCAGGATGCCGCATGTGCCATCTGCACCAATGAATTCCACCAAGACCCGCATCCGCTAGTTGTGCGCCTGCCCTGCAACGAGAAACATTTGTTTGACATGGATTGCATAGGTCCATGGTTGAAGTTTAACAGAACATGTCCGATGTGTCGTAAAGACGTGACGGTGAAAGAAAGAGTGGTGCTAGAGGATAGCGAGGAGGAAGAAGAGGACTGGGAACTTTACGGTTAATGTTTTCAGCTGTTTATATGTATATACAAGTAGATGGTCATCATTTAGAAGCCTTTGAGACTTTCTTCTGTTGCGATGGCTCCATGTGTCTGGTGAACACAGGATCTGAGAGTAACTCAAGAACCTTTTGAGCAACGGCACTTTGTTGGTTTGTTTCGATACCGACTAACGAGGAAGCAGCAGAAGAGATGATGGACTCTTCACCGATCTTGATTGGTGATTTCTCACCTGAGGCAACCGATTCCTGAGTGAACATGTTGACTTTGAGACCCACCCCCCAGAACGAGTTCTTCTTCAAGTAGGCCAATAGCACATCAATGACCTCGCTTTCGGAATCCCAGATCTTGATGATACGACCGTGGGTCTTTCTTTCAAAATTTTCTTTGGTCTTGGCCATGACGAAAGGAGCTCTAATGACAGTCCAACGTTCTCTCTTGGTTGGGATTGGGGTAGCACCGGTTGCTGGCAAACCGAGGTAGTATGCTGCTCTCAAGGCGAAATCACAGAATAATTCGACGTTGGCAGGATCGTAGGCCTTGAACACCAACTCAGCTTTCAAATGACCGTGTTTCACCTCATGTTTGAGTGGGGCGTAGTAGTTCATTTCAGCACTCACAGGAATAGGAGACTCGAGACCTGGAACTTCCCTCTGCTCGGTCGTGAGTTTTGGATCGTACTTGGTATGGAATGTATTGATGAGAGAAGCTGCAGCCTTGGCCTCTGGGGCCACAGGCTTGACAGCGGAAGAGGCCTTCAAAGCAGCAAGTTCTGCCAACTTGCGGTCAACATCAGCCTGCTGCAGACGACGCACAGCTGTCCCAAAGGCTCTCATTCTTGACATTCTAGCTAGCTTTAATGATGAGAGTGTGTCGAGCTTGGCTGAAAAATTTCACTCCTATAGAGAAAAAAAGGTTAAACCCACTAACGAATCAGCTAAGGCCGCCAATCCAATACACCCCTCGCAGTCAATGTCTGAGATCTCAAACAGCAGTTATAGCTTCTGTCAAGGCCAAAAATTGCCCGTTTGGGGCCCCATTAAATACATTTTCTAAAAACAAATGGTTTTCTTCAATGGTAAGTCACGTGACTCTGATTTTTTCTTTCTCTTCTTTGGTAAAGTGAAAAATTTAGAGATTTAAGCTGTAGATCTTGAACTTTTCACTGAACTTTGGTAAGAACCCTGCTGTTGACTTTGGAATGGGTAAGAATAGTAAGGACAAACGTGATTTGTATTACCGTAGGGCCAAAGAAGAAGGTTATCGCGCCCGTTCGGCGTTCAAGTTGCTCCAGCTGAACGAACAGTTTGATCTTTTCAAAGATGTGCATCGTGTTGTGGATCTGTGTGCTGCACCTGGGTCTTGGTCACAAGTTCTTTCACGTGAGATCTTTCTCAAAAATCCAACCAGTGATGCCAAAATCGTAGCGGTGGATTTGCAACCCATGTCTCCAATTGATCACGTGACCACCTTACAGGCTGATATCACACATCCTCAGACGCTGGAGAAGATTATGGAGATTTTCGGTGGTGAAAAGGCCGACTTTGTCTGTTCTGACGGTGCACCTGATGTGACGGGGCTGCATGACTTGGATGAGTACATCCAAGCTCAGCTTGTTTTGTGCGCGTTACAGTTGGCAACCTGTGTTTTGAAAGAAGGCGGTTCTTTCACTGCAAAGATCTTCCGTGGAAGGGACATCGATTTGCTCTATTCTCAGCTGGGACTGCTTTTTGACAAGGTAATCTGTGCTAAGCCTAGATCTTCAAGAGCTTCTTCTTTAGAGGCCTTTGTTGTTTGTCTGGGTTACAGACCGCGTCCTGGATGGGTGCCTAAGTTGGATGCTAACTTGTCCACAGAGGAGTTTTTCCAGGAACTGAAGGTCGGTAGAGCTGCTTTAAACGAAGATCTTTCTGTGGATGTTGAAGAAAGATTTGTTGCTCCTTTTGTCGCATGTGGGGATCTCAACGGAGTTGACTCAGATGCCACTTACAGTCTAGAAGAGGGATACCAAGCAATGACCCTGGATCCTGTTCAAAGTCCTACTGCTCCTCCATATAAGAGAGCTTTGGAGTTGAAGAGAAACGGGGAACTAAAGGTTAAAAGGTAACAGCTAAGAGCGTCCCTGTTTGAATTATAGAAGTTATTATATTTGTTTTATATATATACAAAGCTGTTTGATAGATCGTCTGTTCTTTGCTTTCTAGTTTTCTACCAATCCTTATGTTTCAAAGCTATTGAACTTTTAAAAACCTTATGGCCAACTCGGTGCAGGAAACAGTATTCTGAAACAAATTATTGTGGACTAAACTATCAACCGGTTACTTAACAATGTGGGTTTTTTGCGCCGATGATAAGAAGTCATACCTGGTGATTAGCACCAGCAGAAATGCGAAATTGCTCATCGAGTGGCTAGTCCAAATTCAGCGCATAGATTAAAGGTTACGTCTATAACAAAAAGACAGTTCTATAAGTATATATATATTTTAGTTTTCAACCTTGAAGACTCTAGACCAATCTGATTCAACATCTCCGTATTGTAGTTCTTGGATCCATGCTAAGACTTGCTTAGTTAAGGCACCAGCTTCTTCACCTGGTAGTAATGGAACTTCGATGGCCTTGCCGGCATAGCCAATCTCCTTGATTGAAGAGACAATGACAGCGGTACCAGAACCGAAGGCTTCAACCAAGTTACCCTTTTCGGCAGCTTCGGCAAGTTCGTTGATGGTGAAGACTCTTTCGCTGACAGTCCATTCGTCCTTAGGCAACTTTTCTCTGGCCAAAGCTAGAATGGAGTCTCTGGTGACACCCTCCAAGATAGTACCGTCCAATGGAGCAGTGACCAACTCTTTTGTGCCGTCTTCCTTCTTGAGGACGGCGAAGAAGTTCATACTACCGGCTTCGGTGATCTCCTTATCTGGGCCGAATAACCAAAGGTTCTGTTGGTAGCCTCTGGAAGCGGCTTGTAACTGTGGCTTGACGCATGGAGCGTAGTTACCACCTAACTTCTTGTCACCAACACCACCCGGCCAGGCTCTGGTGGCGTAATCGGTGGCCTCTAGCTTGACAGCCTTGAAACCAGTCTTGTAGTATGGACCGACTGGAGAGCAGATGACAAACAACAATGCATCTTCTGGGGAGTGGACACCTAAACCAGCAGATGTACCAATCAAGGTAGGTCTCAAGTAGAGCGAGTACCCCTTTTCAGCAGGAATGAATTTGTGGTCGACCTTCAACAATTCGCCAATCAACTTGATCAACTCCTCGGAGTCAATTTCTGGCAAGCAGATTCTGTCAGCGGACTTGTTCATTCTGGCCATGTTCTTATCAGGTCTGAACATTCTGACGTTCCCTTCAGAGTCCTTGTAGGCCTTCATACCTTCGAACAATTCGAACGCATAGTGAAAGACACAGGACGAAGGGTCCAAGGAAAGCGGACCGTACGGCTTGATTTCTGGCGTACCCCATCCAGTCTTGATGTTGTGAGGGATGACGAGCATGTGGTCGGTGAAGGTCTGGCCAAACACCAATTGCTCATTTGGCAACTTCTCCTTTGGAGTAGAGGTTAAGGTCACTTTGAGCTTTGAAGCGTCCATTGGAGCAATAGAAGCAGACATTTTAGCGGTGAGTGGATCACAAGAAGCGATTACGTTACGTCAAGCTGGCGCTAAGGGCCCTTTTATACCAAATAATTTACGGAAATAATTACTCACACATCCTGACCTTCTTTGACTCATAGATAATGTAGCGATTTTAAATTAGCTCCATTGTTAGAGTCGCGTGGGCCTTTTTGGCATGCTCAGCAGGCGGACTCTAGCCGCCCTCTCACATTGTAACACAGTGTCCGAGCGTGTTACAAGCTATTTTGGCGGAGCAGTGTCCAAACTGTCCATCGCCCGTCAAACTTGCGGCCGGATCATCTTATATCCGGCTTTTCCGGCTATATACTACGTTTTTGGCCTTCTTACAAGGGGGCCTCTGGTCTTTTGTTGATAACAGCCGTATGGCATTACCCCTGAGATAGCAATCTATCTTGATAAGCTAATGCCATACATCGGTTGCAGCTGGGGTAGTGCGCATATCGAGTGTGGAATTAGCTATCTGTGTCTTTCAATGTGGTGTTGGAGCTCAGGGCCCGGGGGTGCGGAAAGTTCGAAGCTTATGACTGACAAAGTCATTTCACGATTTCTACAAATTTCTAAAAGTTAATGTTGGCTCAGCCGGCCAGGTTTTCGAAGTCTTCTGAGTTATACGGTGGCGCTGTTGATCCTCTACTTCGTCATACCGATTCTCTTGTGATTTCTAGCTGTGTACTCGAAATCGCAATTCTTAGACTCCCTCTGGTTCAAAAATGCGTTCTTCAAATTTATATTTATTATACTTTCACCGTGCG
Organism: Saturnispora silvae; assembly: GCA_030579555.1. Classification (NCBI taxonomy): domain Eukaryota; kingdom Fungi; phylum Ascomycota; class Pichiomycetes; order Pichiales; family Pichiaceae; genus Saturnispora; species Saturnispora silvae. The sequence goes on along the minus strand of JAKTRE010000004.1, from coordinate 127,454 downwards.
AGGGCGAACAACACGTATACATTGTAGTCTATCTATATATATATCTCAAAACCAACCTTCATGTTTATTTTTCCTCACCCTTGACCAAAGCATCTGGCTTCAAGGTTGGGAATAACAAAACTTCTCTGATGGTGTTGGAGTTGGTCAAGAACATGGCCAATCTGTCAATACCACAACCCCAACCGGCAGTTGGTGGCAAACCGTATTCCAAAGCGTTACAGAAAGTTTCATCAACCAACTGGGCTTCATCATCACCTTGATCCTTTTGCTTGGCTTGCTCTTCGAATCTGGCTCTTTGGTCAAATGGATCGTTCAATTCGGTGTAGGCGTTACAGATTTCCTTGGTGGCAACGAAAATTTCGAATCTTTCACACAAACCTGGCTTGTTTCTGTCAGACTTGGCCAATGGGGACATAATTTGTGGGTGGCCGAAAATGAAGGTTGGGTTGATGGAAGCGTCTTCGATTTCACCAACCAATCTGTCCAACATTCTAGCAGAGGTTAATGGAGCAGGACAGTCAATGTTCTTTTCCTTTAACAAGTCCTTCAAGAATTGCTGGAATTCTTCAGTTTCAAAGGTTTCTGGGGATGGGAACTTGACGTCGAAGATCTTTTCCAGTTCTTCAATCATGTTGACTCTCTTCCATGGTCTGGCAAAGTTCAACTTCAAAGTTTCACCTTCTGGACCGTTTGGCTGGTATTCAACTTCGTAGGAACCAGTGATTTCCTTAACCATTTCGGAGAATAACAATTCGGACATGTCCATCAAGTCGTAAACATCAGCGTAAGCTTGGTAAAATTCACAGGTGGTGAATTCTGGGTTGTGGGTCATGTCAATACCTTCGTTTCTGAACTGTCTTCCGATTTCGTAAACTCTGTCCATACCACCGACAACTAATTCCTTCAAGTACAATTCTGGAGCAATTCTCATGAACATTTCCATGTCCAAATCGTTGTGGTGAGTGGTGAAAGGCTTAGCAGTGGCACCACCGGCAATGATGTTCAAGATTGGGGTTTCGACTTCAATGAAATCTCTGGTATCCAAAAATCTTCTGATGTATTGGATAATCTTAGATCTGGCGATGAAGATTTCTCTGGATCTCTTGTTAACAATCAAATCCAAGTATCTCTTTCTGTATCTAGCTTCTTGGTCCTTGAAACCATAGTGTTCAGTTGGCAACATGTGCAAACATGGGGTCAAAAGGGTGACCTTGGTAGCGAAAACGGAGAGTTCACCTTCACCACCCTTTTGTGGGTTGGTTCTACCTGGGTAACCTTCAACACCAATGATGTCACCTCTTCTCAACAAGTCGTGCATTTCAGCGAAATCGCCGTCAGCATCTTGGGCCTGAGCCATAACTTGCAAGTTGATACCGTTGGACTGCAAGGAGTAGAACTTCAACTTGGAACCGGACTCTCTCTTGACCATGATTCTACCGGCGATGGTGACCTTTTCTTCTGGGATGGTTTCACCCTTGGCCAAGTGGGAGTACTTGGAGATGATTTCTGGGAATTCGGACGAAACTTCAAACTTGTGTGGGTAAGCCTTTCTTTCAGCTCTCAAGTCCTGGACTTGAGCAGATCTCAACTCGAAATATTGAGCAGGGTTCAAATTGGCCAATTCGTCCTTTTGCTTGGCGAGCTTTGGAGCAGTGGCAGCAGCCTTGGCAGCCTTTTCGGCCTTCTTGGCTTCAAGAGCTCTGAGCTTTTGTCTCTTCTTGAGTTCGGACTTAGAGACGTACTCACCAGATGGCTCGTCGAGGTAGGTCTTGGCCAAAGCCTCGGTAACTTGTTCAACAGGGGCAGACATTTTTGTAAAAGGAAGAACCTGTCTAGTCTTAAGTGTCGAAAAATTTTTTCTGGATAAAGCATATAAGAGTCAGCCAAAATAGGCCTTATCCTACATAAAGATCCTGGAACCATGAACTACAAAACAGTGTGCTACAAAGCAGCATTTAATTCAATAAACAACGAGTAAAAGCACATTCGCGGAAAAGCGCCCTTTTAAACGCTGAAAAACGAATCCTGGGTCCTTATTGTCTGAAAATTACTCATTCTGGACAAATCTCAAGAAATTTTGAATCCTATTAAAGTCCTAGCAATAGCTGAAGTTCGACAACTATTCAGTATGTACCACAACTACAAACCATCGCTGCCTAAAGTTATAGCAGAAAATAAAAAAATTAGGTAAACAACGAACCAGATCTATAGATTCGCTTTCTGATGCAATAAACAATGCTCAGCATGATTTAATTCTATAAAAGAAGTTGGCAACAAGGTCTCTAGTTTTTAGCAGCCGACTTGTCCTTACGATTGTGGTTCCCGATTTTGGATTTGTTCTTCTCGTTCGACCGTTGAACCTTCTTCTTGTCATTGTAATGCTGGAAGTTACTATTGTCTTTGATAGGCAACCGATTTCCGCGACGTTTGTCTTCACCACCCTCAGAACTAGTCCATTTGGTGCTCTTCTTGCCAGTGTTGGCATTCAAGTTGCCGTCTACATACACCAAACGCTCTTCAAGGTCTCTGAATCTCGCAGGCGATTTCTCTAGCATGCGTGCCCACCCTTCTATCTGTTCGTCGGTCCACTTCAGTTCACGCTTTAGCTCTATTCTAGAAGCGGAATTTCTGTCAGATCTGTCCAAGGCGGATCTGTTCGTCTTGAAAAGCCCGAATAGTGTTTGTTCTTGAATGCTGGTTTCCTCCCTCGGCGCCTTACCGCCACCACTGGTTATTTCATTTTCAAGATAAGTGTCATCGGGCTCATCTTCTTGGGCATCGTAAAGCATGGCTAGCGTCTTTTTTCTCAAATCCTGGTCCATATCTTCAAAATTCGTCTGTTTCTTGCCAAACATAACTTCAACTTTGGTGTCTTTGTTCAGCTGGAAGTCTACTACATTAGTCGGCTTTGGCTGTTTCTTTTGTTTTTGTTCTTTCTGGTATTCTTTGATTGAATCGAGATTGTCCATTTCCAAAAGGGAGTTAATCGCGGACTCAACGTCATCCTTATGGTTGACCAAAACCGTTTTGATCTGGCCAGTGGTCAGCTGAGGGAACATCATCTCAATGCTGGCAATCTTGGATTCGTCAAACTTCCGTTCCGCACTTACCTTAGTTCTCAAAAACGACAGCAAATTTTTGATATCAGGATTCAAGTCGTTGAAGGTTTTGGATAACACAACCTTGGAAACCAACGGATATAATGTTTTCAGTTGGTCCAAAGTCTTGCATTCCAAGTTTTTCAATAAATTGATAACTTTATTGGAATTTAGGGCACAGAGAGAAAAACTCATTATTTGAACACATAGTTTGGCATACAAACCTTCACCGTTGGCATAAATGTCACTTACAACTTCAATCCAATGCAAATCCACAAATCTTTCGGCAAAATCACCTTCATTAGATCCATTTTGAGGTTTATTAATTCTCTTAGGGCCCTTATTCTGATTCGAGTTAAGCGATTTTTTAGTTTTGGAGCCAAGTAATAAGTACAATATGAGGTCATCCTCGCCATGTTTATGCCATTTACCTGAGGCTATGGTGTGGCCAAGATGGTCCTGTATGGATTTGATCAAGGATACGTCATCCGATTTTCCATTGACGTTAGACTTTGTGTCGCCTATGACCAGTTTCCTGATGATTGCCACATTGATGAAGGACTGGTTGATCTTGGCTGAAGCAAAACTTTCAGCCATTGTTAGATACACCTTGAGGAAATTCCAGGCAGATTTGCCCTGAATCTTCAAATTCACTAGGTTACACTTTTTGATATAGGCAAAGACCGCCAATTTGAGCAAATGCTGGTTCTGGCGTATGTTTGGGTTGATCGCACCCAGGGAAAAAACCTGTCCCGACTCGTCTGCTGACTCCTGTAGAAACGTATTGATGAAAAGATGCAGCTGGGTTTTTGTCTGCGTAGAGAGGGTATACTTTGGAGCTGTTTTCGCATTTGGCGGCAGTATGGCCAGCAATTTCTGGAAAAGGACAAGATAGTCCTGCAGAAGATGTTCCCAGATGACCGGGTCCTTGTCGATAAGCGACGAGCGTAGCTTGAACGGCGGGAAGTTAGGGATTGGGATCGACAACTCCATTAGAGAAAAAAGAGTAAGCTATAGCTCCAATGAGTGAGACGCCGCTGTTTTAACATATTACGAGAGTTGTTAATTGAAAATATTACAATACACATTAGAGGCTAAATGCAAGTGAGTGTTAGCGCTACCACCAGCCACCAACGAGGCTCCATGGAGCCTCGTCGGAGAAAAATCATAGATCTCAAATAGCTGGATCACGTGACTAGAAGAAGATTCGCAGAATCTCCAAGATACCGGAGCCCAAGAGGGCGAAACACACAAGCACAACCAGCCATGTGGAGAGCTTGGACTTTTGTTCCTTCTTAGGGGTTTTGGCCAGAAGACCCTTTCTCTCGAGGGCGACTTTCTTGGCGAACTTCTCGTTGGCTTTTCTTTGCTTGAACGTTTGTTTAGACTGGAGCAGGGAGTTAGTAGCTGTTATCAACGCGGTGCAGCAAGAAAGATAGCACATACCATATTGGCGCTGGGGGAAAGACAATTGGGATCAAAGAGATTAGATGAAATGAAGTACGTGTTTAATCTCGGTCTTGAATTTTTCACATAGTATACAAAATGTGTGTATGCAGATCTGTCGAGACTCACCGATGGCTTCGAAAAATCTGCTGCAATTCTCCCCCAGGGGGAGTCATTTGGCCCACTTTGCACCAAGAACCGGGCGGATATCCGTTTATGATTTGAGCCAGCAAAGTTCGCAGGCACCGTGTTTTACCGAGGCCAAGGAAATTCATTCAATCGATTTCCATCCGCTGCGACAGCAGATTGTGGCTGCGCTGCCCTCGTCGTTGATCGTGTACGGGTTTTTGCAAGACTCTAAGATGTTGTCCAAAGAGACGTACGAAGTGAAAAGTGGTGATAAGGTTATCAGTCCTTTATTGGTCAAGTATTCTCCTGACGGCGATTCATTAGTGGTGTACGGCACATTGGAAGAGGAGAAGGTGCTGTGTCTTTTGGCTGCGAACGAGGATTACAAATTAGTGTCGCTTTTCAAAGTGGACGCCAGCTTGACTGTGATCCAGTGGAACTTGCGAGGCGACATCGTCTTGACAGCTTCACATACGGGGGTTCTGAACATTTACAAAGTTTCACACAATGCAATCCAGCCCGTCAAGTCCATATCTCTGTCCACCTCGTCGCTTTCGTGTATGCTGTACGACGACGAAAATATCGTTGTCGGTACTAGAGACGGGAACGTCCTAGTCATAGACACAAAAACTCTCACATGCATCAGGACGTTACTCAGTGACATCAACAGTCCAATATCCTCTGTCTCCATGAAAGTCATTAAAGGCTGTAAAGTGCTAGCTGTTACATATGCTCAAGGATCTAAGGTGCCGACGAAGTTTATCCTCATGGAAGATCAAGACTCCAAACCGATTCTGGAATCCCTGAAAACAGATTCTACCCGTAACAATGAAGCCTTTGAAAGTGCAATGAGTGACTACATACTTCAAAATGAAACAGTGGGACCAAACACAATAGTAGGTGAATTCAGTCTCAAATTGCTGGACTATGATGCATCTAACACAAACGAACAGGGTGACGGGGTCAGATTTCAGCCAAAAGAAACTAAAAGCAAACTCGGCACCATCTTTTTTGTGACAACTGAAGGTAAGGTGGCACTGAGAAATTTGAGTGATATTCTACGTGAATACTGGTCTCTGAGATTGAAGGATAAAATAGCTGAAATCGAAAAGAAGTCAATCCACACTGCAACACAACCAAGAAGACCTGTAACGTCACCTGTTAATAACAGGCAACAGCCTGCTAGAACCCAGCAGCCGCAAAAGCAACAAAAACAACCACAACAGCAACAGCAACCGCAAAAGCAGCAACCTGGCCTAGGACAGAACTCAAACCGTTCGCGTCAACCTCAGCATGCCAACCAAAGACAGAGATTTCAGTCCAACTCTAACCAGCGTGGTGAAAAACGCGAGCATGATTCCTCGGATTACGGATATGATAGGAGCAAGAGACAACACAGGCACTGAATATTATCTTATATTTATATATGTTTATAAACCCAACTTATCTGAGTTCAATCTAGTTTTGCCCGAGACCAAAATACACTCCCCGTCGGCAATCAATTCATCGAGCTTGAAGTTTTCGCCAATAAATTGAATGACATTCTGATCAGAAGATCCCGGTTGGAACCACATGGACTTGATCAAATCGCCTTTGCCCTCCTTGATGACATCTTTCAAAGTCTCCAAAGCTGCTTTAGGGGGAACAATAAAGCTGACGCCCAAGTTAGTAGAATCTGGGTGAGCAGCCATGTAGTCGATCACTGATTTGTTGCACTTGAGGTCCAAGATAAAGTCCGAATGGGGGTTGATTGGGGTCACAGGAAGCTTCTGGCCACAATACCATTTCAACACACGATAACCAAACTTACTTGTATTAGTGGAGGCTCCAACCACTAGATACTGTCTTCCTGGAACAAAAAACATCTGTTTGAGAGAAAAAGACAGCGGGCCATAAGGTCATGTGAGATTCGTTCCTGATCTCCTATCAGGGCAAATTTAGAAATTTAACCCCATTACATAAGCGTAACCAAAACATAGCGCTCAGCAAAGGAAGGAGCCGTCGTTTAGTTCGTTTAGATGAATGACACTGGAGGACGGTATTAAGAGATACTCCTCCCTGCTTTGTTTGTGCAAGTAAATAGGACCATTAGTGGAGTTTATAGAGGCACCATTTTACATAAGGCTGACGAGAATATAAATTGTATATCTTTTTGCAATTTTGGAAAGTAGATGCTACAGATACAGGGATACTGCTGCAAAAGAGTGGGCAGTTTAAAAAAAGAACGAGCACTTATGTTACACAGTCACAGAAGTACATACGTTAAAAAAGAACTTAGACCAAGAAAAAACCAGCAACAGCAGCAGCGGCAGCAACTCCGACCGGAACATTCAATTGGCGGGCAGAGCCTTCAAACTCAGCTGGAGGTTGTCCTGGTTGGCCTGGCTGACTTGGTTGACCTGGCTGACCTGGCTGACCTGGCTGACCGGGAGAAACAGGAGTTGGAGCTGGGGAGACTGGCTCAGCAGGCTCAGCAGGAGTGATTGGCTCAGCAGGACTAACAGGCTTTGGTTGAGGAGGAACTGGTTCTGGAGATACAGTTGGCTTGACAGGCTTTGGAGTTGGCTTAGTGACGGTAGTTGGCTTGACTGGAGTTGGGTGAGTGACGGTGGTGGGTTTGAGTGGTTTAGTTGGTTTGGTAACGGTGGTTGGCTTGACTGGTTTAGTTGGTTTGGTGACGGTGGTTGGTTTAACTGGAGTTGGGTGAATAACGGTGGTTGAGCTGGTGACAGTAGGCTTGATTGGAGTTGGGTGGGTGACGGTGGTTGGTTTGACTGGTTTAACAGTGCTTTTGGTAGTAGTGGTTGATGGCTTGACTGGTTTTAGAGTGCTTTTGGTGCTAGTCTTGGTGACAGTAGCCTTGGTAGACGAAATACAGTCAGTCTCGTCAGAAGTAGTCGGAGTGACAGTAGTCTTGCTAGAAGAGTGGTCAGTGGTATGTTTGACTGGGTCACTGGAGCTTTTGACGGTAGTCGAAACAGTGGTCTTGTCCCAGTGGTCGATTGGGGCGGCACCAGCCAAAGTAGCAACAGCGGTCAAAATAGCAATAAGTTTTAATTGCATTTTTGTCTAGAGAAGATGTGAAAGCTACTCTGTTAAGACCTAGGTAAGAAGCTGGCTCTGTTTTATAGCACAGGCCGGCATAAACAATGAGGTTTCAACAGGATTCTGGGCTTTGGTTTATATTCTTTTGCATAAAGCAATCATGAGCAGAAATTTTTGAAATGCTAAAGACGTCACAATACGGCCAAATTCGGTTTACAAAATCAGGTTGAAGCCGTATTATTCAGTTGAGAAGCCTTGTGATGTTAGCATTGACCAAGGATTAAGATAGTAGAGCGTAATAGAATACCATTTGGTTCTGACTTACTGAGCTGGTTGATTTTTCTTCTAGCCTAAGGATTCCCCAATGGCCGGCATGAAAAAAATATGAACTGTTAATCATCAGTGTTTTTTCTGGTTTGTCTGTATAAACTATGAGCCCAGTAGCGGCAAGTTCTATTGCTCCAAAGGACCAAAATAGAGCAATAGAAACACTAGATAATGATAAACGCGAGAAGAGATCCAGAGCGTGCGCTCACTGCCGTCGTGCAAAGGTCAAATGTATCCGTGAAGATAATTCCGTTAGCTGTAAGCGCTGCCAGGCCCAGAAGATACAGTGTGTTTATGAGTTCAAGGTGAGTAGCTTCAAAGCAGTCAATGCAGACACTTCTGCTATACCCTCCTCGCCCGCGCCAAGAACGTCTCACTCACTAACAAGATTCATTAGGCCCTCAACAGATATGCCTAACAATGCTAATGAATGGAAATCAAACGTTGAAGACAGATTGAACAATTTCGATTCCAAACTAGGAACTATTTTGCACCTATTGGAACGACAGAGCTCAGGATCCAATTCGCCTTCACCTATACCCTTCAAGGACGGCGATCAGAATCATAAGAGACAAATTGAATACACATCCATCAGCGATGAAGAGAATCCAGCAGCCAGTAAACGACCTAGATTGGATTCGAAATCGTTGGAGCCAGAATTAAGTGACATATTAAACATTGATGAGGCCAAGATTTTGTTTGAATTCTTTGATAAGAACGTTTCACCTCAGTTATTTGGTTTTGACATTTCTCATTATTCTGTCGATGGTATTTGGGAAACATGTCCTTTACTAATTGCCACAATTTGCTGTATTGCTTCCATCCACAATCCTAAATTCAACAGAATTTCAAAACCGTTGGAGGCACTGATCTATCGAATATCCAAGGAGATTTTGTTGAATACACCTAAGACGGAGATAGAAGCGTTCAATACCATCGTAGCACTTTGTTTCTGCGGATTTTGGTTCAAAAAGTCTCAAATGTTCACTGGTCTTGCTTTACAGCTGGCAAGGACAATGAACTTGGTCTCACCAAGCAAAAAATCTAGCGTTATTTCCAAGCAAGATAGATTAAAACTATGGTACTTATTGTACATTTTGGATGGTCAACAAAGCTTAGCATTCAACAGACATCCATTAGTATGCAAGGAGGATGATATGTTTGCGAAATCAAAAGAATTACTACTAAGCAATGAACCACATACAGCTAAAGAGCATGATAATAAAATAATCGATTTGGAAAAATCACCTGCAAACGAAGAGTCCGATAATGAAAACGTTACGTACCATTCAAACTATTCTAATTTAAGATTAGTTTCGCAAGTTGAGTACCATCATGCATTATCCAGTGTTTTGGAAGGTGAAGCATGGGACTTGTTAATGCCATCATCATTTGGATTACCTTTTCAGACTAACTTGGAGTTGGACAAATGGATGGTTCAATGGACAGTTTTGTTAAGTCCTTTCAACAACCATCCTGTATGGTCCTCCAAATCGACATTAATATATTACAACTTCGCCAAGATGCATATCAACTCTTGTGCTGTTAGAAAGTTCCAAATGGATTACAATGGTGTAGATGAATTACCAAAATTTGATGAAACCATTGATTTTAACGTTGATAACGATGTTTTGCCAGATGAAAGCCAAAAAGAAAGTAACGATGACTTCAACGAAGACGATAGCGAAGACGATGACGAAGAATCTCTTGATCTAAACAAAGAACTATCTCCCTATCAAAGTGGTAAAGTGTCTAGTGAATTGGCTTTGTCAGCTGCTGAAACAGCATTAAATATTGTTTTGAATGATGAAGACGTACTTAATGTTATAAAGTATGTCCCTATTCATATTCATGTTATGCTTTACTACGCTGCGTTACTAGTTCTAAAACCTATGAAATACTTGATTAAGGACGGCGAGACTTCAACATTTGAAAACTCGTTAAAGTCTATCAAACTTGTCAAACGCTTGGTTGATGCAATTAAGAGTAACTCTCCAACGGATAGAGAGTTTTCTGTAAAGATCATCAATGGGTTACGCGAATTGATCAAAGATAAAGTTAATTCACTTCGAAACGAAATTGAAGGTGACCAAAACAAACTCAAGGAGCTGGAGAAAGCTCTAAATACAGAAGACCTAATGCTCAGAAAACGTTCTCCAAAGATCAGTGCTTGGCCGGGCTATGATGCTGGCCATCCTTCAAAGGCACAATAGTTTATCCTTTTCTAGTATATTTTTTGCCCTCAAAACATTTATAGAGTAACACTTTTTGCTATTAATCATGGATTTATTTAACCAAATCAGCGAAGTGAAACTGCCTAAACCAGACTGGCAAGATATCGAGAAAACTATCGTAAGGGTATGTTTGCCTGCTTTTCTAATTTATTTATTTTAGATACTAACAATATCAGGCCCCACAATTAATTATGAGAGAATTTCAAGACAAACCAGCTGGAGAAACACAGGAGAGATATGATCATGTCCGAGGACTTTTGAATAGTTATGAGATTTTACGAGAAACAAACCATAGGCATGGAAGATCTCTTATTGAGTTCATCAAATCGTTTAAAGGTATTGTGATAGCACTGAATCAAATTATTGATACTGGATGTTCACAAGAGATTTTTGAAATTCTCAAAGTTAGGCAGGAGACTTTGCATGACGATATTTATAGAAAGGTGTCTGAATTTGATAACAGATTCATTATAGTGGTTACCAATATTATCAAAACCGTTAAACCGATAGCTAAAGCCATGAAAGAGCGACTCTATGCTCAGATTGATTATCAAAAGTACTCACAAGAATATTCCAAATTGAAAGTCAAACCGAATCTAACTTCAAAGGAGTACAGAAGATTATATGAAGTGGAAAGTAAATCCAAAGAAAGTAAGACCAATTTGGATAGCCTTAACCAATGCATTGATATAGAATTATCCTTGATAATCAAGCTTAATGAACAAATTGCGAACAAACTTGGAACCATGGTTTACCTATTTGTGTGTGACTTATATAAAGCACTCTGGGAGTCTATTCGTGATGTTGAAAAGCACTGTTACCCTACGGAAATTGGTTCAAACTCACAGTATGCGATGATCTTTTATCAAAAAGTAGTAAATGATTTCAAAACAAAGCGTGAGGGTGTGAATGAAAAGGTCGAACAGATAGGGTTGCTCAATTTCCGTCTGAGATCTATCAATGCTATGGTCGAAAGATCTACAATCGGAACGGCTTTGTACGACTTCAATGGATCTAAACCAGAAGACCTAAAATTCCAGAAGGGGGAAACAGTCACTATAGTTCTGAAAAAAGATTCTGGGTGGTGGATCGCTAGAAAGGCCAACGGAGAGGAAGGCGAGATCCCATTCAACTATTTTAGTTATTGCTGAGCAGCTTAGATCCGAGTTTTTTTTCCATATGTCACCTTCTTTTCTTGTATAAGATAATAATGTTCGCGTTGAGATTGGGTATTGCCAGTTTGAAGCAGTCCAGCGTGCCTTCATTTAAATCTCTAGGTGTTTTACAGGCCAAAAAGCCAATTTTCACAGCTTTAAGATCCCTGCATACAAAGCCAACCCAATCAAGGCTTTCGTCATCACAATCTAAGAAGTCCTTGTTTGACACCTTCAAATCCTTGCAAAAAAGAGGATTCACTGTTTACAATGCTAGAAGGAACAACAATCTGAGAAATGCGTTCTTGTTTGCCACTACTTTCTCTCTGGCTACGTACTTCGCTATGCCTTACATTTACGAGTATACTCCGATGTCCTATTTTAAGAAACACCCAAATCATTTTATTTATTCCCTCATCGGCCTCAATACGGTTGTTTTCGGGTTGTGGTATCTGAAATACAGAAATGTCAGACTGTACCGTACTCTAGAAGACTATTTTATTATGGATCGTCAGGGCAGCGCCAGTAACTTACCAATGATCCTATCTACGTTTTCTCATCAAGAGCCATTCCATTTACTAGTCAACATGGGTTGTCTGTATTCCTTTAGCGGGACTATGTTGAGCGTTTTAGGCGTTCCGGGGTTTACTTCCTTGTATTTAATTTCCGGGGTTTGGTCCTCTCTGGCTTCAATGTGGTACGCAAGAGCTTTTGGTGTTGGTGGTAGATCCTTGGGGGCCAGTGGTGCCATTGCTGGTGTTTTCACTTGCTTTGCTACATTGTTCCCTAATGCAGGGGTTTCATTTTTCTTTTTCCCAATCCCTGGCGGTGCGATCACCGCAGCAGGCTTGTTTGCCGGTTACAATGTTGCTGGTTGTATGATGAGATGGGGTAGTTTTGATTATGCTGCTCACTTAGGTGGTATGGGTGTTGGGTTCATCTGGGGTTGGGTTATCAAAAAATACTTAGAAAGAAAAGAAGAAGAAAGAAGAAATAGGTTAAGAAGATACGGTTTCTAAAAACCATTGACCAATGATAACTGTATATATTTTTTTTGAAAAAAAGGAACTAATGTTTCAATCCCAAATGAGTGGGATCTGTGGTATAAAAATGTAAAACGCAAAATTCAAACTTCATATGGTTTCTCAGAAAGCTTATGCTCAACTTCCACTTCCTCCTCGTATTCATCATCATTGTCATCTTCATCCTCATCTGGAATGTATGCAATAACGTAATTATAAAGTAATTGTCTACTTTTGGTCAAAGCCTCTAAGATGTCAGCTCTTGACTCGTCGGCCCAATTGTGTGCTTGAATTAAAATCAAAAAGAAGAACCCTTCAATGACCATGGTTGGGGTGTTTGAGATCAATTGAGCGGTAGTAGTCCATTTAAGACCAGAAGAAATGCAGAGTAAGAGAACGACAAATAGAAATGCAGCAACAACCGCCCACTGGGATGAGCAAATTTCATTGATTTTTAGTGACACCTTATTGAAGAAGCCTTTCTTTCTTTCTGGTGGGGTCAACTCAACCTGAATACCGGCCAAATCTAGCATTTGCTGTGAGTCTCTCAACAAATCCAAATATTTGTCTTCTTCGTAATTGGTGATACAGTAGTAAACTTCTCTCAAACAGACGTTATCGAAGAAACCGACTAAACCGGTGTAGGTACCAATGATAAGCCACCAGTTATCATTCCAGTTCATGACGGTACCGATACCTAACCAGGTGGCAAAAACTGAGATAGATATCATCATACCAATACCTGCACCAACAAGATCTGCGTACTTTGAAATCCACCTTTGAAGTCTATTTCTAGGGCATGGCTTAACTTCCACAATTGGATTCGAAGATTTATGCTCACCTAAAACCAAACGAGTTATTAATTCGATCTTACAGTCAAATTCAGCAAACGTTTGTATTTGGCCTCTCATGTAATCATTGTTTCTTGTACGGATGTTTTCCAAGAAAACACTGGTGATCAACATTTGAACAGCAACAGCGGTGTTAATAAACATTTGCCATTTATTGGACCAAGTAAGATATATATTATCATCACTTAATAACGGTTTGGCACCAAAGCCAATCCAAATGATAACCCCAATCCAGTACACAACCACAGCAGCAAATGAACCTAAAATACCACTGGCAACGTTAGACAACTTATCAAACAAAGATAGCGGTTTATAATTCAACTGCTGCACGTCGTGCTCATCCAAGTCCACTGGTCTGTATTTTTCTCTCTTGCTTAGCTCTGCCAATAAAGTTTGATGTGTCAAACTTCTACTTTTCAATTTACCATAAGTTTTCAAAAATCCGTCAGAGTCGTCTAATTGCTGTCTCATTAGCAAGGTGTCCCAAACATAAGTCTGGATAGACTGGAAATCCTGCATGACAATTTGCCAGTTGTTGTGGGCCCCGGTCAACGCACCCCAAATAATCCAACCGGCCAATAAAGCCCACATCAAGACAAACATATAGATTGACCCGGTCAACCGGACCAACTTCGAGAGGAAGATGTCCAAGGGAGACTCCTCCGCCAGCGCTTCCACAAGAGGCTGCTTGGTGCTGGAGATATTAGTGTCACAAGGAGTTATCGGAATTTCCTTCACACGAGTCAGCTGGGCCACATGAACGTCATTTTGGAAAGCTGCTTGGTCCTCTATAGCGTTATCGCACCTGACATTAATCGGATTATGCGCAGGCATCGAGAAAATCAATTTGAGCATCTTCATGGTTGTTTGGCGTTGCTATAGAGGAAGAAAGAGGTTTAACGAACCGGCTGGTTTCCGTTAATATGAGATGATGCTCCCAAGGGGACGAAATTAAGGGCCGTAATTTACGAGCTGCATCAATCCTGGGCATATCATGACAATAGAGAACATTTCGCATCAGGGTCCGTAATTACTTTTTTTGATGCTCTAGACCCTAGGAACAGCTCAGATGCTCGGCGTGGACCCCCTTCGGGGAAGTGCGGCTGCGTAAAAGACGAAAACTTACTTATCTATGTGGAAACTTTTTCCGGAAGCGGAAAAAAGTGGGGCTGCAAGATGGATATTGCATCTTGAGTTTAGACAGGTGCCATTGCATCTGTACGTGTGTATCCCTCACCGAGAGATGCGGGGGTGTCTTGAAGCAAAACAGTCATGCGGGTTTGCTAGTTACCGAGGCACCTTATAAACTACAGAACGCCTTTTTGTGCGGGAAGTGCCGAACAATTTTTTTTCTCTTTATCCTGCAGGACGGATATGTGGTACGTATGATTTATAAAACTTGTGGAAGCAATGTTAGTTGACGGGCTTCTCCTTGACCGCGTCTTCAAGGTCGTCCTCGTCTGGGATGTACACAATAACGTGGTTGTAGAGTAACTGTCTACTTGTGGTCAAAGCCTTCAATATGTCGGATCTGGAGTCGTCGGCCCAGTTATGAGCCTGGATCAAAATCAACAAGAAGAACCCTTCAATAATCATAGTAGGAGTATTTGAAATCAACTGACCCGTGGTTGTCCATTTCAGACCAGAAGAGATGGACAATAATGTGATGACAATGCCAACGGCAGCAACAACTGCCCACTCGGTGGAGCAGACTTTGTTGATTTCGATGGAAACCTTGTTGAAAAAGCCCTTCTTTCTCTCGGGTGGGGTCAAATCAACCTGAATTCCCGCCATGTCTAGCATTTGCTGGGAGTCTCTTAACAAATCCTGGTACTTCTCTTCTTCGTAATTGGTGATGGAGTAGAAAACCTCTCTCAAACAGACGTTGTCAACAAACCCAACTAAACCGGTGTAGGTACCAATGATAAGCCACCAATTGTCATTCCAGTGCATGATAGGACCAATACCTAGCCAAACACCAAAGACAATAGTGGAAATTATCATACCGATACCGGTACCGATGATGTCGGAGTATTTAGAGATCCATTTTTGGATTCTGTTTCTAGGACATGGTTTAACCTCAACGACTGGGTTAGGCATGTCCTCTTCATTCAAAATCAAACGAGTGATCAGTTCCAACTTAGAGTCGAATTCTGCAAAGACTTCTAATTGGTCTCTCATGAAATCATTATTTCTGGTACGGATGTTCTCCAAAAAGACACTGGTGATTAATAACTCAACAGCAGTGGCCGTATTGATGTACATCTGCCAAGTATCGGACCAGGTGACATACTGACCTTCTTTCAACAAAGGCTTAGCACCAAATCCAACCCAGATGAAGATCCCAATCCAGTAGATGACAACGGAAGGCAAAGAACCTAGAATAGAACTGGCAAGGTTGGATAACTTGTCAAAATAGGTGAGTGACTTATAATTTAAGACCTGGATGTTACCCTGGTTCAAATTCATCATTCTGTATCTATCCTTCTTGTTCAATTTCACCAACAACTTTTGATGGGTTAAGCTTCTGCTCTTCAATTTACCGTAAGTTTTCAAGAACCCGTTGGAGTCGTCTAGCTGCTGCCTCATGAGCAAGGTGTCCCAGATGTAGGTTTGAATAGACTGGAAGTCCTGCATGACGATTTGCCATTGGTCAGGACCGCCTGTGATGGCACCCCACACAATCCACCCGATCAACAACACCCACATCGAAAAAAACATGTAGATCGAGCCCGTCAATCTGACCGCCTTAGTGATGAGGATGTCCAACGGCGAGTCTTCAGCCAAGGCCTCGACTAGAGGGTGCTTGTCGCCAGCGACCACGTTAGTGCTACACGGACTTATCGAAGCCCTTTTTGTTCGCGTTAGTTGCGCAACATGAACGTCTGACTCAAACCCGCTCTGGTCATAGATCGCGTTGTCGCACCTGACACTTATTGGCCTATGTACCGGCAGCGACAAAAGCCTTTTGACGAATTCCATCCTGGATAGACTGGGTGGCTAAAAAAAGATTCAATCAGACATACAGATTTCGCTGTCTTTATAACAGGCGTGGGATATATTATTTAGCGCGACTATTCTAAAATTAAACCCTGATTTAAGGAGCATTACCCGATTGGGCGATTAAATCAGGTTTTGAAGGTCTCAAGCCCCCTAGAGTTTACACTATCTGTATTTATACTCTCGGTATCTGTATTTATACTCTCGGTAAGAGAGAACAAGAAAAAAACCTTGCTGCCTCCCAAATCACGTGTTTTGCTAAATGTAGAGCAAGTTTTATATTCCAGTTCCTGCATTTGACTCCTTTTGTAGCAAAGATAAGCTTGTGTCTCAATAGATGCGCGCATAGCCAAGTGCATCTCTCTAGCGGATGGTTCACTTTAATAATCGCACTGAGCTTGTTCAACGTCTGTCACGTGACATGCACAAATCTGAAACTCCCTTTTTCACTTATGTAGAGAGTTAAATGTAATGCAGCAATAGGGGGTTTACGCTATGCATTTCCGGATCGGCAGCCTAAATAAGAGCAAAATGTTGAAGTTGTGACCGGTAGCACGTCAATAGTTATATCTCAGAAGTAGGCAAGAGAACAAAGCCATGAAGGGGTCAAATTTCAGTGCCTTGGATTTGTTGGTGTCGTAATAGGCATCGGAGTTATAGAAAAAGAAGGAATCAAAAACGCGTCTTCTTTTTGCTCATTTCGCATCATCACCTTCTTCTTCTCTTTCTGGTCACCGATGTCGCAGGTATCACAAGAAGAAGAGCTGTTCCCAAGCGTTGTCGCCACTGCTGGGAATTCTCCGGCTCCACGAACCCCGCCAAGCCCGAGCAAAAAGCCAGAAGGGGCATTATTGGGACGCGACACTGCCACAGACCCAACCTTGGGATCGTGTGCAACAAGCACAGCCGTCGTTAGCGGCAACACTGCAAGGAGCGAATCGGTCAAATCTTACAAGCTGCAGTTGGTTTCACGTCTAGTTGAAGAGTTGCCACTAGATTCCATTCTTGCGGACCCTGCTTTGCAACCGTTGATCGCGATGCACCAGCAGTTGAAAACCCAGCCAATGGAAGAAGAACCCGCACCGTACGACTGGGGAATCTTGTCTAAGGCTTTTGAGTATATTTACAACGCGTATTTGGAGGAGATGCACGAGATCAATGCCTGCTTCGAGGCTTTGGATATCAAGCGCTCCATTTGGCTGGAGAGTGCGTGTCGGATGGACGGTTGTCGTGCGGAGCTGAGAATGCAAGGTGTGGAAAAGTGGATTTCGCACTCGCAGGTTCGTCTGGGTCAAATGAAGACAGACTTGGACCAGAGTGTAGACGTTATTAGATCGACCTTGGAAAAACACCGCCAATAAGCGTACAGACACGTAAGAACGTGTGACATTGCTAAATCACATTGCTAGCACCATGCGGTGTGCTTTCTTTGGGACGCGAGGGTCTTGAAAGGGTCATCATATCATTTTGCTGAGCACTCAGCCGATTAGGGAATACCGAGCCGCCCTTGATTTATTTTATCTTATCAAGGTCACTAAGCAGCTTTATAATCAACGAGCCAAATGCCACGGTCTGCGGAAGTCTTTCTCTTGGCTGATGTGTACACAGCAGCAGCAATATTGCAGGGTGCCATAGGGATGGTGCTTTTTCTACGCACAGCTGGAGCGGTCAAACCCTGCGTCCACTCCACTCTGGGAGTTGACACACCTACTCTAGACGTGCCACCAACGACAATTTCCCCAAAGCGATACAACCAATTTGTGATGGCTATGTTGGATTTTGGAGAGGCCGAGAAATGGACCATTATCGTGCAAATAGTGCCTTCTTCGACGACCGAATCTGTTGATAGCCACGATGATCACCATCACGATTATACTTCAGCATTGGCAAAGATCAAATACCCTCTGACGGTCTCCGACGGTGCCTGGGTGAGTCAATATTTGGCAGACCTGCCGGAAGAGTCCAGGTTGGAAGTTTTGCGT
This sequence comes from Saturnispora silvae, assembly GCA_030579555.1. Lineage (NCBI taxonomy): Eukaryota > Fungi > Ascomycota > Pichiomycetes > Pichiales > Pichiaceae > Saturnispora > Saturnispora silvae. The sequence continues at coordinate 109,166 of JAKTRE010000004.1, read as the reverse complement.
CTGCAATACAGGACCCAACTGGTAAACATGGTTAAAATCATAGACGGGTCCAAACCCGCTTTGACCAAGGGATACAACATCGACAGCGAAACGGGCGACGACCTTGAAAGTCTAAAGCAAGCAATGGAGCTTCGCCGGCGGCGGTTGAGATTGTCCGATGAAAGTTTGCAAATGGTTTCTAAGTCTGACATTGAACACCCCACGGCAGCTGATGCGGGCGGCGGAAGGCCCACCAGCTCCGGCGAAGTCTGGTCCAAGGGCTACAGTTTCTTCAGAAAGATTCTAGAGTAACGAGGCGTGTTCCATTATACATATCTGACAGGATATCTTATGCGAACCACACAGTGGATTTGCAACAAGTGTGCTGAGCAGGGTTACTAAAGTGTTCAAACTAGGGCTAACAGCCTCTACTCACTCCACGAATGTCAAGCAACGAACAGCCTCATATGTTACCCAAGATGCCTTTGCGGCTCTACTGTTACTGGGTCCCTGCTGTTGCCTCCAGCGGGCCCCAGCTCGTATTTGAAGATCCAGATTCGACTCATATGACGTTGAAAAATTGAAATTCTCCGAATGACAGATGTAATGCCCAGACTTGAAGAAAAATCCAATCTTCGACCCTCTTCTTTCTTCTTCTCTCAGTAACAGAAAATGTCAGATTGGGATAACGTCACCATTGTTGGCCGTAAGGCCCGTCCAGGGAACGCAGCCCCTAAGGAAAGAGTGATCAAGTCGCAGGCCGAAATTAACGCTGCCAGAAGAACCGGTGCCATCACGTCCGTTGACAAGAAGTACGGCGGTGCCAACTCCAAGGCATCTCCAGAGGGCCAGCACCTGACCAAGGTGGACCGTTCCGACGAGATCATCGTGCCTAAGAAGGTCGAGGCCTCTGTCGGGAAGGCCATCCAGAAGGGCAGACAGGACCTCAAGCTCTCGCAGAAGGACTTGGCCACCAAGATCAACGAAAAGCCTACCATTGTCAACGAGTACGAGTCCGGCAGAGGTGTGCCTAACCAGCAGGTCTTGGCCAAGATGGAGCGTGTCTTGGGCATCAAGTTGAGAGGGAAGGACATTGGCGGTCCTTTGTTCAAGCCTAAGAAGAAATAGACACGCAGTCACCGCGCCCGCCTCGCGTCCCCGTCCCACGATTTATAAACTTCTAACGATCTAGTCTAATATCTGCTGTTGCACCAGCGTTGCAGCGAAGATCCCATCCAGAGTGTGCCCTGCTTGGGTCATGAGCATCTCTGGTCCAACCGAATTGTGTAGTTTCGTAGAACAAATCTTCTGCTTGCCTCTTTGACGTTACCACACCTCCCAAAGCGGTCGCTACGTTACATCCGCTACAGAGGCCTCAAGCAGCGGGTCCCAGCAGCGAAGTCGTTCCTTGGTCCCTTCCTAAAGGCTATATAGGTTTTATACTTTTTTTCTCTCAGCTGTTCTTTCTAGAACTTTAACTAAACAGAGCTATGACCACCAAGTACACGTCCAGTCTGGTGATTCCAGAAGACAGAATCTACTCTTTGAGAAACAAGGGTCTCAAGTTTGACTCGGAGAGCGACATCGCACCTTACGTCGCGGAGCTGGAAGCGTTGGAAAACGTTGAATGTGTTGACATCTCGGGTAACACCATCTCGCCGGCTGCATCCAAGGCCCTCGCAGACGCGCTGGCCAAGCACAAGGATACCATCAAGGAAATCAACTTCCAGGACATCTATGTGTCACGTGACCGGTTTGAGATCCCACAATCGTTGGAGCATCTTTTCGCAGCCGCTCTGTCAATGCCTAACTTGTCCGTGTTCAACCTATCCGATAACGCACTCGGTCAGGACACAATTGACATTTTGGAAAAGTTCATTTCCAAGGTCCAGGTCGAGCATTTGATCCTGTCCAACAACGGTTTGGGTCCTTTTTCAGGTGCCAGAATCGGTAAGGCCTTGTACGCCAACGGGCAGAACCGTAGCAAGACAGGCGCCAAGCCTTTGCTCTCCTTCTGGTGTGGGAGAAACAGATTGGAAAACGGGTCTTGTGAAGCCTTGGCCTTAGGTTTCAAGGCTAATCCTTCCTTGCAGGAAATCAAGTTGTACCAGAACGGTATCAGACCTCAGGGTTTGTCCACTTTGATCACCTACGGTTTAGGGGAGTTGAAGGAGTTAAAGGTTGTGGATTTACAGGACAACACCATGACCTTGCCTGGTTCCATGGCCTTGAAGTCGGTTTTGGCCAACTGGCCTGAATTGATCGAGTTGAACTTGAACGATTGTTTGATGAAGCCAAAGGGGTCTTTGGCCGTTGTCGGTGCTCTCTCTCAATTATCAGACTCTAAGATCCAAATCCTCAGATTGCAATACAATGAACTAGATGAGGAATCTTTGGATTTGTTATCCAGATCCGTTGCCAATTTTGCTGAATTGTCTTCCATCGAATTAAACGGTAACAGATTTGAAGAAGATTCTGATTCGCTTGCCAAAATTCAAGATGTTTTTGAACAAAGAGGTTTAGGTGAAGTTGATGAGTTAGATGATTTGGAAGAACTGGACAGTGAAGATGAAGATGAAGACGAAGATGACGAAGACGACGCTCAAGACGAAGACGATGATATCAAAGAAAGATTGGCTTCTTTAGAAGACGAATTAAAGAATGTTTCTATTTAAGTAACGCATTTTATACATATATAAACACTTAAAGCTCCCCATTTTATACTACTTCCTTTTTCAGTTCTCCCCTCGCTCAGCCATTATTATTAATGATTCGATATTATGCATAAATATATAGTATAGATATAGATAAGTATATAATGGTATTAACTATTGTTCGTCTTCATCTTCTGCTTCAAGTTTTCTCTTACTGTTGTTAACCTCTCTGATGTTGGCCATTTTTCTCTTGTTCATGGTATTCTTGGCTCTCTTGGTTAACTTTTCAATCTCATCTTCCACATCTTCAGAATCTTCAGATGCGAAGTCTAAAACTAACCTACGACCTAACAAATGGACACCTTGTAATTGATCCATGGCACTTTTTGCTTCCTTGGCAGTTGAGAACTCGACGAATGCAAAACCTCTGGCTGATCTATCGAATTTCTTTGGAACTCTAACAGATTTTAAAACACCAAAAGAGTTGAATAATTCAAATACATCCTTTCTGACAGCTTCGAATGGTAAATTCTTAACAATGATCTTGGAGCTGGCACCCTTCTTTGATCTAGAACCTTGTGAGACATTGTTAACACGTGTTGAAATTTTCAATTGTAGCTTGTGGCCATCTAAGGAAACACCATCCAAAGCGTTAATAGCAACCTTAGCTTGCTCCACAGTCTTAAATTCAGCAAAACCAAACCCCATAGACAAAGGAGCACCGTCGTCTCTTGGATTTGGTTTGGTTTTAATAACTGACAAAATGAAGCCTGCATATGGCTTGAATAACTCTGTCAAATCCGAGTTCACCGTGGCAAAATTCAAATTCTTGATAAAGACTGATGTTGTTGGGCCTGTTTCCTCCTCATCGGCTTCTTCGGCAGTACCCAAGATGTCATTCACGTTGGCATCAATAGATTTACCTTCTGGTTGCTTCTTTGTATCATCCATTTGGTCATCAGTAGAGGCATCTTGAGTGAAGAGACCCTTTGGACCCTTTTCTAAATACAAGATTGATTTCCCTAAACGCCTAAATGACAATTTATTAAATGCAGCTCTACCTGAAACAACGTCTCTAAATTCAACAATGGCGATAGTACCGGCAGGTGGCATCAATATCCTATTGATTTCACCATACTGAGCAAACAATTCTCCCAAATCTTCCTTTGTAGTACCATGCTGGAAGTTCTTAATGAGAATAACCTTATCATCTCTTTCTCTAGAGCTGAATTTTGTTAAATCGACGTTTTTAGACTCGAAATAAGTTCTAACATCACCAATGACATGAGCTTCAGCTAAGGCTTGTTTGACCGCAGAGGAAGAGTTCATTGGGTCGATCAATTGTTCCTTTGAAATACCTAATGACGAAGCGACGGAATCTAACACAGCATCGTTATTCATATAAAGGGAATTCCAAGTGAAATCGGCCTTTGAAGCTTCATATTTCTTCTTCATCAATTTTTGCTTTTTCAGTGGCATGTTCTTTAACTCAAACTCGTCCAATTTGTGTTCCTTTTTGGTTTCACCTGGTAAAATGTGTAGCAATCTACCTTGGAAAATCTGTTTGTCTAATTCGATATAGGCGTTTGCAGCATCTTTAGAGTTTTCGAATTGGATGTATGCAAAACCTTTAGATTTCCCGGTACGAGTGTCAAGAGCAATGTGGACTTCTTTTAGGGCACCAAAAGGAGCAAACAACTCGGTGAAATCAGCTTCAGTGGTGGAGTAGTTGATATTACGTAAGAACAAACGACCGGTTTCTAATACACGCTGAGTATTTTGTTCTTCTTGGGTTAGTTCAACCTCTTCTTCGGCCTCTTCTTCTTCTTCAGATTCAGGTTCAGCCTCAGCTTTCGTAGCATCCTGCGTACTTTCTTCCTTTTCTGTGGCTTCGCCTTCCTTAATTCTGATACGATGTTTCATGAACCAGTCGTTGTCATCTATGGATTCGTCAACAACCTTAGGTTCGAGTTCTTCGATGCTTGGCTGCTGTTTTTCTTCCAATTGATCCAAGGACATCATTGGCTCATCCTCTTCTTGCTCTTGCGGCTTTGACATAGGAATCATTTCTTCATCTTCATCCTCGTCTTCACCCTTCTTTTTGCCGAAACTTTCATATTCGTCATCCGACTCCTTTTCTTCAGCAAACTCTGGTTCCCCTAAGGCCTGGTTCAACTCACCGACGCCTGGGGCGCCTTCCCCGTTAGCTTCCAACCCGTTGTTCCACGATTTCTGTTGAACGGCCGGTTTCATCACGTCCATGAACTCCTTCAACTCCTTGTTGGACTCGTCAACAATCTGTTTAGTGTTCTTCTTCTTGTCCAGTTTCCTCCTCTTCGAGTTCTTTTTCTCTTCTGCTCTCTTGACCTTCTCCTCGATTCTTTCGAGATAGTCTCTTCTTTCCTGCGACTTCTCCTTCCAGGATTTAGGCACGCTGGGGTCCACAAACGTTTTGGCCAGCTCCACCTGCACCTTCGCGGTGTCCATGAACGAGTCGTTGAAATATTTCACTGACTTAAGCGCATCTTCTTCGTTCTGGAAACCCACAAAAGCAAATCTCCGCGACTCGCCCTGCTGGTTTCTGCGCAACTGAACATCTGTGGTAACTAAATTCTGCGCCTGAAATTTTGCCTTCAAGTCCGACTCCGTGTAGTACTTTGGCAAGCCCTTGATGATCACACGAGACATTCACTTTTTCACTTATACAAAGATCTTTAGTCTGAAAAAAAAATTAAAAAAATTAAAAAAATTTCTTAGGCTCTGTTTTATCAGTAAAGCTCATGTTATCTCCTAAGCAATTTGACAGCAATTTCCGCAAATCCTCCTAAAGACGCCCAAATGGGTTCTTTAAAAGCCCTAAAAAAAAGCATTTATTACAGCTTGAGCTCTAAAGATGTTTCCACTGCTTTTTACCGTCCCTTAGAGCCCAGAACACACCCTCTCGCTCCTTTTTTCCCGTCAAACCTCTGTTTCTCTATGTAATCCGAAAAAGACAGACGCGTAAAGCAATTTGCTCAGCTGGTTTTCACTTCTTCTTCTTTCTCTTGTTCTGCTGATCAAATGGCTACCAACAGCAGCGAACTCTGGGAGCATTTGGGACTCACTACGGACGTGTTGCTATGGCCGCGCTGGAGGCTTGTGCGGGCCGCTGCATACCTCAACTTGCTTATCTTATACTGTGTGCTTTTAGGCTTGTTTCGGTACTGTGTGTCGCCGGTCATGGTGGCAGTGGTACCGCAGCTGGAAGGCCAATGGCGCGCAAAGCTGGAACTGGGGTTTTGGACTGTGTCAAACTACGTGTTGGAGCGGCAGGGTTGGGAGGTTGAGATCGTGGGCGATCCGTTGGATTTAGAGAACGCGCTTGTTCTGTCGAATCACGCCGGCTTGGTTGACCACATGATCATGGGCTATTTAGTGCAATGTGTCAAGTATCCTCCAGAAACAGGGAACCATCAAGTGAAGGCTAAGAGTCTGACAGGGGCCTTTGTCCCGCAGTTGAAATTCTTCACGTGGTTCACTCTCTGGACTGTTCCCCAGGTGGACTACTTCAAGAACATCTTCCAGTCAGACGAAAACTGGGAGCTGGACGGTGAAACGTTAGGTGGGCTTTTCAGTAGTGCTGTTGAGAGCGCGCAAACGCAATGGGTTGTTCTGTTTCCAGAAGTTAACATTTTCACAGCCAGAGTAGCCAAAATGCAGCGAATGATGGGCGAGAAACATTTCCTCCCGCTGATGACAAACGTGCTCTATCCTAGATTTGGCGGTGTTGTCAATGCCGTCGGCGCCATGTACGAATCTAAATTTACAAGACTATACGATATCACGCTGGTGTATTACAAAATGGTGGATGGCGAATGGGTTTTCGGGTGTCCCACTCTAGTGGACGCCATCAGCGGCCAGGACAAATACAAGGTCCTAGTGCACGTCAAGGGCAAATTCCTGAGCAGGGTTCCGTTGAAGCGAAACAAACTAGAGAAATGGGTCGAGGGCAGATGGCTCAAAAAGGACAAACTGATAACCAAGCTACAGAAGAAGGTTGTCAGGGGCAAGTTTGACCGACCGCTGACGGAGGGCAGTAGTTAGAGCGGAGGTCTGAGGGAAGACAGACAGCTTGTCAGACAGCTTGTAGTTAGAGCGGAGGTCTGAGGGAAGACAGACTGGCTGACAGACTGGCTGGCGGGCAAGCTGTCTGACAAGCTGTCTGAAGGACTGACTGACTGGTTCACTGACTGACTGACTGACTGACTGACTGACTGACTGATTGACTGACTTGACTGACTTGACTGACTAACTCACTCACTCACATACCCACTAACCCCACTGACTGATCCACCGACTGATTTACTTATCAAACCCTTCAGATTAATCGATTCATTGCTAACTTAAGATATATACAGGATGGCGTTTCGAGCTAATTGCTTCCTGGTTTGACCAGACCTTCGTTGACCACCACGTATCCGTCCTCGACCTCCTTGGCCTGTTTGGTGACCTCCCATGAGTTTTCCAGCTCTCCCTTGTCCTTTGCCGGCTGCAAGGATTCTATCTGCGAGAGAATGTCTTCGTAGGTGAGGAACTTGTCGGACTTGTCATCGACTAGTCTGGTCAACAGACCGGTGTCCACCACACTGGGCGCGTCGTGTAGGGATTGCAACAACGCCAACTGCTGCGAGAGCCCCCTCTGTAGCTCTGCTCGCCTCTGCTGTGGAATGTCGCGCGAAAGACCCGACAAGTCGAGGATCTGGTCGAGCACCTTCGCGGACACAGGCTCCGCGGCCGGCTTGAGCAGCGCCTGCGTCGACCAGCAAGATCGCGAAACCAGCTGTGCTATCTTGGCCCTGGACGAGAGTGACATCGGGCTCTGTTGTATTGCACACGGAGAGACAAGCTGGAATCGGGCTATTTTCCAGGCAGTGCAAGCAGATTCGCAGTGTTAAATTTTATTTTTTATTTTTTATTCTTTAAATTTTTTTTCAGTTAAAACTTTTCACTCTTGTAAGTCTCTTCCTGAAGCAAAGATGGGTATTTTGAAGAAGAAGCACCATTCTGGTGCAGCCAAGAATTTTATTACGAGAACACAGGCTATTCGTAAGTTGCAGGTGACGCTTGCGGATTTTAGAAGACTGTGTATCTTCAAGGGGATCTATCCTCGTGAGCCACGTAACAAGAAGAAGGCCAACAGAGGTAAGGCGGCCCCAGTGACGTTCTACTACGCCAAGGACATCCAGTACCTGATGCACGAGCCGATCTTGCACAAGTTCAGAGAGCACAAGACGTTTGCCAAGAAACTGACCAAGGCTCTTGGCAAGGGAGAAATTGCTCAGGCCAAGAGATTAGAGGAGTCCAGACCTAAGTACCAATTGGACAGGGTGATTAAGGAGAGATATCCTACGTTTCTGGACGCGTTGAGAGACCTGGACGATGCATTGAACATGCTGTTCCTTTTCGCGAACATGCCTGCCACGTCGAAGGTGTCTGCGAAGATCACCAAGGACGCCAACGAGCTAATCAACCAGTGGCTAGCTTTTGTGGCCAGAGAAAGATGTTTGAAGAAGATCTTCGTGTCCATCAAGGGTGTGTACTACTCGGCCGTGGTGCGCGGTGAGGAGGTCAGATGGTTGGTGCCGTTCAAGTTCCCGCAGAACATTCCGTCCGACGTCGATTTCAAGATCATGCAGAGTTTCCTCGAGTTCTACTCCACCCTGCTGCATTTCGTCCTGTACAAGCTGTACACGGATGCTGAGCTCGCCTACCCACCAAGAATCAACCAGAACAGAATGAGAGGTATTGGTGGTATCTCCATGTACATTTTGGAGACCGACGAGAAGAACAGCTTGCAGGCCTCGGCCCAGCAGGCCGGGGCCAACGAAGAGGGTGTTGAACTTTCCTCGAAGGAGATCGCCAAGGCATTGAAGGCCGACGCCAAGCAGGCCGCTGACGACGTCGACGAGCCTGTGGCCGAAGCGGCTGAGAATGTCAGAGACGTCGAGTTGGACGAGTTCAAGGACACCTCCAAGAACTCCACCGGAGACAAGCTTGCCCAACCATCGAAATACGCCAACCCGGTTTCGCAGCTGTTCGCCAAGTTCAAGTTCTTCATCGGCAGAGAGGTGCCGATCGACGTGCTGGAGTTCGTCATCCTGTCCTGTGGCGGCCAGGTGATCTCTGAGGCCTCGCTCGACGAGTTGGACGACGCTTCTGACATCGATCTCTCGGGTGTCACCCACCAGATTGTCGACAGACCTAAGCTCCTAAACAAGGTCCAGGGCCGCGTGTACGTGCAGCCGCAGTGGGTGTTTGACTGTCTCAACAAGGGCGAGCTTGTGAACGTCGGCGACTACGCCGTCGGCGAGACCCTTCCACCACATCTCTCACCATGGGGTGACAGCGGTACTTACGATCCTACTGCTGAGCTGCCTCCGTCCGACGACGAGGAACTGCCGGCTGCTGCCGACGACGACGACGACGTCGTCGACGAGCAGCACGAGCTCGAGCTCGAGGCCCGTGGTGTGGCCGCGTCTGACGTCAAGACCAGCCGCAAGAGAACCGCAGAAGAAGCCGCTGCGGCAGAAGACGCCGAGGCCACAGAGCTCAAGAAGAACATGATGTCCAACAAACAGCGTAAGCTCTACAAGAAGATGCAGTACGGGCTCCAGAAGCAGGAGGCGCGTGTGGCCAATCTCGTCCAGAAGAGACGTGCGCTCGAAAAGGCCGGCCAGCAGTAGCGGCGGCGTGCTGAGCAGATGAGCGCATGAGCAGATGAGCATTGGCGAAAGATTTCGCTATGCTCACAGTATTTTGAAATTTTATACAATAGTAAGTCGTTTTCCTAAAGAGCGCAAGGGTTCTTCTGGTATGGAAATGAGTGAGTGGCCCGCTATCACGCCACAGATGGTTTCCTCAGGCGCCATGGCGGTGACGCGAGACTTCGCGTCGCCGCTGGCACAGTCTCCCCTGGTGCAGCCGGCCGGCCCGACGCCCAGCGCCGGGCCGCAGGTGATTTCGAACGCGCCGTCGAGCGCAAACTCGCAGTCCAACTCCACGTCGAGCGAGATCCACCGCCACCTGGTAAACATTGCGATTGTACGCTTGCACGAGTTCCACGACCTGATCTCGATGCGCATGCTGGGCTCGACGCTGGAGTACAGGCGCATGGCCTTGGCAGACTACTTCAGCCCTACCTCGATGCTGTCGGTTAGCTACAACCTGGGCCCCGCGCCCTGCCACTACACGTTCTCATACTGTCTGGTGCCGCATCTGTCGGCTGAGATGGCCCGTGGCGACTCTAAGGTCGACATAAACTGTAAGCTGGTCAAGGCCAAGATTCTGCAGGATGGGTCCACCAGTTTGGAGTCTCCGCAGCTCATGGTCGTTAACACGTTCCCCGACGGCTCGCAGATGGTCCACCGCGGGACCTTGAAGGTGCACATCAACCCGGATTTGCGAATCGAACGATATGACATGATTTTCGAACACAAACAGGTGATGATCGACGCTGCGTCCCAGATCCCGCCCAACGGTTCCATGGCCATGGCTAAGCATATTACACAATACGGGATTTCTGAGTGGACCTTGCGCATGCTTAAAATGGGCGACGTCATGTCCATGTTGAAGCCAATGATGATTTTCCACAACCAGTCCGGCAATGACTCTCCATTGACGTCCTTCGACAACTTTGCGGCCGGATTGCCCAACACTTATCTACAACAGCAACCACAGCCTCAGCAGCCGCCGCAGCCTCAGCAACAGCCACAACAACAGCAACAACAACAGCAGCAGCAGCAGCAAATGCAGTTGCAACCACAGCCATATCTGCAGCAAAGATATGCTCACCCGATGCAGCCTCAACCGGCACAGCTCCACCAACAGCTGCCGCAACAGCAGCTGCCTCCGCAGCAGACAAAGGTCATGGCTAAAACCAACACTGGTATGAACATGAACGTAAACCCCAGCGCCAATCTGAACATCAACGCCATGAACATGAACTCCATGAACATGCAGAGCCTGCCGCAGGAGCAGGGAATTTCGCCTCGCACCACGTCGCATTGAACTCTCCATCTATACCTCCAGCAAAGAACACACTGTCTTTGAATGTGTACACTACTCTCTATCTCGCAATCTATATAAACATAACCAAACCACTTATCTATCACAGAAGACATCATGAGCACATTTTACATTTTTCACCTTTTGCTTAGATTTTTTCTTTTCAACTTGTGTACAAAAATTTTCCAATCGATTATTTGCTAAGATCAAATGGAAGACACTGAAAGAAGCACCAGTCGTCTCTGGAGGGCGTTCCGTACGGTGAAAGAGATGGCCCGCGATAGAGGGTATTTTATTTCGCGTGAGGAGCTTGAGTTGCCGCTCGACGCCTTCAGAGAAAAGTACTGTGATGCCATGGGTATGCCTCAGCGTAAAATGATGTGTTTCCAGGCCAACCCGGTGCCAGAGCTGGAGGAAAAGTACGGAGATCTTGGCACGCTCTGGGTGGAGTTCTGTGGTGACGAGTCCGTGGGTATTTCGACCATGAAGAACTTTTGTGCGCATTTAACAGACAAGAACTTCTCCAGAGGTATCTTCATTGCGAGCGGGAACATGACCCCCTCCGCCATGAAGGCCGTCAACGCTGCGGAGCCAGCGGTGATTGAGATCTTCCAGGAAGCCGATATCGTCGTCAACATCACCCACCACGAGTTGGTCCCTAAGCATATCAGATTGAGCTCTGAGGAAAAGAAAGACTTGTTGGCCAGATACAGATTGAAGGAGTCGCAGTTGCCAAGAATCCAAAGCGAGGACCCTGTTGCTAGATACTTGGGGTTGAAAAGAGGTGAGGTTGTGAAGATCGTCAGAAGATCAGAAACTTCCGGTAGGTATGCCTCATACAGAATCTGTCTTTGAGTCCTTACCCAAAAGTGTATGTAACAAAGTGTGTTTATCGATAATATAAAAATTAGAGTAATAATAATGGTAGTGGAGAGGCTTCTGCGTCGTGGCCGCACCACGTTCGACTATGAAATGAACACAGCGTTTGTGACAAAACGCAGTGATCTAAATCAGAGTAATTCTAAGAAAGCTTACTCATCGTGACAGTACACTTGCCCTTCCAATACACAACTAGATGAGGCAAACAGCAGCACTTGTGCAAGTGAGTTTATCTAAAGCTGATCAGTTTTTATGCTCGTTTATTGGCGTGTCCATCGTGACTGTAAAGTTTCACTATGTAACTTCTGTGAAATAAGCAGCAGCGTAAAGTTCATACGAAAGGGTAACTTCAAAGTTAGTCCGCATTCCTGCTTATCGCCAAAGCTTCGTTTTGCCACGCACCGTTCACATTCTCTCAATTGAACAGTTGTGTCGATAAAAAAGTGCGTTGATCTATAATATAAAAATCGGAGTAAATGCTAATTTGCAAGCTCGGTACGTTTAACCATGCAACTTATGTGGGATCAACAGGAGCGTTTGCTGCAGAGTACCTTTGTTTAAATCAAGACAATCCCAACACTATTTCGCAAGCTTGCCCATCATGACGGTATCGTACTGGCCCTTCCACCATCCTACTTCTATCAATTGAACAGTGCTGTTAGGTTCGACTGGCAAGCCGTCTTTACCCAAGTACACAGGCCCAATGGTCACGATCAAAGAATCAACCAAACCAGGTTCCAATAATAAATCGTTGATCACTTGCGCACCACCTTCTATCATTACAGAGTAGATCCCTGCTTTGTCCAGCGAGCAAAGCACTTCTTTCCACTCGAATCTACTGTTCACGCCGTCTACAACCTCGATGTGACAAGGGTACTTTTCAGCAAAGTTGTCAATGTCAGTAGCTTCTGCTGTGTATCGTTCTCTGCTGATCACAATCGTAGGACGGGCCCCTACACCGGTTTGATAGTTTTTCAGTAGTTGACTGGTAGGATAGAAATCCATCATCTTGAAATGCGGATCAACAACAACTGGCTTGATTTTGTGGCTGTCATACTTGTTGGCCAAGCTAGGATTATCGATTAGCACTGTGGAGACGCCTACCAGAATCGCAGCATGTCTCGATCTCAGATAATGTGTCATGTTCTTAGTTTCTTGGTGCGAAATCGCCGTTCGCTGGCCCCTCTGGGCCGCAATTTTCGCGTCCAAGGACTGTGCATATGTGAGAGTCACATGAGGCCTCTTCTCGTGGCTTTGATGCGGCAGGAACGGCTCCAATTGTGTCCTTAGCTCCGAACCTATCTCCATGACACTATCTCCGAGATAGTTACGAGAGGCTTCTTTTTTAGTCAATGTGACATTTCCTTTTTTTACCTTTTTCTTCTTCCTCTTCTCTCATTCTTAAAGAGACAAAAATGTTAAGAAACGTTCAGCATCTGAACCATGCGGGGCGTATCTCGTTGCAGTCATGCTTGACAGTGAACAACGTGTTTAAGCAGCCGCAACACGGCCAGAACAGCAACAGTCCGAAGAGATCTTTCCAACGGAACTTGGGTACCCGAGCAGGGTCGAAGAATTCACAAATAACCCAGAACGGCCATTTGGCGGCTATCAAAGACTTGACTAAAAGTCTACCAAAGCAGCAGATGCCTCACTACCGTAAGTTGCTGGCGTTCGATGAGTGTCTGGCCCATAATTCGTTTTTCGATCAAAAGACTTCCCAAGTTCACGGGGGTTCTATCCAATTTTGGGATTCCATCGAGAAGGTCATGCCCTTGTACGAAGACTTGATTGTCACCGGTGAGCTCACTGCCAAAAGAGTGGACGATCTGATCTCCTTGCTCAGAAACGGGATCAGAATGAGACGGTTTGAGTTGGGTAGGCTCAGTAAAAATGAAGATAAGGACGTCAAATCCCCGCTACAGAGAGTCCAAGGCCATTTGAAGCAAAGCTTGATGAGAATAGGTGAAGACATCTATAAATCCAACTTGGATCCTCAGTGTGGGATCGATGTGAAGGTCTCTCACCGTGGGTTGACCCATTTATTCAAGGCTTATTCAGAGCTCAAACTGACTGATGAGGCTGCCAGCTTGTGGCATAGATGTAAATCCATTGAGTCTTTAAACCCACTGGTTACTTCTGAGTCCGTTCTGGGTGCCATTTTGACCATTTTAGTTGAAAGTAAGAATTTTGATTTCGATGAAGTTAATGCCATCTATTCAAATGTCAAGTACTCCAACCAAAAGAAGCTTTTCATCCATTCTGAATTACAAATCGCTATGCTCAAGGCTTGTCTATTGAACAACAAGGTTGAGGACGCTTTGAGTATTTTCAAAGAAGTTACCACAGGCACCTTCGAACTCTATCAAAAGGGTAATATGAAACCAACTAAGGAAGTCCTGAACTATATGACACAAGCACATTTGTCATTTGTTGGTTATTGTAAAGATTTTGAAACTGCAAATGTTTTTTTCCAAGATTGCTTTGATAACTCTTTACCATACTATACCCCATTACAATTGAATTATGTCAAAAACTTCATGTTTAATACCTGGTCCTCCACTAAGGATTTCAACAAGGTTACTGAAATTTGGAAAATGACATGGAACTATTTTGAAAAGAACGGTAAAACGACCAATATTGTTTCCTCCTCTCTTAATGATGCCTATTTGGATATTTTCTTTGACAAATATCATCATTTCACTCCTGAAGCAACAGGTGCATTAAGCGAGCTAATTCAAACATATTCTATTTTGAAGAGTATGGATGAGCCATTTTTCAATTGTTTGGTTACCAAATCAATGAAATGGAGACAGCTGGAAATTTTCCAAAACATAGTTAATGCAGGTGAGTTATTTAACTTCCCAAAGTCCAATGTGTATTACAGATGTGTTTTGAAGGCAAGCGGGTCTGTTCCAATTCAAATTGAACAAACTTTTGATCATTTTGTCAAATTAATCAACTGTAATATCGAATCAGGATCTGATTATATCACCAATGCCGATTGGCATGCCTTGAGACATGCAACTGTTACTTCATCATTTTTGACACCTGATAGAATTGACTTGTATTTCAAATTGTTTAAATTATGCTGCCCTCATTTCTTACCAAAACTGAACAATTTCAAATCATACATGGAAATGGATTATTTGTTAGACAATAGATATGGTGCCGTTTTCAATCAAATTGGGAAGTTGGATACCAGTGGTATCGATTTAACTGAACAATTAAAATGGTTCAAGATGAATCAGGCTGTCTTAGAATACTGGGAAAGCCTAGGCGTCGATATCTTAGCACATGCGGAATAAAGATAACTTGTAAATAATGAAGAGATATGCCTCTCACTGTAAATAGATCTCTTAGACGGCATTCGCACACAAAATTTGGGTTTAATAACGGTTTTTTATATAATATTTAATTTAATGATTTTAATGATTCTAATTCTAGGCTATCCTAGCTATCAGTGTATCATACAATAAACTTTGTGGAGTGTGCTGGAGCGCACCGATAGGTATACACATTTTTGAGTCAATTTTTGGTAACACTTTTCTTTTTCGTATTTATCCTTCAACGGTTTTTTTACCGGTTTTACCCGGTGGGCTTGGCACCAAGGTCTACGATGTATTTGCTACTGATGAAGGTGTCATTTGCGTCTTTCTAAACCTGGTATGTGAGGAGTTGGCGCCTTGAGATTTGAAAAGCCCAAAGTCCGCTTTTAGGCAGAAGGCACCGCTAGTGCTGAGCACCGTTGAAAGGTCCCTTAAAAAGACTTATCTAGACTTTCCTTACATTAATAATTTTTTTTCCTCCTCTAAGCGAGTGAGTCTTTTCCTTTTCAATCTGATTGTAGATTACCAAAATGGAGTCCAAGATTTCTACGGAAGAGACTGCTCTTATGAGTGAGTACGATGCGTATGCACATGAGGACCATGATAAATTTCCAGATGGTGGTTTCAAGGCCTGGAGCGTGGTTGTTGGCTCATTTGTAGGTCTTATGACCGTGTTCGGGGTCATGGACACTATGGCTTCGATTCAGCTTTATATTACAGACCATCAGTTGAAAGGCGTGGATTTAGGGAAAGTGTCGTGGATCTTTTCTCTTTACATGTTCACCAATTTGTCTATGGGTATCATTTCGGGGCCTATATTTGATATCTATGGTGTTAAGTTTGTGCTCATTCCTGGTATGATTTTGAACTGCGGTGGGCTGTATGCCACGGCCTATTGCACGAAATTGTGGCAGTTCATTCTAGCATTTGGGATCTGCACGGGTATCGGTTCGGGTATTGTGTTGACGCCTTTAGTTGGGGTAATTAGTCATTGGTTTTTGAAAAATAGAGCTATCGCTAATGGTGTCAGCGCATGTGGGTCTGTTTCTGGTATTTTTTTTCCAGTGATGTTAAGATCTTTGTACCCTTCCATCGGGTATAGTGATTCTATGGTCATTGTAGCAAGCATGTGTGTTTTCTTTTCTATCGTCTCGTTTTTGCTAGTCGAAGACAGATGCGAAGTTTTCGAGCAGGAACATGAAAAGGGTTTGGACAAGTTTGATAGATTGAAGTTGATCTTGAAAAACATGCTTAATTTCAATAACTTTAGAGAGTTGAAATATCTATATTTGGTTATTGGGATGTTTTTCAACGAGTTTTCCATCATTATCATTATCACATATATTGCCACATATGGTAGAGCGAGAGGTTTGAGTGATTCCTCGACTTATCTAATTGTTACAGTCATGAACGCAAGTGGGATCTTAGGTAAAATCATTCCAAGTTATGGTGCCGACAGATTTGGTAGATTTAATGCGATGTTTATTACAATTGTTGTTATGTTGTTGTCGCAGTTTGTCATTTGGTTGCCTTATTACAACGAGGGGGCTTTTTATGCCTTTGCTGCTATTTACGGTGTTGTCTTTTCTGCTGCTTATACGTTAACACCAGTTTTGATTGCCCAAATTTCAAATACCAGAGAATTCGGCCAACGGTATGCCACCGCTTATTTCATTGTTGCTTTTGGTAACCTAATTTGTATGCCTGTTGCTTCCCAGTTCATCAATGTTGAAACAATTGAAAACTACAACCACTTGATCATTTTCAGTGGTTGTACTAGTGCTATTGCATTAATCTTCTTCACTCTGAGTAGATATATGCTAGTTGGTTGGAAGGTGCGCGTTTATGCCTGATTCTCCTTTGCTTATGATTACGACTTTATGTAGCGTCTACTTCCTGGCATGTATGGAAGTAGGAAGATTAATATATACCATTCTAAAGTTCTGATGTAAATACCCTGCTGAGCATATTGATCACGTGGATTGGTCATAATACTTTTTCTGATAAAGGAATGCAATAACCCTATTGGTACCTATTATTCTTATTACCATAAAACGTTACACTATTCCAATGTTCCATTTGAATAGAGATTCTCTATTTGATTCATGGGGAAAATCTTCCACGATGCAGTGGTTGGCCTACTGGCACGTGTTCGATCTGGTTTTTGTTGTTCTATTGTTCTTCTTTGATGCTTTGTGGATGGAAAAGGTTCACCCATTTGAAAGACAATTCACCATCAACGATGTCACGATCATGCACCCATTTGCTGAACATGAACGTGTTACTGGTGCTTCCTTGGTGTCATGGTCTATGTTTTTACCACCAGTGGTTATCGTTGCCATCGTTACCCTTTTCACCCCATTAAAATATAAGTTTTACTTCATCTATGTGGCAAACTTATGTTATTACTGCGGGCTATTTACGACAGTCATGGTCACTGACGTTTTGAAGAACTGGATCGGTAGATTAAGACCGGATTTCTTGGATAGATGTAAGCCATTGCCGGAGGCTGTACCAAATGTTCTCTACTTAGCAAAGGATATTTGCTCTACTTACAAACCGGGCACAGGGGAATATGCTAAGTTGATGGATGGGTTTAGAACTACGCCATCAGGCCATTCTTCAATGGCGTTTTCCTTGGGTGTTTTCTTAACTATGTTTTTGTTGTCGCAATTGAATGCTCTGAGAGTCAAGTATTCAGTCTGGAGATTCATTGTGGCTACATTGCCATTGTATGGTAGCTTCTATGTTGCATTGAGTAGAACCCAAGATTACAGACATCATTTTGTTGATGTTATCATTGGTTCATTTTTGGGTGGTATCATTACTTGGTTAAACTATAGACGGTTCTGGCCTTCATTGTGGGACAAATATCCATATGTTCCAAAACAGTTGCTGCACCAATCTGAAGAGGAAGAAACCGGAGAATGGTTCGAGCTTGATAAGAGCATATACGTTGGAGTCAATGATATTGAGAACCAAGCCTCAGGTCCCAATAGCTCATTTCAATAATAGTAACAACGCCACCTCAGCGTACCCCGAGAACATTGAGATTGTTTGATGTGTTTGTATACAGTAATACATAAGTTATTAGAGTTATTTTTAACCTTCTCTGTCTAATCTGACTTGACGGTCTCGACGTAGACGTGCTATTTCACGTTCTTTCCATTGGGTATATTCGTATTGGTGCTGTGCTTCGGTGTATGCATCCATATCGCTGATAGGGTTAGAGTCTTCTACCGTTTGCTTAGTAGACTGTGGTTTTGAGGCAGAGATTGCCGCCGTGCTCGTCACCGCTTCTGTTGGTGTTTCTAGCTTGTGCTTCAGACTCTTGGACTTCTTGAAAACAATTTTCCGCTTGAAACTGGTCTCTTCTTCCGATTCGCTTTCGCTAGAGGACATGATTACGTAAAACCTAACTTGATATCTAGAAATTATCACAATTGCTAAGAAGAGTTTGAAAAATAGTGAGATCTGCCAATTGCTCAGCAATATACGACAAGGTTTCAGTTGTTAGTTTAGATAGTTTTGAATAAGGGACTTTGATAGTTGTGAAATGCGGTTGGAACCTTTTGACAACGGTGGAAAAAACTTTTTTTTGGTATGCATTGACATATATTGGAGATGTTTTTCTTATATTGTCAATTGGTCAATTTTGGTTCCCTTTAACAATTTTTTTATCAGTTCAAAAGAAATAATCTTGGATCTGTTTCTGTTCAACTTTTCCTGGGAAAAGATCAATTATCACTTCACAAAGGAATCCAAACAAAAATAATAAGATATGGTGTTACTTATAACCAAAGAACGTGTTTGGATGACAAGATCCCATCTGATTAATTGTTTTATTATCTTCATTCACACCCTGTACAATTGGTAAAATGAACGCTATTTGGGTGAAAAAGATACCACTTTGTAGCAATAAACTTTAAAGCCCCAATTTAAACTCCCTTTTCTTTGCATAGCTCCTTTTTCAGCAACACCTTTGTCTGTAACCAAAACGGTTATTATGGCTATTTAAGGTTCTAACGGTGCTGAGCAAATAATTTTTAATCTTTTTTTTTAGGGAATTTTTTTTCTTTAAAACTTTTCACATTAAACTGTAACCTTTTTAAAGCCAGACATGTCAGCTATTCACAAGGCCCTTTCTAAGAAGAAGACAGGTTCCTCGTCTGTTGTCAAGCCAGAAGCCGACAAGCCAAAGTACAAAAACAGACAACGTGTGTTGCTCATCTCGTCTCGTGGGATCACCTATCGTCACCGTCACTTGTTGAATGATTTGCAGTCATTGTTGCCACACTCACGTAAGGAGCCAAAGCTCGACACGAAGAAGACTCTCTATGAGTTGAACGAGGTTGCTGAGCTCTACAATTGTAACAATATCATGTTTTTCGAAGCCAGAAAGCACCAGGATCTCTATATGTGGCTCTCCAAGCCGCCTAACGGTCCTACCATCAAGTTCCACGTTATGAACTTGCACACATTAGACGAGTTGAACTTCACCGGTAACTGTCTCAAGGGTTCTAGACCGGTTTTGAGTTTTGACAAGGCGTTTGATTTAGAGCCACATTACCAGCTGATGAAGGAGATGTTTGTCCACCAGTTCGGTGTCCCACCACAGGCACGTAAATCGAAGCCGTTCATCGACCACGTGATGACTTTTTCCATTGTTGACGGCAAGGTCTGGATCAGAAACTACCAGATCGACCAAAAGGAGGAATCCAAGGAAGACATCGAAACCCAGCTGGACGACTTGACCTTGGTTGAAATCGGTCCTAGATTTGTGTTGACCCCTATTGTCATTTTGGAAGGCTCATTTGGCGGTCCTAAGATCTACGAGAACAAGGAGTACGTCTCGCCAAACGTCGTCAGAGCACAGACCAAGTTTGTCGCTGCCGAAGAGGCCAAGAAGAGACAAGAGAAGGCTCTCGACAGAAAGGTGAGAAAGAGAGACCAGGTGTTGAAGGCTGATCCGTTGGATAACAGAGAGGTGTTCAACTGAGCTTTATAGAAAAAGAAGAAAGCTGTCTATATATACACACACACACACAAGGTTAATATACTGTAGCAACATGTAGCAACAAGTACAGTTTGGTATGCGGTAATTGCATATCATTAGTAGGTTTACCTGTGATTCAGCGGTAGTTACAGATGAGTATGCGGAAATCTGTAGAGTGCCGCTTATCTCTACATAGAAAAAGGAGAAGTTGTCTATATGTATCTGTATGTGTCTGTCCTACATACACTCGAACACAGTCATGATATGGAAATACAACCACCAGCCTGTAGGCAACAATCCCAAGTTATTGGACACACTCTTGAACTGTCTGATCTCGCTCTTCGAGGTGTTCCAGGGACCTCTTAGAAAAGGAAGAAAAACCGTCTATCTATGTCTATATATCTATACATGCGCCCCAATCCCGCTTAACGTAATGCACTACATGTTTGTGAGCGCACACAATATCGCTTAATGTAAAACAGTAATACCTATTTGTTGGGGTGCGCATTTTGACCTCTCTAGGCAGCTTTTCTGGAAACGCTCCGCCGAGCTTTACGCTGTCCATCGAGCTCCGCCAAGCCCATTCCATCAAGCTCCGCCAAGCCCATTCCACTCCGCACCTACAAATTACTGTGCGACAATCCCAGGTTGTTGGAAACGCTCTTGAACTGTCTGATGCCGCCTATGAGCAAGCTGCGCGCGAGCTCGGTGTCCTTGATGTTGCGACACGAGCGGAACTCGTCGCGCACAAACTGACGCGTCTCCCTGCGCACGTCGGGGTCCCCGATCTGGCCCGCTGTGCGCACCATGTCGCGATATGTCTTGAGGACTTGCCCACGGAGAACAAAGCCCTCGAACGACGCGCCGTCTGGGAGCCGACGTCTCTCGCGTTTGGCCCCCTGCTGGCCTGGCCGACGCAGCGTGCGCAACGACGCGTCTGTGAGCTCCGACAACACCGTTCCTGTCCGTCTGAACATCGTTTTGCCTCAGATTCGATCAAGAGAAAAGCTGTGTCAATTTGCCTCTGGGGCCAAATGCTCAGCGCTGAGCACTTCGCCTGCGAGATCTGGCTTTTTTTTTCTCTCATGAGGAAACGTCCAATAGTTGAGTCGCTCTCTCTTTTCAGTATACAAAAATGGGTGCCGCATACAACATCTTGGGCAAGCAGGTTCAGCCACAGTTCTTGGCTTTGGGTACTATTGGTGCAGTGCTTCTTGCTGTTGTGCCGAAGCCATGGGCCGCCGCCGCCCCTAAGAAGGATCTTGTTGCCGCCGCCGCCGGGTCGCCAGAGGAAGAGAAGTTCATCAGAGAGTACGTCGAAAAGGCGTGAGTGTGTTATGTACAGAGCTGTATAGACGATATAATGATATAGTATCAACGCTTGACCCAAGTAGGCATCTTTCTGGCGCCGAGCTTACCAGGCTTCTTTCTCTCGACCCTTCTAGGGTCTCTGTGGAGACAGCCGGCGGACGAGAGCTTCTGCTTGAACAGCGGGTTGTGGATGCACAGCGCCTTGGACACAGCGAGCTTGAGCGCGTCTGCCTGGCCGGTCGGCCCACCGCCGCGAACGAGTCCGAAAACATTGTATTTGCCCTCCATGCCAACAAGCTCCAGCGGGTAGAGCAGCTTGAGTCTGTCTTGCAACTTAGGGAACGCCTCCTCCAACGAGACACCGTTGACGAGGATCTCGCTCTGGCCCTGGCTCTTCACCACAAACACCCTGGCCGAGGACGACTTTCTGCGGCCAACTGCAACAGCACGCCCTTGCGCGTCAAGCTGTTTCACAGAACGGGTGTCCTTCAGGCCCGAGTTCGAGCGCGAGTACTGTGCGATGGTCGACTGCACCTCCTCCGTCTTGAGTTCCGACGCAATGTTGTCAAGTCTCTTCAACGTCTTCACGAGCTCGGAGTACTCGCTCTCCTTGAGCAAGTCGCCCCCGGCCTTTTCCTTGTATTCTCTGAAGGTGATCCATGAGACACCGCTGGACTGTCTGCGATCGAAGGGGAGAGTGGCGTTCTTGTTGAGCAGGTTCTGCAACTGGGCCATGTGCTCCGCATGGTGCGGGTTTCTGGCATAGAATGACGCCATTGCTGGTACCAGACGAGTACGCTCGAGTTCTGGAACGAAATGGTACTGCAACGGGTCTCTGTAAAGGTGCATATGCGGCTGGATCCGGCTTTGGAAAGAACGGTTGGCAGTCGATGCCACATTCTCAAACTTACCAGCAGCAGACGCGCTGGTTTGTAAACAGAATCGCGTTGCTCTCATTCTGTTCCTCTAAAAAGATACTAAAGAACCTCTTGAAAAGTCTTGTTGGAAAAAGTCTTGAAAAATTTACGTACATACAGAAGAGACACACACAACAATTATCAGTGTCGTGAAAAACGAAACCGTTACAGGCCCGTGCTCTAAAATGGCAGATGCTCAGCATCCGCTATGCCCCCACTGTGCCCTTCTCCAAGGCAATGCTCTTGGCCAAATTACGGATGGTGCTGACGATTTCAGAGCAGTCCTTGTCATCACGCGCCTCTAGGTAATACTTCTTGACCAAGCCCTGGCCTTTATCGACGACTATCTTGAAATGATTAGGCACCTTGGCACTCTGTTTGACTTTCAAGATTTGCCCAATGGTGAAGGAGTACGTCTTAGACTCGTACCACGACCCGTCAAGATCATTGAAAGGTAGAATATAGATTTGGTACCCATCAACCGTAAGCGTTTTGGGCTGCGGCCTCTTGAATTTCATTTGCTGTCTACGCCAGATGGTCCATCTGTGGTATCCTGATAAAATGGCATTGGTGTCGTCCACTTCCGCAATTGGGTTGAAAAGCCTCTCCTGGGTCAATTGGTAATGATCCGTGGTATTGTGCAAAATGGACTGGATGGTTTTCGAGCTCGTCTTAAACTTACTAAATGCGTTGTTGTTGCTGGTATTGCTGCTGTTATGGTTGCTGAAGCTGCTCTTGTTGTTAATCGAATACTCATTAATCTTAGTATCATAATGATGACGCGGCTTTCTGTTATTGATCCTACGATCAGACTCGTCACTATGTAGAGAATCCTCATCCCCAAACGAGTTGTTGGATGTTGGGGACCCGTTACCAAGCTCCAATGGCGAATCTGTCAATGTAGCGGCCATAGATTGGTATTTGTTGCCTGCAGGAGTGATTGTCATATTGGTATTCACAGCCCCATCATTAGATATAAGCGTACCTATTGTAGGGTTTGGATAGCTCTGTGTTTCAACTTTGGCTGGCTCGTCTTCCTCAAAAGTCTTCTTTTCCTTTAATGGTGAAGGAGTCAATGACTCGTTCTTTTCATAATCGTCAATTCTCAAAACAATCTCCAATTCATTTATACCGCTACCACCAAAATATGATTTGATTAATCTAGTTCTGTCCAAGGGACCAAAATCGTCTTCTAGTTCACCATCTGAGTCAATCATATACATTTGCCAGTAATTGGTATCTTGATAATCCTTTCCTTTATAGAGTTTGAACAGGGCATACCCAATCAATTCAACAATGGTACAAGATCCATTGACTTTCAATTCTTGGGAGTTAGATGCTGATATTGTCACATGAATAGTAACTTCGTCATTCAAGTTTTGGATTAACCCAACGTAAGAGTAGTAATTGAGTGATATCCTTGTTTTGTTCAACAATTCACTCAAATGGGCAGCAACATTGGTATATGGTTTGATTTCTTGTTTGGTAAATGGTATTGATGATTGTTGTTGTTGCTGCTGCTGTTGTTGTTGTTGCTGCATTTGCTTTTCTTCTTTTAGCTTCAGCTCTTTCATGTTTCTCTGTTCTTGATGAAGTTCGTCAATATCAATTTGCATAACATGAGTCGAGCTTACCAGTGAATCTCTCCTAAACCTTGGTTCGCCTGTCGGAGTGGTAACTCTCCTTAATTTTTTGAAGTTAATTTGTGATATATCCTTTGGCTGATTAGATTCTGATAAAGAATCATTGGAGTCAATGCTATTCAGCGGATCATCATCGTTATCGGAATCATCCAAATCGTCCAGATCGTCATAATAAGTGTCTGGGATTACTGCTGGAGGAGTCAGTTCGGTTGAATTATACGAATAATCAGAATCACCCAGGTCCGAGTCAATTGACGATACATTGCTATTTTTCTTGTTGTGCATTATCACAGTGTCATCCAGTGTATCCCCTGGTTGCGGTATTTGCGAATGGTGTGACTGCGCTTGCTGCATATCTATGGAATCTTCCTGGACCATGGATGACATAGAACTGTCACTATCAATATCACTAGCACTGTCATCTAAAATAAATGCTGCTCTATGTTCTTCACCCTTATTTGAATGCTGTTGTTGCTGTTGCTGTTGCTGTTGCTGTTGTTGCTGCTGCGGCTGTCGCAGGATAAACTTACCAATAGTTTTCAAACGCGGTAACGGGTTTTTGTGATGGTCCTCATTGACGGCCGGATTTGGTTGTTCCGTGGACTTCCCATTTGGTATACTATTCACATCTCTATTATCTTCTGAAACCAAGTCAATGCTGTGCTCTCCGTCCTCTTCATCTATAGTGATGATGCTCTCTGTTCCGATGCTGTAAGCACTCTCATCTTCCGCTGCACCCGTAGTAGTCTCCACCAGCTCATCCAGCGTGCTTGGAGTTCCCCCGCTACTGCGCATGCTTTGCGAGGTCGCCAACATCGCATGCAACGGCCTTTCTGAGACGCGTAACGGTAGCTGCTCGAAGAGGGAGCTCAAGGGCACATTGGCAACGAGCTTCTGCTGCGCAAAGAGCCGCGGCTGGCGCAAAAGACGTGTTTCTGGCGTCGTAGAGTTGTGTCTTGCCGCCACCGAATTCCGCCACACGTTGATGAGCGCCTCATCTGGCAACTGCATACTTTGATCTGTGGATAATTAAGTTATAGAAGAGTTGCTCATGCTAAGAAAACAGTCTTTTCCCTCAGTTTAGCCTCGAGCCAGATAAAATCGGTGTTTTAACGCACAGTTGGCTCCAAAAATCTAAGAGATGGCCGCGAAAACACATTGGAACGGGTTCTAGCTATGTGAAACCATTTTTAGCTGTTCAAAAGCTCTTTTTTTACGCCTTTGACTTTGAGAATCGTGTTTTTGACATTTAAAGACGCGTCAAAATTGGAGTCGTGCGCTTTGGACTTGTTTACACAACTCTACAAAGAAGAGGCAGCTTTGCTTGCAGCTATAAGAACAAACAGGCGTCATTTGGCATGCCCTGATGGTTATACGGAGATTAGCATCAATTGTTAGAACTCTCTAGAAAAAAACGTACCCAGATCTAACAGTGGCTTTCATTTAGAAATCTACTCAATGGCTAAGGACACGGTGTACTACGACCTGCTTGGCGTGGAGGTTGACGCGACAGATGTCCAGATTAAGAAGGGATACCGGCGAGCCGCGCTCAAGTGGCATCCAGACAAAAACCCGGGAGACGAGGCTGCTGAGACAAAGTTTAAGGAAGTGGCTCAAGCCTACCAGATCCTCTCGGACCCTCAACAGCGTGCGTTTTACGACGAGGTAGGTGTTGAAGGTATGCTGAAACATGCAGAGAATGGTGGAGCGCAGGATGTCGATCCAAAGGAGTTCTTCACGTCTATCTTTGGCGGTGAAGGTTTCAAGGACTATATCGGCGAATTGGGGTTCCTCAAGATGATGTTTGACAACGAAGACGAGGAAGGCGAAGAAGGCAAAGACGAGAAGGTTGACGAGACCGGTGTTGCACATTACAGCGAAGATGCGGCTAAGACGTTTTCGCAGTTGCAGGAGGAAAACAAACAAAAGGCCAAGGAGGCGAGAAAGAAGATCGACGCTGAGATGATCAAAAAGCAGAGAGAAGAGGAATTGAAGAAGGTAAAGGAGCTAGCCGACAAGCTCAAAGAGAAAATGTCAAATGTAGTAGAACACAACAAGGGCTCTTCTCTAGACACCACGTCAGAGGATTGGAAGAAGTTCCAAAAGCAGACCTTGCAGGATGTCGAAGACTTGAAATTGGAGTCTTTTGGATTAGACATCTGCCATCTCATTGGTAAAGTCTACAAGTTTAAGGGTGATTCTTACTTGAAGTCAAAGAAGACCTTCACTGGTGGATTCCATAAGTTCTCTTCTAACTTCAAGCAAAGTAAAGACACCGTCAAGGGTATGTACGACATGGTTTCTCAGGCCTCGGAGGCTCAGTCTGCCATGGAAGCCATGTCCCTGCTAGAACAAGAAGGTGGTGATGAACAAAGTGCTGATATGGATCCGTATCTCAAGGCGGAGATGGAACAGACCATGACAGGTAAATTCATCTCAGTAGCTTGGGCAAGTTCTAAATTTGAAATTCAACAAACATTGTATGCTGTCTGTAACGAGGTTTTGCAAGACAAAACTGTCAGCACCGATGCCAAGAAGTTAAGAGCACAGGTGTTGATTCATATGGGTCTGCTGTTCTCCCAGGCGAAGAGAGAAGACGATTCCCTTGAGGACACTCTGATTTTTGAAAAGATGATGAAGGACGCTCGTGCCAAGAAGGCCAGGGACATCAAGAGGGAATCCGCCATGGCATCACCAGCTTTGGGCTCAGAACACCATAAAAAGACCGACTCTGATGAAAAGGCCTCATTTTCCACCTCCTCCGCTGCAGAAGCTCCTGTAGAGCCAGCTACTACTGCCACTGCAGATGATAAGGCCAAAGCAAAGCCTAAGTCCAAGTTTGGATTTGGCTTGAAGAAACACTTTAACTTGTAAAACTCACCTATATTGATATCTTATACATCCCGTATATACATAATTATTGTCTTTGGCTTGCAAACAGATTCAAAGTGATGTTGCTGAGCAAAGATCACGTAAGCACTTTTTTAGCAAGGCTCTAATAGAGAAGCACATACTACTGATCCATACTACCTGCCCGATTTCTCTTTTCCAGAAGCATCACAAAATAGAATGTTCAAGCGCCAAAAGGACTCTCCTTTGGATCAGATGCAGATTCTTTACCAACAATGGATAAGCGCGAATTTGGCAGGCCTCACCAACTGGCAGCAGGGCCGATTCAAGGACGCGCTCTTGTCTTTTCGCTCGCTCCACCAACAGGCAGATGCCCAGATGGACGCCTGGAATTCTGTGCGAGGCCAGAACAGAATGAGCAGTGACGAGCAATTGATTTTGGATGAGTTGAATAAGTTGCGTGCTGAAATTGAAGAGAACTGGCATATGATGGAATATGATTACGAGAAAATGGTCCAGCAGCAGCAACAGCAACAACAGCAACAGCAATTACAACAGCAGAACAGTTCATCTTCTATACCAACAGTCACTAAAAAGGCCAAACCCTCACAGCAGTTTTCTAACCGCTTACTCAAAAGATCTTTAAGACCCTCTGGGTCCATTCCCACAAATTCAAATTCGTCTACAACGACCTCGGCCACTTCTGTGTCAGCAAAGCAGGCAGCCAACATAATCTGGGCTCCTTCAAACTCAATAAATACAAACAAGTCAAATTCACTGACTTCTACATCTTCTAACGAGAATAACCAATTTGCAGGTTTCGATTCACACGAAGATCTGGCTCTTAAGCCAAAAGTCTCATCTCATTCTCCAAACTCTCCATATGATTCCCAAGATGATGACGAAATAGTAGACAATATGATTCAACTGAAGCTTAAGCATCAAAACCAGCAGCGTCTTAAACCTAAGGATAGATCCAAAATGGCACTAAAGGCTTCTTCACAGGTGAGATTACCGCATAGACCAGAAACGAAAACTCAAGTTCCTAAGCTACATCACCGCCAGCATAGCTCGAACTCACCACAACGTATGCAAAAGCATTCTTCTCCTGTACGTGTCCCAGTGTTAGCATCTGAGGAGCTCGAGGACCTGGCATTTGATGATGAAGATGAAGCTTTATTCAAACAACTTAAAATTGATCCAATAATTGGTAAACAGATTCTGAATGATATGAACTCTAACGATGATGAGGTTCACTGGACAGATATTGCAGGTTTGGAAAGTGCCAAGCAGGCCTTGATGGAAACAGTTGTTTGGCCGCTACTTAGACCAGATTTATTCACAGGATTAAGACAACCACCAAATGGTATGTTGCTATTTGGTCCACCAGGTACGGGTAAAACAATGTTGGCAAGAGCTGCTGCTACAGAATCAGGTTCTAACTTTTTCTCAATCCAGGCTTCAAGTATCACTAGTAAATTCTTAGGAGAATCAGAAAAGCTTGTCAAATCTCTTTTCCTTTTAGCTAAGGCTAAGGCACCATCCATTATTTTTGTTGATGAAATTGATTCCATCATGGGTCAGCGCTCTGAATCTGGTGAAAACGATTCAATGCGTAGAGTCAAAAATGAATTTTTGGTTCAGTGGTCTGGATTAACTAAATCTGCTGGGAGAGGTGAATCTTCAAGAGTATTAGTTTTAGCTGCTACCAATTTACCTTGGCAAATTGATGATGCCGCTAGAAGAAGATTTGTTAAGAGACAATATATCCCGTTACCTGAATACGAAACAAGGATGGCACAATTTACCAGACTTTTATCAAATGCAGAAAATGATCTGTCTAAGGAAGATTTGGAAACTTTGGTGGAAATCACAGAAGGATATTCTGGTTCTGATATTGATTCTTTGACTAAAGATGCTGCTATGAGTACCACCAGAGGTTTAACATGGGAACAAATGATGGATAAGGATTTGAAAGTGAGACCTATTGGATTGGAAGATTTCAAAGTTAGCATGCAATTGATAAGACCTAGTGTAGGTAAAGCAGGTTTGGAAAAATTTGAAAAATGGGTTAAAGAATTTGGATCTAGTGGTGCTTAGTTAAGGGCACCAAATATAATAAAACATAAATATATTCCAATATTAGTTATGCATCCAATATATTGCACAGTCATGTTATATAAGCTCTATATGTTTAATTTTTTGCATCTAATTATTACACCAGCTAGTGATATATTTAGTGTGTAATTTTTTTGGGTTTTTAAAGTTATAAAATTTGATGCTAAAAATAATGGAAAGGGGCTTCGAATAAAAGATAAAGAAGTAGACAGTTACCTCTTTCAATTCAGTGCACCACTTAATTAAAAAGAATAATTTAATTTAATTAACTTCCAGGTTAATTTCAATTGGATCCAAGTATATCGTTAAGTTAGATAATCGAGTAAGTGGTAGTACAGTGAGCGTACCAACGGTTTTGGGTGACACAAACGGCATCACCGCAACAGTCAGTATAGCCCTTGAAACCGAGACCACCACATTGGCCCCACATGGACATACAGTTTTCTTCTTTAGTGGTAGTCTTTGGAATTTCGACACATTGGTAGTAGTACGGATTTTGGGACTTACAAGACCAGTTTTCAACACATTCAGTGGCACCAAAATGGCTTTTACCACCACATTGACCGTATGCCTGAGCTCTGATTTTAAATTGGGAAGGCGAAGTTGTAGTTGGTGAGGCAATATTTGAAGAGGAAGCAATAGATAAAACAGTAGTAGCTGGAGATTTGACAGATGGAGCTGGAATGACACCAGACGAACCATTTGAAGCAACACTGGAAGGAATCGTGGTTGGTTCTTCAATAGGAATTGTGGTTGGGTCTTCAGTAGCAACAGTAGTTGGGTCTTCTGTTATAGCAGTAGTTGGGTCTTCAGTAGCAACAGTAGTTGGGTCTTCAGTAGCAACAGTAGTTGGTTCAGTAGCAGCAGTAGTCGGTTCTTCAGTGGCAACAGTAGTTGGTTCTTCAGTATCAACACTGGTTGGTTCCTCAGTAACAGCACTTGTTGGTTCCTCAGTAGCAACAGTAGTTGGCATTTCGGTCGTATGCTCTTCGGTAAAAGAAGAAGAAGAAGAAGAAGGACCAGAAGGATCCCAACAGTATAATGGGAAATCAGCTTGAGCGTTATTGTTGTTATCATGAGCACAGCCAATCATATACTCATAAGCGTCATTGAAATGGAAATGGGACTTATGGGATCTAGAAGCTCTACCCGAAAACCAAGAATAATGAATTTGAAAAGATGGGATACAAACCTGAGAGCCATGTTGTTCACCATTGACAACAAACTTGGCAGCCCAATTGCAAGAGTGTTTAATGTTGGAAACACGTTTGTTAGAATCGTGAAGTAAAAATTCACTACCTTGTGGAGATTTGATACCAATAATTTTAGCTTGATCCAAATTGGAGATAGGTGGACATCTTTCGGAAGCTTCAAACTGATAAACAATTTCATACTCGTTATCACCTACTTCGACAACATCAACAACCTTACCATTAGCAGAAGGGTAGTATCTGCCCTGTCCTTTGAAGCCAAAGTTCAAATGAGCACATTTTGCACCCGCGTGAGAAATTGTGGTAGGATGTGCGCAAGAACTAGTGACAAAGTCATGAGTAGTAGTCGGAGTTTCAGTTGGAACAGGCAAAGATGTAATGGTGGGAGTGAAAGAAGATGACTCGGATGCAAAAGAAGGCCCAGCTGGAACCGAAACAGAAGGAACCGGAACGGATCCAGAAACAATTGCAGTAACAGTTGCAATTGATGTAATAGCGCTAGAGACAAACGAAGACATAGCTAGTTGGAAGATCGAGAGGAGAGGCGCGCAAGCTATACCGTATGAATACTCCGGAAAATCTAAGCGCTTTTATACTAAAAACAGATGGACATAAGTTCTCGCAGACTTGCATAAGGCACCCCTAGGTACAGATATCGGTTTTACACGAACTTTTAGAGTTTTTGCAAGTTAGGGTTTTGAAGTTTGCCAAAAAACGCGTACCTATGTGTAGCGCAAAGCCACGCGTTTATGATCCGTTTGTTCAGAGGCAGAGAGCTTTACTATGGAAAAAGTTAAACACGCTTTAATGGTTTAAGGGGGGAGCGCATTATTGCACGTTTTTTTATTGTTTGTAAGAGCACTAAAATATAAAAGGTAAACAAGCGCGCTTAACGCTCAGCGGCTGTTGTCGTATTATCAAACAAGACAATAGTGAGACCTGGATATGTGAAGCGGTCGCTCGCACGTGTTTCAACGAATGCACAGTAAATGCAAGACCTTAGAGGTGTACTGTTGATGCATCTCTCTGAGACTTAGTGAGAGAGAGAGCGAGGACAAGTAATATTAATAGATATTACTTCATACCTCTAACCGGCTGAATCGAACGATCCAGACCCTCTGAATATTTATCTGACTTTATTAAGATAGACGGGATATGTGTTTTTCTTTGACGAATGCAATTGATTAGCAAGTTATGACGTTTATCCTTTTATTCGAAAATTATTGAGATGTGCATAAAGCAACTTTTCAAATCTATTGTTTTTGTTATCCGGATCGGGACAGCAACATAATACTATTAGTAATACAAAACAAGAGGCTAGTATCGGATATCCATTAAGAGTGGCGGTACACGTGCGGATACATCTTTGCAGCTGAAGTTCGTGATAGGAAGCTTTCACGATCCGTGTAGCAACGTTAGTCTATTTTTATTTCATTCTTTTTCCTAAAAAAGATTACACGCGAGAATTAGATACAGACAGAAAGTCTAGACCAAAAATGAGATACTTTGCAGTAGGATAGCCAAAGCCAATGATATTTGAGCAACCCACCAAATATGCTGAATAGAAAAATGGCATTCCGAATATTCGAAGGACCATCCGTCTTCACCCAAGACACCGGTCATAATACCGGTGACTCCGCCATAATCGGCCATCATTGAACGAACCGTCACCTCTCTTATGTAATTTTTGCTTTCTATTGTTTTGCTTGGAATCCACTCTTGTTGGTCCTCAACAAAATTGTAATAATTTTGGCAACCATAATGGTCGTGCCCAGTTAGTATTATCCCTGGTTTACCGTTGCTGAAAATTGCGTTCATCACCCTTTGAGAAGATTCATGTGAGACGAAATTCGTAGACTTCAACAAGCCTACTCTATCAGGAGAACATCCATGACATCCGGACTCCTCATAGTACTCAACATTTGGACCATCGTAACACAAGCCGGAAGGTTTGTACATGGGGATGTGAGTAAGCAAGATCGTTGCTCCATTGTAAGGTCTCTTCTCGAGGACCTCAAGAAATTTCCAAGTGATAGCCTTGAATTCGTCTTGTAGCATTGGCCCGTCGAGGGCTAGAGAGTTAAGCATGACAATTCTGTAGGGGTATTTTTTATCATTATCATATTCAATCCAGAAATTGTCTTTGCCAAACAACTTGTGCCACCTTGCCATGTGCTGGAAGGTACAATCGCCGTATCCGATGTCATGGTTACCCGTGATGTTCAAAAACAAAGGCTCGCTATCTTTGGTAGGGTACCAAGAATGGACGTCCTGGTAGTCGTAAATCTCATCATTATCGTACAGCCCATTGTACATGTCATGGTAAACCTGGTCGTAGAATTTCATGAAGTCCACATCCTGGTGTTCGTCCAAGATGTCATACTCCAATTGGGCATGAGCCCTATCTCTAGTAAAAATTCTGTCGATAATACGAGAAGTCCTATTGAGAAACTCAGAATCACTAATCCACTGCGACGAGAGCAAGTCTCCCATGATGGTGACGTAGTCTGGAGCCAATCTGCGCTTCATGGTATGATAGATGTGTCTGAGATAGTAGTCATTGCCGTAATTGTCTAAACGCTTGATATACGGCGTTGACGGCCAGTTGCCGTTAATCTGCGGGTCCCCCATGGTCATCATGCGAATATCTTCCGTTGGTTCCAATTGCGTGAAATACGTCACATACAGGTCACCGAGATACGGCAGACTGGCTATTGTTTGCAATAAAGGGTTCTGGGGTAGCACTCTTTTCTCGTTGGCCCAGTGACACTGGTCTGCGTGCACTGAAGGATAAGTATAGATGTAGACGTTTAGTACCGCAGCGACTGCGGTCACGAACCACGCAAAGCGCTTCAGAAGGCTCATCTCTGCTTGGCTATTGGCTAGAGAACAAAAACCGTTATAAGAAAAATGTCAGGCTCTCTCTATTTACCAACACGGACAAAATGCTCAGCTTCATCGATAAATAAGTAGTACAAAAAGGGATTACGCGTTTTATATCTAAACTGCTCTTCCTGGCGAGCGGTCTCTGTCGATGTCCATCTCTGCTGGCTTCTGCTGCTGCTTCTGCTGCTGGCGAGCAAGCAGCTCGGGGAAAAGGTCGCCTTCGTCCGCGCGCGAAACCGCCCTCTCAGGTCTGCCCCTCTCTCTATATTGGCCAGTGACCAAGTCAGGGCGGGCGTCCTCGTAGAAACGGCCTCTGCCGTTGCCTCTGCCGCTTCCGTTCCCGTTACCGCGCTCAGCGGCGGGCTTTCTTTCGCCCCGGCCTCTGCCACGCCCACGACGTCTGCGGCGCGAGTCTCGCTCAATCTCATCCGGCTCGCCGTGCAGCAAGTAGTAACGCGACTGTTCCCTCGCGCGCTCGACCTTGCGGTCATTCCCGGTGGCATAGCGTACGTGGAGCACAATCGGGTCCTTAGCCACCACCACGTCTGCCGCCACAGGTGGAAGGACGTTGTCAGCATCTAATGACGCGTCCTGAGCATATTGCTGAGCAATATTGGATCTTACAATAGACTTGCCAGCACCAGGACCTGATGCTATCTTGAGCAAATCCCAGCACTCTCTTTCGGCGAGAGGGTCGACGTCAGGCACGTCCTGGCCGAGCTCGTGTTTGGTGAGCAATTTGAGCGTCTTGGTGGCCCCCCATTGGGCCAGCTCCTGGTCCGCACAGCAGAAGACAAGATTGAGCTCTGAGTCGTTGACCCACTCAATGCGGTACTCCTGGTGGCGGTACTTGTCACGTGCGGCGAAGCAATACCCTGGTTTCGCGTGGAAGTCAACGTATGCCTTGATTTCCGCGGTCGAAAGGTCATCCACGCCCCTCAAATGGAGCTTGTAGGCCAGAGGGGCATTTGGGTCCACTGGGGCGGCCTGTGCAGGCGTCTCCGGCGCAGTCTGTTCAGCTTGCTCGTGGGGTGGCAACTCGGCATCTCCAGCACCAGAACCAGCACCGGTGTCGATATCCATGGCGGGCTCCTGCGGCACTTCAGCGTCGATATCCATGTTTGTGTGTTCGAAGCTGTTTGATATTATGCGAGAGTTGAGTGAAAAATTTAATCAATCCATCAACGTCCTCTTCCATTGAACTGTTATTCTTTCTTAGTTAATCTTGGAAGATGTCGCAAGAAGCTGCCGACGCGGCCACACGCGCCGAGACGGCAAGAGGCTTGCTGGACACAGCCGCCGACGTGGGCTCGGACTCGAACGCGGGCTCCGACAGTGAAAACGCAGCCACTGACGCGCCTGGCGACTCAAGTGAGGAAGACGAAGACGAGGACGACGACGAGGAGGCGGCCCGTGCTGTGGCAGAAGGGTTTATTGATGATGACAGCGAGACGGAGGCTGCCAGCGTGGCAAGCATCAAGCGTCGCAGAAAGAAGAGAAAGGCGCTGCATGTCATTGATGACGAGCTCGACGAGGACGACTTGGACTTAATCAAGGAAAACACCGGTGCTATCTCTGCAGGCGCGAAGAAATCTACTCAGGGTAACTCACTGAAAAGATTAAAACGTGGCGAATCAGATGATAGTGATAGCAATAAGGTGCTTAACAACATTTTCTCAGACGATGAACAAGATACCAAGAGGGCGCAATCTGATGACGACATGCTCAACAATGGTGGTGACGATGATGACGACAACGATGGTCTCGATGAGGACGACGACGAAGACGATGATTTGATGGAAGCTTCAAGGCAAAGGAAACGTCAACAGCAGCAGCAACGTTCCAATCTTGCTGGTGGCGAATTCGATGACTTCATTGAAGATGACGAGTTTTCTGAAGATGACGAACAAAGAGACGAACGTCTAGCCAAGATGAGATCCGCCGCAAGACAAAAACAATCACAATTTTCATCTCAAAGCAAAATTGATCAAGAAAAATTAGATGAATTGTATGAAATTTTCGGTGATGGTGAAGAATATGACTGGGCCTTGGAGGCTGAAGATGTCGAACAAGGCGATGACAATGATGAAGACGAAGAAGAAATGTACGGCCAATTCCAACAAGAATACGATGAAGATGGTAATCCAATTAATAATAAAATCTCGAAAGATTCAAAGGCTCTGCGTAACATCTTCGAATATGAAGAATTGAAAAAGCATTTATTGACAGAAAAGGATCAAGAAATCAGAGTTACAGATGTTCCTGAAAGGTACCAGATTTTAAGAGAAAATATTGAGAATTATCATTTAAATGATGAAGAGTTTATCTTAAAGCAAAAATGGGTTGCTGATACTTTATTGAGTGAGAATTTTGCTCAATTTGAAGATAGAGCCCATTTGATTGACTCTTTCAAAGAATCTGTTGCTAAAATTGTTGAATTGATTTCAAGAGACAACTTAGAAGTTCCAACTATCTGGAATTCGAAGAAGGATTACACATTGTACACTTCTGTCAATGAAAATGATAATGTTATTGCAGAAAAGATGTTGGATGAAAATGACCTTTGGAGAATTGTTCAATTGGATATCGAATACCATACTTTGTTAGAAAAGAAACTCACAGTTCAATCATTATTCCAATCTTTGGAAGTTGTTGATGTCACCTACGATGAAGCAATTTTTAACGCTAAAACTTTGTCTGAATTACAAGATATTTATGAATATCTCAATTTCACTTATTCAAAGGAAATCAAAAAGATCCAAGAAGAATCATTATCGTCTCAACCAGGAGTTGAAAAACAAAAAACCCATTCAAGATATAGGTTCTTTGAAAGAGTTAAAGGTGACGTATTATACACCAATGTGGTTAAGTCCTTTGGTATTGATATTGAAAATTTTGGTGAAAACGTCTCTTCTGGTTCTAAGATTTATCCTACCAATGATGCAGAGAAAACTCCTTTTGGATTAATCAAGGACTCAATTGCTGATTCTTACTTCACCAATATTGATGCTGCAACCAATGCCGTGAAACAATATCTAACTGAAATGTTAGTACATAACCCAAAATTACGTTCCCATCTACGTACGAATTTTGAAAAATACTCTTCAATTGATGTCGAACTAACAGAAAAGGGTCGCTCAAAAATCAATGATGCTTCTCCATATGCTGATTTCAAATATGCTATCAACAGAAATGCAAAAGCTTTCCTTTTGAAACCTGATATGTTTTTAAGAATGCTCGAAGCCGAATCATTGGGTTTAGTCACTATTAAGATTGGGCTGAAGGGTGCATTCGAAGATTTAGTTAACCATTTGTTTTCTCTTTTGAGTTCTAATGGTACATCTGATGTTTCTCAGGCTTGGAACAAATTAAGAAGGGAATGTCTCGATGCTGCAATCAATAAATTAGTTCCTTCGATCATTACCTCTGTTAAGGAAGATTTGAAACATACCAGTGAAAAATTGCTATTCTTTGAAATTAGAAACTCTTTTATGACTAAGGTTGATCAAGCTCCTTATACCCCATTTAGTCAATCTATTGGTACCGTTCCAAGAGTCCTGGCATTGTCTAATGGTGAAGGTTTGAAAGATTCTGCTGTCATTGGGATTGCTTTACAATTCGATGGTACTATTTTTGAGCATATCAAATTTGAAGAACATTATAAAGATTCTGGTTTTGAAAACAAATTGCTTGCACTTATTGATAGATTTAAGCCTGAAGTCATTGCAATTTCAGGATACAATGTTCAAATCAATCAATTGAAAAAGAGAGTTGATGAAATTGTGAAAAATAATAAGAAAATGGTCACATTTGAATCTAATGGTGATGATGGCGATGCAGATGAATATGAGGTTGAATTACCTGTCATTTATGTTCCAAATGAAACTGCAAGACTATTCGAATATTCTGAAAGAGCCAACGAAGAATTTAGTGATAAACCAGTTGTTGCAAAGTTCTGTATTGGGATTGCAAGATACGTCCAGTCACCACTTTTAGAATACATTGCTCTTGGTGAATCTGTTACATCCATTTCTATCCATAAATATCAAACTTTGCTACCAGAACATAAATTTTTGGAAGCCCTCAACTCCATCTTTGTTGATGTTTCTTCAATGGTTGGTATCAAGATTAACGATGCTGTTCGTTCACCTTATCTTTCTCTTTCATTACCTTTTATTTCAGGTTTGGGTCCAAGAAAGGCCGCTAGTTTGATCAAGGGTATTGAAGCAACTGGTGGTTATTTGGTCAAGAGAGCCGATTTAATTCACAAAGAGTTGACATCCAAGGTCATTTTCATGAATTGTGCTCAATTCTTTGAAATCCCAGCCGGTGATCATTATGACAAGAACAGCGACTTGTTAGATGCCACTAGAATCCACCCTGAAGACTATGATTTAGCCATCAAAATGGCCGGTGACGCTCTAGATTTAGAAGAAGAAGACCGCGCCGAAGTTGAAAATGAAGATGGTGGTATCATTGGTAAGTTGTATGATGAAGGGGTTCAAAAGTTGGAAGAATTAGCCATCGATTCCTATGCTAAACAATTAGAAGAACACGGGCACAGAAAGAGAAGTACTTTACACTTGATCAAAGAAGAATTAGAATCTAATTATGAAGAATTAAGAAAGTTCTTCCGTTCCCTAAGTGATGCGGATGTTTTTGAGATGTTAACAGGAGAAACAGAGGAGTCATTTGCCAGAGGTGTTTTGGTTCCTGTTATTATTAATAAAGTTGATTCTAGATTCATGCTTTGTGTTACTCAAAGTGGGATCAATGGTAACATTTCAAAGAGTAATGCCTTACCTTATGGTGACACCACTCATCTATTACTGAAATATCAAAATGGACAAGCAGCCCAAGCAGTTGTTAAATCTGTTGAATACTCTGAATTTAAGGCTGAATTTTCTCTTTTGAAAGAAGACATCGAGAAGGCCAAGTCTGTCAAAAAGGGTGAAAGAGTTGAAGGTTTCTGGGATTTTGTAAGTGAAAATAATGATATTAAGAGAGAAAAGCTTTTGGAAATGGAAGAAAACAAGGGAACGAAGAGAATTTTGAAACATCCATATTTCAGAAACTTTGATCAAAAACAAGCTGAAGAGTATTTGGCTCCTAGAGATAACGGCGAATTTGTTATTAGACCTTCATCCAAGGGCAATGATCATTTAACAGTTTCTTGGAAGGTTGATCTGCAATTAATTCAACACTTGGACGTGGTAGAACACGAAAAACCAAACGAATACTCTATTGGTAAGATTTTGAGTGTTGGTGAATTCAGATACCATGATTTAGACGAATTAATTGTTTCTCATATCAATGAATTACACGCCAAGGTTTCGTCCATGAAAAATCATGAAAAATTCAAATCCGAACCTGTCAATGAGACTAAGGAATGGTTGTTACGTTACTCGAAGGCCAACAAGAATAGATCAAGTTACTGTTTCTGTTTCAACCGAAAGTCTCCTGGATGGTTTTTCCTTCTGTTCAAACTTAATGACAACACAGAAAATATTTACACTTGGAATGTCAAGGCAATGCCTAATGGTTATCTTCTCCGTGGGAACACATATCCAGATATGACACATTTGTGTAATGGGTTCAAGACTTTGTTACAGAATCAAATGCAAAGAAAGGCCCAAAATCATGGCGGCCAGCACCATCACGGTTACAATGACGGTAACTACGGTGGTAGATTCTGATATGTTTATATATATATATGTTTATTTTATTATTTGTATTTAATAGTTGAAACTTTGAAGTTTAAAATGCCAGAAAAGGAGCAAGCGCGCTGTTTTGAGGTGAATATAAAAATGCGGGTATAAAATTCAACCCTGGTAATGAGCCCTTTTAAAAATTTAGAGTGTTTAAAGAGAAAAAAAAGCTTTTTTCACTAAAGATGGTACATTTCTTCTCTTGAGAATCGGAGCTTGAATAGTAGAAACACTCTGCTTTCGGTTCCGATGAACCATTTTGGCGGACCAAAAGACAGCCGGGTGAGAGTCACGGATGTTTGAGTGAAGACATCCAAGGACTGGTTGCCGTATGCCAAAAGTCCGCCCTAGATAGAAAACGTATCACACATTCTTCATTATTTGTGGGCCCTCGGGCTCAAAAGATGAATATGGGGAAGAAGATGCGTGACATATATTTAAGATACCTCTTGTAAAACGATCCATGTAGTAGCACACCCTCCAAAAAGAGAAACAAGTTTTTCGTTTGTCTTTAGTGTGTATATTGGATTGAGATAATCGAACGTGACACGGTCAATGGTCTTTTTATCCTTTTCCAGACCACAGTTGCCATGCTCACCCCAGCCCCACGCAAAAACGGTTCTACTAGGATCTTCATAGCATAAACCATGCTCGCTTCCTACTGCAAAATGCGTTAGAATTTTGTTTTCGGCCCCTGGAAACAATTGACCATGCGAGTTGTTCCCCAATGACGCTAGGTTCTTGGCTTTAGTTTGCAGATGCAATGAAGACCACATTGATAAGGTTTCTATGATTTCGTCATTGGCGTAGTTCGCAAGACTCTCTTTTATCTGAAATTTATCAGCTCCATTGAATATGATACTCTTTGAAGTCCTAAAGATGGTGAATTCTCTGCTCATGGAGACATCAATCACCTCGTCATCAAAAGACAGAAGAACTGGACTCCATAGTATTTTCAGTGATTTGTTTCCTGCTAGTTCCACTAACTGTCCTTTCTTGTTGTGACCCCAGCCATATAATTGCTGGTTATCAAATTCAACAACGACAGAATGGATAGAAGAGTGGATCGCCTTG
Organism: Saturnispora silvae; assembly: GCA_030579555.1. Lineage (NCBI taxonomy): Eukaryota > Fungi > Ascomycota > Pichiomycetes > Pichiales > Pichiaceae > Saturnispora > Saturnispora silvae. The sequence continues at coordinate 69,568 of JAKTRE010000004.1, read as the reverse complement.
ACCGCACATTTACCCAAACCTTGTATAATCACCTCTTGGGCCGCTCTGGTTTTTTTAGTGGTTTTTCCTAGACCCAACTCGCCATTCAAGCCAATACCTGCACTAAATATACGATCTTCATCTGTAACAAACACACTGAACTCCCATCCAGCAGTGATGTCTTTGAAAGTGTCGAATCCATGGAATCGGACGCGTTGGAGCTCACCAATGCGCTCTTCCTCTCCATCAAAGTCCATCAGAGTGTCACCGGCCGCAAAAACATGGCCGTTCTCGCACAATACGAGCGTGTGGTTTCCACCACACGCTATTTTAACAGGTTTTGAAGGTAAATAGACAGCAGAAGCCAGACTTATCTCTGAAACATCTTCTTTATGTTTGAGTCCTAACTGGCCAGATCCATTGGATCCAGACGAAAGCACACAGAACGTCCCCGTACTGCTCATTACTTTTTACAATAGCAAATACGATTAGTAGAAGTGCTATAATGTATAGATCAAAAAAGTAACCTTGCTCAGAATTCAAATTTTCTGATGGCAAGTCTAATTCATTTATTGTAGCACCCAAATGCTAAGCATGAGTTACACATCCTTTTGTGGTTTGGACCGCAGCATTACTGAAAATGATGTTAATCACGTGTTAGGATTAGTTCGCCTACCTTTTAGTGTATCATCTACACTTTAAAATGTTTTTAAATATTTTTTTCGCGTAACAGATATCCCTTAGGCAAGCAATAAGATGGCCAGGTCAGCCGAAGTAATCGAGCTGCTGGATTCGTCATCGGACTCAGGGTCGGCAGAAAATGAGGAGCCGTTGTCGGATTCATCTGTGGATGAGCGTGTGAAAAGCAAGAAGGCAATAAAATACACAGAAGACGCGTCCAGTTCAGAACTGAGTTCGTCAGATTCGAGCTCGGAGTCCAGCTACGAAGCGTCTCAGACTGGGAAAACCCCAACGGTCTTCCCTTCTAATAGAGACACTGGTAATAGCAGAAACAGGGACTCGAAAGCCACCCAGATAATCGACGTGCCTGGAGAAAGCAGCGAAAACGATGTGATAGAGCTAGACTCTTCATCTCCTCTGAAAGTTCCTAGCGCTGCAGCGGAACTGGATTCGTCGCCTGTCAAACCAACAGCAACCAGAAAACTGCCTAGTTTCCGTGATTACGCATATAACGATTCCAAATCAAAAGATACTGCCAAATATAAAGCACCAATGCCCCACGCAAAGATTATGGAAAACTATCAAACGTTCAGAAAGAAATACCCGCATTTAACTCAAAAGATCATCCTAGATGCTCTGAAAACTAAAGATTCAATTATCGAAGTGGACTCGTACTTGAGTTCCTTGCCTGTAACGGTCAGCTCCAATTCCAGCAGATTTAATTCCAATAGATTGTCTAGCTTGAATTCTTCTAGAGTGTCAAAACCATTGCAATCCTCTAATAGACTTCAGTCTGAGTCGCTAAAGTTGCGAACTCAGAGAGAAGATGCCAGAAGAAAGGCCGAATCAGAAAATATCCAATCAAGTAAAGTTGTGTTGAAGTCTAATTCATCTATCCGTGATAGATTTTTATCAAAGCCCAAGCTGAAGATTAAGAAGAAGCCACTAATTGCCTTTTCGGAAGAAGAAAATAAGTTCTCAGAATCCGAGCCAGAAGAATCAGAAGAGTCAGAGGAATCCGAATCAGAATCAGGATCCGAATCAGACTCTGATGTCGTTGAAATATCAAGGCCTTCTAGATCGACTCGTTTTAGGAAAACTCCAAGGTACGAAGACGATGATGATTTTGACCCAATAAGAAAATCTCGACCTGCAGTTGCTAGGCTGAAAATTAAAAACAGATCCACTATCTCCAAAGAACGTGAAGAACGGAATAAAAGAAGACGTGTTTTGCAACAAGAGTTATTACCACAACTAGATGAAGACGAAGATGCAGGTATGGATCTGGATAACAGATTTCTCAAATTAATGAACAGTGCCGATATCAGGGATATCATTGATCTATCAAACGTATCTCCAGCAGAAGCAGATGTAATTATTAAAAATCGTGAATATAAAACTATTAATGATTTTAACAAAGTAGAAATTAGACCTCCTAAGTCAAAAAGAAGTAGAGCAAATGCAAAATCATACAATGAAACTGTGCTATCAACTTGTACTCAAAAGTTATCCGCTTACAATGCTATTGATAATCTTGTGAAGCAATGTTTTGGTTACTCTAAAGAGATTACAACTGAACTTGTTAAATGGGGAGTGGATATTAATGGCCAATCGAATGGTGAATTGTCAATTACAGAAATTCAAGTAGATGATGTTAACTCAGATTCAGATAGGTCGATTGAGGAAGAAGAAGAAGATCATGACATACAGTTTATCAGAAAATCAAAAAAATCGTGGGTAAACTTAACTGCTGATGATATAGATGAGGATGATGATGATGATGCGGATTTTAATTCGGGAGCTACTTTCCCTAAAGCTAGAGTTGATATTCACCAAACCAGAGATAAAATCAAATATTTCAAAGAAGCTCCAAAGCTACTAAAGGAAGGCGTAAAATTAAAGGATTACCAACAAGTGGGTATAAACTGGCTTAAATTACTGTACCAGAAAGAATTGTCCTGCATATTAGCGGATGAAATGGGTTTAGGTAAGACGATTCAAATCATAGCATTTTTGTCTCATTTGAAAGAAAAAAAATACTCAGGCCCTCATCTTATAGTGGTACCTGCATCAACACTTGAAAATTGGTTAAGAGAGTTTGAGAAATTTGCGCCAACTTTGTCTGTTATTCCTTATTACGGCTCTTCGAGTGAAAGAGAAGAGATCAGAGATGTTTTGATTAGCGACGATTTTGATATTGTTGTCACAACATATAATATTCTTACCGTAGGAAAATTAGACACTCCATTTTTCAAGTCTATTGATTTTAATGTTGTTGTTTATGATGAAGGTCACATGTTAAAAAATGCAATCAGCGACAGGTACAAAAAGCTAGCATCTATTAGATCACGTTTTAGAGTTTTACTGACAGGGACTCCACTACAAAACAATTTAAAGGAATTGGTCTCGTTATTGAATTTTATTTTACCAAATATCTTTTCACCAAAAATGGATAAGTTATCATTATTATTTGACAAAAAATCTACTACCAAAAATGATGCAAAAATTGAGGGTGAAATATACAATCCATTATTGTCTCAACAAGCTATTGCTAAAGCTAAAGTGATGATGTCTCCTTTCATTTTGAGAAGAACCAAAAGTCAAGTGATGAATCATTTACCAAAAAAGCACACAGTAATTGAGTATTGCGAAATGTCTGCTTCGCAATTGTATTTATATGATAAAAAACTGAAAGAGTTGAATGATTATAGAAAGGAAAAAGAGAGGAGGATAAGTTTAAGTGAAGCTGAATTGAAAAAATTACCGAAATTGAAATCTAATGCAGGAAATGCTTTGATGGATTTGAGAAAAGCATGTATGCATCCGCTATTATTTAGGAGAAACTACACTGATTCTGTTCTGAAAATTATGGCCAAAGAAATAATGAAGAATGAAAGTTATTATAAAGCTAATGAAGATTTTATTTTTGAAGATATGCAAGTCATGTCAGATCATGAATTGACTAATTTGTGTCATCAATTTCCGAATGAATTAGGTCAATTCGTATTAAAAAAATCTGTCTTTATGGATTGTGGTAAAGTTACTAAAATGGTTACGATGCTTGAAGATATTATTGCAAAGGGAGAAAAGGTTTTGATCTTTTCTTTATTCACACAAATGTTGGATATTTTGGAAGTCGTAATTTCTACCAAAAAATGGAAGTTTTTGAGATTGGACGGCTCAACCTCAGTGGAATCTCGTCAAACAATGATCGATAAATTCTATACGGATGAAACTATCCCAGTTTTTTTACTTTCAACCAAGGCTGGTGGGTTTGGTATTAACTTAGTTTGTGCTAATAACGTTATTATTTATGATCAGTCTTTCAACCCTCATGATGATAAACAAGCAGAAGACAGAGCTCACAGAGTTGGTCAAACCAAAGATGTTTTTGTTACAAGATTAATTAATAAAAACAGTATTGAGGAAAATATCTTGCAGTTAGCATTTAATAAGCTACAATTGGATCAATCGATGATGAACAAACCCGTTGAAGATATATTGTTGAAAACCGTTGAAGATGTTCTTGCCTCAAAAGAAGATAAACGGGAACCCACTGCCGAACCATCTGAGGATGATGCACCATTAACTAATGCATTTGAATCGAACGTTGATGCCGTATTAGCAAAAGCAGCAAAAGAAAGCAGTGAGTTTCAAATAATCAAATCCTCCAATAGTCCAGACGCGGCAGCATCAAATGGTAAAAGAAAAAGGGCACGAGTCAGCTACAACGAAGCAGTTGATAAGAATGAATTTTTGGCCAGTGATGATGGTGATGATGATTATAAGGATGAACCGCAAGAAATTATTCAATCACATTCTAATCCTTCTCCAAAGTTGGAGAAAAAGACAGGTGCCAAAAAGGCTAAAATTAAAGATGCCACAAACTCACCTATGTTGATCACTCCATCAGTTTTACCAAGTCATTCTATGAGCTCTGAAATGAAAGGTACCCAATACACTAATGCTCCTGTGCAGGAGATTGCCAACAACAAAGAGGAGGTTTTTTTGTATCGTCCATTTAGCAATGATGATGCAAAACATAATACATCTACGTCGAGTGACAGTGTACTATCACGATTGCAAAAACAAAAGGCTTTAGCTGACACGATAATCAATAAAAATTCGAAAAAAGATACATCAGCAGAAGAGTTACAATCATTAACTCATTATTCGGATATTTCTAAAATGGTGAAGCCAAGTTTTGCCCAGGAAACCGCTTCAATCGTTGAAAAGAATACTCCTCCATTTGCTCAACAGACAGAGTCAATGCAAGTGGAATCAAATCAGGATTCTGTTATGCAATCAGACGCTCAAAATAATATTAACTTGGATGTAAAAGCAGCTGAAGAGTAATGTCTAATCTTCCCTCAAAAGATTCTTGTGAAACTAAAAAAATAATTTGTGCCTAGCCTAACTCAAATGTAAAATAGGAAACAACAAAGCTTAAGTCGGTCACTAAGCTTCAACGCTTACAGTTTTATACACTTTATAAAATCAATCAAAATCAAATAACCAATCAAGAAGTGTATTGAAGTTCTAGACCATATTTGACCACCTTACTTGGGGCACCTTTTATACGATCATTACCAAACATATCTATAATTACTCCTGAGCTTACGAGCCAATCTTTGAACTTTCCTTCCCATGCTAGATTTGTTGTACCTTTATGTAGAGAAGTTGAGATTTTCAAACTGGAGATAAAAGAGTTGTCCTGTGTATTAGGTAACAGAACTTTTGGTTTTAGCAATAAGTCGTTGGTATTAGTTAGCTCATTTACATCTGGATTTGAGGAGCCATTGACAGCCTTAACGATCTTGTAATCAGATAAAGCTTGTAATATAGGATGTTCACTAATTTTGTTTTTCAAGTACTGACCTCTGCTTTGCAAGGCTGATATGTCGTTGATTATAATATCGTTTGAAGTGTCCTTTTGTTGCCCTTCCACGGGTTTGGTTGATTTTTTAGCAGACCACTCTGTTGATGTACGCAAGAAGTGTAGTCCAATATTCAAATCTGACTCATATGAGTATATATTAAATAAGTATCTCGAGCTGAGAGTCATTGACGAATTCGAAGAAGAGATGGCGTACGAAGATATAATTGTTCCCAACAACGGATTTATGGCGAGTGTGAATGTGAAAGGAATGAGATGATAACCCGTTGGTTGCTCTAGAGTCTTTTGCATTTCCAATTCTTCGTTTGTTAGCAAATGGTTGACATGGATGTTGTGATGAGGATATTGCTGGTGCTGCTGGAGATGCGGCTGATGCTGTTGGTGATGACGGCTGTGCTGAGCAAAATTAGATTTGGGTGAAAGCATGTAACTGGTATATCTTGCAGCAATACTGGCCCCAGGACTGATTGTCTGGGCCGCGTACCACAGCTCACACCCAATGGACAACTTTGATTTGATCTGAAGAAACGAGAGGGGTGTCACCGGGGCTGTTTGCGAAGGATTGACTGCAGGCGAAAGGTAGTCAAAACTGTAGATACACCTGTAACCCAAGAGGGACTCGTGAGTTGAATATATGAAGTCGTGGAATGAGTTTTTGTGTCTGTTCTGCCAATAGAGTGTCATGATCGAAGTGTTTGGCGTCAGCTTGCTGATTCGTTGGGTGTTTATGAATTTAACTATCAATTGGTTGTTCTGGTTGAACTGTTTGATGTACATTCCCTCAAGCAGCTGGGACGGAAAGTACAGCTTACCGTACAACATGCTATGCGGTTTTCCTGCGGTGCTGGTGCCTTTGCAGGGGTTGAGAATGTCGTTGTATCCCTGGACCATCTGCTTCAAGCTGGCGTTGCGCGAGCTCCAGTACGCGTTTCCAAGGTCCAAACTGGTGTACATGTAAGATATGGACCCAGAGAGCCGCAGACGGTGGTCTATTACCATAGACGAGTAGCTGTACGGCGAATTGCGGCTGTTGATCGCCACCTGAAGGCCATTTGGCGGCTGGAAGTCGAGAAGCACGGACGGCGTGTGGAGGATGCGTTCGTAGGACGCATCGTCCCAGCCGGTAGCGCAGTAGAAGGACCTCTGGACAAAGTCCATGTAATTGAGCATGGCTGCGGGCCAATTCACTGAGAGAGAGCTATAAACACCACTTACACACTTATTCTTTCATCTTTTTCCTCTCTTCCTTAGACATATATGATGGACCACGACCCCGAGTCCCCACCGGCGTCTCCGGGGCTCGTTCTGCGCACGAAGATGGAGCCGACGAACGCCAACATAGACCATTTTGCGCTTGACACGCCGTCGCGCGCACCACAGCGACTGCAGGGCGCGAGAACGCGAGAACGCAGTACGCGTCGCAAAAGCAGCGTCGCGCGCGACACCGAGGACTCCGAGAACGAGAGCTTTCTGACGATGTCGTCGGACTCGTACTTCTCGCACCACCGCGACTCTCTGAGCGAGATCAACCGCACGCCGCAGAGCGTGCGGTCGCGCAGACGGTCGGACTCGTCTGAAACAGGCAGTCTGCGCAGCTACTCGGGCTCGGAGAGCGACACCGACAGTCTGGGGATGTCGCCCAGCGTGCGACGCCACGCCAAGCGGCGGTCGGTGGCGTCGCAGCTCATGAACGTGCTCGCAGAGGAGGGCGAGGACACGCGCACAGAGTCGACGTCAGGGTCGCAGCGCGGCCACCAGCGATCGGGCAAGTCGCGCAGAAAGGACTACATGCAGCCGTCACAGATCTTCCGCTCGCTCTTCTCCATGGAGCAGTCGCTCTGCGAACAGTACATCCAGCAGACAGCTTTGAGGTACCGGTACCTGGCGTTTCTGCTGGTGATGCTCAGCATGCTCAGCATGGCACTGTACGGAGCCATCTTTCTGGAAGAGAGCGACTGGCTGATCGAGTGGAAGCTGGTGTGCAGATTTGGCGCCGTCATCCTGGCCATCACGCTGGTGTTGTTCTACTCGTCGGGCATGTACCATCGGACGATCTCGCGGCCGCGCCAGTTCATCAGCTCCACCAACAGAGGCTTGCGCCAGTTCAACATCAAGCTGGTGCGGATCCGCATGTCGATCTACGAGCGGCTGGTCAAGACGGTCAAGACGGGCTACTGCTGGCTGGTGACACTAGTCAAGGCGGTGGTCGACTTTCTGCACGTCTGGCTGCACCTGGTGCCCGCGACCGTCGTGCACCGTCTCGCACGCTACGAGGCCACGCTGCGCTACAAGCGCACGCGCGACCAGACGCGCGAGGTCAAGATCATGCTCAACCCCCGCGCCTTCAACGGGTCTACTCGCGACCAGTGGGAGGTGTACCGCAAACAGCAGGGCCTTCTAGAGAGACGGAGACGGGTCTAGCCCTTTTATCGGAGTCCTGCTTATCAGCCAAGACCTGCGGCATCCGCCTTGCACGCCCACACCCGCAGCCACCGCCACGCCTCAGTGTAGCATAAAAAATCTCCCCAATGAGCGCCTGCAGACCGAATTCTAGCCTCGGGCCAAATCGATAATTGTTAGGCTTGTAATTTTTTACGGAGTGGCCAATTATGAATAAAACCGGTCGATCATTCACGTTTCTTTTTTTTGCCGATCGCTTCTTTCTTCTCATCAGTTGCAAATCCCAGAGGCATGGCAAGACCCCCTAATAGCTGGGTGTGGTCCCACTTTGTGCCGCAAGGGCAAGCAGCGGATGGATGTGCGCTTTACCAGTGCGAGCACTGCGCAATTAGCATCAGGTACCATCCCAGAAACGGACCTACAAACTTGGCGAGGCATGTAACCAAACAGCACAACTTGAGCGGCACGAACTCGACCAGACGGCCGTCCATCGCGTCACACAACGTGCTGCAGGAGAGCGGCGCGCGCGCCGCGGAAATGGGCAATTCAGCCCTAGTCGTGGACGTCGACAGCGATCCGCTATCGGCTGGCCCCGATTCCAAGAAATCGCCCCTCAGCTTCTACAGTCTGGGCCAGCAGGGCAGCGAGGACGCGTCGGGCATGGACTCCGAGACCCTTGCGGTCTCGTCGAGCAACAGCGACAAGTCGCTGAAATCCAGAATGAAAAGGCCAAGAATGGAAACAAATGACCAGAACGAGTACCACGTTTCAAAACAGATCCAGCAGCACCAGCAGCAGGAGCAGACGCCTCTGCAGGACGACATCTTTATGAACCCGCTGCCAATGTATCGAATGGAGGTGAAGAAGCCGATAAGCAACAGCAACAGCAGCAACAGCAGCAGCAACAACAACAACAACAACAACAACAACAACAACACAAACCCACAGTCCGAAACTTCCAAGGTCAACCAGTCTATGAGATTGCACAAAAGCGTCAGCAATCTTTCCAACCACCAATTCCCCAATCAGCAAAACCTCCAGACCCAAACCCATCATCGGCAGGTGCAAATAAACCAGCACTCCCTGAATCCTCACATGATCTCAGACAATGAAATTGACCAAATGCATTCTGTTATCTCTAGCTTCCCCAACGACAACATCAACGAATCACTCATGCGGTTTGATTATGACTCACCTGTTGTGGTGGTAAACCAGCAACACACTTACGACTTGCCCCACAACCTTCCTCAGCAGCCTCCACATGTTCCACAGTACAGCTCGAACCAGTCTATGAAGGGCGAAAATAATAATAATTCAAGCAGTGGCAGGCCTGCATCCGGAACACCAGTTTCTATAACTTCAAATGTGTCGGCTGGTGCCGTCACCGATAGCACTGTTGTTATCCAGGGGAAAGCTCATCACAATGATAACATCATGAACAAATCATCAAACGCTGTGAACAAACTTTTCAACCAGCAGGCCCAGCAGGCGCAACAACAGCAGTCACAGCAGCAGCCGCAGCAGCCGCAACCACAGCCGACTGTCCCGTCCAATCAGCAGCAACAACCACAGCCTAGAGTTGAAGTTGATTACGAGAGCTGGGTTGGCTTGAATAATTTTGTTAGAAGTTTGCAGGCCTCGCACGAAAGGCTGCAATACGAGTTTTCTGCGCATATCAAACACATAATCAGTTTGGAGCAAAGGTTGGCATCTTTGGAGAATTCGTCAAGAGGTTCAGGTTTAGAGTCGCCATACGAAATCGTTCTAACAAACGATGGCTCGAACCCAACCAACTTATTCATTGACGAATCGTCCAATATCAAATTCCCATACTTGTCCAACATCTTTTGCATTCTCGATCTAGACGATAATACTCTAAACGCATATTTCAACATCTATCAGTTAAGAATCCCTATGCAACACCATGAGTTAGATCGAAAATTCAAAATTTGGGCTTTGGCAAAACATATAGGATGCCAGGAAATCGGAAAGTATTGGAAAAGCGCCTGAGATGTCTTTCCTGCTCAACTATAAAATATAACCATGTACCAATTATCTTCATTACTATTGTCATTATCATCATCTCATCATTTTGATCCTCGATTAATATTTCCATATATAGACTTTTTAAATATACCCTTACTTGGTAATATATCATCTAAGGCAACTTATAGATTATAGATATATTTACAGTTTGCTTTGACTACATTAGCAACTACTTAGCAGTAACAAAAGTAGGAGCAAAATCCTGATATAAAGAAAAGAGCAGGAATCAAAGAAAATCAAAAATGGAACTTGCAAAAATTTGAAAAACACTCTGTCTTTAAACACTACTCGAAAAAGCATAGGTCTTGTTAGCCAATGACAATTGACAGTTTGGAGTCACAGTTTGCACATGCAGACTCCATTGTAGCCTTGAAGTCTCTTATTGAAAATATTGATGTAGAGAAGGCACATCTAGACACCCAGGTGAAAGCGTACGTTCAGAAAAAGTCTATCCAGCATCAATCCAATGTTAGAGCTTTGGAAATACAAAGAGTCGGGCTAGCATCAACTTTGAACCATTCAAGAACCCTAAAAGGTATAATGGAAAATGCGAATACATTGGGCTTCCATATCACTGATAAAGTCAGGATTTTGGACGAAGAGAAGAAGGCCATCTCTGAATTGAAACAATATGTGGATCATGTAAACAATTTGAAATCACAAATGAAGAAGGCTAATGACGCTATACAAGCCAAGGACTACCTGGTGGCATCCAAAGCCATTTCTGAAATCCGCAGCATTCCTCCGAATATCCTTAAGGACCAGTATACCGATTTCAAAGTTCCAACATCTGATTTAGATGGGAGTCCAGCCACTATAATACAAACATGGATAGATGATTTGGAGGGGGTTTATGTCTCTGAATTCAACCTAGCTGCTAGCCAGAAGGATGTAAGGAAATTGACTTTCTTTTTTCAACTTTTCCCTCTTATTGGCAAATCATCAAAGGGTGTGGAATTATACTCAAAATTCATTTGTAATATCATTAGTGAAAATTCCAGAGCAGTGTTGAAATCAATAAGAGGAAGTGACCGAAAAAGTGAAATTTACTCACAGGTTTTATTCAAGCTTTTCAAAACAATCTCTCAAATTATCAACCAACATTCCAAAATTATCAAGGCCTATTATGGCGAAGAGGTGGTTTTGATGGTCTTGAAAGAAATCCAAATGGAGTGTGACTTACAAGGGAACTTAATCATAGATACCTATTTGGACTCCAACGAAATTAACTCAGTTCACTCTAAAATTACTAAATACGATTATCCTATTTTGATTAAGGAAATCACGTCAACAGAAATCGAACCTGAAACCAGTGACAAAGTCACCTCTTTAGACAAGAGTGTTCCTATTGAAGACATCAACAATATAACTGATGAGTTGTCAGCCATGATGAATCATTGGGCAATGTACACAAAATTTTTCACTGTATTTTACAATGATCATACTGGCTTGAGTACTGGTATTTACCCGCAACCATTAATAGAATCTTCATTCCAGATGAAAGTCACGGAAACAATTATACCATTATTTGACTCATTTTGTACTTACGCAGTTAGGAAAACTTTGGAAAAAGCTTGTACCATTGAGTCGTTAGCAGATGGATTACCACATCTAACGAAATCCGTCGAAACTTTACAAAATATCTTCAAGAGATTAAGTAAGTCTCAGGATTATTCTTCTAACATATTAACAGACGAACCCCCAACATCCTCATTAGGGGATGATTTGCTAATCATATTGAATCCAATCATTATGGAAGTTATTTCCACCGGTGAATTAGCCTCAATTAAAAACATGATATCTAATATCAAGAGAATCTTAGTTGTTGATTTTACAAATATCGTTCAACAAAAGTTAAACAAACTTGTCTTGAAGAGCACTTCAAATTTGTTAACTAAATCTGTTATTCAAAAAATTCATAAGAATCTTGATCCTTCAGGTTACGTTTCCCCACAAAGAGGTCAAAGTCCCTCCCCTGGCGTTGCAGGGGCTAGTGCAGAATTAGCTAACACTGGTGCTTTATTGATGAAGAGTTTGAATGTAGCCATTTCGTATACACTGGCTGGTGAAGATGATATTGAATTGGTTGACTCAGGTCATGCTTCTGATGTTTTGAAGTATCTTATTTACTTAAACTCATTGGCACTTTTCACATCTTCGGTGCAAGAATTAATCCACCAATGTCTTGAGAACATCAATGTTGACTCTCTTTTGATCATTGATGATAACGAATTAGCCAACCTTAAAGGTTCAGAGATGACATTAGAAATCGATTTGCATGGAACCAAGAATAAAATGTCTCAAAGAGTCAAGTCTTTGTTGTATACTATTGCAGAAGGTTTCCAAGATAGATCTGAATCAATAATTTTGAGTAGAAGCTCATTCTTATTTGAAAAGGTATTGAAACTAAAGATTATTAAGTTAGTCAGAGACTCCCTTCAATTATCATATGTTCATTCAGTAGAACAAGATTATACCAGCGGTGATAAGTTAAATGATTTTATCCGTAATTGGAACTCCCTAATTGTTCCATATGCTTCCATTTTGGCACCATCTGTATTCTATAAATTAATTCAGCTGGTGATTAACGTTGCTGTGATTTCCCTTGAAGATAAAATATGGTCCTATGAAAAGAAAATAACAGCAATGGGTGCATTGAATTTGGAAAATGATATAAGTTTGGTGATTAGTGAACTGACCAAATTTGATTACAGGTCACGTGACGAATTTTTGAAGATTACGCAAATGGTTATGGTCTTGGGTGTTGAAGACGAAGATGAATTATTGGAGCTAGAGGCCAGTGGTGTTGAGTGGTCTGTCACGCCTAACGAAAGAAGCAGACTAAGAAAAATGTTACTCAAATAAGTTTTATATTGTCAATTTTATGTAAAATATAGGTCAATAATACGCTACTTGCATCATCTACCATTTCCCTTGTTTTTAGAATACAAATATAATACTGGCGCCATTTAGACCCAACTATAACTGAGTTTGATTTGCGCGATATGACGGTTTTAGCTAGACAGTATGTCACTATCTATTAAGTTGAATATTAAAAAAAAATCAGATCTGAAATTTGGAACACTTATCAATTCTTGAAAGTCTTTTATGTACGTTATATAATAATGGCTACACTTGAGGAACGCTTTAACGATTTGAAGAAGCTAAGGCAAGAATGTCTCAAAAAGAATAGAGTCGACATATACAACGAAGCCAAAGAAAATGGACTTGAAGAAGAGAACCAAGAGGATCCAAATTCCATTGATGAAACTTCAGAAACGGAGAACACGCCGATATCAAGGGATCAAGACAATACAAAACTCCAAGTATTATCATACACGGTCAAGGATGACGAGAATTGGCAAAAGAAACTGAGTGAGGCGCAGAACACCAAAATTGAATCTATCAACGATTTTAAAAACTTAGCTGAACGGACGTATCAGAAGCAAATTAAAGAGCATGCTAAGCTCTCAGATTCAAGTCTTTCAAGAGAAAGAAACAAGAAGTATATGGAGCTGAAGTCTCAGGGCTATTCAGATGAACAGATAAGGGCGAACTTGACGAACGAAGAAGACATTAGGAAGGAATCAGAACGGGTCAAAATCTTCGAGGCCAAGGTGTACAAAAGGCGAGGCAATAAACAACGAAGGGCTATGCAGGATACTGGGATAGCTATCAATGAAAAGAACCGGGCCTTCAATGAGAAACTGAAACGGGAGTTGGAGCAGTTGGAGGGGGATAGTTAGAGCGAGGTTGAAAAGTTTAATATTTAGAAGAGCGCAATTGAATGTCATTGAGCGAGATTAGATAGATATTTTGTAGAAAGGTTTATAGTAAGTGCTTCTTCAGCACATGGTTCTGATTATTTTCTTCGTAGATGAGATTGATGGCGGGAATACTCAAATGTCATTAAATGCCAGATTATATAGATAGGTTGGTATTTAGTAAGGTTTATCGCAGTTTCTTGTTGGAAACATGATCTAGACTGCAGCGAGGTTTTTATATTAGAAAGAGAAAGTTTGTTATTCAGAAGTGTAGCAAATGTCATTTAAAGCAAGTATAATAAAACGTTTGATATCCGCATGCGCGTGGGTAAAAGCAAATATAACAGTTCGATACCGGTCATTGAAAGCGAGATTTATTTATATAGACAATTAACTACTTAGAAAAGCTTACAGCAACTGTTTCTTGGAAACATGAGCTAGATCGCGCTCTTCGTGGATCAGATCGATGTGTTTCTGCAGAGCTAGCTGGTTTGGGAACATCTTTCTGCAGGCCACGAACGGACACTGCGAACGGGTCTCGACGTTGTTTACTAGCAACTCCAGAGCGTCGGGCGCTTGTTTCCACGAGCGGCTCTCTCTGACACGTTTGGACCGTTCCTGAGCGCGAACCAGATGCGAGTACTGCTCGCTTCTTGCTGTGGGGGAGGCGACGAGGAAGTTGAAGGAGTCCGCGCTGGGCGATTGCGGGGACGACGGGGAGCTGGGGGCCACACTGGACGTTTCGCTGGGTGCTGCGGTGAACGACGCAGAGCCGTGCTGCTGCCCGTACAAGAGCTCATTGGGCAGCGACACCTCTGGATGAGCATGGATGTAGTGTCTGACTATGTCTTCCTTTTTGGGGAAGTTCTGGTGGCACGCGGGCTGCTTGCACTTCCATATGCGGATGACGGTGTCCTCGTTGTGCACGCGCATGTGGTTCTGCAGACCCTTGGGCCCGATGACCTTCTTGTGGCAGACGGGGCACTCGAGCTTGGGATGCTCGTTCTTTATGTGCAGCTGCAGCGCAGACCAGACGCGGAACGAGTGGTAGCAGCCCGGATGGTCGCACACGAGCTTGGGCTCTTCGGAGTGGTGCTTCTCGATGTGGTCCTTGAGTCTGCTGGGTCTGGCGAATCGCTTGTCGCACTTCTTGCACGCGAGCCGGTCGTCGCCGTTCTCGTGCGCCTTGGCCACATGCGCCTTGAGCGACTGGTGCTTGTAGAAGGCCTCGTCGCACTGCGCGCACTGGAACGACTTGAAGTGCGTCTTCTCGTGCCGCTTGAGGTGCTGAGACGTGTTGACTCCCTTGCCGCACACGCTGCAGTGGTACGGCTTGTCTCTGTCGGCGATGTGTTTCAGCGCGTGCCGCTCCAGATGGTCCTTGCGCGTGAAGCTGTCTGCGCAGTTGGGCTCTGCGCACACAAAGGGCCGTTTGTTATCGTGCGAGCGCAGATGCTGTTCCAGCAGCGACGGCCGCGAGTACGCCTTGGCGCAGCCCGCGCGTGTGCAGCTGTACACCTTCGGTCGCGCCGGAGAGCTGGCTCTGCTGGGAGAAGAATTGCGTGCTGGTTCCATGGCCAAGCAGGTCGCTGGTGTCTTCACAGTCTTTCAGTACAGATCTGCACTCTCTCTCTATGGCTATACATTTTTCCTATACGTTTTTCCGTATAGCCATAGAGTGAAAAGATTTGAACAAATTTTTCAGTGGAGTTTGTTTCTATTGCAAGACAGAAGATGGACTCGGACCACGAGAACGACGGGCGGTTCAGCGACGACGAGATGCCAGTGCAGCAGATCATCGAGTCGGACTTTGGTGCGCTCGAGACCGGCAAGCGTGCGCCGGCCAGAGCTGTGCCCAAGGCAGAAAGAACAACTACACCTTTCATGACCAAGTACGAGCGTGCGCGTGTGCTCGGGACCCGTGCGTTGCAGATCTCGATGAACGCGCCGGTGCTTGTGGACATTGAGGGCGAGACCGATCCGTTGCAGATCGCAATGAAGGAGCTCAACGCCAAGAAGATCCCGCTCGTGGTGAGAAGATATCTGCCAGACGGGTCCTACGAGGACTGGAGCGTGGATGAGCTGATCATCGACTAAGTTAGCATGTGTGTACTATTAATAATAAAGAGTGTTTGAGTGTGGTGCGCAGTGCAAGCGCGCGGCGCAACGCGCTGCGCCAGCAGCCAGGTATCTTGTGTGTGTTCGGTGGACGTGCGATCCTGCGAGAGCCTACTTCCTCACGGTCTGAAGGAAATCCGTGCCCTTGAACGTCTCCGCGCCCGTTATCTTGTTCGTTTTGGTGAACTGCTTCGCGATCTCCTGTGCCGTCGACGAGTCTGCCGTTATCGACTGGACGATGCCCGCGTTAAAATCCAGCTGGCCGTTGTCCGAGACCGCCAGGAGGGCGTCCTCTAGCTCGCCCGCATCCCCAAAGCGGTCCCACATCCCGTGGTAGCTCTTCTTGAACGACTCGAAGTCCATTGTCGCCGTCTCCTTAGCAAACATCTTCTCAATCTCAGAGCCAGAAAGCACATTCTTGTTCTCAGCGCTGAATTTGGCCACATCGTCGCGCGAAATTTTCCCGTCACAGTCCTTGTCCAGCAAGTCAAACAATAGCTTCAAATTGGTGCCGTCTGGTGCGTTCGATGCCATGTTTATGTGTAGCTCAATGGAAACTGTAAAACAACAAAGACTAACGCGTCTCATTAACTTTTTTTCCTTTTCTCTCATCGCTAGCTAATTGTCCCTCTCTCATGCCTCCCAAAGCGCCGTCTAGAGACTCGCAGATCAAGAAGCTGCTCAAGAGTGCCAACTTGAGCTTAACAGCCAAAAACCCGGATTCCCAGGGTGCTCTGGACATAGCAAACGAAGTTTTAGAACTTGACAGTGACAACTACCACGCCTGGATCTTCAAGGGGTTGGCCCTCACACAATTGGCCAATGCTGAAACGACAGATGGGAGTCTAAACGATACTCACAAGGAAGCAGCAGCAGCATTTCTGAAGGCTGCTCAATTGAACCCCGAGGCTTTATTTCCTTGGAAAGCTCTTCTGGACATCAAAGACTTGGATCCTAATTTTGTCGACTTTTTCAATACGTTGCAGCAGTGTGCGGTTTTGATGGTCCAGACACATTCCAAAAAAACGACAGCTGAGACCGAGGATGCTGACAAAGAATCTCAGGAAAAGGTCCAGTATAGCAATATCAGCAACGACGACCTCAACTTTCTCAGATTCAAGATTTCTGAGTATATCCAAAAATTCGATTACAAGAACAACCAGAGTCTCCACATCCATTACTTGCATTTCATCACACCGCATTTGTCACAATTAGGAGATATTCTTGGCGGTAGGCTGCAATCTCCTGTGCAGTCTGTTAATCAACTCATAGATCTGTACTCCAAAATAGAACAGAACGAAATCAAATCAGCATTACAGAGAGCTAAAACTGGTTGGAACGTCAACGCAACTGCCAAGGCAAAGTTTTTGAGAGAATCCGCTGTCAAATGGGCAGTCTACAAATCGTCTAGGATTAATCAAGAAAACTTGTGGGAGTTGTTGGTTGATTTGGAAGCTTTTGAAGACGAAAGATCTAATGGAAACGACAAAAGATGGAATGTGATGGCTAAGCAAATTGAATATCTCACTCAAATTCTTTATTGTGCGCCAGATGGAACAGAATCCCCTGTTGCAGAAAAGAAAACTACAGCAACTTCCAAAGCAACTCCAGCTGGAGCTAATGTAGTGGACGAAAAATCTAAAATAAGAGCAAAGATCCAAGACATTCAATCAACTTTGGTTCTTTTAAAAGCCCAAATTCAGCCAATCTGGAACCAATATTTCGAATGGTCAGACCCTGCAACGTTACATAAGTTGGATCATAATGAGGTTGTCAGATACGTAAAATCATTTGGTAAGAACAGAGGATTAGGAAAGCTTTTGTATCTATTGTCCATTAGTGAAATTTCTCCATGGGATAATCTGGTTCAGGACCAATTGCAACAGACTGGTAAAAGGAAAAATCGCGCCAGCAAAATCAAACTGAAGAATAAGAAGAAGAGTAAACAAAAGAAATCTGAAGATGACGAAATTGACCAAGTCAACACCTCAGAATCACAAGAATCCGAGTTGCTTCTTGGCCCACAACAAATTTTTGAAGAGATGACCATTGCTATGAATGATCCTGGTGTTTCGGAATCCATTTTGGCTAATAGAATCTACATTGCTTTTTGTATTCATCTAAAGGAGTACCAGCTTGCACTAGATCAATCACACAAATATGCTGCATTATTATCTGACCTGAAGCTGAAAACAGGGTTAACTTTGGATAATTCCACTTTAGAGTATGCATTCAATTTAGCCATCATTTACACTTACTACGAATCCCCAAAAAATTTCCCCAAAGCTGAAAAACTTTATATCAAGGTGTTAAAAGATGATCCGCATAACATTCGAGCTTTAATTGGTATGGCTAGAATCAAAATAGAGAATGGTCTCTTTGAAGAATCAAAGCTTATGTTTGAAAATGTTCTTGAATTAATGGTGGAAAGTAACTTAAAGATTAACTTAGGTGAAGTACTTATGGAGTATGGGTGGTGCTGTATCAATCTAGGTGATTATGAGAATGGTAGAAGTGCTCTCAATAAGGCTAAGGCTATTATTTTTGATAAGCCGAAAGACAAAACAGATGAAGAAAAATGTGAGGAAGATGAGGAGAATGATGAGAATGAGGAAAATGATGAAGATGAAACCAAAGCTGATGATGATTCCTCTGAGAAGTCTGAAGAAGAGTCTGAAAGTGAAAGTGATTCTGAAGCTGCTTCTCTCGATGTTAAAGCGACTCTGTTTTATAGAGAAGCACAATCATACCTTATGGAGCTCAATACTAATGATGCTGAAGACAACTCAGAGTTGATCACCAAAGCATTTCATCATTTAATTCAATGTATCAAAATTTCGTCAACATATGCTCCTGCCTATACCTCACTTGGTGAGCTGTACACAAATAATGCTGAAAGTTGCACTGATCAAAATGAAGTTCAGATAAACAAGAACAAAGCCTTCAAGTGTTTCTATCGTGCATTCGAACTGGATCCTGGCGAATTAAGATCTACATACTCAGTAACTGAGCACTTTGCAGAAAAGAAAGATTGGGATATGGTAGATCTTATTTGTAATTCTACTTTGGAAAATGAAAGAGCTAGGAAAACCATTGTTAGTTTTACTAAGAACAAGTCGAAATATTTTGGGCCATGGCCTTACCGGATTTTAGGTATTGTTCATATGGAAAGACAAGACGATGACAAAGCTATTGAGTATTTTCAAATGGCATTGAGAATTGATCAACATGACTACTCTTCCTGGATTGCTCTCGGTGAAGCATATTTGACTAGGGGAAAAATTGAAGCATCCAAGAAGGTTTTCAAGCATGTTATCTGTCTTCAAGCTTTGCAGGACTATAATGAAATTGACACACTAGTTGATGTTGAGTTAACCAATGAAATTTTAGACAGGGCTTCATGCCAGCCGATCTTTTTAATGGCTGAGGCTGCCAGTCTTATGGGCGACTACCAGGAATCTTTCTATTTATTGAAGGGCTTGTTGGAACGTGGTGATATTGAGAAATCGTTCATGAAGAGTCACATCTTAACAAAGATTTGTGAAGTTTTAGTCTCTAGGAGTGGCAAGGAGATTTTCCAAGGTGCAATTATGAGATCTTTGGCAACATTAACAGATGCATTTAATTATTTTAGTCAATCCATTCAAAGTAGCAGTTCATTAAAGCTATGGAAAATCTATCAAGATTCATTGATTTTATGTATCAATACTCAGTCCCACATTAAAAATTTACCATTTGAGATAATCAATAATGTTATTGATTCATCTTTTGAGAAAATAACAAATAATAAAGAATTGATAATATCAGACATTTGGGAAGAATTGAAGTTCACTAATGACAGAAAATTACATGTTGATCAATCCAATTCTGAAAAGCTAGATACAATTCATTACTGCCTAGCATTAGCGGGTATGACTTCTATCGCCCTTACTCCAAAACAAAGCTCTCGCTTATTGTTAGCTTCACTGCTTTACAATTTAGCTGTTTTATTTATTTCATGGTATAGAGATTCCCAGTTGGATCTTCACCGAGACATTGCTATCAAATTGTTGAAAAGGTCCCTTCAGTATGAATCCAATAACGCTGGTTACTGGAATCTATTAGGTTTGGTTTTGATGAGCCGAAATGCTAAAGTTTCCCAACATTGTTTCATCAAGGCGTTGTCTATTGACACTAAGGCTGCTCCAGTATGGTTTAATTTAGGTATGCTCTACATCAAATTCCAAGATTACGAATTGGCGAACCAGGCATTTATGAGATCACAATCAATTGCTCCAGGTACATCATCTGCATGGGCTGGTCAAGGTATAGTTGCAAATGCCCAAGGTGATAAGGATCGTGCCAGAACATTGTTTACGCATTCATTTGTTACATCGAATGGTAAAAATACAGGGACAACGCTATTATATTCCACCAATGTATTGGACGCAATCATTGAGAACTTCAGCGAAGAGACTGATTTAGATGATGTTCAACGAATTACCAGTGCTACATCTGCTATTTTGAATTATTTGAAACACTACCCTGAAGATTCATTTGCTTTAGAAGTGGCCTGTTCGATCATTGAAAGACTTCATATGTTTGAAAAGAGTATTGAAATCAGTGAGATACTTTGCGCCCTAGTTCAAAAGCAATATGATTCAAACTCTGATGATGTCGCTGTTGCGACTACCTATGCTAGAATCTTGGTCCAGATGTCAAGGTTGAAGTTGGGTAACAAACAATACGAGGATGCTCTAAAACTTTCTGGTGAGGTCACCGCTATTTTGGAGAGCCTGTTTGCTAAAAACATTTTCAATGAAACTATCCAGCGTATCCAGTTGTCGACCTTCAGTGTGTGTGGGTTGAGCAAGTACTTCACTGGAGACTATGACAGTTCTTTGCAAGAATTGGGTAAGATTGTTGAAGTTTTCCCTGACACGAAACGTGTTGTCATTTTAATCTCGCAGGTGCTGTATGCTATTGGTACCGAAGAAACCAAGGAGGCCGCCATTGAAGAATTGTTGGTGAACATCCAAGAACAGGGCTCCTCGTTGATGGTGGTGATGACCATTGCTGCTATCTCGATTTTAGAAAACAGAGAAGAATACATGGACGCTGTGAAGGACGAACTTGACAAGCTGGATTTTGCCTCTCGTATTGAAGACATGAGTCGCCAGGTTCCTATGCTGCTGGAAATCATAAACAAGCGCTTGCAGGTAAAGTCAGACGTCTGGCAACGTCATGCCTTCATGTTTCCTCAAGATACTGCTGTTTGGGGCCATCTTAACGCCAATGTTGCGCTTGAAGTTTCTGGAGCTAGTTCCGGCGTGGATGCTTCCACCTTGGCTGACGTCTCTATAGCCGTAGGTGGTCTGAGAGAGACCCAGAGGGGTATCTGGTTATCGCCTAGTATCGCCAAGCTGGAAGGCTTACGTAATCAGGCCCTTACGTAATTCCCCGGATGTCAGACATACGATAAGGGATATTTAGATGTTTTTTATACATACAAACGAGACGCGACTAGTTGCTTATTAAAAGATAATAGAATAGACAATGTCACCGCTGATGAGCGATGACGAAGCCACGCGGCTTTCTATTATGATACGAAGCTTCTTCGTGTGTGCATACGACGTGTTGTTGGCGCTGCGATCGCCGCTAAGCGCGCAACAGGCCCAAGGCCACAGTAAAGAGTCAGATAAAGACTATGACTGGTTTGGCCTAGAGATTCCGCACATCCCCAGCGAGGCGTTACAGCTGTGGGTCGTGGGGGACCTGGCACGTGTGCCACCTTTGGTGCTGGAGACCGTGCTGGACCTCTCCCGACTGAGTCCCAGCGAGTCCATCATGTTCGAGGGTGGCGTGGTCAACACACACAAGAAGAGCGAAATTGTGCTGGAGCGGTGGCTTTTCCATTTGAACTTGGATGACTACTCGAGCTCCTGCAGCTCCATCAACGAAATCAGAGAAAACATCGTAGTCCAATTTAGATGTCTCTACGCGTTGATGATGCTTCTACCGTCCTACAGCCTTCGCCACTGTCCACAGCTCAATCACACTGAGATCAAAGTTAAGGTTCTAGACGGATCGAAACCCATTCCATCGAAAGGGAGAATTGGATTGAGCAAGAGGCTTGTCAACGGCTACCCTAATAACATCAAGTCCGAAGATTTGGACCCAATAGTCACACCAATTGGATCGCTAAACATCAGCGTCAGCTTCAGAGAGCAATGCGATTTTGGTGTTCAGTTGAACGAGCAAGTTTTCTCTCAAAGAATGGAGCCTCAGAGCGTCAGCAATAGCATCGCTAGCATCTCATCTGCTCATCAGCAGCAGCCACATACCGATATCCCCATCAACAGACCGCATAGAGTTTCAGTTACGTCAATTGAAAGTGCTCGATCTAGGAGAAAGTCGTCCATCAGGTCTTCGTCTTTATTTAAAACGGGCTCCCTGGCCTCATCAAGCTCTCCACCTCAGAGTCAAGCGATTTCTCTGACCCATACCCAGCTGCAGCAACAACAACAACAATCCTCGCATCCTTATAACCATGCAACTAATCAATTAGGACGCGAGTTATCGTCTTTATCGATTAACTCCAACTCCAAACCAGAAACGCCAGGTCTAGATTCTAGCGCGATCAAGATCAGCTCAAGTTTCGGATCGAAATTCAAGTCAAACAATGGCAGTATTGCCAGAACTAATACCATTGATGATCGCGTCTCGCACTCCAACTCTAAAAATATTAGAAATAGGCTACTGAGTTCACTGTCCGTTGATTCAGATTCCGATGATTTGACAGGCTTCATGAAATTGTTGGATTCTAAGCCAGATTTAAGATTCAGCGGTTCCGGGTTCATTTCACAAGATAATTCTATTTCTGACGTTTTGGAAGATTACAGATCGTTGAGAAATACAGGCGTCTTCAAAGATGTGGATTATCAGCAGCCGATCTCAGGGGTAAGAACAATGTCCCCTCCTCCTACTGCCACCACAGATAAAAATGTCAGTGATTCGGTTGTTAGATTATTGGCCCACAGTCCGTTGAGCTCCAGCCCTAGAGGCATAGTCAATGCGGAGCTCTCACGCAACCCATCGAGGTCGTCCATGAATCATGGGTCGCCAAAAAGTGCCAGCATGAAGGCCAGCGCCATTGCAGGCACTTCAAACGTCGGTGTTCTAGCTGCGACTACCAAGATTAAGCGTGGCTCGAACTCTAGCTCTCCAAACAGTACTACCGCTGCAAACTCGGCTCCGGTAAATCACAGCGGCAGTGAGTCGCTAATCGAGAGATTGAGACGTGGCTCGATTGGGTCTCAACAAGAGCATCAGCATTCGGGAACACTAATACCCACCGCTCCCGAACCTGGAATAAGCGTCTCTTCGCAATTACGATACGTGCTTTCTCACAGCAAATCGAGAAGATCATCCAGTGTTACAAGTCAACCAAGATCTGCAGTACATGTCCAGGCAGATCCTGGCGTTGATCTGAAATCTCTGTGCTACGGTCAAGAGGTATTTGACTCTGATGATGACGAGGACCATCACGGACGTCAACGCGACCATGCTGAGGTTGATGATTTAGTTTTCGAAATGTCTGATATGAAAAATTGACATTTCGAAAGGCTCTAAAGTCTCCAAAGCCCCCATTCCCACTCATTATTCGTCTCATAAAAGGTAAGATAATATAAAGGTTTCTATATACGTAATATGTTTAATTATTCAATTTTTTCTATATCAGTAACTTCAACTGCGTTTTATGGGTATTTTGTGCTGAGCTCCTCAGGATGCTTGCATTAAAATTTTTGTGTACAAAATTTTTTTTGATCTCTGTAAATCGCTAAGGACAAATCCCAGAGGCTATGTACGCTACCACCCATCTAGGCTCTGGTGTTCCTCCACATTTGCCACTGGCTGCTAAGACACAGTCTCCTGTGTCTTATGCACACACCGCTGCGTTAAAAACGTATCTTGGAGAGCAAGCAGCCTATGTCTATTCCAGTCTCTACGCACATTCACGACAGACACTTGCACAGCTTGGCCAGCGCACACAGCTAAAGCCCAGGCAATTGAAGCAGCTGTTAGCTGCTCTTATTCAAATTGGTTGTGTGGTCTACACCTTGGATAAACCCAGCTTAGGTTCTAGCAAGACCATCACATACTACGAAGTCAGCAACGAAGGCTGTTGGAAACTCGTTTATGCAGATGAGGTTTTGGCCATTGTGAGCGAGAAGTTTGGTGATCTGGCCGCTGAAATTATGCAGAATGTCATCATTTCCGGTAATCTGACTTTGGGTGACTACTTGAAAACTGCTCCTAAGGAGTCCAAGTACAATATAAAAAAGGAATTTGTCAAGCTAGTGGACGATAAATGGTTAAGGCCGTTAAGAGAAAATGAAACAATGGCTAAGAGGGCACTTTTTGCGGACTGTGTAGCCTTAGCGATCAAACAGAACAACTCACAATCTAGTTCTCTCAGCATGAACAACAACGGTCCCCCAGGTTCAGGAGGATCATCATTTGGTGGTGACAATAGACCAAAGGTTGTTTCACAGATGAAGAGAGGGCAAGCCATCAAGGAAATTGCCAGGGAAAAGTTCATCTCTAAGATGCAAGATGTAGATCAGCTGAATCAATTGTACAATTATGAACAGCAGGATAACCAGGATGACGAAGATGACGAGGATATGAACTTTTCAGGTATCAAGCCTTTGAACCCAAACTTGCTATTGACCCTAGATTTCGAACGTGTACTAAAACATGTCCGCACTGAGCACTTAGTCTCAAGCGCAATGCATAGATTGGGTAGAGTGACTGGCTCTATCTATCGTGTTGTATTAGAAAGGCTGGAATCTAAAACTCGTAATGTGAGATTAGTAGAAGATGAAGCAGATAGACTTGTCTCGGGTGTTGCTATTTCAATGGGTAATCTGACTACTGCGTCGACTGGTCTTTCCACCACGGCAGTTCAAGCGATATCTGGTGGTCTCGGAGGTACAACGCAAGGTTATGATCCTACATTACATATCGAAACAGAAAAGGCGTATGAGCTCAAAGATCAAGAAAGAGGAATGAACTTTAACTCTATCGACATTTTGAAGGAAATCAAAAGGGTGCAGCCTGCT
The DNA here is from genome assembly GCA_030579555.1 of Saturnispora silvae. Lineage (NCBI taxonomy): Eukaryota > Fungi > Ascomycota > Pichiomycetes > Pichiales > Pichiaceae > Saturnispora > Saturnispora silvae. The sequence goes on along the minus strand of JAKTRE010000004.1, from coordinate 44,579 downwards.
CTTCTGGATGATATCAAGGGTACCATCTCTGATGGTATGGATGATGTCAGTATCGGTATGAAGAGAAGGGGTGAAGAATTAAACAAGACAACTAAGAAAATCAGATTGGACAAGGTGAAATTTGAGGATGACGATGAAGAGGCCGCTTTGCTCAATGGCATTGATGTTGGCGATGACGACTCCAAGCTGATTTCGACTGTTTTGCAGCATCTGAAGTTGCTCACCACCGATGTCCAATTACCGTTCTTAATGGAATCCAACCCAGGATCTTACTACATTCCAATGACATTACTACAGGGCAAATTGTCAGTGTTTGAGTTCAAACAACAATTGAGAGCCACGGTCGGAGCTAAGGCGTTGAGGGTTTTGAATTGCATTGAGAAGAAGAGACTTATTGACGAGAAGTTCATTTCCAAGGAAGTTCTAATGAAGGAGTCCGACGTGCGTGGTGTCATTGCTGAGTTGCTGCAACTAGGTTTCATTGAGGTGCAGGAAATTCCAAGAACTGCCGACAGATCCGCGGTCAGGGCCGCCTTTGCATACAGGGTTTGCTCCAGTCCTGGGTTCTCGAGAGGCTCGGGCAACGACAAGACGGGAGCGTACAGATCGAGCATGAACATGATGGGCAACTTCATGCTGCACGAGATGGGTGAATCCATCGACTCGCTGATCACCATGAGAAACGACAACAAGATCCTGCTGGATAAGGTGTCCAGAGAGGACGTCAAGGGCCGAGAAGGGGAATTGTTACTGGAGGGCGAAATAAAACAGCTCAAAAGAGTCATGGAACAAGAAAGACTTGCACTGACGCAATGGGGCAGACTCAGAAGCATGGGCGAGCTTTTCTGGTTTTCCTGAATAATACTTTGTAGCACAGTAATACTAATAAGATAGACGGTGCTGAGCACGTCACGTGACTTGGTGTTTCTGACCAATAAAAAGACGAGTAATCTGAGAAATTTGCTAAAACAATTAAAAAAGGCGCCAAACCGCGGGCTATTGACTCCAGAGTCGGTCTACAATACAAAGCGGATGTGGTGGTGCTGCCACAACAAGCTCTGGTGTTGTGATCAGAGGCAGCAATAGCCGCAATTGAATATAGCGCACAGAATCAACCCATTCGATTCAAAAAAGTTTTAGTGGTTTTTTTTCAGACACTCTTCCATCAACACCTCTTTACAAACATCCGAATATGCTTTCCAGAGTCACCCGTCGTGCCTTGTCCGTCACTGCCAAGTCTTCTCCAAACTCGCTTGTGTCCCAGATTACCGTGACTGTGAAGAACGCCGGTTCCAAGTCTGGCCCAGCCGGTTTGGCCCACGTTTTGGCCTCCTCTACCTTCTTGGACACCCAGACCAAGTCGGCCTTGAGATTGAAGAGAGAGTCCGAGCTCCTCGGTGGTGAGTACTCTGCCGAAGTCACCAGAGACGACTTAGTTTTGAAGGCCACCTTCTTGCAGGAAGGCCTTCCTTTCTTCGTCAACGCCTTGGGGTCTGCCTTGGGCGAAGCCAGCTACAAGGCTCATGAGTTGAAGGAGGTCGCCTTGCCTTACGCCAAGTACACCTCCGCTGTCGCCAACTCCGACCCTGCCTTCAAGGCCTTGGAAGAATTGCATGCTGTCACCTTCAGATCCGGCTTAGGTAAGCCATTGTACTACGACGGCTCCAAGACCTTCTCGGCCGAAGACGTTGCCCAGTTTGCCAAGACCCACATCACCGCCGAGAACATCGCTATTGAGGCCGTTAATGTCAAGGAGGCCGACTTGAACGACTTCGTCAAGCAATCTGCCTTCTCCAAGATCCCTGCTGCTGGCGGTAACGCAGTCATTGCCGCTGCTCCAAAGTCATACACTGGTGCCGAGACCAGAATCAGACAGGCCGGTGTCACATCTGCCGTTGTGGGTGTCCCAGTCGAAGCTGCCAAGGCCCAATCCTTGGTCGCTGCTGTTGCTGAGATCGAGGGTGTCGAAGCTGCCGTTGCTGAGTACGAGGGCGCCTCCTTGTTCTACGCCCAGGTCACCGGTGAAGCCGCTGCTGTCAACGCCGCTTTGTCTGCCGTTGTCAAGGCCACCTCTGCCAAGGACTTCAACTTGGTTGTCGTCGGTGATGTCGACGCCGTCGCTCTCAAGGCCGAACTCTAAGCCTGTATAACCTATCTAATATTTATTACGTATATAACATTATCACACAGTATGAACATTGAAAGTAGAGAACTGCATAGAACTGCATGAGCCTGCAAGGCTCATGCAGTTGAGTGAAGGTGAGAGAAGCGTGTAAGAATACACCTCTCGAACTTGCGCAGCTGAGTGAAAAGATCGTGAGACTGTAAGGCTCACGCAGTTAGGTGCATATTAGAAGCGGTGTATGTAGATAAAGCTGCATCAGCGTGTATAATGCAGTTAAGTGAATATTGAAAGCTGTTCTGAGTATGTTCATGAGCGTGTAACATCGCACAGTCACATAGAAAAGTCGCGAGCTCAGTTCTTAGGCAAGCTCCAAGAGCTTGAACGGCTGGCAACAGGGGCAACACAAGGATACTTCATTCCTAGCTACGATAGTACTAAAGGAAAGTGTAGATAGAAGACAGGACAAAAGTGGTGGTACAACGCGCAAACAACATAATAAATGGTGGTCAGAGTACCCTCGGAATCTTTGGTAACTAAAGAGGTAGCAGCAGACCCAATATTTCGTTTCTCTGGGGTAAATGCACAACAGCCCCGTCAAAAGGTGTCAAGGTCGAAACACTCGAACCTGAGCCAGATGCGAAGCTGAGCGTCCAAGCAAAGTTTCATAAACATGCATGTAGTTCACCCGTAACGTCGACGACAGTAAAGCTACGAAATGACTTATATCAAGATCTGTGACTTCAGTCATCACATAGTTAAAGAGATATTCACCAACTACCTTCATGAAACCTGCACAGGTCAAGATTATATGGTTGAGTTATGGTTTCGGGTTCTAGTCGCTCTGTAAAACTCGATTGTCGCCCTGTCGCCATTAGAAATTAAAGATACCAAGGGTCCAATATCATCATGGCAAAGTGCAACCTTGAAACTTTTATACTGCTTATGAGAAAGCTAAAAGCCCAACCATCAATTTGAAGTTTTGAATATTTAAACACTATGAATGCACGTGCTGCGGGTGAATTTAAAACTCCATGTGTGTTTTACATCCCTTCAGAGATAAGAAAACACATAAAGCTTGGGAAATCCACATTCCACTCTCCAGTTTAACATGCAGGTATCAAACTCCTAAGCAATCACGTAGGTGCGTGACTTCTCAGATCAGACTCTATGACCATGCAAGAATAGAAGTATCACACCCCTAACTTATGGAAGTCACGTGCAAGTTCCTCAGATGAAGCCCCATTCACGAGCAAACAAACCTTACAGACAAAGCTTTGTTGAGGTCACGTGACGCGCTTTCTTCATGAGCATATAAGATTTTCTCTAGCTGTTGTTCTCTCTTCTACCTCTAGCTACTAACGCGTATGTTCCAACCGCTCAATCCGAAGCCCTATCTCGCCTCGCTCACCAACACACGAGTGGTGGTGCGTCTGAAACACTCGCCCGTCGAGTACGCAGGCACGCTTCTCGCCACAGACAACTACATGAACCTTCTTCTAGCCACAGACACTCTCGAGTACCCGCAGGGACCTAAGGCGGCGGGCGTTCCGCTCAACAACGAGCTTTTCCTGCGATGCAACAACGTCATGTGGGTTGCTCCTGCCGAGCAGGCGGAGCCCTCGGCCAATACAGCCGCCGTTTCTGAATAAAATCAGTGGTGGGGCTGGTCACGTGACGCGTCACGTGACCTGTTTGGGAGAAGATTGGCTTTTTTGTGGTTTTTAAGACCAACTACGGATTCATATTTTGTATGGGGCTGGTTGCTACGTTCTGGTATGTGTTTGGCTTTGTTTTTGGTTTTCAGCGGCTGCCAGAGCCATTTTTGAGGGCCTTTAACAGGCAAATCTGCTAAGCTCTCTATTTTACTAAGGGATTTTCCATTTTGAAGAGTCTCTCACTATGTACAGTATAAAAAATTTTTTGAGATTCTTTCATCATAGCTTTTCATTCTCCAGTTTCTCTGTTTTGTATTATACTAGGTCTCCAAGATGACGACAATGGAAAAGATTAAGGCGATCGAGGAAGAAATGGCCCGTACCCAGAAAAACAAGGCCACGGAAAAGCATTTGGGTATGCTTAAGGCGAAAATCGCAAAATTGCGTGCAGATCTCTTGAAAGATGCGGCTGCAGGCACTGGTGGTGGTCCCGGGGCAGGGTTCGATGTGAGAAAATCCGGTGCAGCCTCCATCGGGTTTGTGGGGTTTCCGTCCGTGGGTAAATCCACCTTGTTGACCAAATTAACAGGCACTGAGTCGGAATCGGCAGCCTACGAGTTCACCACCTTGACAACCGTTCCGGGTGTTATTAGATACAGAGGTGCGAAAATTCAGATGCTTGACTTGCCAGGTATCATTGAAGGTGCCAAGGACGGTAGAGGTAGAGGTAGACAGGTCATCGCCGTTGCGAGATCCTGTGATTTGATTTTCATCGTTCTAGACGTTAACAAACCTTTGAGACACAAGCAGATCATTGAACACGAATTGGAAGGTTTTGGTATCAGATTGAACAAGACCCCGCCAGACATCATTGTCAAGAAGAAGGAAAGAGGTGGTGTGAACATCACCTCCACTGTCACATTGACTAAAATTGACGACGACGAAATCAAGGCCGTCTTGAACGAATACAGAATCAACTCCTGTGATATCTCGTTCAGACAGGACGCTACAGTTGATGATTTGATCGACGTCTTGGAGGCTCACAACAGAAAGTACGTTCCTGCCATCTATGTGTTGAACAAAATTGATTCCTTCTCCATTGAAGAGTTGGAGTTGCTTTACCGTATTCCTAACGCCGTCCCAATTTCTTCCGGTAACGAATGGAATTTAGACGAATTGTTGGAATTGATGTGGGATAGATTAGACTTGGTTAGAGTCTATACCAAACCTAGAGGTAGATTACCAGATTTCTCGGATCCTGTTGTTCTGAAGGGTGGTAAGTGTACAGTTGAGGATTTCTGTATGAAGATCCACAAATCTTTGGTTGACGATTTCAAAACTGCCATGGTCTACGGTTCAAGTGTCAAGCATCAACCTCAGTACGTTGGTTTGTCTCATGAACTGCAAGATGAAGATGTTATTACCGTTTTGAAGAAGATTTAGATGAAAAAGCCATTGTGCAAATAATATTAATAGCAGAAATCTCTGGCTAATGTGGGTTAGTTGGCAAATTTCAGAAAGAGAAAAAGGATTTAAGCTGTATGTAATCTAAATAAATATTATTAACCATCAATAACACTCATACATTGGAACTTGTTAGCATAGTTGGCCTTGTATAGCCTTATTGTACCGTCATCGCCAGCAGATGATAAGATAGTTCCTGTTAAATTCCATCTGACTCTCCAAACTTCGCCTTTATGGTCATTAAAGCTGTTCAACAAGCTAATGTTGAAACTTACTCCGTTTTCGTTTTTGAACTCCTCTAATTTGAATATCCTGACATAGCCATCTTTACACGCGGTGGCAATTAAGTGATATGACTTGCCCATTGGTGGTGCCCACGATACCGACCTGATTAAGCCGTTGTGGTCAGGCAAAGTGATTGCTAGTTTGTATTTACCGGAATTGTCCTCTAAATCTTGGCTGCTATTAAAGTTGTTCGTTGTAGTAGCATTGTTATTATTATTATCAATGGTGTTATTTGAACTATTTATAGTGTTGTTGATATCACTGGTACTGCTATCATCGCTCTTGTAGTAAATGTAGGCTTTGTCTAAGGCACTGACGACAAATTTCTCGCAGCCGAACTTGGAGGGACACCATTTGATGTTGAAATCGCTCTGGAGATGGCTTGCAACAGGGTTGTTCAAAACTTTAGACTCGTCCAGGAGAAACCAATTTGTCAAATCGCTTGGATCGCTCGACTCGTAGACTCGCAAAATGCCGTCGTTGCCAATGGTTGCGATTTTCAAACCGAGCCACGCAGGCAAAAAACACACGTCGTACAACGGCCCGTGAGCGTCTGCGAGGGTCTTCAACTTCGTCCATCTTTTCGTGTTGGAATCGTCGTCGTAGCGCTCCTCCCATATTTTGACAGTCCGGTCATAGCTGGCCGAGACTAACAAATGGCCATACTGCGGATGCGCAAAATCGATCTTGATGACGCTGGAGTCGTGCGCGCGCCACGAGTCGTTCAGTATCCACGAATTGGTGTCAGGATCCAACTCAAAAACCTTGATATGATGATCAGCGGAGCCCGTGGCGAGATACTTCCCATAGAAGTCATACGCAATGTCCAAGACCATATCCTCGTGCTGGGTATCCAAGGGCTTGAGGTCGTTCATTGGGTGTCGGGATGCGGGTGCAGAGAGAGTAGAAAGTGCTATTCCATATACGGAATTTGTCTACAGGCTTCTGCGCCACGCGTTACGTAAGCCAAACACCTTACGTAATCAAAGTTTATTACGTAAGCATGTCTCCTGTTACGTAAGCCATTTCCACCTGCTCAGCATTGAGGCTTGGGGTTGCCATTTGTTTTTTTGTTGATGTTGATGTTTATTGTTGCCGGGCGAAAAATAGCGCTGTGGTATTGTTGTCTAGAGAAGGTGCTAGCGGGCATAACTGGGTTGGTCAGTGCGAGGGGTGCCAGCTTAGCGGCACGCGCCGATATCTGCCAGACGCAAGTCCTGAGCAGGCTGACGGCCGTGGGCCGTGGGCCCGCAGCCCACGGGCCTGGGCCAGCCACCTCCATGATGTCTTGGCATGAGTCAGAGTGCCAGAGACACGTGTTTGGGCCGCTGTCGCCGGTGAAGCGGACCCTCAGGCGTTGAGTTCTATTTTGGGAATGCCGTGGATCATTTCCCAGATGTGGGGGCTCAGGTGTTTTGGCCTGCAGCGGCGGTTGCAGAGGGGTTTTTGGAGCGCTGTTTTGACATTATTGCGGTAGAGGTTCAGGCCAGTGTGGTGGTCTTTGTCCGGTGGCGGTTCCGGGGGTCTGATGGGGCCAAACGGCCGTGTGATGGCCTTTTTTGACAGCTCCGAAGAGAATTTTTCGGACTTGACAAAATGGGGGTCACCCGTTGCCACAATTATGACACTTGCAGTATAAAAAGCCCGTTTAAATCGCGCGAATTTGGGTGTCTGGGCTTGAAGGCTAAGAAGGTTATGAACTTGAGCAAAATGCAAACCGCACTCGAGATATTGAGCGGCCCAATGCCGCTAGAACTACACGAAATGATCCTGGACACTATAAGGCGGGATTATCTGCAGAATACGCGGGCTATCGACTTGTTGCCCCTTTTGGCTGCGCAGAACGGGGATTTGGCCGCGTTAAAACTGCACAAAGACTGGTTCGAGGCCAACCTGGTGCTCGAAATAAGAGGCCCCTACGTCTATTTCAACGACCTGCGGTCCAACGTCCTGGGACGGTCCATACAGGTGAACACCGAGAGTTTCACAAATTTTATCAACTTGATAACAGCCTGCAACTTCAGAATCAAGCAGCTGAACCTCAGTTTGGTTACAAGCTCCGAGTGGGACCAGTGGCTGTCTACGCTCATTGCTCATTGCGAGTCTTTGGTCTACGACTACAAGCTGGCCATTCCGTTCAAGGGGAGATACATTTCGCAGACCTTGGCGCAGGAAGACCCAGTCTGGTACTCCAAAATCACTGAGATCGGGCTTTTGTCGGACGAACAGGCGCTGAACGTCGTCAGAGATGACAGGTTCACCAATTTGAAAAAACTGAAACTCTACAATAACATCTACAAAGAGATCGATCCCTCAAACTGGTTGGAGCTCATCGAAAACGATAAAATCGTGATAGAAAACACAGCAAGTTATGCACACGAAATCGACCCAACCCAGATAAGGAACTTGAAGCTTTTGTTATCGGAACGGTACGATTTGGCCGACAACGTCGAGTTTGATGTGCTCATCGGTGCCTTCGACCCAAGAGACGAGTTCAACGTGTGTTCTGTCAATCCAAGCGATGTCAAAATATTGGAGTTGACGTTCCCGCAAAATGTTCCCTGGGAACTATTCACTAATTGTCGTGAGGTCAGATTAGGCATTGACCAATTGAGTTCGCTCAAAAACCTACCACGGAGTGTCAAAACGATTATCTTCAAACCAAGCGGCAGGAAACACCAAACAACAGCGCAAAATGAACCTTCCAACTGGGTCCTACCAGATCACGTTGAGTCCTTGCAGTTTTTATATTTAGACTTGGAGTCTATTGAAAACACCTTGAATGCGATCCTGTGGGACCAATCCAAGTTGATCGAGCTCAGACTATCAATCAACAAGATTGACAGATGCATCCAATTCCAAAACCTACCTGAAAGTTTGCAATGTCTCGATATAAAAAGATGCAAAATCCAGTCAAAAGATCCGATAATCATCGAGTTGGCCGATTCGTCGTCAAGCCTAGACAAATGGAAAGGTATTTATAAACGGTGCATTACCAACACGGTAACGGTTAAAAACGGCGCCGAGAGCATCTCCGTCCACAACTGTTCACTTTGCTAGTTCCTCTAAACAGGATTTAATAAACGATTCGTATTGTTCCTGTGTAAGTAATTGTATAGAATCTAAGGGAGTTAAATGGGTATTAATATCGTTGATGAAGGAGAAGTCGTCGTTGAACTGAGACTTCATCTCCGCAAACTGGTTCTCCAGCTGGTCATTGGATTCTTTTAGATTTTTCAATTGGACCCTCAGATCCTCGTTATTTTTCGTTAATATAGGCAATGTAGCAGTTTTAACGATCTGTTCGTTTGAAAAGTTAGTTATCAGCGGCCGGAACTCCTTCCTGTTGTACCTTTCTCTCGCCTCCTCGATCAGTCTGTCCAGTTCCTCCAACTTGACGCGCAAACCTCTCTCGTGGAAGATCTTTTTGAACTCGTGTTCCGCCTTGCGCGACCATATAGTGAGAATCTGTTCTCTTAGCACCTCTAGAGTCTCTGGTGAAAGATGCGGATAAGCTGACACAAACACCTCTATTGTGAGCTTACTAAGAGTGTGCTGGAGCGCATAGGACACTGCAGAATGCAGCGTTTCGTACGAACTGACAGCCATAAGGAAGAAGAATCGCTGATTGTTTACACTTTTGGTCTGTTTTTTCCCTATAGAGCCATATGGATCTGAATATTTCACTATGATGAAAAATCTTCACCTAAAAAAGCCCATCTGGCTTACCAGAGACTTAAATGGCTGGCTCTACAATTAACAGAATGGCACCTTGCCGCTAGGGGGACCCTTAGCGGTGTTCGTACTAATGAGCATGCTTACGTAATCCATCTGACCGTTATCCAGATAAATTTTTTTTAAGGTCTAAGATTTTTTTTTCACTCATCTCTTTAATCCAAGATGAAATTGTTGGCGGCTTGTGATGATACAGGAGGAATCAAGTTTGTGAAAGCGGGTCATGGTACCGACACAAATAAGGCGGATGCATTGCAGCCGGAGGAAATCAAAAATCTGCTTTCAGAGGAGAGTTATTCGAGATCTTCGATGGTTTTGCAGATGATTCAGCATGAACAGACGGGCCACATCATTGCAACCAGGCTTAATGGGTCAGTGGAGGTCTACGAATTTGACAGCGAAGAAAACGAGCTCAAAATAGTCGCCAGACATGAAAACGTGATTTTGCCTCATCTGAAAAACGGAGACGAAAAGTTCATCTCCTTGGAAGCCCTCAACGGCAGAGTCTATGCTGGTAGCAGTCACGGTCAGGTCTTCATCTGGGCCAAGGAGGATTTCATTGGACAGACTCCCTTGGTGTACGCTTTGCCACTGAAATTGGATAACAAGGAGTTCGTTTTGGAGAGCATCAGAATCCATCCTGGTCAGAAGGGCGATCTGGTGGTTGTGGGTGGTAAAGAAATTGATCTGCGGGTTTTCAAACTGCCGTCCGTTGCCAAACAGGGGGATTCCAACAAGATCGAGACCGTTTTCCTGGCTAAGAATTTGCACAACAAGAGATTGGATATGAAGATGAAGATTCACCTCAAAGACATACAGATCCTGCCAGACTCAACATTGGAGAATTTGAAAATCTACACCTTCACGGCCTTTGGTGAAATGAGATACTACGAAACCAAGGACGGCAAGAAGCCACGTTGTAACTATCAGCTGGTTCCCAAGTCGATCGTAAGATCCCAGATAGTGAATGAGGGTAAGGACGTCATCATCTCGGACGAGAAAACCCAGGTCATAAAGTTCAAATTAGAGGACGGATCGTTGGACAGCAAATTCAAGGACAATTTCGGTACAATCCAATCGTTGCACGTGTTCAAGAACAAAGTCCTCTCCACCGGGGGTCTAGACAGATACATCAGATCCTACTACATAAACGACAGGAAACTGATTGCCAAGATCTACCTGGGTGTCCAAATCAGCAACGTCATCTTATTAGAAGACGAGCAGCTGGTCGAAAAGGTGGTCATCACTCCGGAACAGAAGGAGGAAGCAAAGAAGAAGAAGGAAGAAGAGGAGGACGAAGACGACGACGAAATGTGGACCAAGTTGGAGTCCACCGTTGTTGTAAAGAAGAAGAGGAGAAGAATTATGTGAGACTGAAGGAGGATAACGTGAAACTGGAGAAGAAGTGTGTAGGACTATTGTGAACTAAGTAATAAACGTTTTATAGACCGCAAGAAGGGTCACCAATATGGCTCAGCACATGAGTGACAAAAATGTTAACTGTTATAAATAATACTAAACAAGGGTATTTTAGGGGGGACAAAACGGGTTTAATCAAGTTGTGTGGAGCTGGACGGTTTCTGTCGCTGCTGATCTGTCTGTTCTTGCTTTTCCTGCGTGCTGTTGTCGTCTTTGGGCGTTTCCAATACAGTCTCAGCCTCTGGCTGAGACTGTGTGCGTTTCTTGAGACGCTTCATGCGGCGCTTGTACGACCTCAAGGGGTCCTTCCGGCGGGCCAACATCTCGCTTCCGGACCGAGGCACGATCCCAAGTCGCAGCGAAGCGTCACGTGCCTTCATTCCGCCGTCCACAAGCTGGTAAAACAGCTCCACCACTTCGTCTGGGTACTTGGTACGTCTGTCGTGGGGTTTGGCCTGGCGCTGGATCTCGGCCACGCGCTGCTCCTTGGCGGGGTCAAGCTCCACCTTAGCAGGTTTGGGGGCCTTCTGCGCTTCTAGCGTCGATCCCAGCGGCATCGGAGGCGCCTTGCGCGACACCATCGGAGGTAGAGACGATTGCAAGGACTGTGACTGGGGCACCTTGGCCGGCGGCTGCGGCTGCTGCGGCGCTGAAGACGGCACATAATGTTGGTACGAGGCCAGGGGCAGCATCGATGGTTGCGGACGGCCGTCCAGCAGCGCGGTGCCCTGCTCGTGCAAGAGCTGCAGCCTCTGTAGTGTTTCCTGGATAAGCTTGTGGCATCGGTCGCTGGGGATTCCGCGGCGCTGCGCTAGTAGCTGGCACGCTGCGTCGTAGGAGATGCTACTGAGCGACGCGGCCACCGAGATCGTCAGCCCGTTGTCGTAGAGGCGGTAGAACCCGCTGGCCGCCTCTGGATCGACTGCATTGGCACCCGCACCGCTATTGCAGATGATGGTCGAGCCGCTGGCTGCGGCTGCTGATGTGGCCGCGCTGGTGCACTGGGTGTCGGGGTCGACGTCGCCCTCGGAGAACACATCGCTCGAGGAGCTGACATCCTTCTCGTCTGCTGCGTGCCCGTGCGCGTCGACCCCCGCGGCGCTGGCATCTGTCGTTGATGCCGCATCTGACGCGGTGGCCCCTGCTACCGGCCCCCGGGGCACGTGCTCCAGCTTGCGCACCTCGTCGTTGAGAAAATCGTAGAAGCACTGTCTAGGCGATCTCAACGGCTTCAATCGAGACATCCTGCGTGTGCTGTCAACAGTGCTGTTAAGAAGCTTGTGGGTATGACTTATAAATTAGCACAACAAAAAATGGATGCCATTATTGGTTGCTCTTTATCTCCCCTCTCTATCGCATTAGGTGAAAAATTAAAAAATAGGCGAGAAGCGCAGAGGTCACGTGACCGCGACTTTGCGAGGCTTCGTTGATGACTTGGGCGGCTGGGGCCGTCCAAGGGTTTCTGTATGATGAATGTATTACGCTACTTAGGACTTGAGGAATAGGGTGAAAGCAGGGTTCTCGCTTTCGTCGGTCCAGGCGTATCCAACGTCTTTCAAGAATTTGGCAAACGCTTCGTCGTCCTTTTCAGGGACGTCGATACCGACTAGCACTCTACCGACATCGTCACCGTGGTTTCTGTAGTGGAACAGAGTCAAGTTCCACTGGTCTGCGAGCAACTCGAGGAATCCGGTCAAGGCACCAGGTCTCTCTGGGAACTCGAAATGGACAATTCTCTCGTTGGGCAAGTGTGGGGTCCCACCCACAAGATAACGACCGTGGGACTTGGCCATTTCGTTGTCGGTAAGATCGATGGCGCCGAACCCGTGCGCCTCGAGCTCGCGGACTATCTTTGGAACCTCCTTAGCCTTGTCGTTGACGTTGAAAGAGGTGTAGATGTGGGCCTCCTTGCTCTTGTTGTTGAATCTGTAGGAGAACTCGGTCACAGATCTTGGGTGGATGATGTGCTGCAAGTTCTTAAAGGTACCAGGCTTGTCTGGGATCTGGATGCACATGAAAACTTCCTTATCTTCACCCAAAACAGCTCTCTCGCTGACGAATCTCAATCTGTCGAAGTTCATGTTGGCACCAGACAAGATCGGAACGTATGTTTTGTTGGAGTGGTCGATTTCAGGATGCTGCTTGATGTATCTTTTCATACCTGCGACAGAAAGCGCACCGGATGGCTCAGTGATAGATCTGGTGTCTTCGAAAATGTCCTTCACGGCAGCGGAGATTTCATCGGTGTTGACTCTGATGACCTCGTCCACGCCGAAATCCTTGCACACCTGGAAGGTCTCTTCGCCAACAAGCTTGACGGCGGTACCGTCCGCAAACAAACCGACAGACTTCAACGGTGTTCTCTTGCCGTTTTGAAGTGACTGGTACATACAATCGGCATCGAAAGTTTCGACACCAATGACCTTGACGTGCGGTGCGAGTCTCTTCAAGTAGGAACCAATACCGGCTAGCAAACCACCACCGCCGACGGCGACGAACACGGCCGATAGTTTGTTGGACTTGATTTGTCTCAACAATTCCAAAGCAATGGTACCCTGACCGGCAATGACATAAGGATGGTCGAATGGCGGGATGTTGGTGAGTCCTTGTTCTTGAGACAATTTGTCGCATTCTGCCTTGGCAGAGTCGAAATCTTCACCGTGGAGCACGACCTGAGCTCCCAGTCTGGACACATTTTTGAACTTGATAGACGGCGTGGCCATAGGCATGACAATGGTAGCGTTGATGCCCATCTTGTTGGCAGAATAGGCCACACCTTGCGCATGGTTACCTGCCGAGCAGGCGATGACACCTGCGTCCTGTCTGTCTTTGGACAAGTTGGCGATCATGTTGTAGGCGCCTCTCAACTTGAACGAAAACACAGGCAACAAATCTTCTCTCTTCAGGAAAACGTTCGCCTTAGTCTTCTGCGACAAAAGCGTACCGGTTGAGATTGGTGACTCGTCAATAACGTCGTAGACACGAGAAGTCAAAATCAACTTCACGTAGTCCGGCCTACCGTTGGGCAGCAGATCCTCTGCTTTCATATCCGGGAACCGCTCCAGCGTCTTCTGGATAGCGCTGGATTGGTTTCTGACAAATCGCTTGAACATTGCTCGAAATCAGCTAAGAAACGATTGTGACTCTAAGTGTGAAATTTCAAATCTGAATCATCATAAGGTAAAAGAAAAAAAAAACGGAAAATCACCGGCCCGAATGAGTCCTCCGCTTATGTAAGCATCGGCCAATCATTGCTGAGCGTGCTCAGCAAAACCTCTCAAAGTTGGAGCCTGCAGGGAGCTCGTCTAGATGGCTCAGCACGTAGGCTGGAAGCGGCTAGTGCGGCTAGTCATATTCTATAACCGTTTTTTTTAGCTGAGCATGTTTCGCTTAAGGTGAACTTCATGCTCAGCAGAAACCTGCGGCATTGAAACTCAGGAAACTGTTTTTACATAAGACGCTTGGCATCTGTCTGCAAACCAAAATCGGTTGCAGAGGCTTGTTTTCAAGATTTTCTTTATACGCATTTTGCTTGCTGAGCAAGCTCCAATTGGCTGGCCCTCAGAGATGCTCGCTATCACCGTCTCGGGTCCATTTGCTCGTCTTGCCACTACTGAAAAGGCCGATGTTTCTTACATGAGCGAGAGTTTCATCTATGGAGCTGAGGCACAGAAAATTGTTCGCTGTCTGCGAGCGAAAAACCGGGAATGTCGTTAAAATGCAGGTCTGGGGCGCTCACCAAACCTGCACACGAGTTCTCACTTAGAATGATCAGCCAAACGCAATTCAAATACCGGCTGATTGCCTCTTTACTCTGTGCCTCCGGCTGCTGCGGTAGGTTGCAAATATCTCCTCTACTCATTTTAGTGTGCCAAACACTTTCTAATTTAAATGAGTAGTTTTGCCAGTGCCTTGACATGCACTGCAAAAACACATCTTCTGGATACCCCGCACAGCTCCTAAAACGCGCCTTATCACTGGCCGCTAACCAGAACCAGCAGCAGCAGCGGCGGGCTTTCCAAATATTGTCTGAATATTGTTCTGGGTGCTGAGCTATTTCCGAGCCGAGTGAGCTATTTCTCATTACTCGTGCTCAGCACAAATACAAAATATGGAAGCCTGACAGACACCTTTACCACCACATTGTTGCGTTTTGTCGCATCGTGTAAGCGGAGCCTACTGTTATACACTATCTTTCCTTTCCCAATTGCATTCCTTTATGCTGAGCACCTTCCGCTTCCGGTGATTTTTCATTCTGTATGCTCAGCACAAATTCGGAGTATCAAAACCCCACAGGCAGGTTCACCACCATGTTGTCGCGCTAGGTCCCCGTAAACCAAAACCAACTGCTGTTGCTCCATTGGCACCCACTATAACCTATTCCCCTGTATGCTGAACCGTTTCCGTGTGCTGAGCACTCCCCAATTTGATTGAGTGATTTTGCACTAACTTCTTGCTTAGTGTCACAACATGCTCAGAGAGAACGAGTTTTCTCGAGACGCGGTTAACAGCCTGTCCACCACACGCTCTTCTCCTATGTGCCTGCCAAACCCACCGGCTGTCGCTTATTTGCACCGCCTTTTCCCATTGCTGTTCCTTGTGCTGAGCATTTCCCGATTTGGATGATATGATTTTTCGCTATTTTTTTGCTTAGTGGCACGATAGAGCTTGAAAGCCCGTGGTGGATGCTGTTTGAGTCTGTGGGCGGCGTTTTCGGGGCGCGAAAAGACACAGGGGACGGTTTGGTCGTTGCAGAGAACACTGCGGGACTTCTGGGCTTGCTCTGGGATCTCTGGGGCGGCAGGGGCGCATTTTGAGGGATTTGCTCAGTGTTCAGTCGCCGACTGGGTGGTGGCTACTTAAAAGGGCGGCGCTTTTTCCAGTATTATGGAAGTGTTTCTTACTTACATAATTATTAATTGAACATGAAGCTTATCACAGAGGAAGAAAAGAGCGCACACTGGGACGCAGTCAGTGTCGGGGGGTTGAAGGGTGCGATTTTGGGGACGGCGGTGTCGCTCGGGATCTTTGCGCTCGCGCCAAGCAAGTATCCAGGGCTTTTCAAGCTGCCTTGGTCGATCAGAACGGCGGTGTTCATCATCCCGCCTGCGTTCACCACCTCAGTCAACGCCGAATTGTGCTCGTCCGAGTTCGACTACAAGATGTACTCCTCGGAGTCGTCGCAGAAGCGACTCCTCGAGGAGCACAGACGCTGGGCCAGCTTGTCCACCACTGATAAGGTAGTGGAGACGCTCAACAACAACAAGTACCCGATCATTACCGGGCTCTGGGCGCTCTCCATGTGGGGGTCGTGGGTCGTGGTCGACAGAGACCCATTGTTGACCAAAACCCAGAAGTTCGTCCAGGCCAGAATGTACGCGCAGTTCATCACCGTCGGGCTTCTCTTGGGGTCCATGGCCTTGAGCATGTACGAGGAGAACTTGGAGCGCACAAAGGGCAAGGCCAAGCTGCTCAACCCTGAGGACGAGGCCTTGCAGGCCGTTTTGGACACAAAACAGTGATTCTTTCGTGCAAACCATATTCAGCAGCTGTAGTATACTATTACCCCCTATATATATTTTCCTTTTCGCAGTATAATATAATGATGAACGTTATGATTTGACAGGCGGTGAGAGCCAAGGCGCTCCATCGATAAGACCTTCCCATATCGCAATCTTTTTCACTTTTTCAGCAAAAAAAGCTTTTTTTCATCTTTTGTGCCTAGGTACCTTGCTTATAGCGAAAATGGTAACGCTGCATCCTCTGTTGAAGAAGACCCGTTATGCCACTTTGAACTGGGCGTCGCTTCCTTTGAACCTCAAAACGCTTTTGTCCCACGAGAAGCGGTTTCAGCCGTTCAAACCTTCCTCGGTTCTGAACATTATCAACCACAGACATACAAAGCTGGATTCGAAGGTCAATGTGGTTGTTGTTTCCAGCGAGAACGACTTTCCTATGGGCATTCCTCCTGGATTTGCGTCGATGCTGCACCAAAGAGGCATGTCGATCAACGACGTCAACTTCGTGGTTAATAAGACCGATCTAGTCAGAGATCCAGCCGTGAAACATTATAGAAAGCTGCTATCGCAATATCTCAACCACCCGATTTCGGTTGCCAACATCACCATCAACGGCAAAAACAACCAAAAGGAAAACAACGACAAACTGTTCCAGAACTTGACTAAGAACTCAAACGATTTAAGCGAGTTGATCCCAACCTATTTCGTCGGTCCGTTGAACTCAGGCAAATCCACACTAGTTAAAAACTTCTTGAAGCAGTTCTATCCTGAAGGCCTTTCGCAAAACCCGAACTTTGGCATCTCAGATAAGCTGTCCAGCCACAAAATGTCAACCTCTGTACCAAGAATCTGGGAAATGCCCCACCTAAAAATTGTCGATGTTCCTGGGTGGGTTGACGTTGGAGATAACATCGACGAATTCGGCGGTATTTTTGCCCATGTCAATGGACCTGGCAGATCCCACATCCTCGACTCGATTAGATCAACTATAAAACCACCTTCTGGTGAGAAGATCATCACCTACGACAACAATTTCAAATCGTTCCAAATAGATAAACTGATCATTATACAGCCTAAGGGTAGATTCGGAGAAAAGTTCACCGTAACTCTCTCGGGTGACATCCCAAACAGGCCACTCACCCAAATCAAGCCTATCTCCAACGTCGAGGCCGTTGAGCTGACCAAGAAGGATATGAATCCGTTCATCATGTGGCCAAAATGGAAATCTGAAATGGTATCGCAGAGCCAGAGTTTCGAACTCATTTTGGGCAATCTCGGTACCGTTTGCATCGAATCTTCTCAGGTGTGTGACTGGAAAATCACCACCCCGAAGCTGGTGCCAACCGCTGTTTTGCAGGACGGTGAACTTCATGCTCTGGAGCCGCTTTCCAGAAACACTTTACCTCGTCGGCAGTCACGTGACCAGTGATGAGGCAATTGAGATCGAGTAACGGTTGGATTATAATTTTTTTTCCCTCTGTGGACTTTTCATCTTGCCGGAAAAATAACTCTTTTATAGAAAAGCACGAGCAAGCTGGACAATATGACGGTTTGGGAGTTTGTGGTGGCGTGGCCCCTTTTCATCTTGTATATAGTTGTACTTTTCATTGCCATTACCGGTGTTTATCAATTGACAGTAGCATTTGATCCACAGAATCGATCGGAACTGGATCGTAAGATAAATACGTCACAGCTAGACCCAGTCACAATATTGAGGCCTCTGAAGGGTTTAGACTCGGACATGGAACGCACTTTGAGATCCTCCTTCGAACAAATCTACGACGCGTCTAAGTTAGAGATCATCTTTTGCGTCCAGTCACCGAATGATCCGTGCATCCCCTTGGTGCAGAAGCTGATTAGCGAATATCCATTTGTAGATGCCAAACTGATGGTGGACACCCCAATACCTGAGTCCTACGGACCGAACCCAAAGATCAACAATTTGGCCAAGGGTTACAAGGCTGCCAAATATGACATCATTTGGATCATGGACTCCAATGTGTGGTCGAGAAATGATACTTTGAAAAGATCAATCTATTGTTTAATGAATAACGTCACGAATAACGAATCTCATCTTATTTCGCTGATTCCGAACAAAAGAATCAAAATTATAACCCATATACCCTTAGTTTGGTGTCAATCAAATCACATTACCAATTTTGGAGCACATTTGGATGAAATGTTCATGGCAACATCGCATGCGAAATTTTATGCCGGTATCAACAGACTACAACTGGCGCCCTGTATCAATGGTAAATCCAACATCTTTAAGAGATCCGACTTGGACCAAGCAGTCTCCAAGTATCAGGGCACCGGTAATGACTACGCAGCAGGCGAAGGTATCAAGTATTTTTCAAAATATATTGGCGAAGACAATATGATCGGTATTGCACTGTTCGATAACGTCGACGGCTGTGCGGGCATGTCTATGGACATGGTGGTCCAACCGTTGAATGGTCAGAATTCGCTTGGCGATTACATGGACCGCAGAATTAGATGGCTACGTGTTAGGAAATACATGGTTCTCGCTGCGACAATGATAGAACCCTTTACCGAGAGTCTATTGTCGGGGCTAGTCGGCTCATTCAGTATGAACGTCATACTCAGAGGACAATGGTCAATTTGGTGGGCGTGGTATATGTTACATATGCTGATATGGTTTTTGAGTGATTTAAACCAGTATTTTTCGCTCTTTAAGACGTTCAACGCGGGTTCTAATATTAGCATGGACATCTGCAAGAGGAATATAGCCGACTTTATGTTTTTCTGGGCTATCAGAGAGGTTTTGGCGCTGCCTATTTGGGTCATTGCTGTCACAGGTTCCAGAATCACCTGGAGAGGGCAACCGTTCCGTATCTTGAAGGACTTATCCACGGAGATGCTGTAACCATTGTTAACTTTTTATAGATATCAAACGACCCTGCACTGGGTGATATATCCGGTAAGTTTAACCGCGGTCAGAGAACGTGGAGTTGCAGCGTGGTTGCTTCGGCCGAGTTGAAGAGCCGAGCGCTGTATTTTTTAGCAGACAAGACGCGAGGCAGCCATGCGCGAGGACAGGGATCTGCCACCAGGTGCGCACCCGTTGCGGCGGCCGCATTTGCTGTGCAGGCGCAGCTGACATCCGTATTGGTCAGACGGCTCAAGCCGGCCTTCCATGGGCGCTGCTCGCATTCTCAACCGACATCCACAGATTCTCCAAGCTGCATCCGAGCGTTCCTGAAATAGGGCTTCTTTATTGCTACAAAATGTTTGTGTTCGGTGAATTGGCCAGCAAAATATTACGAAAGGGAATGCGGGAGTTCGGCCGATGGCTCACGAGGAATTTCCACAACCGTTGCGCCTGGGCGCAAATACGAGGGTAGCTTTTTGCTTCCGCACTTCGCGACCTGCACTGCGGGGCCCAAACAGTCAATAGCTGCGCCGTTAGCTGCGCGCCTGGCACTGATGATCTCACGGCTCAAATGACGGACCCTCGTATCAGCAAGCGTATTATTTTAGGATAATACCCGGGGCGACTGCTGTCTGCAAAAATCCCACATTCATTCAGCCTGGGCAACCGACATCGGGTTTATCATCGAATTGGCTTTCCGAGGTGCAGCGCAAAAGGCCGAGGTCACCGCATTTTGACCAGTGCCACGAATGTAAACAAACACCAGACTGCAGAAGAAGGCGTAGCTGCCTAGGGGCCTGTGCTGTCAGCTTGGGACTTGGTCGTTCGGTTAGCGCACGAATTCAGCATCTGAAAGCAACTTTTTTGCCATTCAAAAAAGTGCTCATGCGTCGGATATCAAGCATTTTATGGTAAAAGACGCGTTTACACTATTATTTGGGTATAAATACCCCTTTTTTTGCACCCTGTTTCCCCTTATGTTTGCTTTTAAGGGCACAAACATGAAGGCCGTCACATTCTCTTTAATTGTTGCTGCTGTGTCTGCAATGGCCATTCCCAAGAAGAATGCTCAGCCAGACACAACTTACACCATTCAACCAACTAAGGTCTTCAACTACGAAGCAACTCTGGCTGCTACGCAAACCGCTGTTGCTAATAGGCAACAGGGTAACGTCCCACCGATTCAGTTCGACTTCCAGCCTTTTGTGAAGAAAATTGAGGGTGAGGATCTCTTTGAAGTTGAGTTCTCCATTACCGATACTCATGGCAAGTATTTTGACAGCATTCGTCATCTTGGTTTTTACAATGGTGATGGTTATTCTGGTGTGTCAGACTGTTTTAAGGACGCTTATACCTGGAACACCGACAAGTCGTTGGTCCCACCAAGAGGTAACATTAACTTGTGTCACGCTGTTGTCAGATTGCCTCTAACTCCGGTTCACATCAAAGACGGGCATTATTGTGCTCAGCCTTTCCAAATTCAGTATGAAAGACCTGATAACTTTGATATCTCTCCTTTTGATCGTTCTGGTGATTTTCAATTTGGGTTTGGTGACCACCAATGTTACGGAGGCTCTTTGTGTTGGGATTGGACTCCACCTACTCCTGAAAAACACGAAACCACAACTTGTTCGACTACCACTCATGATGACCATCACAACACCAAAACTTGCACAACCACTACTCATGATGACCATCACCATACCAAGACTTGCACAACCACTACTCATGATGACCATCACCATACCAAGACTTGCACAACCACTACTCATGATGACCATCACCATACTAAAACTTGTTCAACTACTACATCTTCTGAGACTACCACTACTGAAGTTCCTCCAACTAGTGCTTCTGAGACTACAACTACCTCTGAAGTTCCTCCAACCAGTGCCTCTGAGACTACCACTACCACTACCGAAGTTCCTCCAACTAGTGCTTCTGAGACTACCACTACCACTACTGAAGTTCCTCCAACTAGTGCCTCTGAGACTACTACTACCACTACTGAAGTTCCTCCAACTAGTGCCTCTGAGACTACTACTACCACTACTGAAGTTCCTCCAACTAGTGCCTCTGAGACTACCACTACTACTACTGAAGTTCCTCCAACCAGTGCCTCTGAGACTACCACTACCACTACCGAAGTTCCTCCAACTAGTGCTTCTGAGACTACCACTACCACTACTGAAGTTCCTCCAACTAGTGCCTCTGAGACTACTACTACCACTACTGAAGTTCCTCCAACTAGTGCCTCTGAGACTACCACTACTACTACTGAAGTTCCTCCAACCAGTGCCTCTGAGACTACCACTACCACTACCGAAGTTCCTCCAACTAGTGCTTCTGAGACTACCACTACCACTACTGAAGTTCCTCCAACTAGTGCCTCTGAGACTACTACTACCACTACTGAAGTTCCTCCAACTAGTGCCTCTGAGACTACCACTACTACTACTGAAGTTCCTCCAACTAGTGCTTCTGAGACTACCACTACCACTACTGAAGTTCCTCCAACTAGTGCCTCTGAGACTACCACTACTACTACTGAAGTTCCTCCAACTAGTGCCTCTGAGACTACCACTACCACTACCGAAGGTCCTCCAACTAGTGCATCTGAGACTACTACTACGACTTCTGACGTCCCTCCATCATCTGTAGCTCCATCAGTTACTACTACAATTCCTTCATCCAGTACTCCTGAAATTCCTCCAACTAGTGCTTCTGAGACTACAACTACCACTACCGAAGTTCCTCCAACCAGTGCCTCTGAGACTACCACTACCACTACCGAAGTTCCTCCAACTAGTACTCCTGATACCCCAACAAGTAGTACTATTTCGGGCAGTTCATCAGTTTCTTCCATTTCTGCTTCTTCATCAACTGATTCTATTGCCACACCTTCTAGTAAGTTAGGTAAATCCACAGTTTCTATTCCTAGCGATACACTTTCCAAATCGGTCACTTCTAGCTCTTCATCAGGCATCGAAACATCAGAAACGAGCTCAGCTGCTATTACTTCATCATCCATCTCTACTGAATCAATCTCTTCTAGTGTCACAACTTTGGGTTCCCTTTCTAGCACAACGTCTAATCTTACAGCTAGTACTACCACTGATGTTGCCGGTACAACTACTGCCACTGGTGTTGCTAGTACAACTACTGCCACTACTGCTACCGCTGGTGTTGTTAGTACAACTGTTACCACTGGTGCTGCTAGTACAACTGCTACCACTGATTTTGGTGGTTCCACCCCTACTGATAATACCGCTCATGGTGTTACTACTACCGTTAGAACAACAGATACTACCAAAACATTTAGTAATGAGATTCCTACTCCTTCCTCAGACTCTGCATTATCACCTTTCAGCTCTGAAAGCATTGACACCAAATCAATTGATACCACATCTGTTTCTCTTCCAGAAAAATTACAAACGATCACCCCAACTTTCACGACTTCATACACATCTTCTGCTGAGCCATCCAGTACCTCTGCAACTCTTGCAAGCCAAGTTTTTAGTGAGTATAGTGATTCAGGGTTTAAGAAAGATCCTGTTAACTTCTTTTACGTCATTGCCTTATCTGCATTGTTCTTATAGTTTGACTTATTTTAACTCTTATTTTCATTTAAATTATATATATTAAATTTAATAATTATTTAAAAAAGTTTTTATCTGTGAAGTTCATTTTTCAGATGTTGGAAGTAAAAATTAATATTTTTGATACGAACTGGCGTTTATAAAATTAAATACCTAGAATATATCTGTATAAAAGCCTAACGAAAAACAGTTATAAAATGAACTTGTAGTTTTAACTCAAAAAAGACTTCAAGAACGCTTGTTTAGTTTCTTAAACCTTCAAAGCATCATCGATAACAACTTGATCAGCTGTTGAAGTAATAGATTGGATCTCATCATCTTCTAAATTACTCTTTGGACCATGGTAATGTTTGTATTTGAAAGAGTAGAAGAAAACAAGTGAAAGAATCCAAACCCCACCAGAAATAACACTGGCATAATTCATGGTATCCTTTTCAACATGTTTGGAACTTGGGAAACAAGCCAAAATGATAATGAAGAGACCCCAAGTACAACAAACCCAACCGTTAATCTTAGAAAATGTGTCACCTAAGTAGAAAGTACCAGGCTTAAACTTGTCCTTGCCTGATGTTAATCTCAAGAAAACAGGAGTACACCAAGCCAAGTAGTTACCACAAACACCAAGAGCAAACAAGGCACCGGAAGCAGTTGGGCCAGCCAAACATAAGCAACCAATAACCAAACCTAAGCAACAAGCAAAAGCAATAGCTCTAAGAGGAACGTGAACCTTTTTGTTAACAACCTTGACAACACTTGAAAATGGTAAACCATCATCTCTAGCGAAAGCCCAGATTTGTCTTGATACCGCAGTAACTAAGGAGGTACCCATCATCCATTGACAAGCAGCCATCAAAGACATCATTGCAATACCCCATCTTCTGCCTAAAGAATCGACAATGACTTGAGCCATTGGGAACCCGGTTGGAGTTTCTAGAACAGAAGCGACATCCGGGTTCATACAAGCACAAACGACGACCAAGATAACCCAACCGATCACACCACAGACAGTAATGGCAGAACAGATACCAATTGGGATACCATAAGATGCATTTTTAGCTTCTTCGGACATATGGACACAAGAATCAAAAGCACCAATAGTCCAAACGGCTGTCATAAAAGAGAGGCAGAATTGCCAACCAATTGTCCAATCTTCATAATTCTGAACGGTACCAAAAATGAACTTACCGTCGTTAAAAGGAATCTTATTAGCATGATTACCAGCTGGCAAGGCAATGATAAATAGGATGAACAAGCCAGTGTGACAGATTGAAGAAACTGACTGCAATAAAGCAACATTTTTTGAAGAAAGAGAAGTTGCAATTGAACCGGAGATAATACAAGCGGCGAAAACACCATAAGTTTTGGCATTGGTAATTTCAAAGGACCCATCGGAGTTCAAATACACAGCGGCCAAAATTTCTTGCGCATTACCATAGAAAACCGAGACAGTACCTGAAGTTAAAGCTAGGGTGTTTGATAAACCAATAACAAAGGAAATTGGAACTCTCCATTTTTCCGGAGCGTAATAAAAGGTCCAATAGTAAAGACCACCGGAGGTTGGGATAGCAGAAGCCAATTCAGACATAGCAATACCAACTGTCAAAATAAAAACAGAAGCAATCATCCAAGACCACACAGCACCACTAGGACCGGCGGTCAAAGCAGTACCTAACAAGGAAGCAACGGAAGGCAAGATACCCATAATGGAGTATGCAATACCGAAGATTTGGAAAGTTGAGAACTTTCTTTTCAACTCTTGCTTGTAACCGATTTCGGCTAGAAGGGCTTCATCGTTTGCCACGTGAACGGCATCGATCTCTCTTAATGGAGAAGCAAAAGAGGTGATGTACTCAGCACGAGAGGTGACTGTCTGAACAGGAGAGAAGGCCGAAGTCTTATTCTCTAACATGTTATGATGGAACGTCAATTAGTTCAAAGCATTTACGTTAGGGTCCTTAGGAGGGACCAGGGCATTTATATATGGGTTTACTCTTATCTCGAATAAGTTCTATTTTTTGCCGCTCTTATCTTCGATCCTGTTATCTATAATATATAATATTTTCAAGCCATCACCCAAAAAATAGCTCTGAAGCCTGTATTTTGATGTTTGAACGGTTCAATCAAGCCGGATCAGCCCGCTTACTTGAGGGAAACGAGTATTGCTTGAGCCAGATGAGATGAGGCCCTCAGCTTTGTTGCGGACTAAAGAAAGCAATATGGGTCCTTTCCGTTAACCAATCCGACCCGCTATTGTTTGAAAAGCAAAAGATAAGAAGTCCCAAAATTTCTTTTTCTAATTTGGAAAAAATACCCGTGGCCAATGAGGAATGGCAGAGACGCATCTGTTATCGCTCTATTGCATCAGGCCCTCGGAGCGGTGTCAGCCTCTGTCCTGTTGTGCTTAGCATGTCGTTTGTATGATGTTGAGCAAGTTGGAAGGGTCCTCTCCCCAACTTAAGCGGCTTTTCGGCTGTATTTTTCCGAATCCTTGGCGGGATGGCATCAATTCGGTATTACAATTGTTACAGCCGTTAACAAGGGAGAGAGCATTTTATTGGTATTTGGATATCAAAATCGTCGGCGCTTGAAAAGTTACACGCACCTTGCAGCGTACATGAGCAATGATCATCGGCATCGGGCTGTTAGCCGGTGGGATCGGGAACTCCTGAAAATTTTACGAAAGCTACTAATCTCAGGTCGCATATTTCCTCTTTAGGCAATCATTGATTATAGGCCTTGCAAGGCTGACTTTAGACCGTAAAAAGCTAATAACAGTGATATTTGAACAAGTGTCTTGCGCCCCGCTGTAAGACTTTACTGATATGACGGCAGGGATGCTCGAAATTGCCTATCAAAGATAAAGGTTGCAATATAAACGAATCGTTTCTTGGCAATCTTTTGCCAAGAAAGTCTAAAGTCCAACCGTTATGGATTACGTAAAGAAACTTTTCCGGATGCCGTCCTGTATGCCATCAAAAGCGCGTAGCAGGCGCTTCAGCCATAGTCATTCAAAGGGTATCTAAGGATAAGATAGGTAAAACGGTGATTAAGTTCCCCACCAATAAGAAGCCATTTCGTCATCTTAGCGGTTACTCTTTATCTCAAGCTTTTTTTGGAAAAAATCTGGATTTCAGCAATCATTAGATCTTTTCATTTGGTTATCTAAAAAATAAGGACTAGCCTATAATTAAATGGAATATATTATTTATCATCATCTAAGCTATTTTCACCTGTTTGGTAAATAGCTAGTAAGGCAACAACTGATGTCACAAAAAGAAAAATAAACACCCAGTGGCAAGCGTAGTCATATGATGAAACAATAGCTGATTTCACCAGTTCACTAACATCATCTCTGAATGCATAACTTGGATCTTGCATAGCTTCGCTGAATATCCTACTAGCTTCTGAAGGATCCAGACCCAGAGATTTCAAGTTTTCTTGTAATGAACCCCTTAAAGTAAACTGCAACAAAGCTGAGGCTAATGATACACCCATAGTTGAACCTGTGGATCTAAACCCATATTGTATTGATGTGACTAGTGCTTGCTGGGAAGTAGGAACACTCGAGACCATGGCCACCAAAACTGTAGTAATATCTGAGGATGACCCCCAACGTAAAGGTAGCGAGATTAAAGAGTCTTTCAACGCACCATCATATCTAGTACTTGAAAATAAAATAATGCACCCAACAAGGCAAATCCATCCACCGGATCTCAATAAAGTTTGGTAACGAGACGTATGTTTAATTACCAAACCCGCAAAAATGGAAACTGTGCTTGCAATCATAGACCCTGGGATTAATCTATATCCACATTCTAATGGAGTTAATCCTTTAACAGAAGACCAATAAAATGGTAAATAAAATAAACTTGCAAACATGTTCATGGACATGACCCAACAATTGATAGCTGATGCAAAGATTGTTTTATTATGAAGCATATCAACAGGAATGATTGGGTGCTCTAACTTCTTTTCGTAGAAATAAAACATTGTAAAGCCTAAAATAGTGTAAGCTAAGATCGAGTTCCATAACCACCCACCAACAGGTAATTCGCTGCCGTTCGTACCACTAATAATCATCAAAGCCAATAAAGATGTGACCAAAATTGCAGATCCTCTCCAGTCAATTCTCTTCATTTTTTCCCAAGAAGACAAGTGACTATGGTCATTGACTTTGACAGGTAAATTAAACCAAAGAAAGACAGCTAATCCAGAAACTAGGCAAATGGGCACCTGCATTAAAAATGCCCATTTCCAACCTAACCAAGAGTCAAATATACCAGCCACAATACCTCCTGAGGCAGCACCGGCATGGAAAAAAATATTAATGTAACCTTGATAAAGCCCTCTTTCACGCTTACTCACCAAATCGGAAACAGAAATGGTTGCCAAAGAAGTGAACCCGCCACCTCCAATACCGGTAATTAGTCTACCGATTACTAACCATGTCAAACTGTTACCTATACCACACATCAAACAACCAGCTGAGAAGCAACCAGTTGAGAACAATAAAATAGGTTTCCTACCAAAAATGTCACTAACTTTACCAAATAACGGTTGGAATGCGGCACAAGAAAGCAAATAAGAAGTTGCCACCCAGGAAATGTGCTCTTGTTCCCCTAGATCACTAGCCATTTTCCCTAATAATGTAGCTACCATTGTTGAATCAACAGATGCAAGAAATACATTGGCATATAGGCACGCCAGGATAATAACAAAAGCCGATCTGGACAGCTCTGGCTTGGATGTTACCGGTACCGGTAACAAAGGCGTCGACTCTGAAAAGGTCATCTTGTTAAGAAGAGAAAAATGCCTGGAGATGGAGATATAAATCGGCTATCTAATTTGTTGAAATATCGGAAATATAAATCCGTTAATTGCTCAGCAGCCGATATTCAAAATTTGCTAAACCCGCACCCACTAAAATCAATAAATAATGTTATCTATACAGCCTAAGTAAACTTTTTGTTATAAAAGAAGTTGTCATACACTTCTATCATTTTCAGAATCAATTTTGAAAACCTTGTCCGGATTTAAGATGGCATGTGGATCTAAAGCAAACTTGATCTTTCTCATCATAGAGATTGCATCTTCTCCTAACTCTTGAACAAGGAATTCCTTTTTACCAACACCAACACCATGCTCACCTGTAACAGTACCATCAAATTCTAAAGCCTTTGTAACCATATTTTGCACAAGTTTAGTAGCAACGTCTCTTTCTTCATCTTTGTAGAGAATTAAGGCGTGATAATTACCATCACCAGCGTGGCCAACAATAGAAGATGTCAAACCAGCATTAGCAATGTCCTCTTTGGTGGCTTCTAGTGCTTCTACAAATTTGGAAATTGGAACGGCAACGTCAGTCGACCAGATGTTAATATCTGGATCAATGTTGTCCTTCCCATATTGAATAGTAGACCAGAGAGCTACTTTTCTAGCATTCCACAGCTGAGCTTTTTCTTCCTCATCCTTGGCAAACGCAAAACTGTGGTTATTGTTGGATTTACAAATTTTTTTCACAGTATTAGTCAGTTCCTGCACAACTAATGGAGAGGTACCACCGATTTTCAATAACAAAGTTGGGAGCTCATCATATTGATTAACAGTTTCGCTAGATTTGTTCACAAAATGCATCATTTTATCATCTAGCAACTCGATAGCATTAAGTTGAACACCTTGCTTAACAATTTTAGCAACACTATTGGCTGCATCTTTCAAAGTTGGAAAAGAGACTAAAGCCACATTTTCAAATCTTGGCTTGACATGTAATTTTAAGCAAACTTCTGTGACAATACCTAAGGTACCCTCAGAACCGATAATCAGATTAGTCAGATTGTACCCAGCAGCAGACTTTCTAGGCCTTCTTTTGGTTTTGACAACGGTACCATCTGCTAAAACGACTGTCAAGCCAATAACATTCTCCTTCATAGTGCCATATCTAGCTGCATTGGTTCCTGAACAAGATGTGGCGCACATGCCACCGATACAAGCCCCTGGGCCCGGGTCTGGACCAAACATCAAACCAGAAGGTTCTAAGTAATCTCTAAGATATTCCCAAGAAACGGCTGGCTGGACCACCACATCTAGATCATCTTCGTGAAACTCAAGCACTTTATCCATTCTATTAAGATCAATCGTGATACCTCCTTTGGTTGGAATAAAATGTCCTTCTAATGACGTTCCACCCGTATATGGAACAACGGGAACGTGATTCTCGTGACAGAGGCGTAAGACTGTAGAAACTTCCTCCGTAGATTGGGGGTAAACCACAGCTAGTGGTCTTTCATGTTCGTAGGCATGATCAGAGGCCCAGGAGGAATCTGAATGGAAGGCTAATTCGGAAGCCGACTGTGTAATTCGATCTTCGCCAAGCTTTTCGATTATCAGCTGCACTACTTTGGAGCTATCACCATATTTAATTGGCGAAATCTGGTCCAATTTGGCTGTAGATTTTTCCCAGATAGACTGTCTTGGAAGCCAAACAGGCGAAGACAACGCAGCAGCGACCCCGAGCGCAGCAGAAGTGACCAAAACGCGTCTAGCTGAAAACATTGCCAAGAAAAAAGAGTGGTTGTGGTGGCATCAGAAATCAGTATTCCAGAGTGACTCTGAAGTTTCCACAACTACATCCAGAGCCACAGTTTTCAAATTTTGTTTAAAAGCCGGTCTGTTTCGAAAATTTCAGGGTCCAATTTCTGGTCGCTCAGCACTAAAACAAAACATGGGATCTGTTAAGAAATATACCTGGCAGTTATTTAAGATTCACGATCCGGCAACCTTTAGAACCGAATACATCGACACCACCATTGACAGAGAGAGAAAACCTGAGAAGACCTCCAAGTGGGACAAGTACAACTTCCTGAATGCTTTTGCTTGGTACCCTAGCCACTACTCTACTTATGAAAGAAATTATTTGGTGAAATTTGACTTAACAGTCTTGCTCTTTTTGTGCTTTTCCTTTTACACTAAATTTTTGGACAATGCTAATGTTGGTTCTGCTTATGTGTCCGGGATGAAAGAAGATTTGAACTTGCATGGTAACGAGTTGAACTATTTTAACACTTGTTACACTGTCGGTTATGCCCTTTTCCAAATTCCAACCACTTTACTCATCACTAAGCCTATGTTTGCTAGACATTTGTTACTTTTTTGCGAGTTGGCTTGGGGGATGATGACTTTGGCAAACGCCTACGTCACCAGTGCCTCGCAAATGTATGCTATCAGATTTTTCATTGGTGTTTTTGAGGCTTGCTCATTCCCTGTCACCTATGTCATCCTTTCAAGTTACCTCACCCCGAGTGAATTGTTCAAAAGATGTGGGTTTTATGGTGCTTGGGCTGTTGCAGGTATGGCTTCTGCTGGTGCTTTGCAGTCGACAGCAATGAAACATTTAAATGGTATAAATGGCCTTGAAGGTTGGAGATGGCAATTTATTATTGATGCGGTCATTACTTTTGGTATCGTCGTATTTGGTTTCTTCACATTTCCAGGAACACCTTCTGCTTGTAAAGAGTTTTGGATGTTCAGTGAAGATGATATGATATTTGCAAGAAAAAGAGTTGAAAAGCATACTAATGTTCCTACCACTTGGACTTGGTCTGCTTTGAAAGATACCTTAACATCTTGGCAACTTTGTGCATGCTCGTTTTTATGGGTGTTGCATCACAAGGCTTGGTATTCGAACACTCCCCAATTGTACATGAGGTCTATGCCAAGTTTGTATCCTGGTACTCAGGTTACTACCTGGGACTCTTATATTAATAGTTCAGGTATTGCCTTTGCTATTATAATTCCACCCTTATGCGCATATTACGGGAAATTATTGCCTATCAGTGTGACTTACCTCACAGCCTACTATGCGTCTATTGTTTTGATCATTTGGACTGTTCCAAACAATGTGCTCATGTCTGCATTTTTCTTGCAAAATCCATACAGAGACGGGTTAGCCCAAATATTCTATGCTTGGTTTGCTGTCTTGTGCAGAGAAAGTGTTGAGAAAAAGGCTATTGTTTTATCATTTGCCCAAGCCGCTTCATATGCGGTCAACGCATTTTCAATTCCTCTTCAGTTTAACATGAAACATTCTCCTAGATTTAAAAATGGGTATATTGCCAATTTGGTTATAATTATTCTTTCACAAATCACTTTCTTTCTAATTTTGTGGTTAGAAAAGTATGATCAAAAGTATTTACCTTGGTTAGCAGGTAAGAGAAGTCAGTTCGACGAAAGTGTTGCCAGTGCTCAGAGCTCTATTTCTGAACCAGATAGTGAAAAAGGTGAAGGAACTTTACAGGTTGTTGAAATTGATTCGCAAAATCAGTCTGTTGAAGATTTAAGAAAGAATTCGGTAGTCTAACTATTGATTAGTCTGCTTAACCATTATTTTATTTATAGTATTAAAGTTTATTCTAGTTTATCTTGCAGGCAGTGGATGGTTGAAATAGTTTAATGTCTCATGAGACTTTTATTCTTTTTTAAGGGTTCTACAAGGGTCTATGTACAATAGGAGCCGTTTTTATAGAGATAAAACTGGACGAACATTCAAATGTGGTGAACTGTGGTTTTGCTCAGCATTAGCCACATTCGGCTACTATATCCGAGATATGATAGAAAAAAGTATTATCGCAGCTACTGGTATTTCTACCAAGTAAAGTATGGTTGTGACATCTTCTTGGTCGGCGATGCTTACTAAGAAGGTTTGAAGTTTATTCTAGAACACTCCAGAAAGAAACAGCAACAACGGGATTGATCCTCAATTTACCCATAGACCCCAGGCAAATCTGTTTTGCCTATTTCATTTATTAGGGAGCAGTCCAATATTCGATGCTCCGTGGATTTAAAGAAGGTGTGACTCAA
Organism: Saturnispora silvae; assembly: GCA_030579555.1. Classification (NCBI taxonomy): domain Eukaryota; kingdom Fungi; phylum Ascomycota; class Pichiomycetes; order Pichiales; family Pichiaceae; genus Saturnispora; species Saturnispora silvae. Next base: position 13,029 of record JAKTRE010000004.1, on the reverse strand, counting down.
AAAAACTGGCAAAAGAAGTAAAGATCGGTTGCGCGACTGTTCAATTAGATGGTTCAAATGTTAAATGCAGAATGGCAATTTATCAAAGATATGGTTTGAATTAATTCTTTCTTAGCTTCCTGGAATGGTTTAACAACTCGAGGAATCAAGTATCTGCACTTAGAGCATGTTGCAAATGTGGGTGGTCACAAACATGACTCCATGAAAATGTTTTTCAGTGGCAAAGTTTATCTTTCGGTGCAAGCGTGAATTCAAATAATCGATGCATTTCGTGACTCAAAAAGGGTGGAATCTCCCCCTGTCCTTGTCGAAATACATCATGCTACTGCTTGGATTTCTCTGTTTTGGAGAGGCTTGGCAAAGAGAATCGTTGGTGCATCTCCTGTTCAGTAATAACTTTGAACTGTTATAACGTTTATAAAAAGAACAGATAATCAAGTAAGGTTTGACTGGAACATGATGTCCTTCGGGATAGTAGAATTATTTAACATGAGGGCTTTGAGATCATAGAGTTAAGGCCCCGATACAAGGTCCTAGAGTCACTTTCCTACCCAAAGTCAAAATTTTTAGAGACGAGCCGCTAGCCTGTCAATTCAACATTGGGGTGAATGTGGCTCACTTTGACAAAACTGTTAGTTTTTTTCCTTATCGGCAATTAGTAATTCTTGGCGGTAAAATTTGGGGCTATTGTTCTTCAAATTTTTCAGAGTTCACAATTTTACACTGTGGCTTGAGAGCCAGTGTGGCTGCCCATAGGTTGAACAGGGTATATATAGATGGCCATCTTAGCATTGTTAGGTACATAATTAATTATAATGTCAGTCAGCAATGACAGTTCAGAAGCCGCCTTTCAATATCAAGTCGATAGCAATCATTGGTGCTGGTCCATCCGGGATTGCCTCCGTTTATGAATTAACGAGATTGACGAAAGATGGAAAATCGCTTTTCGGTGAAAAGGATCTCTCAGATTACAAGGACCAACTGATGTTCGAAAAGGTTGTTGCTTTCGAAAGGAACGCCACTGTGGGTGGTGTATGGTCTAAATCAGTTTTCCATGAAAATAACCCAGATCCTCAACTCCCTGACTTTGAATATATAGGAGATTTGACTGACCCGGAAACGATATATAAGAAGTTTCAAATTGTACCCCAGTTTGAGGAAAAGTTGAATAACTCTTCCTTTGCAAGCCCACTTTCGACCCCAATTGATGAATCAGCCTCTAAAACTATTCAACATCAATGGAGAGGTTCCGGTGCATACAAAGACTTGTTTACTAATGTGACAAATCAATTTATGAATTACTCTTTTGCTGAACTCAGTCCTGAAGAACTAGAAAATATCAACACTAAGTACAAACATATCCCAATGCATGAAAAAGCGGAAGACGTTTCCGATTATTTGGAAAGTGTGGTTAATGAGAATCATTTAGCTCCGTATATCAGGCTTAACTCCAACATTGAAAGAGTGAGAAAGCTATCAAGTGGAAAATGGGAGATTCTAGTATCATCTGTTCAACCAAATGGTACCATTTTGTGGTACAAGGAGCTGTATGATGCGGTTGTTTTAGGCACAGGTAAAAGTGTACCTTATCTTCCCCAAATTAAAGGTTTGAGGGATTTTGTCAAAACAAACAAAGACGTCGTAGATATCAGATTGGCGAAGACAGTCAAGAACCCAAAGTATTTGAGAGAAAAGGAAAAGATCTTAGTTGTTGGGTCATCAGTGTCTGCAGTGGACTTACTGCAATATGCTTTTCCTAGAGATCTCGATAACACAAACTTGTTTATTTCCAGAAATAGTCCCCAAGGTCCTCATTCATGGATTAATGATTGCTTGTATTCGAAAGGTATAAATAACAAACCTGCAATTAAAGAGTTTTTACCTGAACAAAACGCGGTTAAGTTTTTAGATGGTTCGATTGAGTCTAATTTTGACGCCATCATTTTTGCGACTGGTTATCAAACTATTTATCCTTACTTGGAGACAGAGAAAAGTCAAAGATTACTTGACTTTTACAAGTATACTTTCTCCATCGGTGATGATACAATAGCTTTAGTGGGTAACACATACACTTCTTTTTTCTTCAATCGTGTAGAAGCGCAAGCTGCAGCTTTAGCTGGTGTTTGGGGTAATTTGTCTCACTTGCCACCTACAGAGCAGCAAATTGATGAATATGAAGCTGCAAAGCCGCTTTTGATTACCCCTTTAGTTGATCAAAATTTCATATCACCACTAATGAAACTTGCTCCTAAAGGTAGACCTCATCCTTTTGATATAAATCCAAATAAGTCTGACCATACCATTTTGACTGGGAAGGGTCAAGAACATATCTTAAGTCTGTGGATTGAAATCAGAAATGGTAAAGTTGACCCAGAAGCAATATTTCAATAAAGTTAGATGTTTGTAATGTTCTATATTAATCTTCATTGATTCATGTAGTTATTTTTCTCAAAGCTTTGGCACAGCACTGGCCATGGAACAATGCGCATTACCAGGCCATGATGTATATGCATATGTATTGCTATAGTTATTTACTCTTTTCTTCACATTTATAACAAAAAAAATACTATTGGAACTTGCTTAGTTTTCTCTCTTTCAGGTTTTCAATTTGTAAGCCAGCTGCTGATTGCTGAGCAATTGAGGTTTTGGATTAAAATAGCTGCTCAGCTTATGCGACATGACACTTGTTGTGCCTTTATGAAAGATTGGTAGTTGTATGTTAAAAGTACCAATCGCTATACGGAAAGTAGCCCATTTGAATCAGAAACTTTTTCCAGGTTGGCTGAGTCTAGAAAAACATTTCAAAAGATCATGTACAAATTTTAAATCTGTTTACTTGAAACCAAAATACATAATGTTTTTGAAAAATCGTAAACAAACAGAGAGCAATTTAAATAATCTCTAACACTTGCTTCACTCATATGAAACTTCTATACAATTTCCCCAATTTTGAATTTGAATGACTCAATATAATACATGTTAAGCAAAATTTTTTCTTTGGCATTTCATTTTGAATGTGAATTTTGTGAAATTGTGACTTTTTGAATAAAAAGCTTGTAAATCTAGTAGCAAATTATCTCTGAAGGCTATCAAGACAGTTAATTTTCAAAGAAGAGAAACTTTGCATGTCCGTATAAGAGAAAATCTTATTTTCTCTCTAACCTGTTATACATTTTAGAAGCAGAGAATAAATATTTAACCATTTTATTCAAAATTTGAATCATGCCTAATAAACTATATTAATTATTAATACCCATGCACATGATAACAAGGCTATAGCTATTCAAGACATAAAAACCAATATTGATTGCTTTGTGCTCGGAGGTTTATTTTTGGAAACGGACAATTTATACTGGAATAAAAAATCCAGACAGGGATATTTACAGAAGCATAACTTTCAGCTACAATGGACAGAGAGTTACAACTTGTTTTTCTGACAATGAAGTTAAACTTCAAAATTTTGAAATCATTATCTTTCTACGCAGAAAAAAATTACGCTAAACCAAGTGCAAAAGCCTACTACTCAAACCCTATGACCAAGGTGAACATCAAAAAAAGCTAGACAGATCTGCGCATGTACTATTAATTAAACTATGCTATACTTTCATAAGTGGGCTCAAAATATAAGAAAATTCTTGGTGAAATTTGGAAGCCTAAATTTTTTTAGCAATCACGTGCCTCTATTATTCTTCGGTTCGCAATTGCTCCGAAAAACTCAAAAATCATCATAAATAAAATAACCTAATTGTTCTATTCATGAGTTCATGAAGTATCAGTTAACGGTCAGGTAAGAGGCTCAGTATGTAGCTGATGCCTTTACAAGCAGTGAGTCACATTGTATAGCAATTATCAAAATGACTATTCTAATCTGCTTTTTGATTCACTACAAGTTGGAATCACCAGCACCAGCCGAGACGCCAGACGACGACGATCCGGCAGCGCAATCGGCGTCAGGTATGACGGCGAAACAGATGCAGACAGACTTGCCGGATGGTGCGGCTGCGCGATCAGCGCCGAGTGGCCTAAAACACCGGAGTTCTTGCAGCATTTGAAAAAAGACTTTATTAACTATACATATGTAGGTAAAAGAAATGATAGAAGTAGGTTGGGATTAAATGGCTTTAGAATCTCAGACGAGTAAGATAAGAAAGAATAAGAGGGTGGCGGATAAGTGGAAGCAGGCTTTGATATACGAAACATAATCAGTAAAAACAACACTAAAAGAATCTGCAGAGATAGCGGAAGTTTGACCCATGGTGGTTGCTGAGGTGCTCATTTCCGTTTCTGATGTTTTGGTAGATTGACTGATTGTCTCGTGACAGAACGGGACCTAGCTAATTGCAGGCTAAGCATTGCCTAGAATCCCTGAACCCTATTCTAATTTCTTCCACCTTAAAGCTTATTGTTATAAGCAGACTGTAGGCGAGAACCTAAAAAATAGAATTCTAAAATGATTAAATGTTGATTTAAACTAAACCAGAATGATTTCACATCTCAAGCACATGTTACGATTTTCACTCACAGATATTGCCACGACTGGTAAATATCGCTTTCTCTTAGAGCGCGATGATGCCTTTGGACATGCATTTTTTTTTGACTTCTAGATTTCTAGATCGACGCAAAAGTTTATGTCCGCTAACAACATACATGATATATTTTTAGAAGCCCGTACCAAAATTTCCATTCCGCCATCTGTTTCTACGCTGAATCGGCCTCAGCTTTCTTAACTTTACTATTCTGTTTGTTATATCTCATCACCATGCGAGTGCTTCAGAAATCCGAAGTAGAGAGGAAAAGAGCTCATAGGAGAAGAAACTGGAAAAAACAATAGAGGATGTAAGAAGGTCCAATGCAAACCCCGCCCATAATGTCAGTAGAATCTAGTATCGGCCAGGCACAAAACTCCTTATGTGCTCGAAACTTGCTTTAGGGAAGAGCAATGGACTGTTACAGCCCTGTTCTATAGCAAAATGTTTCATGAATTCGAAAGATTCGTAGTGCTACATCAAATGTGATGCCGGAAAAAGATGGAACTTTTTTCAATTATTATTTGAGCAGTCATTATCCGAGCGGCATCTAATGTTGCTCTATATTAGCCAAATGTCCGCAGCTCAACTGATACAGAATGCACCCTTGTTCAAAACAAGAAACCGACATGGCATGACTACAGAAATAGTATAAACAAACCTCGTATTCCCACTTTACGTAAATGCAAAATTGGCTTTCATTTGCTTATCATGGGCTGGGATTACTTGTTTCTGCTGGTCTGCATTCTAGCACTCGTGTCTCATGTCAACGCTGCCACGACAGAACTTGGTGCTGGTTGTATTTTTGGTGACCCGGTTGATTCTGACCCCTATTTCAATGTCGCTATTTATCCTTATTTAGGAAATTACCAAGATACCAATTACGTGGCAAACGGTTATACTTCGGCTTCGCAAATAACAACTTATTCGAGTATTTCTATTAACAGTTTAACCTGGAATAGTAATCCAGACAATCCCGGTTTTGTCTACGAAATGACTGGTTACTTTTTCGCACCTGAAACTGGTCTATATGTTTTGAGCTTCATCATCGAACCGCAATATGATCAGGAAAGTGTTATGGTTTGGCTGGGTTCTGATATGGCCTTTGAGTGCTGCCAACAACAAATTCCTCCTGATTCAGCTGATGGAAATTTGATGTTTGTTAACAGTTATTCTGCATCTGATGGTTACGTTTTACTGGACGCAGGGGTCTACTATCCTATGAGAGTTGTTTTGGTTTCTGCTGCAGACGCTGGATTTCAGATGTTAATGGAAACTCCTAGTGAAAGTTTTATCAGTGTGCCTGAATGCATTTTTCAAATGGCTAACTTTGGTTTAGATTGCACTTCTGCAACTGTTGTTACTACTAGTACCACCTCGGAATACACTGCTGCTACCTTGTACTGGACTGGCTCTAACACCTTCACCTCCACTTATGTTTTCACTACCACTGACAGCTCTAATGTTGTCCATGTTGTCACTGAATCTGCACAGGTTGTTCCACTACCATCTCTGTTGACTACTGATGTTCCATCTACCACAACAATTGTGAGTGAGTACACCGCCATTGATACCACCCTTGGTGCCACTCCGTATGTCACTACTGGTAATGTTGTGTTAGTCCCAAGCTTTGTTGCTAGTACCACCTCAGAATACACGTCCGCTACCTTGTACTGGACCGGTTCTAACACATTCACGTCCACTTATCTCTTTACGACCACTGATAGCTCTAGTAATGTCCATGTTGTGACTGCATCTGCAGAGGTTATTCCAGCACCACCTGTGTTCACCACTGATGTTCCATCTACCACAACAGTTGTAACTGAGTACACCGCCATTGATACCACCCTTGGTGCCACTCCGTATGTCACTACCGGAAATGTTGTTTTAGTTCCAAGATCAAGTGCTGGCTCTGATTCCACATCTGGTAGTGCCAGTACTGCGGCCACTTCAGGCACTACTGGCTCCAGTTCGACTTCTACCTTTGAGACCACCACTTCTGAGACAACTACTTCTTATACTACTTCGACCACTTACACTTCTACCTCTGAAACCACCACTTTTGAGACCACTACTCCCGAGACAACCACTTCTGAAACCACTGCTTCTGAAGCTATCACCCGAACCACTACTCCAACGACTACTTCTGGTGAAGTGAGCTACGGAACCTACATTTGGACTGGTACCAGCACCAAAACTTTGACTTTGACTTACATTAATGACGAATTGTATGTTCCTGCCACCGGGTTGTACAAGAGAGCTGATAGCACTTCTTTATCAATTGTTGTTCTTATCCCAACCCCAACTTATTGGGCTTTCACTGATGGTCAATCTGTGGTTGTTTTGACCATTCCTGAATTGTTACCCAATGGTCAGACTGCCACAGTTCCATTGACTTTCCATAACACTGCTTACTTCCCATCGGTTACTACATCTAACACTATAGCCCCAAGCAATACCTACATCACCGTTACTACTACTTCCACTAGTTTTCTTCCAACTACCGTTACTTCTATTGTCACCACCACCAATGCCCAGGGTTCTACCGTTACTGAGGCTGTTGTTATTATTGTCGAAGACAACAGTTTGTCTACGACTACAACCTTTGGAACCCAAGCTACTATATTTACGTCGGTTTACACTGGAACGGATGGTAGGTCAACTACGGATATTATTGTTGTTCGAGTTCCAACCAATGGGACAAGAACCATTACTGTTGCGGGCACTAGTAGTTTCACTAAAACTACTTTATGCACAACCACCAATGCCGCTGGTGTCGCTGTTACCATCACTGATGTTGTTGTTTATTGTCCAGAAGATAATTACCACGAACCTCACGTTGTCCCTGCTCATGATACCACTGTTATTGATAAGGTTACTGAAGTTATTACTCTTTCTTGTACCACGTACACTGATGAACATGGCAAGCTTACCTCTTACACCACCAGGGTTACTGACTACGTTGTCGTTCCAAAGACACTTAGCGGCCCAACTACCTACACTTACCCAGTTGGTTCAGTTAAGCCAGCTGAAGCTTCTTCTTACTCCGCGCCTCAACCATCTGATCAAGTCGAAGTTACATTGGAAGGCGCAGGTAATTCTTTACAAGACTTAGGTATGGGTGCTGCCGCTGCTGCTATGTTTGCCTTTGCATTATTTTAAGAGTTGATATCTATTTAATTGTGCATCTAATTTTGTTCTGGTTAGTTAAGTAATTTTATTTTACGTTTCATTATTATTATAGTTTCTTTGGTAGCGGCTAATATTGTATAATTACAATTTATCCCTTCTTATTTTATGCCTCAAAATGTTCTTTTCCGAGCATTATGTTATAAAATTTTACATGTTAGCAGAAGCAATGCTCATTATCTCTAAAGAGTGTCCTAATGGTGTTCCGGTACTGTTTTAACCAAACTTCTTTTAAATTCCTTACTAAATTTATCTACAAAATTTTCACTTTGGTAGGCAATGGACGTTGCATATGAACTCTTGCATCATCATGAGCGAAATCGTAAGCATATTTATTCACTGTGTCCTGATCAGGTACGAGCATCTATATAAATGAGAATATATCTTGGAGTGCAAAAGGTGTATTCAACAGGTGCGAGGGCTAATTTGGAAAATAGTTATTTGCCTTTGCTCCTCTGTCTTTCCTTTTACAACAGCCACTAAATGCTTAAGTACGTGCGGCATTTCTTACCTGTCGTAAAATATATTTACAGTGTACTGGGCCACAATCTTTTAATAGAGGCTATGAACAGGGTCCTAAAATCGATGCTGATACCGCTATTGAGTATGTTAAAAATGATCCTATTTTGAGTAAAACCCCAATAGAACTCCATGGCAGATCTTCGTTGGTGCTATTGCTTTTTATATGGCGGGATGGCATTCCAAAGATCTTCAAAAGCTTGCTGTCATTGTTGAAAATAGCTACTTTGAGCTGCCATCTATCGTTTCACGTTCAGTTCCCTGGCTAGCTGATCTAGGTGACAGCGTCTTGAGCTATATGGTGTCTGACAAATGGGCATCACTTAGAAATTCAAATTATACCTGCAAATGTCCATATCTAATTTTGAGTGGGACTGAAGATCAAGTTGTTCCACCATCACATATGAAAACTTTATTTGATTTAAATGAAGGTGTCAAGGTTTGGAGAGACTGGTCAACTCACCCGAACGATACTATTATTGTTGATGGGTATTAGGAGACTTGGGGCCAATTTTTTGATTTGTAGGCTTAACTCAGCCCGGCTACTATCACTAAATTTTTAATGAATGAGCAATTGATACTTGGTATATTTGAAGAGCTTTTTCTGTACTGTTTTTCTAGATCTTAATTCTTTTAGATTATTTGAGATACGTTACGTTCCTAATAACAAAGAGCTACAGATAAGGTAATTTTTATTCTAATCGAAACTGAAAGAAAACCTGTAGAACTCTGGGCTTATAGGTGGAATTGTAATGAATCGATGTACGCTCTGCTCTTGGTTTAGGTATTGCTCTTTGAAGTCCTTGTTCTGACTTAGGGTAGTACTGGGACTAATAAGAGCCAAAGAAGAGACGAACATGGAAGTGGAGCACAATTTAGATGATGTTGAATCCATTTAGCAATGGGCTCAAATGAGATGCTTTCTCACCAAAAAAAAACCCCAAGTCATGAACAACTACCAATGCAATTGGATAGTAAAGTGCAACACAACAATCACCACCAAAAACAGTTACCTTTCAGCAATTTCACCCTCCTCAATCCTTTTTCACTCAGCTACCTCAGACTTCCGTTACATTTGTAAGTCAACAACCACAACCTTAAACAATCCACACGCAGGCACAGCAATTCCAGAATCAAAAATTCAAGGGCCATTCATTTCAAGCCCACCGCAACCGGTCAAACTCCACCACAAGCGTTTCAAGTTTATTAACCTGCCCACTTGCAACAGCAATAGTTTCACGCTCAACCTCAGCCATACCATGCAGTACAGCAACCACTCCAAGCTCAGCCACAGCCATTGATGAATCAACAACAACCTGTCAGCACGCGGTCTAGGATATGCTCAACAACAACCATTCCAGAATCAACAACAGCCTTATTAGACCCCAGTCATAGATTTACTTTGTAAAATCATATTAGAGTTGAATGATCTCTGAAATAAACCTTTCTCTGAAGAGTGGATGCAAGTAAAATTAGGTCTAAAGCTATATAAATGCAATAAGGAGGATTTATGCAAAATCATCCGATTAGCATCTTCTAAGACACTTTTTATTATAATTTATAATGACCATGCATACTAGTTAAAAGTTTTGGTTATTTTTAGTTATTTCAAAATGTGCTTTACTAGTATCCAAACTATTTGCTTTCCTATTAGACTATGGACTTCATATCAAAAGCCAGGGTTACACTTAAATGCTCAGCAGCCTGCGACAAGAAGTCAGTTGTTAAAACATAAAGCAGATAATAACTTCCTCTAAAAAAAGGATATGAGCTTCACTAATATGTTAAAAGGTAGAAGATTAACACTAGTCTGGCTAAAGCGAATAAAAAGCAAATAAACTTGACTTTTGTAAATATTAGCAACCTAACAAAATCAACTTTTACAAAATTTTGAAAAGTTAATAAAAAATAAGTAAGAAATAATGGGTGCTTTACTCCATATGAAAGATTATCTTAGCCCCCTTAGGGTATTTATGTAAAGCATCAATGTTACCGTTACTAGTCCAAACAATTACTAATATTATACTTAACTTCAACACGATATAATAACATGCTCTTTTTTTTTGAGTATAATCATTTCATTTTGTATGCCTTTTTCAATTATTGTGAATTTTCTCTCCACAGTATTTTATAGTTACAAAATTCTCTTAATACCCGACATGAAAGCTGATTTTTACTTGAAGAATTCTAATAAAAAATTGATTGAACTGTTTTGGCGTTGAAAGAAGCCTAGAGAAGCCCATGAGCTGAAACTCTGTACTTTGAGTGAAAAGGGGAAAGATGAGTTCCGTTAAGGGGCTATTCAAAAACTGTTTAGTTTATTAGCACTTTGATAAGCACAACACATTGCCCTAACCCCAAGCCAACCCATTATTTGCTTTCTCCAAATACCCTTCTGGCCTCCATTTGGCTGTTTTGGCTTGCTTTTTTTCCCAAAAGGCTCATACTTGCCCCAAAATAGACCTCCGTCAGTCTTCTTTTTTAAACCCGCTGCCCTCCAATTTTTAATGCTCCTACTTCCCTCTCTACTGCTGTCTCAACCTCCAACCCTCCACTATCGTCCTCCAGCCTCCCCGCTAAGCACATGAGCCACTCGATGCTGAGCCCTTCCCGTGCCCCTTATTTTTTTCTTTTCTTAATACCTCCTCACCACTCGTCTCCTGCTCTCAAAACTCCCCTAGCTAACCACATATTGCCCACCACATATCCGCTAACTTCCATGGCTGCCTTTCTCATTTTATTATGAACCAAAGAAATGAGGCGAAGTACAAAAAGTTTTCTTTCCAGAACTAATGTGGTGCTCTCATAATGCCCGTTGTTGAATCATTGCAGTTTTTTAATCTTCTGATGCTAAATATGGAATTAGTTTATTAGTCTTATCCAATTTGTTAACAACGTATTGATCAACTTTTGATGTTGGAGTAGCTTGTTAAATGATTGTGTGGATGCAAAGGGTAAAGTATATCAACGATTTTCTCTCTTTCTGCCATTATTAAAGCCCTATCAAATGGTATCCAAATACTCTTTAGGTGTGCATCGAGCCAATTTTATTAACATGTCTCGTTAAAATCCCGTCTCTTCTGTCTCGAGTCATTTTGACAACATTGAGTAGTTTTGTACCATTTTTAATGTCAAGGGACTATTTTTACTGATGGGTATTAGAGACTTGGAGCCAATTTGTTGATTTGTATGCTTAACTCAGCCTGAATACTTATCATTAATGGTTAATTGTATCTGGGTATATCAAAGAGAACTTCATTTGTACTATTTTCCTTGATATTTATTTTTTTAGATTATCTGAAGGGTGTAGTATTAATTTTAAGAAAGAAGAACTGCAGATAAGGTTCTTTTTATTTTAATACAAATCACAGAGTACCTATATAATCCTGATCTTATAAAAGATTTATAATAACTTTATGTACTGTTAGAGATCTGGCTGCATGTTTCATAATCTCAAGCTAGCAGTGGTCCAACAAATAATATTATCAGTGAAAAATGCTGTTAAACACATTCAATTGAATTGGTATCCTGCAGTACTTTTGCTTAGATATGTGACATGGTTACAGTCGTGGCAATTCAAATTTCCTAACTTTTTTAGTTCGGAGCATTTCGGAGCATACCGTGTTTGTTAAACCTACAGGTTTAATATTCAATAGAATTAGAAGGACTTTCATAAAGAGATATACTTGATATAAAAATGGCACTCTTAAATAACAGCAGATATATTTAACTCAATTTAATCAGCAACAGTGTTCTATTACTGAGTATTAGAAATTAACATAATGTTTATTTAAAATTGACAACGCTAAAGAAAGACTATATAAAAGAAATTTATAAATATAATTTTCTTCCATGCTATTTATACTTATGCAACTCTATTTGATCATAAGTTTTGTTAATTAACAATATTCGAGATTAGTAAGAATCAACCAGTAAATCTGTATGTTTAACGCTTGAGTGTAAATGAAAACTTTTGGCTTTCACTTAGCCAGTGTGTAAGTTTTGCTACTTGAATGTCACGTGCTTACACGTAACATCATATGACCCACGTGACTTGGTCAATTCTTAGATAATTAACAATAAATTCATATTAATCTTGAATATTACCGATTAACAAAACGTAGGTTACTAATTAATTTTCAAGTGTATAAATAGCAGGAAAGAGAATTATATTTATATTTATTATTATCTTTCATACTGTCTTTCTTTAGCGTTATTTAATTTTGAATCATCAACAACATATTAATATCTAATATTCTGTGATAAATCAATATTAATGAATAAGCTGAGTTACATATATAGAAGATTTAAGAGTGACATTTTTATACTCTTAAACCGGAAATATGATTTAGCAGTTGCCGCGAGGTTTTTAACATAAAAAACCAGTAAACTTGTAATAACGTTCAATTAGTTTTTAGTTACTTTCCTATTCTGTGGGCAAAAATTCAAAACAATAATTCACAAAAGTTAATAAAAAAAACTTTGCCCTTTAGCCTTCTTATGTTTGTGTTAAAATAGGGAAACATTTTCAGTAGGTGCGAGGGGTGTATTCAGTAGGTGCGAGGGGTGTATTCAGTAGGTGCGAGGGGTGTATTCAGTAGGTGCGAGGGGTGTATTCAGTAGGTGCGAGGGGTGTATTCAGTAGGTGCGAGGGGTGTATTCAGTAGGTGCGAGGGGTGTATTCAGTAGGTGCGAGGGGTGTATTCAGTAGGTGCGAGGGGTGTATTCAGTAGGTGCGAGGGGTGTATTCAGTAGGTGCGAGGGGTGTATTCAGTAGGTGCGAGGGGTGTATTCA